>OY284480.1:8321333-9521333 GCA_958336345.1 Dorcus parallelipipedus | reverse complement strand
AGAATTGCACCCGTTAAATTATATTTGGTGGGGTACTACGAGAAACAAAATTTATAAAATTGTACCTGTCGATGTTGATGAATTGCTTAGAAGTATTGTTACAAAATTGGAATACATAAGAAGAAGGTATATTAGAAGGACAATATTAATTCAAGAAGACGTGTGGAATTGTGCACAATTGTGACTGGGATAAAAACACGCAACTTTGTTCTAATTTAGCCAACTTCGTATCTCTCAAGATAACCGAGATCCCCATGGGTAGACTCGAAAAACGGACACGCTGTATGAACGAAGAAAACTTATTTTAAATCGATTTTATTCCTTCTTCAAATTTTTGATTTTTTGAAAATCTTAAAACAACTTGGAACTTCTGGAAAAAAAAGATTTACAAATCATTTTTTTTTCTTTTTTCTTTAAGTAGCCTAATGTGTTTTAGTAATACAATCTTGCGTATTTTTAATATAGACTGTTCATTCCTTATCATTGTTTAATTTAGGCAAGCGTTTTAACTTTTAATTACCTAATTATATCCGCTGATTAAATATAAAATTTCTGATAAAGTTTTTCGGACAATCTAATTACTAATTTTGATAACACCGCCCCATTAAATTAAATTAAATTCTCAATTTAATAAATGTTTAGTCTTCGTTACTAGTAAAACCACTTTCTTTCAGTTCCTAAATTTCAAATCATTGCCTTCGAGTAACGAATCAGTACATTGAGGGTAATTTATTTTAATTTATTTCTTTGTAACATGCACGTTAAATTATAATTTTAATTTAAAAAAATAATATTTTGCTTTGCACAATTAGACAATTACGTATCGTTTGTAAAATTTACTTTTCTAATCAGTGTGTGTTATTGTTAATTAATTTTTTTCAATAGAGAGCAATGTTGAACTTAACGCCTCAAAATTCTGTATCTTTTTATTATACAACTTCTATTTCTAATGTATTATTGACGGGGATAAATACAGTGAATTATTATTTTTAAATAAATTATAAATTGTAAATTTACCTGAATAAACGTTCACCAAGCACAACGACAATAAAATGCACCTCACATGAGGATGAGTGTCTTTATTAACAGTACGATAACGCAGATAACGTAAATCTCCCTACATTAAAGGTATTAATGTACCAGAAAATTATTATTACATTAATCATTACGTAAACATTTATTTACTATTAATTTTTTATTTAAAAACGAAATAAAAAGTCCATAAACCTATTATTGTTTGAACAATCGCAGAAATGAGCGCATTTAAAGTTTACATGTCAATGATGAAAACATACCAAGCAAAAAAAAAAAAAACTTCACAAAAAGGAACCTTTTGATCCTTCCGAAAGCAACGATACGTATTTCAACTGTAAAGCTATCATCATCGCCTTCTACAGAACCTCCAGTCATTCGTCTTCGAGTTCCTAGCTAACTTTTCGTCTGATTCTAGATCAAATCAAATACATCAAAGGAACCGTTTCTCTGATTAGAAATCCTAGACTTTCGGTAAAAAATGGCCGTTCCTCCCCCACCAAAACCTTCTATGTAATACGAGAGCGAGGATATTTGCGGAACATTGCGTGCATAAATTAGCTTAATTAAAGCAACATGTTTGTTATTCCCATGAAACCAGTCACACAGGCTAAGAAAAAAAAAAGGTAGGTTTCATTAATTAATTTATTCGAACCATAAACGATAAATTTAGAAACGCCTGACCATTCCCTATCGATCCGTTAGTTTAACAGGTGGCTCACGAACGTTAGTACGTGAACAAGTAAATGTATTCGGAATTCAAAATATTTTCTAAATTTCGAATCGGATACAGTCACGTCACGCTTTAGTTATTTGGGTGACATCCCGAATTAGTAAATTTATTTTCTTTTCATAAATAGTCACAACTCGCAAATATTTATAAAGCTTCGCCACCACGTATCAGTATCGCGATGAACTCTGTTGGCGATTCGAATTATAAATAATAAATTTATCACTCTTAGCTCTCGATTGTTTTTCGACGATTCTGTTGACGTGTTTACGAGACTTTGCGTTAAATTTATGCGAGTTACCTCGATTTCGACTTTGTTTTCAAGGCATCCGATACAGTGCTGCATTTAGGACAGTGAGGTAATGACGATCTTAGAAGAAAACGTTTATTTGCAACTGTACGCGAGAGCACCTGCACCATGTCGTGATTACTATGGGCTTACAGTATCGTCGAATTTAGTAAGTACATTTTCTGGCCATATTTTGGTGAATTTGACCCAAAACTATAACGCCTTTTAGTATTACGCACTTCCAATTTGTTAAACGTCATATTTAAGGATTTGTTCGGGCGCTTCCTTTTCACATCTGTTACCTTCCTCCAATGCTACAATTTTCATCATTTTGCAAACAAAAATAAAAATATTTATTTGATATGACTGTCAAGATTCTATCAATATGTAATTTGAAATGAGCCAACTATAGTCTTAAAGTATTTTTTATAAGAGAAGAGCTCTGCGTCATAAATAAAACCCGTCAGGCGTTGCATAAGCAGACATAATAAAAAGCATAATTCCATCCTTCTTGTCACCGTTGACCAAGAAATAATACTGAAATATTTGTCAGTTGAATCTTCGGCGATTAATGATCCAAGAGTATCCAAACGACTTACTGACAGTGCGCGCTGTCCTGCCAGCAGGATCTAATTTGGATACAGTTGTTTTTAATGGGATCCCGTCCTTTCTGGAGGACGAAATATTCCCCATTGATTCCGTCGTAAAATTTTGCCTACCTAATGTGCAAGTTTCAACCTGTTAAGACTAATAGTAACAAAGGTACGAGGTAAAGTGTATTTTCTTCATCAGTATATGCAGTTCCAGTGACATGCGAAGTACATAAATATGCCTTTGCAGAATTATTAACGTCTTCACAACAGAGTCAGCATAAAAGCATCTAACCCGCATATGGAATATGCTTCTGTACCGCCAGAAGCCGCACACATCCTTCTGGCAGGACAACTCTTATTTAATAATATCGTACTGCCGGAAGGACTGACGAGTTTTTCCAGCTATCCTTCTGGAAGCTCCTTCCAGCAGGCTGGACGTTCTATCAATAATGACGCAGAGCTCTTCTCTTATGAAAAATACTTTATAGTCGTAACACTCAAATAGTGGATCGCGACTCCTATAAAAATAACATCAAAAAATTAGGGAGATGAGAAAAGGCACAAAGTACCTACGTACTAAATACCACAGTTTCCTGTTTGAACTCTGTCATTAGGTATTTCCTCTTTTTGCCGTTGACATTTCGTTCTTCACTGGGAGAGATCTTTCCAGCGCCTTCGCTTCATGTACATTGAAGGCGATGTGTTTGTTGTTGCTCTATTTAATGGCGCAGGTGGGTATAAGTATTCGAACGGTGGCGCGCCACTGTATTCGAGGCACGCCTACTCCTCTCATTTATTTCTCCTATTGGTCGGGCACTCATATCCATTACCCTACCACAGCGGTCTGGGCGAGATATTAATAATCGTACCCAAGGGATCCTTGCAATCGATCGAAGTCAGCAGTTTGCTCTACATCATTCAGAAACGATTCTGCCCAATTCTTTACCGTCGCTGCGGAATCTCACCTGGATGTTTGTGCTGTCTAAAAAAAAAGGATTAACCCAGTTACAAAAACTGTCTGGATTGGTCAAAAACAAAAAAAAGTGTTACGAGAGTATTGCATTTATCTGATGAGTTTTCCCCGAGTGAGCTCGAAATTTTGGGTTTCTTAAAGGATTAGACACAATCGGTAAACATCGCGTTTTAACATTAACATATGCGACTAATTTCCGAAGACATCGTTGAGAGGACTTGGCTCCGGAGTTCCTAGAAGTTCTTCTTCTTTTACCTCCTTCATTTGAAACAGAAAAATTCGCTTTAGAATCTGTGCTTGTGCGGCTTGTGCACTTTGCGCGATAATTCTCTGCGTTCAATCCACGAGCATCATCCTTGGCCTCTTGTGGCAATGCTCCAGCTCTTCGTCGTAGTCCTCCAGACTCCGGATCAGACTCCTTCATCGTTCCATGCGTCTTCACGGCCACAGAGGCGTAAGTCATCGTGGGTCTCATGACGGTTTTGTAGAGCTTCACTTTATTATCAGGATGAAGCTTACTTCCCTGGCCCATAGAGCTTAGCCAGAACCTGTCCGGCTCTGGCGCGGCGGAATCAATGTGCGATCCCCAGGTGAATCTCGCGTCTAGGGTGACTCCCAAATACTTCGCTTCAGCTCGCCAAGGAATTTCTCGTCCGAACATGGCGATCTCTTCTGGCGGGCGGATCCTTCCTTTTCTACCCATGACGATGGCGGTGCTCTTTTCGGCGTTCACCTGGATGCGCCAGGTACGGTACCAACCTTCGAGATCGGTCGCAGCAGTCTGCAGCTTCCTTCTCAGGATGGCGACTGTCTTCGAACGACAATATAGGGCTGTATCATCGGCGTAAAGCGCGACGTTCATACCGTTGTTTCGAGGAATGTCTCGCACGAAGATGTTGAAGAGCGTCGGTAACGGCACGGAGCCTTGCGGCACACCGGCACTCAAAGTTCTCTCCGAAGAACGAAGTCCGTTAATCTTTATACGAAACTTGCGTTGCTTCAAGAACGAGCCGGTCAGCTGCACAATACCCAAAGGTATTCCCGCGTCCAACATCTTGTGGAGCAGGTGTGTGTGGAGCACTAGCTGACGCGTAGGATCTGGTGGACAGTCGAGTGTCCTGGACGGAAACTGAACTATTCATCCTGGACGACCTTCAGGCGCTCAATGTGCTCCTTGAGTCGTCGGAGAACGCCGAGCTAGCCGAGAACTGGCAGCAGACTGAACGGGCGATAGTTCTGCGGAAAAGCGGCCGCCTTCCTCAACACAATGACGTCCGCGGACTTCCACCTGGATGGAAAATACTGCAGACGGAGCATCGCGTTAAGTATGCTGGTTAGAACCGCTATCGCTCGCACCGGGAGTTCCTGCAGAGACCTGTTGCCTATACCATCGGGACCTGGGGCCTCCCTCTTCTTGCACCTCTTATTTCCGAAGACAGCCACTGCTGTTAATACTTACAATAATTGGTGTATTGCTAAGTTGCTCCACTACTCTCATTTGCTACTCCTATTGGACGGATACTCGTTACTAATCACAGCGGACCTTCTGGGTAATCTACAGACACGGCGAAGTATAAATAAACGTACCCAAACCCTTCCAAGTAAGTAAACAGTCGAGATGCAGTTCGCTCTGCCTTACGACTTTGCCGGATTTAGAAATTGAAAATCGGCATAAATAACTGTTGCGAGAGTGATGCATTCATCTGATGAGTTTTCCCCGAGTAAAGGATGATTTACATTATAAGACAACGACACGACACGTAGCGTAACAGACACGACACGAAAAATACGCAATGTATACATTATCAGACACACATCAGACAGTCAGTCTAGTGGCACGTTTAGTGATGTTTCGAAGACACAGACACGAAAAACATTCCTGGTCAGATTGTCGTCTCGTCTTGTCTTAGCCGATACGTGTCGTTGCAGGATAGTGTGCATGATATCATTGAATTACATTGAATAATGTTTCCGTGTCTTGTCTGTTACGCTACGTGTCGTGTCGTTGTCTTATAATGTAAATCATCCTTAATTCGTAAATTCGACCTTCTTGACAGATTAGACACAATCGGTAATCGTCGGGTATTAAGCCTAAATTCCCGACTAGTCTCCGAAGACAGCCGAGTCTGTGTGTACTGACGGCTTACTTATTTTAATTAACGATAATTAAAGGTATGTCTTGTAGCTATAAATCGATGCGTTTCTCAAAACAGATCAAAATGAATCTGATATTCTGACAGAGAGATTAGAAATATTGTATTTCAACGGAGCGACGCGGCGCAGCGATATTAACAGGCTGCAAATTTTACAGAATCATGCAACACATAGAATAGAAATAATTTCGTAACACAATAACGTGAAATAAAGACATAATAAAAATTGAGCTTCACCTGAAAAGGTTGGCCCCGTTCGTGACTTATTCCGAACGAGCGTTGTGATTGGCTACGAGCACCCAACCAATAAGAAAAGTGAATGGGGAAGAGTAGGAGGAATCTTAGTGTTGCTGTATATTTCAGTACGTTATCCCCGCTCGAGTTTCGGTACGTTACTCCCACTGACACCAATAAAATTAGACCAAATACTGTAAATGACGATACAGGAAACTCATGTAAAAATACGTATGTTTTGATGGCGACACTGCCACTAGCGCCCGCTATTGGTAGGAGTTGCACACTACACTGATTAGTATGAAAATTAGATCAATTTTAAACGTGAAATTATTATATTTTTTTTATGAAATTCTGGAATAATAGGATGGGTTTAGGCCTTAATAAATAACAGAAACTCAATTTTATGATGAAATAAATCGTTATTGTACAACTCAAGACGGCAGAGGCGCTGCTAAAAGTGTCGCCGGTTTTGGAGCGGAGTTTTCGGTATTTGATTAGAGTGATATAAACACAACGACGACATTAACCGTTGACCACAACTGTAAATTACTTCGAATGACCATTACGCCTGGCTACTAGCGCCCAGCCAACAGTAAGAGCTAGTAGGAGGAGTAGGAGGAGCCTCATTGGCATCACCGTTCGTTACATACATAACTCCCACCTGCACCAATAAATAAAGCAATATTAACAGTGGCAGCCGATGCATACGAATAGAGTGGGCACAGGACAAGGCCGAAGCATTCTGTTTCTCTTTTCGTGTGTAATAAACAGAGATAGCGCAAGTATGTCGTGGCCCCCTTGAATCGGATGGACCGGCCGCCGCTGAACATGAACAAAAAAAAGACATATCCTCACCCTCATTTGAAAGAGGCCACTGTTGGCAGCGACCGCGAAATTCCGAAAAACTATTATGATTGGCTACGAGCGACCAGCCAACAGAAAAAGCTAGTGGGAGGAGTAGGAGGAGCCCGCAATGGCATTACCGCTCATCTCGTACATTAGTCCCACCTATTCCAATAAATCGAGCAATATGACATAAAAAACAGACATACTAAAAATTGAACCTTACTTGAAAAAGAGGCCACCCTAGATGCCGACCGTAAATTACTCCTAATGACCTTTATGAAGGATTACAATCACCTAGCTAACAGGAGGAGCTAGTGGGAAGAGTAGGAGGAGCCTCGGCGGCATTACCGTTCACTACTCCCACCTACGTCAGTAAGTAGAGCAACATCAACACAATGACATAAAAGATCTTATACATACTAAAAATAGTTGCATCTCACTTGAAAAAGAGGCAATTGTTGGCCACGATCGCGAAATACTCCGAATGATTATGATTGGCTATGAGCGACCAGACAACAGGAAAAGCTAGTAGCAAGAGTTAAGAGTGGCATCGTCTCTCGTTTCGTGCATTGGTCCCACTTACGCTACTAAATAGAGCAACATTATATAAAAAAACAGACATACTAAAAGTTGAACCTCACCTGAAGAAGAAGCCACGACCCCTAATTAATCCAAATGACCATTATGATTGGCGCCCAGCCAGCAGGAAAAACTAGTGGGAGGAATAGGAGGAGCTTCAATGGCATTTCGTATATTACACCCATCTGCCCCTGTTTAGATTAACGTTAAGAATATACTTCTATTTACTTTGTAAAATCAAAATGCCATAAAAAACAAAAATGTTGTTTACATAGAAAAATTTGTAACAGATACAGAATACAAGCGGTATCATAAAACCCAGCAGTTTTATTGATTCGCGTCTCGCAAGAATTGTTAAAGCATTCAAGCAAAAAACATTTGGTCCTTCGAGCCGGATCTGCCAAGAAAAGAAGAAACAGAAACGAGTTTAGATTTAGACGCAATTTGTGGTAGCATAGATTAGAAGAAGTAGAAAGAATTAGAGTGTAGAGTAGAAAAACAAGAGACCCTTTTAGAGGAATTTCAGGAATGTCAGGCAGCTATTGAAATGGCTTGTGATGATTTTCAGGTACAAATTATAGAACGAGAAACTTTTGAAAATTCTTATTTTCGTTCGTTATATGAATACAAGACAATTTTAGAAAAGTATATGCAACTTAAGGTAGAACAATCTAAAGTTTCAAGTTCCAGTTCTGACAAATCTGTCAATTCTGTTCGAGCTTATTCTAATAAATGTTCTCATGTCAAATTGCCACAAATTGAATTGCCGAAATTTGAGGTAATTATGAAAACTGGTTGGAATTTTGTGACACATTTTCATCTTTAATTCATGAAAACACAGACATACCACATATTTCAAAATTCCATTATTTACGCGCTCAGCTATTTAGAAGGTAATGCGAAACAAGTTATTCATTCATTAGAAGTTTCTAAAGAAAACTATTCAATTGCTTGGCAACTTTTGTGTGACAGATATAACAATACGAAACTTTTAGTTTATAATCATATTAGGGCTGTCATTGATATGCCAAATATAAGCAACGGAAGTTCATTAGAATTTCGTAAATTATCAGACAACATTTCAAAACATTTGCGGGCTTTAGTTTCGTTGAAACAATCAGTGGAACATTGGGATACGTTACTAATTTTTATTCTTAGTCGAAAATTAGACAAAAGTACAGAATGCGATTGGGAAAACTACAAAAAGGAAAATGAGCTTCCATCACTGGAAAAATTTAAAACATTTATCAAAGACAAGGGCAACTTATTAGAAACTCTAGAATTTAATCGCAGAGAATTAAAACAAAATACAAATTTTACAGGTTTAGCTGATAAGTCGAATTCATTTAGGAGTTTCAAAATTTCCACAAACACAAATGTGAAATACTCATTGTACTTTTTGTAGCGAAAATCATTACATCGGGAACTGCACTGAATTTTTGAAATTAACGACCAATAATCGATTAGTGCAGGTTAAAAATAGAAAGCTTTGTTTTAATTGTTTGCGTGATAATCATTTTTAAAAAAAATTGTAAATCAGGTCATTGTCTCAAATGTAAATCGAAACACCATACTTTGTTGGACAGAGATATACAAGTAAAGGAAGCTAATGAATGAACCAAAAGTAGTCACATCAAATCAAGATTTGATAAATGCAAACGTGACAACAATTTAGTTCAAGAGTTGTAATGTCAAATCATACGAAAGAACAAACACATAAGTGTTTTAATATCAACCGTCCTTATACAGATAAAGGATTCGTCTGGTCAAACTCATTTATGTAGAGCTCTTCTAGACAGTGGTTCGCAATCTAACCTCATCACTTACGATTTATGCAACAAACTGCGGTTAAAACATTCTGAAATCGACGTATCTATCATTGGAATTGGACAAACAGTGTCAAAACTCAAAGACAGATGCACTGTTGCAATTCAATCAAATCACACCAACTTCAAGACAACAATTTCTTGTCTCCTTCTATCAAAAATTAGTGAATTCATGCCAGAAAACCAGTTAATTTATCTTCTATTACTATTCCCTCTCATATCAATCTCGCTGATCCTAATTTTAACAAACCAGGCCCCATTGATCTTCTTATTGGTGCTAGTTTATTTTATAATTTGTTATCTGCTGGACAAATATTTTTAGGTAAGAATCAACCTGTACTGCAAAACACTTTGCTAGGATGGATAATATCTGGCCCAGTATCTTCTTTTTTGCAAAGCTCAACAAGGTTTTGTAATTCAAACACTGAAATTCAAACGCAATTAACAAACTTTTGGGAGATATAAGAGCCTCTGTCATCATCAAAGATTCTATCAGTTGAAGAAAAAACGTGTGAAGAGTTTTTTGTTAACACAACTACTCGAGATCACAATAAAAGATTTGTAGTTAAAATTCCATTAAAGTATTCTCCATCTCTATTAGGTATTTCACAGCATTTAGCTTTACAGCGATTTTGTTCTTTAGAAAACAAATTGACAAGATCACCAAAATTACAACAAATGTATTCTGATTTCATATTGGAATATGAGCAATTAGGGCACATGTCAAAGGTCGATAAAAAACAGCAAACAAGTGAGGAAGCATATTTTCTTCTGCATCATGGTGTTTTAAAAGAGCAAAGTTTAACTACCAAACTTAGAGTAGTATTTGATGCTTCTGCTCATTCTGATTCTGGTCTTTCTCTCAAGGATATTCAGTTAGTCGGTCCTACAATTCAAGATGATCTATTGTCAATTCTTCTCAGATTTAGACAACATAATTTCGTAGTTTGCGTGGATATTGAAAAAATGTACAGACAGTAGGTGCTCATTGATCCTAGTCAAAGACATCTGCAGCAACTTCTGTGGAGAGCAGATCTTTCAAAAGATATCGAGACTTACATGTTAAACACTGTAACCTATGGAACTGCATCAGCTCCTTTCCTTGCTATTCGGTGTTTGAAGCAACTCAACTGCATGCAACTGTTCATCCTGTAGCTGCTGATATCATTGCACATGACTTTTACGTTGATGAGATGTTAACCGGATCAAATTGTATTGAAACTATTATTAATTTAGCTAAAGAGGTATCATCCATTTCAAAGTCGGCTTGTTTCAATTTGCGAAAGTGGGTAACCAATAATGAAGAAGTTCTTCAGAATATTCAAGTAGCTGATTCAGCATTGTCTACTGTACAATTTGGGGATAGTGAAGGTACAAAACTTTTGGGTCTTCATTGGGCGTGTAAGTCAGATATAATATATTTATATATCGTATTGATCAAGTATTTCGAAACAAAACAATCACAAAACGTTCCATTTTGTCAGAAATTTCACAAATATTTGATCCTTTAGGTCTCATCAGTCCTTGTAGGTACAATCATCGCTAAAATTATGCTCCAAAGATTATGGCAATGTAAACTTTAATGGGATGATTTATTACCTCCACAATTAGTTAATGTTTGGCAACAATTTCGAGACATATAATTTGTAAAGTAATAATGGATTGTCCATGATGTTTGTGACTGATTGAATTAAGATTTGGAAAACGACGTGCCAAGATCACAAAAAACTTCGTTGGAAATATTGAGTTATATTTTCCTCATTGGTACGACGCTAAACAAGATGACATGTTTCGGTCCAACGACCATTCTCAAATCTGGATTTACAGGCACGTGGCCATTTTAACTTAAATGAACAGACAAACAGTGCATCTGTTTGTCTTTGTCATTCTGTACAAATGAGGAAAATATAACTCCAACGAAGTTTTTTGTGACCTTGGCACGTCGTTTTCCAAATCTTAATTTGTAAAGTTCAAGTTAGAATTGAGATTCATGGTTTTGCTGATGCTTCTCAAGAAGCATATGGAGCTTGTGTATATGTTCGCAGCATCGATACAAACGGTGATATTCAAGTTTCATTATTATTTTCCAAAGCACCCTTAAAAACTGTGACGATTCCAAGACTTGAACTGTGTGGAGCTTTAGTACTTGTTCAGTTGGTCAAAAAAGTTATAAGTTCGATGCGTTTAAAATTCGATGCCATTTTATTTGTGGTCTGATTCGACAATTGCATTGAATTGGATAAATACGTCTCCAAATCTTTTACAAACTTTTGTGGCTAATCGTGTTTCACAAATTCAGTCTTTTACTGTACCACATACTTGGAGACACGTGTCAAGTAACGATAATCCAGCGGATTTACTTTCCCGAGGCGTAAAACCTAACTTACTTCAAAATTCGCGTATTTGGTGGTTTGATCCGATATGGTTATACAATGATGAGGAAACATGGTCTAACACATTTCCAATCTTAGAAGGAAATCTTCCAGATTATATCAATGATATATTTCCTTTTGAACGTTTTTCAAAACTTATAAAGTTAAAACGCACTGTTGCTTATTGTTTACGTTTTATTTTCAATTGTAAAAATCCGAACGACAGAAAAACTGGAAATATTGATGTAAATGAATTGAATGATTCATTAAAGTCTTTAATTAAAATGTCTCAATTCGAAAGTTTTCAGACTGAATTGTCTTGTCTTCGTAAAAATCAGCCTCTTCAGTCAAAAAACAATTTATCAAGCTTAAATCCTTTTATTGATGTAAATGGTATTCTCAGAGTAGGTGGCAGATTGCAATTATCGAAGTATGAATATGACAAAAAGTATCCCATATTGCTTTCAGCCAAACATTTCCTAACGAAATTAATCTGTAAACACGAATATGAAAAATTGTTACATGCAGGAGCGCAATCGATGCTGGCATCAATTCGAGAAAAGTATTGGCCTTTGAGAGGAAGAAATTTGATTAAAAAAGTTATTCGTAATTGTCTTAAATGCTTTAGAGCAAACCCCACTCAATCAAATCCAATTATGGGATTGCTTCCACAATCACGAACTGATACAATGCCTCCATTTTATAATGTCCGTGTTGATTATGCAGGTCCGTTTTTCATTAAAGAACGAAAAGGTCGAGCAAGCAAAATTTTTAAATGTTATATTTGTCTCTGTTTGTTTTTCAACCAAATCAATTCATTTAGATTTAGTAACAGAACTAACAACTGAGGCATTTATTGCTGTTTTTCGACGATTCGTATCAAGACAGAGTAAACCACACTCTATTTATTCTGACAACGGAAAGAACTTCGTAGGTGCTCATTCAGAATTGAACGATTTAGGCAATTTTATTATTCAAAATAATATTACTCTAAAAGAGACTCTTGCTAATGAAGAAGTTAAATGACATTTTATACCTGCCTATAGTCCTCACTTTGGTGGTTTATGGGAGGCGGGCATTAAATCTTCCAAATATCACATGAAACGAGTAATGTCTTATACAAAATTAACATACGAGCAACTTTATTCGATGCTTACACAAATTGAAGCGATTTTGAATTCTCGACCACTAACTCCGCTCTCAGAAGATCCTAATGATTTGGATGTTCTTACACCAGCTCACTTTTTAATTGGCCGCCGTTTGACATCGTTACCGGACTCTGATGTTACACATATCAACGAAGGTCGTCTTTCTTTGTATCAAAGGGCGCAACAACTACAACAACATTTCTAGAAACGTTGGGCTAAAGAATACATCTCCGAACTTCAACAAAGAGTCAAATGGAAGCAAAACCAACTTCAGTTGCAAGAGGGACAAATGGTTCTCGTCAAGCAGGGCAATCTACCCCCTTCCAGTGGCGCCTGGGACGTATCATTCAGCTGCATCCCGGTCCAGATGGAATTTCCAGAGTAGCATCCATACGCACAGCTGGTGGTGTTAAAAAACGTTCATTTTCAAAAATGTGTGTTTTACCATCAGAAAAACTGTGATGTGAAAATTCAAGTAAGTTGAAAGTTCAATCTTTCAAGGCGGGGGGAATGTTTAGATTAACGTTAAGAATATACTTCTATTTACTTTGTAAAATCAAAATGCCATAAAAAACAAAAATGTTGTTTACATAGAAACATTTGTAACAGATACAGAATATAAGCGGTATCATAAAACCCAGCAGTTTTATTGATTCGCGTCTCGCAAGAATTGTTAAAGCATTCAAGCAAACAACAGCCCCAATAAAGAGAGCAATATTAAACACATCACACTCCCACGAATCGACAGTAGCAAGGGCAGGAGCAATAGCTCTCAAGTACTTTTGTAACATTTAACAAAACATCGGCGGTTCTTGAATTAGTCTATTTTTTAAGCTTTTATAGGATCACAGATCTAAAAGAATTAAGAAACAATGACTTTGAATAATCAGCGATGAGCGTTCAATTTAAGTACCTACCTATTTAAAGAAGGATCATCCAAACTGCTTTTTCATTTTAGGTAATTTTGAACATATGGAATATTTCGCATGGTCCTCACGTTTACCCAAAGCGCCAAAAAACTCCCCTAAACGAATTCCACGAGGACAAATACTTGCAAAGTGAAATAAGACGTTTATTCGGTCAGCATGTCTTGAACTTTGCTATAGATTTGGCGGCGAAAAGACGTAACCTCCAGTTTCTGCCCGCTAGACTTTTCCTCCGCATCCTACGCCTACTTGCCGCCAACGACATTTTGCGATTGTCACAAACGTCAAAAATATTTTTCGAGGTGAGTTGACATTAGCACGAATTTACTCGCATACAACGCTCTAAAAATTTAGTGTTTTCACAGCTTTGCAATACAGAGGCGACGTGGAAGATTATATTCCGCAAACGTTTGAAGAAATCAGTTCTCCTGCAAGACACCGAGAGGGCCGAGAGTATTGGTTGGAAAAGAACCGTCAGAGAAAAACTTCACTTCATGATGCACGCAGGAAAAACTATTTTATCCAAGCAGACGTCTCTTAACAACAAAACTGGCACCAAATCACAGAATGCCGTAAATAATAAAAACGTAAGCGCTTCAAATAATAGGACACCAATTATTCAATCAAAGAAACTCAATACTAACCCCAAAATGCCAGAATTAAACAATAAAGCACCTTCGGCCAATCTCAGTACCAAAAAGCCAGATATAAACTTTATTAAAAATGTTGACAAGGAAATTAAGTCAAAAGCTACTAAGAGCGCAAGCCAAATAAAAACCGATGCCAAGAAAATGAGTGTAAATAAAAACGTGCCTGTTCATCATCCAGAAAAATTAAATGCGCAAGCCAAGCGTCCTTCGATCAATCGTGCTGTGCAAGCCGGTGGCGCGAAGGCACTTTCAAAATTGCCGGCGGAGCCTGGAGAAAATTTAAAAAGCAACGTCCTCAAGAATAATCTCCAAAAGAAGGTTTTGTGCAAGAGTGCGCAGTTGTCGAAATTTGAAGCAAAGTGTTAATCAATTTGGATGTGATTTTCTTTAAATAAATTAAATTTTGAGTAAATAGGTTGCTTTTATTTTCGTTATTTTTCTTCTTTGGGTATCTTTCAACTTCCACAACTTCTCTCTGTTTGTGGCCTTTCTGAACCAAGTCACTCCTACTAAATAGCTTCTTTAGGAACTTGTGATATCTTGTTTCTTCCCTTTCCATAATCACCGTTTTACGAATCTTTTCCTTTCCGTTGATTTGATTTATTTGATGTTTCTCGTAGTAGCATTTTCATCTCCTTGTTTCTTTTATCCATTTTGATAACATTTTTCAGAAAAATTTCTTTTGCTTTGAGTCTTCTTGAATTACCTTCAAGTCTCTCTGTTAACGGCTTTCGTGATCCAATCTTCTTCAAGATGTCACCTTCCTGTGATATCTTGTTATTTCTCCTTCCATGATCACCTTTTTTGTTTTTTCCCTTTACATCTGTTTCTTGCTATTCTTACTACCTACATCATCCCATTTTGGTTGTGAAGACTAGGAATCCATTACTTCCACTTGTTGTCTAAAATAAACTGTCCATCTCTTCTATCATGTTCCTCTCTTCTACGTTTTACAATAAATGATATAATAGTCTTTAATCAATCTTCTTCTTCTTTCCCCTCCTTCAACTTCTTTCATCCCTCACTGTTTGAAGGTACGTATAGTTAGATTGTTTAGATCGTCTTGCTATTTTATGATTTTTTCTGTCTCATTTTGGCACTTTTAGATCTTCCTCAATCTGTTATCGATGTTCTCAAATGAGGACTTCTAAAAGAAGCCCGCTGGCAAATAAGTAAATAAAACCTGATTTTACATTTGGATGAAGTTGGGGTTATTTTTATTTTTTTAACATAACACCTGAATGTAAGGAATTTTCTATAAAGGCCAGCGGGTTGTAAATTATAATGAGGGAGTGAGGTGATCAGATAGAACTCCAAATTCCATACTATGACATTTTTATTTGTTTCTTCGAGTTTTCTTTTTAATTTGATACATTTCATTCTAGAACTTCAAAATTACAAAAAAAAAAATTGAATAAAGCTGCGTTTCAAGCACCCTGAGTCGACTTGAGATTGAAATATTGCCATTGACGGTCAAGGCAACCGCGTGGATTGAACTTGAGAGTGCTGGTACTAGTCGACTAGTGGACTACACATCGATCTCCTATTATTTGTTTTAGTACCAATGTAATCAGCCCGAATTTAGCTATTATTTGTTTTACCCCGGAGGTACTCATTTTAAACAGTCAGAGTTCAGCTGGGGCTGAGAAATTGTCATCGGTGATCGATGCAAACCGCAAAGATTGAATCCACGACCTGTGATTTGAAGACATTGGTATTACATGGCTAGTGAGGCTACACATTGACCTCTTATTACTTATCCCTCCCAGGACTTTGACGATTACCTTAATCGTTTCAAATAGTCCGAGTTCAGTTAAGACTGAAAAATTTCCGTTGGTAATCGAGGCAACCGTGAAGTTTAAACGTACCTACGACCTATGACTTGAGAATACTGGTACCATTCGACTAGTGGGGCTTTGCCATACCTGAACAGTATCTCTTCTGTCTAGCTCTTCTCCTTTTCTCCTGCAATTATTTCTCTGTCTAAACTAAGTAGGTTACCAATTTTGCCAGTATCAGTAGTGCCTCCGTCGAAAAGGTCATATACTCCTTACATATCTGTGGCCATTGTTCTTGGGTCTTCAGTAATGCTTCTCTATATTTTCGGATATGACATGCCCGTGCCCATACATATGCAGCAGTGCGGCTGATTCCGCAACTGAGGCCCGTAGCCTACGCTTGCCTTCCGAGGCTTCGTGTGTTCTTGGCACGATATTTGATCATATATCTGCCGTCTTTGGGCTTTCTCGCTGGCATATTATACATGCTCGCCGAAGCGAAGGTTTTTATCTAAAACTACTCCTAGATACTTACATGTTTTCGCTGAGTGTATTGCCATTTCCATCAGTCTGACTTGTATCTCCCTGTACTTTTCTCGTCCAGATAATATTGTCACGTTTGGAAAATTGTTATCTAAATTAGTTTTTTTACTTTTGGAGTTACACGAAATTTAACGCGCGTATTTTAGGTTTAATTGACAAAATTGTTGCATTCACAAGTACGGTCATCGGTTCAGCCGCCGCGGACGTGGTTTAATATGACCGATCGACCTTTGTTTAGCTTGCAGGTTAAACTCCTTCTCGATCAGTGGAACTTATGCAAAATTAACATTTAATATAGGGGATTCCATGCTGACAAATGGAAACTAAGTTGTTTGAACTTACTTGAGGATGCTATACGACAGTTCGTATTTTCATTCAATACAATTAACGCTGACAATTTTGAAACACAGTGCTTTGAACCCCAACCTTTGAAAACGTACTTTGGGACATTCGGCACGGGTGGAATAGAAAGGAAAATTGGGAAATGAAAGGGGAGTAGATACCTTTTTTTAGTCGCAGTTTTGTACGAGTTAGTTGTTAATGAATCGTGGAGTTGTATAATCGAAAAACGGTCAACAGACAGTTTCTAGTATTCATTAATAAAATTTGTTTAATGAGTTGGTGAGTTTTAATTGTGACTTCGGAATCGGTTCTTGGAGGCGTCGTTTGGTCGAGTCAGGTGCAAAGAGGTGAGGTAATGTAGAATTTAAATTAATTATTATGTTGCGTTCGTGAATATCCTGCCCCGCAAGCGAGTACTCGATATAAGGGAAAATATAACGTGGTGGTGACTCCCTTATCACATAACCACGTTTTCCCTTACATCGCGACATAGTGGAGCCTTCCTCTAATACGTAACATTATGGAACAACCCTAAATTCGTGACATGGTGGAAGTTTCCCTTAGGTCGTGACAATATTAAGCAGCCTGAGTCAAACTACTCCAACCGTTTTAAGCAGGCTGAGTCAAGCTGAGGTGAAAAATTGCCTGGATGATCGAGACAACCGCGAAAATTAAACCCACGACCATCGACCGCCCAAGTAGTCGTTTTAAATAGACTGAGTTCAGCTGGGACTGAAATATTACTGTTGACGGTTTAACAAGATTGAATCGACAACCTGTAACTTGAAGATAGTGGTACTACTCGACTAGTGGAGCTACATATCAACCGTCTCTTATTTATTTTACCAGCTTCAAGCAGGCTGGGATGAAAAATTACCTCTGTGATCGGAACTACAGCGAGCTGTGACTTAAGGAAACTAGTACTACTCGACTAATGGGGTTGCACATTGACTGCCTATTATTTGTTTTACCCTCAAGGTAGTCATTTTAAACAGCCGGCTGAGAAATTGCCTTCGGTGATCAACCGTGAAGACTGAATCTACGACAGAAGAGCTTCGACAGAAGCCATCTAAGCCATCGACAGAATTGAATCGACGCCCCTTGATTTGAGAATATTAGTAACTCGTATCTAAATAAAAACCTGGTCAAGTAGGCTACATTTAGTAATTCTGCTATGTAAATGCAATGGAAAAATTCTCGATCACAACCCACTTGACCAGGTTTTTATTTAGACGCTCGTTACTACTTGACTAGTTGACTACACATCGATTGCCCATTATTTATTTTACCCCTAATAGGTAGAGTTTATTGGGAAACTCTTTAATAAAAACAGGACTTACATGTCATGAAAAACTCTCTTATTTTATGGCCTACATAAAACTACAGCTAACAATACATATTATTTCTTGCCTCTTAATTTCTTGAGGCTGCTGAAAATCGAACAGGTGGTTTTCGGAGTCTAGTCGATCTTCGAACGATTGAAGAAGGTTCTTGTATGCTGCTCGTTCCAGGAATGTTCTCAACCTGTTGTCTGTTTTGTGGTGTAATATTTGTATCGACAGGATTTTCAATTATTTCTTTTTCAGCAACATTTTGAGCTTCATTGGTACATTCTTGAATCAAAGGATGATTTGATGTTTTTTCACTTTCAGCAAATTTTAAATTACTTTCAGCATTTTGGGCAGCTAGTCGTAGCTGTGAGCTTAGCTGATAATCATCGTCATTGCGTTCGACGTTGCCATGGTTTTTACGAATCTGATTCTGATGACGACGGTGAAGTCCACTGCTTGATCGTATCAAGTACATCATTTTTCCAATAGATTTAATGATTGTTCCTTTAAGACAATGTTCTTGTGGTTTGAAGAACTTCGTGAAAATGTGTTCACCTGGAGAGAACTTCGGATTTCGAGAACTTGGTTGATATTCTGATGATGGTTTGAGCAACGATAGTAGTGTCTTGGTTGTGAAGTAGTTTTAAATTGGGATGTGGAGTTGTTCGGTAAGTAAGTAGAAGTTTTTCTAGGGCTTTGCTCTTACTTCCTCAATAATAGGTAGAGTTTATTGGGAAACTCTTTAATAAAAACAGGACTTACATGTCATGAAAAATGTTATTTTTTATATACAGGGTGTTTAAAAAAACGTTCGAATACTGTAACCATGAATAGTACTCATCAAGAGCAACAAAAAAGTCTTAGTAAGTATAGGTCCGGAAATAATTCTTTTCAAGGATAGAGTTGATTTTGCATTGAAGTTAAAAAATTGTATTATTATAAAGAAACAAACAGTAAACGTGTGATTATGTAGACAAAAAATATTTAAAGAAAATGTTCTACATGTCCACCTCCCGCTTGCACACAGGCTTCACATCTTCGACGAAAAGAAGCTCTTATTCTTTCGAATAGTCCTTGATTTTCTTGAATGGTTTAGCAGTTATGTTCTATTCGCTGCTGCACCTCATTTACGTTATTTTTTTAACTTCAATGCAAAATCAACTCTATCCTTGAAAAAAATTATTTGCGGACCTATACTTATAAGACTTTTTTGTTTCTCTTGGCGAGTACTATTCATGGTTACAGTATCCGAACGTTTTTTTTAAACACCCTGTATAAGCTAAACTCTCTTGTTTTATGGTCTACATAAAACTACAGTTAACAATGTCATATTAACCCCCCAGGCAGTTATTTTAAGTAGCAAATTGCCATTGACAGTCTGAGCCACCGAAACGATTGAATCGACAACGGGTGACTTGAAGACACTTTGGTACTCAACTAGTGGGGTTACGCATCGACCGTTTATTATTTATTTTCCCCATTTCAAGCAGGTTGTTGGTGAAAAGTTGACATCGATGGTCACGACCCGAGGGTAGTGAGACCTACTACTCGATTAGAAAGGCTACACATCGAGTGTCTGTTATTTGTTTTACCCTCCAGATCCTCGTTTCAAACAGCCTTAATCGAGTTGGGGCGGAAAAATTTCCATCTACTTCGAGACAACCATGGGGATCGAACCCAGAACTTTTGGTTCTAGTGCCCTAGTTACTTGACTACGGCCAATCGCAAAATTAGAAAATAGTTGGTCGCTACTTTTATTCTGTTGTTTCAGTTCTATTACCTACTTTATTGTCTTGCTGTTCTTAAAATATAACCAAACAATGTGACTTTTAATTAAATGTCTTTAGTGTCAAAATTGAGGAAAGAGCCTGTTCCACAAAACTGTAATTTAGAGAAATTCTGCCTACTTGATAAAAAATCGTGCGAAATTTTAAGGCCCCGATAGTACCTCACGGTTCGTCTGAATACAACTTTACTTAAAAAAATGTCCATCTTTAATTTTTGTTTTTATCAACTTTTAACAGTTTTCTTTATTAAAAAATATTAACTATTAAATCATCGTACGACGGGTTTTCTTTTAATTAAGAGTTATTTCGAAATACCTAGCTCTTTTTGGTATTTCACAAATTGTATATACAAAAGAAAAGAAATTAATAAGTAAACAACAATCTTTTTATATTTGTATGTTAACTATACATTTCAGCTTACAAATGAATGCTATTGTATCCAACGGAGTTCAAGAATTTTGACGAGAAATCAGGATGACTTCTGCCATACTTTCTTAAAATCTGCATGTGCTGCTTCTAGGCTTGTTCACTGAATTGTTCTAACTCTTGTTCTCATTTCGAAATGCAGAATTCTTGAACATGGTGGAATATGGCATGGTGTTAACATATTATTATCTAATTCAATGAAATTCTGCCGGAATTGATCAATTGCTCTTTCAAAATCAAATGCCAAGTTATTACCAAAATATAACTTAACAACCAATTCTAAACTTGATAAACACTTGACATATTTTAAACAGTTAATTGAAGAAATGGAATGTAAAAGGTCAATTTTCGAAAGCAATTATCGACAGGAATTACCATTAAAAGAATCTCCGTGAAGGGCTTCCCGTTGTACAGTGATGACCATTAAAATCGTGACCTCTGCATGCTATCCTCGCCCTTATTGACCTGCAGTGGAAACAACGGCTATCGTACGCCTATCGTCCCTCCACTCATATTGCCGCTAAGAGTTCCGTGTAGGGATGCGGAAATTTCAGACAAGAATTTTTTTTTTGAAAGAAGTGCGGAAATTTCATTATTTTTAATATGAAACTTTTCAGCGGGACATGACATGAAATTTCACAAAAAAAAAGAATGAAATTCCTTTGAAATTTCGACGAAATGTCAAAAAAATTTCTAAAATCTCTAGTCACAGTTTTATTTAGAATTTTTTTTAAATACAAGTGTAAATAATGTACAGTTGCGCAATTTAAAAAAGCATACAAGTCTTTAGGCTTTATTTTGCAATATTAGAATAGTAAATCGATCTCTGTCTGATTAACATAAACATTTATAAAATTAAATCAGGTCACTTTCATTTTTAGGAGTCAAGAAAAAAAAACTGTATGGTGTTTTATTAACCCCAAATCTTTCGGATAAACTTCTTACTTACCACCCTTCTTCAATAATGTATAAAGTTATTTGCGTTTTTCGGGTAAACTTAAATGCGGCATGTTAATGTCGGTCTGTCACTTTGACAATGATTTTGACTTATAAAGCGAAAATAATTTCAAACAAAACCAAGTTCACAGCGACACGTTTTAAGTGTATGTATGCTTTTTTAAATCCCGCAACTATACAACTGCGGACAGAGAATTTCGGACTGTCATTATACTGACATAAAAATATAGAACAATCTTTTAGTCTCATTTTGATTGATATGTGACTGAGATTTTAAGAAAGTGTGAGAGAGATATGAAGTCCCAAAAACTCATCCTCATTTTCCATCAAAATTTTTGAACCCCGTAAGATTCTACAATAGTATTCATTTGTAAGCTGAAATGTTGTACATACAAATACAAAATGATTGTTGTTTGACTTTTAATTTCTTTATATACAATTTGTGAAATACATAGAAGAGCTAGGTATTTTTGAAATAATTCTTAATAAAAAAAAAGTCGTCGTAAAAAGATTTAAAGGTTAATATTTTTTAGTAAAGTAGACTGTCAAAAGTTGATAAAAACATAAATTAAACGTGGACATTTTTTTCAAAGTAAAGTTGTATTCAGACGAACTGTGACCTATGTAGCCTTCTTGGATTTTTATTGTTCAAATTTTCTTTAAAAAGTGTTTCAACATGAGATTAAAAAAATAAAAGATAGATGAATGCTTCAAAATTAATGATAACTGAGAAGATTTTTTTCTCTTGAGAGAAATGCACCAGACAGAGCTCTTTTCTTTTATTTGTTTAGTAGTTGAGGGTGGTAATTTCAGTTAGCTCTATGCGTATTTCGATAATACTGATCGTGATAGCCTGGGGCTAATGTAATTACCATTTACCATTTTCATGAAGCTACAAGTTGTTGTTTGGACGAGGAAAGAGTTGAACGCAGATGAGGTCAGAATCTGAGCAAAAGTGACGTACGTAATTTTTTCTGTCAAGTGGTTTGTAAAAATTTTTTTTTCTTTGAAAGCGTTTTTCTTTGGTGATCGACTTGATCTTTCGAAAATGTTTTCAATTTAGATCAGTGGTCCAGAATGTGGTAATACAGGAAGCGAAAGAGAAAGCGCACGAGAAAGAGGGAACGCTCGAACAAATCGAGTGCGTCAGCTGGAAATGTATTGGTTATACGACTATTACAACATGATTGATTATATACTGATACACGTTCAAGAGACGCATGCGTATATTCCAAGTAAACGTGTTTCTCGAGCTGCACAGACGATTTCAACGCACGAAAAGTAACTAAGCGCGTGAATAAATGTGGTCATTTCGTACGAGTGTTTCAGCATCCGGTTGTGTGAAAAAAAATTGGTAATTTTTCGCGCGAGTGTTCGTCCGGTTGCATAAACCCCGGCGGTTCGGAAATTAAACCATAGCGTTCGCGGGTAATTCGGACGATTAAATAAATATAAATCATGTTTGAATAATTTGTTTTGTAAAAGATGTGCGTGAGTGATATCTGCTGGCCGAAATTGTTGCTGTTTTTCGCCTGCGAATATGTGCCAAATAGTGCTGATTACGTTCATGTACTGGAAACATAAATTCAAATTATATGACCATAATCGATAAAATGTCCAGCTGCAAGAAAACGTCCACCAGGCGTTCGGAGTAAGTATAGAAAACAAGCACATTGCAAGCCGTTCTGTGGCGATCAGCGCTCCTCGTCTGTGTCGCATTTGACCGTGGAAATATAACCGTAAAATCACTAGAGAAATGTCACATATTTGCAAAAGAATTAATTAAGTGTTGCATTTGTAGGTGGAAAGACAAACACGTTCTTTTTTACAAAGTGATCAATAAATATCCTAATAAGCATAGTAACATCTTATAATCTTTTCCTTGAAGAGTATCTTAATTTCAGGCCACAAATTGATTCAAATAACTTCATTGAATTGACTATTATATATACAGGATGACTAAAATACAGCCTCTGCTGTGTAGAGGAAGGAATTATTTATTTAATCAACATACAGCGTTCAGTTTCTCATCAAAACACTGAAAGCGTCTGTTACAGTTACAGTACAACCGAATTTTTTTTCAAGTCACAGCGAAAAAGTGAACTAACGTCTTCGTTTTAAAATTGGTCGTTCGATAAACACGTCTTTAAAATCAGCACAACAAAGGCTATTTTTTTTCCTTTCTATGACATTACCTTGATAATTATCAGAAATAAAATGAATTCATAATAATGAACATAAGGTGGTCATTCGGTGGTCAATCTATTCTGACGGTTTCGTACCACCAGAAACACCAAACATTAGGTTGAAACAAACCTTCTGTTTCTGACTGTTTCGAAACCGTCGGAATCAGTTGCCCACTAAACTAACGTTCGATTTTGATTCGGCTTTGTGCACTGTATCAAGTGTACAACTTTGATGAGTGCATGCTTTTGACGGTCTCGAACTATAGTCAGCAAATGCTGATGAGGCAAACGTTATATTTTTCGCTGGTGATATAGTAATGAGACAAGATCGACATCAGAGTTGGAAAGGATATTTTGACAGTTGGAATTGGCATCAAAAGATTATCAAACGAAAATAAATCCAAATATATGATGATTGGATCGAAAATAGAGAAGAAGAAAAGTAAAATCTGAGAGTATTCTTTCGGAAGAGTTGATTGTTTTGAATATCTCGGGGATTAATAACAGGTTTGTTCCAACAGCAGTTTCTGACTAGTCCCAAACTGTCAACATCAAAGTTGTACACTTGATGGCTGTTACTTCAGTGGGTAACTGATTCTGACGGTTCCGAACTAACCAAAAAGTGCCGCTGGAACAAACCTAATGAGAAGTAAATACGAAGAGATAGAAATAGATAAGACTGGGAAAAGGTAGTAGAGCAGCATGCTATCTGACGAAGGATGCTCAAATCCAAATTAATTTAAAGTAAAACAAAAGTCAAAGTTTATTCGAGCATCAATCAGTTTTTTGGATTCAAACTGTTAACTACGAATAAAAGAAATTGGAGGTATGAAAGGGGAAAACTTCAAGGTGCACTTATAGAAGGTGAAGAAGGAAAAAAAAGACAAGAAATAGTTGGAAGGAGTAGTGGAAGATGTGAGATTTTCAGGTAAATCGAAACTTTGGATAAGGAGAACTGGGCCAAGAATTCAAAACCATTAGCCTTTAAGTATTTGATATTTATATGACAGTACCTTTCTCTATCGTAAGAACGTCAACTCAACAAAGGGGTTGTAGAGGACTTGAAGGGGGGGAGAATTTTTCTCTTCAGGAATATGTTGGGGGTAGGCAGTTATAAACTGTGCACAGTTTCCGAGTTACAAGCGAAAAACCGAAAAAAAGGAGCTTCTCCTCCCCCTCCCCCTTGAAGCGGCAGGGTAGGGGTGGGGACTTTTAGTATGTTTACCTCCTAACTACCCCCAACACATTCCTGAAGAGACAAAAATCTCCCCCCCTCCATGTCCTCTACAACTACCATTTGGGCATTCATTGACTGGACTATCTGTGTTATACAAATTCTGAAACTACTACTATTTGCGGAATAAGATCCGTATTTTCCTCTCCATCTGCTTTTATCTCGCACAATCTGCATGTTGCTTTTCCCATCTTCTTCCTGTTGTGCTATGCATTTTTTGTCCCATGAAAAAAGTAAACACTCTTCTTGTCACCCTCTCCTTCTGCATCCTTTTCACATACACCTCAGTTATCTCTCCTTTATAATAACTTTAGGAACATTCATATTTATTCTCATTTCTTATCTTGTCTATTATCATTTTTAGCCATCTCGTTTATTTTTCTCTATTTTTTCATGCATTTGTGAGCCTTTACAACAAACGAGAATAACATGTAGCACGACAAGCTGACGCTTACAAAATTTGGTCATCAAAGAACACAAAAATAACATTTTGGAGATTCAAGGCAAATAACGTGAGACATGGAAAATGAATATCTAAGCAAATGTGATTTGTGCTTTATAAATACTTGCTTATCATTAATCATTATATCCTGGCCGAGAGAGTTCACTGTTGAAGTGAAGAACTGTGAAGGAGAAAAAATTATATGAGAATGAGAAGCGATAGTGAATTGGGACGTACCCCAACAATTTGGCAAGAATATATCAAGCCGTGACCTAAATCTTAACATTTCACCCCACATACTGGGGTGGACCATTTAATCTGGCACTGTGGAAAGCTCAAGAAGGAAGCGCCGTAGAAAAACATGTCTCAAATAAAAGTTAATTGACTTTAAGGGGAAAAGAAAATTTCCAACCAATCAAAAATTCATAAAAAATTATATTCTTAAATCTCTGACCTTTTAAATGAAGCTGTTAGCGTCATTTGAAGGTCAATCTATTCTTTTTTGTTAGGGAACATTTGCAACATTTTGAAATGTATCCATTTATAAAAAAAAGTTATATCTTCCATAATTTCGAAACGAAGCGAAGGTGTGGAAAGACAAAACAACCGAGAAATATTATAAAATTGTGAGGATTTCAAGTATTTCAAGAAATAGAGGTCAGAACTACAGGACAGAATGAAGCAAGTTGACAAAAAACAAACGAAGAAATGAAGAAATGCGATTAATGAGATAAGGATAGAAAACTTGACAAATATGACGTATGACTATCAATCCCCTTTTCTTGCCTGAAAGTGCCATGCTCCAAGCGAGAGAGTAATTCAGAGTAAAAGAGAAAAGAAAGACAACAATATATCAGGTTATGGACTAGATTTCTATATCTTAGGAAAGAAAAAATTAGGAGACCCTATATGTAGAGGGGAAATATGCAGACAGAATGAGGTAAAAGAAAAAGAAAAAGGCAAAGGAAACAATAAAAAAATTTGGTAGATGCTGAACAAGACTTGACAAACATGGCGTGTGATTAGCAATCCCTTTTCTTGTTAAATAAATACCTGATGGTAGCATGCTTCAAACAAAGTATTACAAAGAAGAGAAATTAAAGCCCAATAAAATCAGGCAATAAGATATCAAGTCATGGCTTAGATTTTAATACCTCAAAAAAAAAATTGGGAAGACCTGAGTATACATAGAGGAGAAATATTTAGGCGAAAGAGGTAAAAGACAAAGGAAGAAACGAAGAAATCTGGTAGATAAAATGATGATACAAGAATTAACAAATGATGACACAAGAATTGTTAAACAAACACCCGAGAATACCATGCTTCAAACGAGAGTACTACAAAGAAGAAGAGAAAGGAAAGCCCAAGAAAACCAGGTAACAATATATCAATCCATGACTTAGATTTTAATACCTTAGAAAAGAAAAGAAAAATAGGAAGACTTGGAAGAGAAATAAATATTCAGGGTAATGGGGTAAAAGAATTAACAAAAGACAAAGGAAGAAATGAAGAAATCTGGTAAATAAAATGATGAAACAAGAATTGAGAAACATGGCATATGATCATCAATCGCTTTTCTTTCTAAACGAATACCAGAGAATACCATCCTCCAAACGAGAGTACTACAAAGAAGAAGAGAAAGGAAAGCCCAAAAAACCAGAAAACAATATACCAAGCCATCATGGTTTAGATTTTAATACCTCAGAAAAGCAAGAAAATAGGAAGGCCCTTGGATACGTGGAAGAAAAATCTTTAGATGGAATAAGTTAATAAGTTAAACGAATTAGCAAATGACAAAGCAAGAAATTAAGAAATCTGATGGATAGGACGATGATACAAGCTTGAAAAATAGACAGAGAGACATACTATAAACGAAAGTAAAGAAGAAAGAAACGAAAGTAAATTTTAATTACGGTTTCAGAGCTTCTAGTTTTTCTTCTTCTTCCTTCTTCCTATCTTGAGCTAGGTGTTTTATTTCCTTCCATTCCTCCCTCCCTCCCATATTTTTGCCTTATTTACATCTTGTCCATAATTTTTTCTTGGTCCGGTATTGCTTTATGCATTTTTTTGATTAACTGCCCTTTGTCTCATTTTATTCTCGACTGGTGGTTTCATTTCTGGTTGTATACGTTTGGGATTTTGTCCTTTTCCCTCTTTTCTTCTACCTGCCTCAAAAATCTCATTTCTAGCTGGAGTGCTGATGCGTCTTCTATGTTCAGTTGATAATGCGCTGGACTCACCACGATATTTAAGGATGGGAGTGTTGTTATCACTTTTGTCCCTTCTTAATCACGATTTATTTCCGGATAATAATGATTTTAAACTGTTGAAAATTCTGCCTGCCTTTGCTGTTCTTTCATACCCCTCAAATCTTTTTATTCTTCGTTCTGCGTTCTCACAATATTGTTTGTTTTATCGTACATAGCTTTTATTTATTTTTACATTTATTTTACATCTTCACAGTTATTTTATGTCAAAATCTTCACATGTATTTAAATACATTAGTCATATATGAAAGAGAAATTTTAATTTTACTTCGTAAGCCATCCGAAAATCATAACAAAATAAGTATTTGCGCACTCGGTGAACACACCGTATTCTTGAAGAGGACTGACAAAAAGCACTGACGAAAGAAAAGGCTTCCCATAACATCAAACTGAACAAACGACATAAAAAAACGATTGATTAAAGTGCAATGGAAAGGCTAACACATAATATTGAGCCGTAAAAAGATGTTACGTTACTCGTGGGAACTTTATTTACAATACAATGAAAATACTAGGAATTCTTAATATGGAGATTTGAATTGTTTTCATGTTGTAGTGACTTATTTGTTTATCTGTCAAAGCATGTGTTCAAAGTGGTGCCTTATTTTATACAATTCGTACAGGGTAGTTTACTTCAGGTGATTTGCATGCATTTGTCAAGTAAATATTTTGGAGTTCGTATTTCAGCTGATCACGATATTTCCGTTTAAAGGTCAAGTTCATACCCGTCGCTGCACAGTAACAATCCTAAAATCATAAAACACTTTGATGACTGTATTTATTTCATTCATCTGCTGCTCTTTTTTTAACTGGAGACGTTTCATCGTTTTGGGGATTATTTTTCATTATTTCCGGAAAAGTAAAATACATTAAATTTTTGTAACATTTTTCCCACGTTCTGTGATGTTTATCCTTCATCATTTTTTCTTTATTGGTCCATTGAAGAATCGCCCTGTATATCAAGAAGATATACAGGGTTATAACTTGCCGCCTACAAACTTAATAATTACAAACAAATACTAATTAAATGTATTGTGTGTATATTAATTGTTTTATAAACCGGTTTCGTCCTTTAGGTATTCAAATTTTCCGCATTCTGTACCAGTTACAGTAAACGTAATTCTTCTGTTTGTGGTAATAAATTTAGTACTTACGAATAAATAAATACCTACGTTGATTATGCCAAGTATGCCAGGGTTAACGTCAAGTGAGTTAACGGTGCTTGGTTTGGAATAATTTTTTCCTCGCCCCTGCCGATACACTTATTGATAAATTAAACTGGGTGCAGCAGCTTTAATCATTAATAATATCGATGAAGAATCTCATTATAATTAAAAATTGTACGTAATTAAAATGAATGCGAATGTGGAAATAGCGAGAGGAGGGAACGTGGAAGGTACTTCCAAGAGTGAAAGAGAAATGACTTTCTTAAAGGTCACCACTCTTACGAAAGTGAATTAAATAAATAATAATATAACTGTTGTAAGACGACGAGATATTTCTCAATTTTGTGTTACATTTCCTTATCTAAAAGTAATACCATATAGTTATCTTGTTTTATTAGAAAGACGTGACCTGTTCAAAAAAATTTGTTATATTCGGTATAGTATACCGAATATTCCGTCTTTTTCGTAAAATTTAACTTTAATGTAATTTTTGTTTTTGTTTATTATTATTATTATTATTATTTTTTGGTTAATTGACGGGTTTTCAAGATGTTTTCTGTCAGTTTTATAATTTTCGAACCAAGAATCGTCAATATTTTGTTATTTTTACTTAATCCATGGCAAGGGAAGGCGTAAACACTACTACTAAAGGGAAAATAAAAGATAAAATAAGAAGCTATAAATTAAGAACAGAGGAAACAAAAGGAAAATATTCGTGACTTGTAGAGGAAGAAATAGGGGCATATTGTATGGAAGAAGATAGTAATGATATGGATTATAGATGGAACAGATTCAAAAACACATTAACCAGGATAGCGGCGGAAGTATGTGGGATGATTAAAATTGGAGACCACAGAAAAAGTACAAGCTGGCAGAGTAAAGAAATTTAAAGGGGAAACTAAGAAAAAGAAGACATTGTGGAAAAACTATTTACAATGCATAAGTATAAAGAACAATGATAAGTATAAAGAACAAAAAACCGTGGTCAAAAATGAAAAGCTGGGAAGATTTTGGAAACAAGATCGAAGAAAATTACAAAGATAATCAAAAGATATTTTATAAAACGCTAAAAGTATGAGAAACAAAAAAGAAAGAACAGGCAAAGTGGTTAAAGATAAAAATGGTAAATTACTTACAAATGGAAAAGATATAATGAATCGATGGCAAGAATACTTTAACGAGTTATTAAACAATTCAAACGATTTACAGACACCAACTCAAAGTCCAAATGAAGAAAGACTGATGCAGATAGAAGGAAATGAAGAATGAACGATTACAGAAAAAATGAGTGAAATGGAACTGAACGACGCATTAATAAAGTTAAAAGTTGGCAAAGCTGCAGGAGTCGATGAAATGGAAGCAGAATTGCTTAAATACCTCGAACCTGTAGGAAAAAGAGAACTTCTGAGAATATTGAATCTCGCATGGAGAAGAAAGGAAATCCCAATGGAATGGAGAACAGCTATTATACTTCCTATACACAAAAGCGGAGATGCCAAAACTTGTAATAATTACAGAGGAATTTCGTTATTATGTACGGCGCTAAAAGTATATGAAAGCATAATGGAAACTAAGCTACGTAAAGAGCTAGTGAAGCTAGCTGACGAGTAGAGCGGATTTAGACCAGCCCATAGTGTAAATGACGATATCTTCACAGTACAACAGATAATTGAAAAAACAATAGCAAAGGGGGAGGAAATATTTATTTATTGATATGAAAAAAGCTATGGAAAAAAGATGTGGAAAAGTCTGGAAGCTAAGGCTGTGGATTTACATATGATTAAAACGATTAAAAGGCTCTACAAAAACACAGATAATAAGGTCAGAACAGGTAACCAAACATCGGAAAGGTTTATAAATAGAGAAGGAGTTAGACAGGGTAGTGTGTTGAGCCCATTATTGTTCATCTGTCTCATGGACGAAGTCATAAAAGAATGTTGGAATAGAAGCAGTAATTTCACTATAGGCTATAGAAACATGCAACCAGTGAAAATAGGGGCTTGTGTTTTTGCGGACGACATCGTACTAGTAGCAAGAAATCTCCAAATATTGGAGAAAATATCAATGTATGGGCAAGTATATTAAGCAAATATAACCTAATGAACAAGGACCAAAGTGTCTAGTAAGGATGGACCAAAATTAAATATTAAAATAGACAAAGAAAACTTAGAGCAAGATAATACCTGGGAATAACTTTGAGCAATAAAGGAATATAAAACGAAGAAATTGGAAATAGAATAAAAAAGGCGACAAACACATATAATGCAATAAGGAAGAAATTCTTAAACAAAAAAGAAATTACAAAATCTACAAAACTTATAGTGTACTGTACAAAACATACGGTGCAGAAAACTGGGAGTTGACGGACAGGCAAGAAAAAAGATTGCAAGCCGCTGAAATGAGGTATCTGAGAAAAGTAGCAGGAATAAGAAAAATAGATAAAATAAAAAATGAAGTAGTTAGAACGGAACTCAAAGTAAAGCCTTTAGAAGAAAAGATTGAAGAAAAACTCAAATGGGTAGGGCACCTCATTAGAATGGACAATAAAAGACAAGATTGGTATGGGAAGCAAAACGAACGAGGAGAGAGAGGATGCCCTAGATGGACATGGATTGCCAGTATTGTGAAGATTATAAGGAGAAAGAACAAAACTTGAGAAGAAGCTAAAATGATCGCTAGAGACAGAAGGGAATGGCGGACTTTCGTAGAGAATAAATAAATAAATAAGAAGAAGGAACCTCGACACTTACGGGTAGAAGAGGAAACAGATTATGATGATGATGATACTTAATTCATCGTATTTTGTTGTTATTATCTTCTACTTTTCTTATACTTTATTTATTTAATCAAATTAATTTTTAGTGTTGAATTTGTTGTTTTCACAATGAGAAAAGAGAAAAGAAAATTGAAACAAATAACGAATATAGAATTAGATGAACAGAAATAAAAGATCAAGAAACCTCACTCAAAACGAAAATGATTGACATGTAAATGAAATAAGTACAAAAAATTATCAGTGTTACAATATTCAAGAGATCTACAGGATGTTATCAATTAAGGTGGCAATAATTATACCACGTAAAGAGGGATTCCATGAAAAAAGCGTGCACGAAAAAAGCGCACACGAAAATTGCGCACAAAAAAAAGCCCACAGCGAAAAATGCGGACAAGAAAAAAGCGCACAACGAAAATTGCGCACACCGAAAAATGCCCACATAGAAAAATGCGTACACGGAAAATTGCTCACACCGAAAAATGCTCACATAGAAAAATGCGCACATGGAAAATTACCCACACTGAAAAATGCCCACAGAGAAAATTGCGCACACAGAAAATTGCTCACACCGAAAAATGCTCACCCAGAAAAATGCCCACATAGAAAAATACGCACATTGTATTTTATTTTCACATAAAAATGAAATTTATGCGCATTTCCATTACCGTACATGGTGTGTTAAATAACGTGACTTTTTAACATTTCTCCCCGTAATTCTAGACGGACTATACCTTTTTGAGGGTTGTACCTATAAGAAAAATTTCAAGGAAGATCTGAGACTGTTATTTGGAGCAGTTCAAACAGTTAATAGGGAACAATTTGAATATCTTTTATAATCAGTTAGTGTTAATATTGTTTGTAGTTGTTTTAATAATTTGTTATTTTTTTATAATAAAAGCTTAGGCATTTAAAGCTCTCCAAATAGTGGACTCAGAAAATAAAGGCGGGCGGCCACTAAACGCGAAACTAAGTTTTTTGAAAATTAGATCCAACGTAATCTTACGCGGACGTGATAACTAAAGGTATGGGAAGCGAAGTTAGGATAAAACTGGGCGCGTTTAGCGAACGTAGCAGCTGAGAAGCAGCAATATGCTTTACTTAGTGTGCTTACAAGTAGCACAAATGATTCGCTAAACCGTAAATCCGCTGTTTCTGACTCACAAATGTATCGCCATTTTGTTACGTACCATTATTTATTATTTTATTCAGTATTATTTGGTCTTTCAGAAATAATACTGTTTTTGGAGAAGCTTGTGCCATGTTTATAAATTATAACTAATATTTTAGGTTAGAAAATATTCAACTTTTAGTCAAGGCCACTTATACAGCACATTTAGCTTGAAAGGCAGCGATGTTTTAGAACGCTGAGTAAATCTCTAAGCTGCTGACTGGCAGCACAGTACAGCGTAATCGTTTAGCGAATGCAACAGTGGTAGCAACTCAACTTGTTGCGTTCGCTAAACGCGCCCAATGTTTATCTTCGCTCGGTTGTCTCGTCCGCGTAAGATTACGTTGGATCTAATTTTCAAAAAACTTAGTTTCGCTCAACTTAGGTTCGCAGTGGCCCTTCGACTTAATAGTTATTTTTTATTAAAAAAAATAAATATGAATTTTGTCATCTATAAAAAGTAACTGAGTTTTAAAAGAGTTTTAAATGCTCATGCTTTTATCAAAAATTAACAAATTATTAAAACAACTACAAACAATATTAACACCAACTGATTATAAAAGATGTTCAAATTATTCCCCATTAATTGTTTGAACTGCTTCAAATAACAGTCTCAGATCTTCCTTCAAATTTTTCTTATAGGTACAACCCAAGGTGAATTAGATACTAACGGTGGCAGCATTCCCGCAAGTAAGATAGGGAACCGTTACGTCATCGCATACCCGCTTCTCCCTCTAATACAACTGTCAACCGTGCCAGTTAATATTGGTTAATAATTGTGTAAAAGGAGAAGCGAGTATGCGGTGATTTAATGGTTCGCTATCTTACTTGCGGGAATGCTGCCACCGTTAGTATTCAATTCACCGTGGGTACAACCCTCAAATATAGTCCGCCTAGAAAGTATCCGGAAAAAAGAAAATAACACTGCCACTTCCAATTCCAATTTATGAATGAAACAATAACAATAGAGGACAATGATTCTAGTTATTTGTTTATGTAATTCCTTTTTAATTCTGAGAATTATATTAAACGTTCAGGAAAATTGAAATCAAATCAACGGCATCCTGAGTAGACTTGACGTTTCATGGATATAAAATTGATGCTATAATTTTTTTTACATTTCTTAGTTGAAATGATTTATTTTAAAAAACCTTTTTTTTTTTTTAATTATGAACCTTTCTGTTTAAAATATGTTCCATCTGTTTTCTCTTTTCTTAAATATTTTTGACCAATCAGTACATAGAAATGCATTGTATCTAAGGACTGATTACACAGTTCTACTTACGGCCGTGGCCTTGGTATTTCGTTTCGTTTTAAGTGGCGACTAGTATACATCACTCTTTCAGATTGAAAAAGGAACATCTTTATACGAATGTTTGTAAAGCAGGGTTGCCAACCGTATGGAAATTTCCGTACATGTACGGATTTCATGCGGAGTCAAAGATCATTCCGTACGGATTTTTCTTATATTTACATTTTAATGAAAAAAAGTCATATTTTTTGTGTTTCTAATATATCATTTAGTAACTTTGGCTGTTCGGTAGTAATAAATTATTATTTTTTTATTATTTATTTCGTTTCAAAATCAAAAAACCACCAACCTCGTAATTTACCCCTTGGATGCAACCGGCAACGCTGCTACATGTACCATTGCGAGATAAATATTTTGTACGGCAGATTTTCCCTATTTAAATAGGACTTTCTGGATTATGCGATTTCGTACTAAAAATATAAAATTATAAAATGTCGGTGTAAGTTATTAAGATGCCTTACAAGATTCTTTCGGAGGCTGAAAAATTAACCATCATTGCTAATTCTAGAATTTAAGAGCACTTCAATATGCTAAAATTTTGAAAATTCAGCCTACTTTACAAAGCAACCGTACCAATTATTTATCTCGCAATAGTACCTGCTAGTGACAAATTTAGGGGGAAGAAAATTTCACCTCCACAATTTAAAAGTTTTCTGTGTTTTTGCGACATCATAAGATTTAGGGCAAATTAAATATTAATATGACGCTAAATTACAGACGCGCATAAATTATAACGACAACGTGAAGTAGCAACTAAAATATATCTGGGAATTTTGTCTTTTGGCAACATAATTCAACGTGAATTCAACACAACATTCAACAGGTTGTGGTTTTTTAATTTAGAAACGGATAATAGAGTAGTGGAATGGCAACACTGTGCGTAAAAGATTCATTTAACAAACTGTATTTTATGACTTGTTAAGTTCGGCAAATCACGTGATGTAAGCACGGAGTAAAAAGTAGAATTACCGAATTCGGCAATTTCTTTTAATAAAAAACATGAGGTTATGATGTACCATCGTGATCATAAAAATCGACTACAACGAAGTAAAATCGATACTTCCATTTTCCAAAATAGTATATTATTATACAAGTTTCACAAGAAGGCTTATTGTAACACGAGTGGGGTTGAGGCACGACTAGCGAAGCGTAGCGAGCTAGGAGTGCCCCAACGGAACGAGTGTTACAATGCCTCTTGTGAAACTTGTATAATAATATACTATTTTTATTGAACAAAAATATGAAAAATATTGGATCTTCTTAGTATATGGGGAATTTTAGTTGTAATGCGTGGCAACACTGAAAATCTTTCGTTTTAATCAAAAGTCACATTAACAAGTTATTAATTTTTCTTATCCAGCTTCATTGTGAGTATATTGTTAAGTAACAAATAAATACTGAGCTATTTTGTAAAATCTATTAAATATTTTCAATTAAAAATGACTAAAATTTCCCCAAAAACAGTGTCACAATGAGCTTCATTGTGAAACTGTTTTTGGTGTCGCAATGAATCCATTGTGAACGCAAAGTAGAAAAATTTAGTTGTGTAACACTAGGTTTGACACCATGTATTTGTCAACCTATAAAATCTCATCCATCTCATTCGATTCCAAAGAAATAAATGTTCTCTATGATTACTAATACTAACCGCAAATTCAGTTGCAGTTGTTCGAATACTGATTTCGTCTTGCAATCGCGTTTGAATTATTGCCTTCTGAATTGCTTTTAATTGGGCTATTTTTATTTAATTTGCCAAAATAATATTAATGTCAAAATGACAGAAGTTCATTTTAAAGCACGCTTCAATTAACTAAAATTTCGAGTGTAGTCGGTTTTTCTGATTACGATGGTATTCGTCAATTTAAGTTTCAAGCAAGGCTAGGTCATAACAATAACTAATAATTCACGGCCAACTACGAGGACAAATTTAAAAAAGGCACGTTATTTAACACACCATGTACGGTAATGGAAATGCGCATAAATTTCATTTTTATGTGAAAATAAAATACAATGTGCGTATTTTTCTATGTGGGCATTTTTTTGGGTGAGCATTTTTCGATGTGAGCAATTTTCTGTGTACGCAATTTTCTCTGTGGGCATTTTTCAGTGTGGGTAATTTTCCATGTGCGCATTTTTCTATGTGAGCATTTTTCGGTGTGAGCAATTTTCCGTGTACGCATTTTTCCATGTGGGAATTTTTCGGTGTGCGCAATTTTCGTTGTGCGCTTTTTTCTTGTCCGCATTTTTCGCTGTGGGCTTTTTTTTGTGCGCAATTTTCGTGTGCGCTTTTTTCGTGTACGTTTTTTTCTGGTCACCGTAAAGAGGACATCAAAATATTACGATTTAACCTAATTTATCTATATCCAAAAGTTTTTCGTTTCTAAGATATAACCTCCTAAAGAGACAACTTGGAAAGTATATTTTCTTAAATATTTTTTGAACGGTTTAAGATAGAGGGTTGAAATTTGATATGCAAGACAACTGAAGTACAAGGATGGATACATCCTAGGCAAAATTGAATATTTTTCACCAATGGCGTAAATCGCAATATTTTGATGTCCTCTATACGTGGTATAATTATTGCCACCTTAATTGATAACATTCTGTATAATTAGTCTGCTGTTTGGTAGCTTCCGCCATTTTCTTTCTTTTTGGATTATGGACTCTTCTTCATGTGAAGAAGAAAAGAAGATTAAAACAAGCAACAAATACAGAATAAACAGTGAACAGAAATAAAAGAAGATCAGCGAATCTCATTTAAAGGCGAATCTCATTTAAAGGAGCTTGATTGACTGAAATGTAAATGAAGTAACTACAAAAAATTAATTCAAGAAAAACAAAAGACAACTAAATACAAGAAAAACGAAGAATAAATTTATTAAAATAATAATTGTTTTCTTTTGTTCTTCGTTCATTTTATCCTTATCATTTGACTGTTTGACTTTTTTTGTTTTTTTCTTTCGATTTGTCTTTTTGTCTAAAAACAACAAATACTGAGATGAACAGAAATAAAAGATCGCCGAATCTCATTCAATGAAATGTAAAAGAAGTAACTACAAAAAATCAATTCGAAAAAAACACAGTCAACTAAAACAAACAACATCGAAACACAAAAAATAAATTAATCAGAACAATAATATCAACAAATATTCTATTGTTACAGTGACGTAATAGTTGATTGAGGATTCTGACAATAATTGTTTTCTTATGTGCTTCTTCTTGTGTTTTTCGTTCATTTTATTCTTCGTATTTTGTTGTTGCATATTGGTTTATTTAGTTATTTTAAAGAATTAATTTTTGTTCAAGAAGAAGTAAAAAAATTGAAACAAACAACAATAAATAAGACAGAATTATTTTAACAGAAATAAAAGATCGACGAATCTCATTCAAAGGAGAATGAGAATTTAAATGAAGTAAATACAAAAAATAATTAGAAAGAAAAAACAAAAGATCACTAAAAACAAACATCGATACAAAAAGAAACATAAATAATAATTGTTTTCTTCTTCTGCTGCTTCTTTTTATTATTCGTATTTGTTGTTGCATATTTAGTTTTTGTTTGTTTTTGCTTTCGAATTAATTTTTGTTTCAATAAGAAGAAAAAATAAAGAGCAAATACTGAGTTAGATGAACAGAAATAAAAAAGAACGACGAATCTTATTCTTCAAAGGAGAATGGATTGACTGAAATGTAAATGAAGTAACTAAAAGTAAATAATTCGAGAAAAACAAAGACGACTAAGGCCCGATCTTTTAACTTCCTTTTAAGTTACTTGTAAATTTATCTGTCTTGTAACTGAAAAGCCTATCATTTAGCTGCCTGTCAAGCATTATGCATGTAACACGCCGACGCGTCACCTTGTTTGTTGACTTTTACGGACAACTAAATAACCAATAAAACTGTCCAAACAAAAACAAATTAAATTTATTGCCAAATTAAATAACTGGACCGAACGGAACCGGCAGTTTACCTGAATTCCCAAGAAGGGTCACCCAAAATTGCAATTGGGCATGCAATCCCTATCTGTTTACGGTTACAGGTCTGCTACTTAAGATTTATGGCCGGTGCTAGGACTATTCTGTTAACCTACTTATTTGTTACTGTTGAACGACACTTGCGGGGAATCCGCAATAAAATAATAATACTTCTAATACGGCTCGTGATCGCTGCAAATCTGGACTTACGTTGTTGTAACTCAGTTCTTTTTGGTGCGTCGGCGAATAACTCGAGAGATCAAAGGAAGTAATTACGTTTGAATAAAAATACGGAAGTTAATTTAATTAATTATTTTTTGCAAAAAAAAGTAAAAACTCCTTGTACCAGCCACTGAGGGATCTGATATAATGAGCGAAAAACCCTTGCGTTAAACCAATACAAAGAAACAAATTACGGTTCTCAGGAAATACAGTAGAACTTTAACGCTTTAACGCATTTCACATTCGAATATCGGAGCGACCTAACTGCCTTCTGGTGGTTTCGTGCATACACAAATAGTTATTGGAAAGCTCTGCTCCTTAATTAGATTAACAATTAATTTAAGTTCAACTTAGATTGGTCTTGGTACTAGTGGTTGCCACTTCAGATCGTACTCTAAGACTCGTTTTGCTCAATCAACCGACGCACAGTGTGACACAGTGGGTCTACAGTGTACTTAATCAATGGAAGTACTTAATTAATTAATCAGACGTTCTGGGGAAGTCTGTGATACAAAATGCCACCCTCGGCGATCAAGTTGCAAGACAGTCAATAGCAATCGCCAGTTTTTCAGGGACTCCTTTCGGAGGTGACGGGAACCCTATCGCTAGCTAAACTAATTGAGGGTGGTACTATGTACTCCTTTTTCAAATTCCTCTTCGCTGTTTTTTCGTCGGCTAAACCTAACTAACTAATTTATTAATTTATTGCGCAATGGACCCAAATGACTGTTTTCGGCAGGGCTTCGATCCGTAATTTTTTTTGTTCCGGTTTTCGTTCCGGTTCAATAAAAAAATATATATCAGTTTTCACATAATGGCGCCGTGAATGAATAACCCATTTGCGCTTTGTTGTCACCCACGTACTTGAAAATGTCCACACTGGACGAAACTGCAGTCGTACAATAAAAAGTGTTTATTATAATTTGACTTATCATTTTCTGGTCTCTATATATCAGTTCGGTTCCGGTTTTTGTTCCGGCAAAAATAGCGGTTTTTTCCGGTTTTCGGTTTTGTTCCGAATGACTAATTTTTAAATTTTTTAGTATTTTTATTTATATTAAATATGTAATATCGCATTAAATGTTCTTTCGTGTTAAGACGAGTATGACTACACTACGAGACTTCGTTAAGGTGCGTGTCTGCGCATGTATCGAACCGAAATGAACCGATATTTTTTTTTTTGGTTCAACTCCGGTTTTCATTCCGACAAAAATGACTATATTTTCGGTTTTCGGTTCAAAGCCCTGGTTTTCGGCACTCCACTATGGGTGGTTATAGCCTTTCAGTCTCTCGGCAAATTGCTTCTAATTAACCTACAAATCTCTCGGCAAAGACCACAGTTCGATTCACACACTACAGGGTGTGAGAGAAACTTTGTTAAGAAGATGGCTATGAATATCGTTCGGCCTCGTAATTTCACGAAATTCTTAACGAGCAATTAATTTGCCTTGATTTCTGTGTTTAGATTGCGCTAGCACACTTGGTTTCGGCGGCAGATATAACTTGTCTCAGACCAGTGATTCCAATTGGCGACTTCCCTGTACGAATCGAAAACAGCCGTTAGCGTGTTTCCAACTTGCCAGAGAATACCTCCAAAGGTAGAACTATTTCTAAGAGCACACTGTATTTGAATTTCCAAATTGATTTGAGGGAACAGTTAATTGACGCTAGTTGGTTAAATCACAGAACTGGCCTAGTAATTTATAAAACAAGTGATCAACAAATTTTACTAAGGTGAATGCCACTAGTGGAGTTTTAATACTCGATTCAAATGTAAATATAATAGTTGACTAAAATTATCGAAATGCAATTAGTAATACTGGAGTTTACAGACTCTTTAGCTACTGATTAATGCTAATTAAATTATTCTTAATCAATTTATACCACCAAATATGTGGCGAAGAATACAAATAAATGTATCCGCACACTTCACTTCGCGCACTCTGTTTAGACACACTCGCGACGCGAGTGCGTCTAAACAGTGCGTATTCGTGGTTTTGTTTAATTGCCCATTTTCTTAACACACTGTATTTTAACCGTACCGGAATAAATGATTTAGCAGGAAAATGAGAAAATGACTGCAAGCACTAAAAGAAACCCGCTAAGACAAAATTTAAAAAAAAATTCGACCGTTCGCTCCAGAAATCGAATCCTGTCTGTTCTTCCCCGTAGCTCCTATCTTCCCAAGACAAAAATTAACTCACCCCCTCGAACTTCGCAAGATAAATTTTGAACAACCTCGGTCAATGATAATCGCTGCTTCTAGCTCCAAATCACGCCTATTCGACGCCAATTAGCTTGTCATACAGCATCGCGGCGATCTCTCGCAATCTGCAACTACTTAACTCTACAAGTGACCAGGCTGAAATTTTAATACATCCTGTGCTTGTTGAAACAAAACAGACTAAAGCGAAACACTTTAACTTGCAACGTATTTTGATCTCTTTTTCTATAACTGACATATCTCTAAAATTTAGTGCAACACAAACCCATACAAAATCCGAAAACACAAAGCTAAAAGGTTACGATGATTTGTTTATGATGATGGCAGAAAAAACCCGGAGTGTTATTTACAGGCTAACGTTACAAGTTCTTAAAGACTCCTTGGGTGGTTGATAGTCTCTTGAAAAGGGACAGCGCGGCGCTCTGAAGCATCCGGCCGCAATTTTACTACGTAAAGCCCGAACACGTGTTTGTTATTTGAAATTAAACACGCAGTAACCGATTTTGTTTGAAAACAAATTCCGCGACTGTTTCAAACTACAAATAAGTAATTCGAGAAAAACAAAGACGACTAAGACAAGCAACATCGAAACACAAAAAACGCAATACATTAATCAAAATAATAATATCAACTTTTAATTTTTTTTGTTACAGCGCAGTGGATGATAATACTGAAGATAATTGTTTTCTTATGTGCTTCTTCTTTCGTTTTTCGTTCATTTTATTCTTCGTATTTGGTTGTTGCATATTTATATTATTATTTTGGTTTTTCCTTTCGAATTAATTTTTTTCAATAAGAAAAAAAATCGAAACAAACAAATGCAGAATTAGATTAACAGAATAAAAGAAGATCGCCGAATCTCATTCAAAGGGGGAATGGAAACGAAATAAAAGAAACGAAAGATTAATAATAAATTAATCGAAATAAGAATTGTTTTTTTGTGTTTCTTCTTTTGTTTTCGTTCGTTTTATCCTTGGTTTGTTGTTTATTTAATTTTTTTCGTATCATTCTTTTTTCAATAAGAAGAAGGAAAAGAAAATTGAAACCAATAAGAACAAATACAAAAAACAAAAAAGAACAAAATTAAATGAATTGAATTACATAGAAGAAGTTCGACGAATCTCATTCATTCAACATTTTTCTTGTTACAGTGACACAATGGATGATGATTCTGACGATAAAGATTCGAAACGGTAGGTTCTCGTCCTCGTTTAAACGTGCCCATTTATTGTTATTGTTTCATTTTGTAGAAAATCTCGAAATTTGAGTGAGAAGAAACGCCGAGACCAGTTCAATCTCCTGGTGAACGAACTGAGCTCCATGGTCGCGACGAGCGGTAGGAAAATGGACAAGAGCACCGTTTTGAAATCGACGATTTCATTTCTGAAAAACCACAACGGTAAGCGATTGTCACTGAACAACTACTGTTAAGTAACCTTCGCGCAGTATTTACGACATTGCAACTTGCGCGCATTTCAATTTAACGGCGGCATAAACCAACGGGCTCATTAAATTACTACATTCTTAAGGAAATAAACATGAAATAAATGTATGAAGTTAATACAGATTTACATCATTACCTCACTCTTTTGAAATCTTAATCACGCTTGACTTTCCTACACATATAAATAAATACACGCGTAGACATAGAGCAGCAACAGGCTTTTAATTTTTTATCTTTTTATTGGGTAGGTACTGTATATGATTTAAATAAATTTTATCTTCATAATATATTCACTGCTTTAGTAGCACTCTCAGAATACATCCATCTTCTATTATTCCATGAGGTTCAAACAAAACAAGAATACTACGAGAATACTCTAGACCAGCGATTCTCAACCTTTTTAGCTCCGCGACCCCCCAAATAGTAAATATAAATAAAATTAATATTTTATATCGCTGCGTTTATAGCGACGGGTATAAACATACATGTATGACGTCATAAAATGATTTCATTATTGTTTAGGCTATTTTCGCGACCCACCTTTAATATCACCGCCACCCCCAGGTTGAGAATCGATACTCTAGACCATAGGTTCTCAAACTAATTTCGTCTACCGCCCACTTTGAGAATCAATTATTTTCTAGCGCCCCCTAAAATTTTAAAATCATTACTTTAATAACTTTAGTTAAATTATAGCCTGCCATATATGAGTCTTATCTTGTTTCCCCCAATTTTCTCTGTACCTTTTACCGCTCTCCTGTAGGTCTCTAGCGCCCACAAGGGGGCGTTATCGCCCACTTTGAGAAAGACTGCTCTAGACCTAGAGCAATCAAACGAAAACGGTAATAGAGTTGAATTAATTTAATTTTTCACTGCCAACCATAATTTATAATTTCTACTGGATAGAGTGAACGAAAGTGACAAAAATGGTTCGATAAAAGGTGCAGAGAAGAATTGGAAAAAGAGATAACAAGTGGAAATGATCGGAAAAAATTCAGAAGAAGACGGTACAGTAAAAAGATTGCAAGAAACTAGAAACGGAGAAGAAAAGCAAGTATTGAGGAATAAATTAGTAACTATTTACAGGAATAACGAGAAGAACCAATAACAGTGAGATAGAGATAACGGGGAGAACACTAATAACTCATTTTTAGTAAAGGGAGAACGGGAAGGGGAAAAACTATTGCATTGTAGTGGCTAGGCCACCTGCAAACCAAAAAGGATAGGCCTGTTAATAGTTGGGCCACATTCCAGTAAACTTCGCGTGTGTTCTCGTCGCTTCTCGAATATTCAGGGACAAGAGGATTCAACCATAAAAGCAGGAATTAATCCGCGCTGAGCGTGAGTGTGTGAACTGAAACGGCGAATAGACAACAGTGAAATATTTTAAGCGATAATATGAAACGAAATATCGTGCTTGACAAATGGATATAGCTAAAAATTATTTAAGTTAATTAAAAGTTGTTGATTTGAACTCGAATACGTAACACCTTAAATTGGAAAGAAAAGGCAAAAAACAAATAAAAATGGAAGAAAAAAAAAGACTAGCTATATGCCTCTCATGGCGGATTTCACAAACGTTACTTAAATTTAATCATCCGTTAAGAGTAAACGTTGCTATGGTTACATGTGTTGAAGGTATAGGAATGATTATTCTTAATCGATGATAAAATTTAAGTGACGTTTGTGAAATCCAGCATAAGGCTCGTAGAGTTACACTATTGTTAATAATGCTGAAAATAGTTCACAACAAACCAGTTCCGAAAAGATACGTGATTATGTCACTGAAACTTATCACTGTTCCGGAAAACTAATTTTTACAGTGATCAATTACAATCTAAAGTAATCGATGTCAACTTTCCAAGAAGTGATAATAAAAAAAAGTGAATAATTGCAAAATCGACTCAGGAAAAGAATTGTGATTATGAGAATTGGCAACAGCGCTTCCATAACCGCACGGATTGGAACGCGATGAATTGGACGAGAAAAAAAGGAAGTTGACTATATCGTTGGCGCCCGTCACTGCTCCAGCAAACAAACAGTTTACGGTTGAGTTGTTACTCTTTCAACATTTCTTGAATTTTTACAATCCGACGTTTCGGCAATAATTTATCTGAGATGATGAGGAATTCTAAAACTCTAATAAATAGTGACTGTTCTAACAACATCCTAAAAAAAGCTACAAATGAAAGTATACACTTCAGGACCAATGCTTTCAAGTGGAGTAGGGACAATATATGATATCAAACTAAACCAAATCAAAATAAAATGAAAGTGAGTACCACATCAGAAAAGAGTTTCCCAAAAAAAATCCGAAGGTTAGGTAGCAGATTGAACTTCAGGACCAATGCTTTCAAATGGACTACATCCTGCGAAGTCAAACTAAACCAAACCAAATCAAATCAATATGGAAATCATTTATACCTCAAACACTTAGCTGTTTCCCAAAAAAAATCGGAAGGTTAGGTAACAAATTCAATCTCAACACCAATGCTTTCAAGTGGAGTCTACAACATCAAATCAAGCATGAAAGGTCTTATGGATCTCATAAAGGTGTTTCTCAAAAAAATGGAAGGTTAGGTAATAGATTCAATCTCAAGACCAGTGGTTGAAGTGGACCCCATCCTATGACATCAAACTAAACTAGACTTTTCGCCTCAAACTAAGTTGAGTTTTCTTCTAATGAAATTCTCTTGTATCGAACCAAAAGTGCCTTTTCACAGATTGATTCAAAATCTTGTACAAACGTTGATTTGTCGGGTATTAAAAAAATTTTTAGGTCCTCTGCAGCCAAACCTTTCATCCTAGCTTCATATTCATTTATATAATCCAGTTAAGGGGGGGGGGCGAGGAGCTCCAGACTTTTCGCCCTCCAATTAAGAGTTTTCTTCTGATGAAATTCTTTTGTATCAAACCAAACATGCAGAGATTAATTCAAAATCTTGTGCAGGAGATGTGTAAGATTCGTGTAAGACACCGGAATTCTGTATAAAAATTTCAAAATCAGAAAATTAATTATAAAATGTTTCAATCATAAAAATTCAAGCGAATGAGTTTGAATCAGCGTAAACAAAGGGACCGATTTATTATTCAAGTTAAAATAACATATGTCATATCGGGCAATAATTTGGAATTAATTCGAACAAGGGAGCACTTATCGAGTTCCTTCTAAGTCTAATGGCGGATTTCACAAACGTTACTTAAAATTAATCATCCGTTAAAAGTAAACGTTGCCATGGTTACATGTGTTGAAGGTATAGGAATGATTATTCTTAATCGATGATTAAAGTTAAGTGACGTTTGTGAAATCCAGCGTAAGAATTGCAGTTGCATACCTTGTAAAAATTGCTGAAATTGCAACTGGCCACAAGTGCGATTAAACGTCGCCTCCGTGCGTAGGCATAATAATATGTTATGGACACCTGGTACAGTAATGTCACTTTACGCCTCTTGAGACGGCAGATTGATTATTTAAATACGGTGATCCCAAAAATGAGTTGGTTCTGTCGAGTAGTTTTTAAAGTAATTTCCATTTTTCTCTCTGCGTGTTTGCTTCTCCTCGCGAGTTCTTCAGCAAGTTCGATTGCACGAAAAATTAATTAGTTTTATCTTATTTTATTCGGTAAAAAAAAACCAATTCTTTCCGTGAGTATTTTTAGTTTTGTTTCAACTAGTCTAAGTAAACCGTAAGCGTAGTCGTCATCAAATTTAAAACTAAAGTGTCCCAAATTTGGATTGCGAGAAGATAATCAGACTCAAAACCAATTTATTTGGTTAGAAATTAGAAATTAACTAAAGCTTAAATATGATACAGAATGCCGTTTCTTCTCTCTTCGAATCGAATTTTTGATTGTATTGATTGGTTCACTGTGTTTTTATTTTTGATTGTATTTAGAATTATATTTTCTACTTAACATAAATTTTTTGTATTCTTTTTTATATTATTTCATTTCTAGAATGTATTGAATACAATAATTCGTACGACATAACTGTAACGCGCCCGATTCAAAACCCTTGTTTGTTTACTTTTACTTACAAGTAAACACCTAATAAAATTGCCCAAACAAACACCCAACTATAGTCCTAAAGAATTTTTTATAAGAGAAGAGCTCTGCGTCATAAATAAAACCCGTCAGGCGTTGCATAAGCAGACATAATAAAAAGCATAATTCCATCCTTCTTGTCACCGTTGACAAAGAAATAATACTGAAATATTTGTCGGTTGAATCTTCGGCGATTAATGATCCAAGAGTATCCAAACGACTTACTGACAGTGCGCGCTGTCCTGCCAGCAGGATCTAATTTGGATACAGTTGTTTTTAATGGGATACCGTCCTTTCTGGAGGACGAAATATTCCCCATTGATTTCGTCGTAAAATTTTGCCTACCTAATGTGCAAGTTTCAACCTGTTAAGACTAATAGTAACAAAGATACGAGGTAAAGTGTATTTTCTTCATCAGTATATGCAGTTCCAGTGGCATGCGAAGTACATAAATATGCTTCTGCAGAATTATTAACGTCTTCACAACAGAGTCAGCATAAAAGCATCTAACCCGCATATGGAATATGCTTCTGTACCGCCAGAAGCCGCACACATCCTTCTGGCAGGACAACTCTTATTTAATAATATTGTATTGTCGGAAGGACTGACGAGTTTGTCCAGCTGTCCTTCTGGAAGCTCCTTCCAGCAGGACACATGGCTGGACGTTCTATCAATAATGACGCAGAGCTCTTCTCTTATGAAAAATACTTTATAGTCGTAACACTTTCCTCAAATAGTGGATCGCGACTCATATAAAAATAACATCAAAAAATTAGGGATAAGAAAAGGCACAAAGTACCTAGGTACTAAATACCACAGTTTCCTGTTTGAACTCTGTCATTAGGTATTTTCTCTTTTTGCCGTTGACATTTCGTTCTTCATTGGGAGAGATCTTTCCAGCGCCTTCGTTTCATGTAGATTGAAGGTGATGTGTTTGTTGTTGCTCTATTTAATGGCGCAGGTGGGTATAAGTATCCGAACGGTGCCGCGCCACTGTATTCGAGGCTTACGCCCCCCTACTCCCCTCATTTATTTCTCCTATTGGTCGGGCACTCATATCCATTACCCTACCACAGCGGTCTCTCTGGGTGAGGTATAAATAATCGTACCCAATGAATCCTTGCAATCGATAGAAGTCAGCAGTTTGCTCTACATCATTCAGAAACGATTCTGCCCAATTCTATGCCGTCGCTGCGGGTTCGAATCTCACCTGGATGTTTGTGCTGTCTAAAAAAAAAAGATTAACCCAGTTACAAAAACTGTCTGGAATGGTCAAAAACAAAAAAAAGTGTTACGAGAGTACTGAATTTATCTGATGAGTTTTCCCCGAGTGAGCTCGAAATTTTGGGTTACTTAAAGGATTAGATACAATCGGTAAACATCGCGTTTTAACATTAACATATGCGACTAATTTCCGAAGACATCGTTGAGAGGACTTGGCTCCGGAGTTCCTAGAAGTTCTTCTTCTTTTACCTCCTTCATTTGAAACAGAAAAATTCGCTTTAGAATCTGTGCTTGTGCGGCGAAGGCCGCACTTTGCGCGATACTTCTCTGCGTTCAATCCACGAGCATCATCCTTGGCCTCTTGTGGCAATGCTCCAGCTCTTCGTCGTAGTCCTCCAGACTCCGGATCAGCGGGTTGAGGTGGTCCTTCATCATTCCATGCGTCTTCACGGCCACAGAGGCGTAAGTCATCGCGGGTCTGATGACGGTTTCAATTTATTGCCAAAAGAAATGACTGTCCTGTTCACCTAAATTCCCGAGGAAAGGCCATCTAGATGTTTCTTACTACAGCTGCTCATGCGTCCCTAACTACGCTACCTGATTACTTGTGATTTACTTGCCGGCCGGCACTAGCTGTTAATACCTACGGATTGTGTTACGGTTGAATGTCCCTTGCGGGGATCCGCTATAAATAATAATACTTTTAATTACGGCTCATGATCATTGCTAACAGGAATATACGTCGTGATAACCCGTTCTTCTTGGTGCATACGTAATCAATTGAATGAACAAAGGAGCGGATTACATTAATAAAAACACGAAATTAGATTTAATTATTTATTTCAAAAAAAAGGTAAAAACTCCTTGTATCAGCCACGGCGGATTCTGGTATAATGAGCGCAAAAACCTTGCGTTGAAATCAAATATAAAGAAACAAAAATTACGATGCTCAGAAAGTACAGTGTAACCCGCTTAACAAATTTCACTTTCGAATATCGGCGCGATCTACTTTCTTTCTATTCACACCGTTGGTGGTTTAACGTCTACACAGGTATTTGTTGGAGAGTTCTGCTCCTTAATTAGATTCACAATTAATTGAATTTCAACTTAGCTCGAGTCTTGGTACAGTTGCGGACAGAAAATTTCGGATGTCACTGTCACTTATCTGACGTATACATATAGGAATTTCTTAACTTTTACGTCAGTGGAATGACAGTGTCATCCGAAATTTTCTGTCCGCAACTGTACTAGTGTTCGTCACTTCTGATCGTACTCTAAGACTTGTTCTGTTTAATAAACCAACGCACAGTGTGACACAGTGGGACTACAGTGAACTTAATTGATGGAGTTAATTAATGAATTAATCAGATGTTCTGGGGAAGTATGTGATACAAAATGCCGCCCTCGGCGATCAATTTGCAGGACAATCAATAGCAATCACCCGTTTTTCAGGGACTCCTTTTTGGGGGTGGTGGGATAATCCTAACACTGGCTAAACTAATTAATTAAAGTCGATGGGTAGGGCACTTCCCAGCTACTTCCAATCGCCTTGAGAGAGTGACTCTTGGCACTTTTTTCAGATCTCTCTCTTCGTCGTTTTTTCGTCGGCTAAACCTATCTAACTAAATTATTGCGCAAGAACCCAAATTTGACTGTTTTTAGACACTACACTATGGGTGTTTATGGCCATTTCAGTCTCTTGGCGAATCGCTTCTAATTAACCTGCAAATTTTTCGGCAAAGACCTCAATTTGGTTCACACACATACAGGGTGAAAGAGAAACTTTATTAAGAAAGTGACTATGAATATGCAGTTCAAATTGTTCGGTCTCGTAGTTTCACGAAATTCGTAATGATAATTAATTGGCTTTGATTTCTTTGTTTATATTGTGCTGGCGCACTTGGTTTCAGCGGCAGACATAATTGCCTCACACCAGTGATTTAGATCGGCGACTTCCCTGTACAAATCGAAAACAACCGTTAGCGTGTTTCCAACTTGCCGGAGAAAATCCCCAAGGGTAGAAGGATTTCCGAGAGTACACTGTATTGAATTCCCATATAGAAGTGGGGAATTGTTAATAGCTGTTGGTTGATTAAATTAGAGAATTGGCCTAATATTTAAAGAAACACTGACCAACAAATTTTTCTAAGATGAAATGTCCCTAGTGAACTTAATACTCGCTACAATGTAAATAAAATAGTTTGATTAAAGTTATCTAAATACAATGGTAATATGAACTTTACTGACTCTTTAGTCACTAATTCATGCAAATTACATTGCAGCTAAATTTTGAAATCATTTCGACCAATCCTAGTCAATGCATTTAGTTCCCACTCACGCCTACTTCAGATGCCCAGAATGTATCAAGAGATACCCCATTAGCTTCTCAGGAACACTCGCTGTCGTCTGTCGCAAATGAAGTAACCATAACTTAAATTTTACAAGTGTCCAAGCTGACATTTTTAAAAGTATCTGGTGCCCGCTTTAAAGAAACCAGACCAAGCGAATGCTCCACTCGCAATGTAATTTGATATCTTTACCCACATGGAACATGTACCTGCAATTTTAACGCGACAAAATGTACACAAAAATCCAAGCAACCCAATCTAAAACGTCAAGTAGATTTGTTTTATGATATCTGTACAGCTATAGTGCATTTGAATGTCGCCAGTTTGAAAACAGAATAGACAAGCGCGAAATGCTTCCACATGCAAGTAATTTGATCTCTTCCTATATCTGACATGTCCTAAGCACCGAGCTACAAGTTACGATGATTTGTTTAGGCGGGTGGTTGTGTAGTCTAAAGTCACTTGAGCCGGGACGACGCGACGCACAGTGGATGAAATGTAACAACTAGCTGGACAAAACTTTTTTGACAAATTGGTTTCCTGATACTACAATTAAATAAGAAAATTATTTTTATTAACAATTAACAACTATTATACTCAATTTATGTTAAAGTAGCTCATAATTACTTCCTATCCTTGTATTCTTTTCACAGATTAACATGAAATTTTTCCTTTATTGCAAGTGGTGCTTTAGGGTGCTACATTTCAAATTTCAAACAAAAAGAACATTTTTAAATATTCATTTCAATTTGGACGATTGTATAAAACTATCTAAAATTCTAAAATGCACGTATGAACAACGAGCACAACAATTACAACAACCGGAGAATTATTTAAAAAAAAACCGAGAAAGCAAAACATAAATAATACAAGTAGGTATAAAAATATAAAAATAATTAAAAATTAGGAACTGTTTGGTGTAAAGAAGGCTAGAACTTCCCAGAAATATGGAGGAGATTTTTTTGGAGGTGATCTTCTTGTGTCAGATATGAGTGGGTCAGAACTAATAATTAGTCTGTTTAACAAATCTTGATTAGTAGTAATTCGAGAATTTTTTCTAGTGTAGTATAGTCGATAATATTTGTAATAATTATTTCTTGACTCTTGCGCATCTTCCGATAATTGACCTTTGGGTAACATAAGACTTTTAATAACGTCTGCACAATGCATTAAAATTTTGTGAATGGAAGCCGGCATATTGTACCAGTTGTAAAGAGAGATGTAAAGCTGGGCAGTTTCTTTTGTAAAATTTTGAAATTTGTTAGTGTCAATTACAAAACCACTCGAGAGAACTTGTAAAATGATATGAAACTTTTTAACTAAATTTAAATCAATTCCGGTAGGTAATGTCGGCTGTCTTTTCATAATTATTGAAAAATCTTCGCGCGGTGTTGCCATCATTTGTATTACCAGTTCCTTGTTTAGGTTGATCTATTAACAAACCCATTTCTTTCCGAAAACGGTCCTGAATATATTTCTTTCTTTTTTCAACAATTAACTTCTCGTCGTTTGTTTTTATTTGCCATTTTTTTACTTCTAGTCTGTATGAAATGTGAATAAGACATTCGAAAAATCTAACGTAAGCGTGCAAAACAGACAAGCCAAATTCATATCTAGTTTCATCACATACTCTATTCTCAATTATTTCTAGAGAGTTCATTATTTTCGGAGTCGCTCCGCAAATGTAGCATGTTTGTGAGGAAGTATTTGTTAAAGTATTGCAGACTTTTCCATCTATCATGGTAAATAATAACTTATGATGTATAATTAACTCCATTCCATTAATAAATACTTTTGTAGAAATAAGATTATTTATTTGGGACCTCGTGTCGTGTCGATTTCTTCTTCGAAATTAGATTTTGTTTCTTTTTTGAATTGAAATCGGATTGGTCTGCAACACTTTGTTGATGATGGCCGCGGATTTTTCCAAACTATTAAATTTTCGGTACTATTTTCTTTATATGCATTGAGTTGTAGAGGCACTAATGAAGTAAGTAACATATCTGTATCAGAAATGCTATCATCTTAAACTTTTGCTTATAAGATCTCTGGCCCGAGCTTCCATCAAAACCCCACTTGTAAATAAATTCTAATTTGTAAGAGGAAAATGTTTGTACATCTATATAATCTTTTATGTCTAGTATTAATCTGTTAGTAGTAATGTTTAATAAAGGTTGCAGTTTTATTTCAGCTGAACTTTCTGAAATGGTAACGTCTTCTTTTAGGGGATAACAATTATCTTTTTCTGTTTTTACACTATCATATGATGGCAATAGATTTACGCCTTTTTCAATAATTCTTTGTCTTAATGAATTATACTGATGTTTACTTAAGTTCAGATCTATTATTAGAGCTAATGCCTCAATAGCGGACCAGTGTTTGTTATTTGAAATGAAACATGCAACAATGTTTTGAAAACAAATTCCGTGTACACTTCATAACTAAGTAAGAGAAAAGAATATGTAGAAATTTCGTCGATTCCGAAATTATTTATGCAGTAGAGGTACAGTAAAAAAGCGTCAAAATTCATTCCATATAAAAAGGACGTTAAGGGTAATTTCTGGTTATCAAGAACGCTAAATCCAGAAACGCTAAAACAAAAGAATTGCAATTTAGGTTTATGGTTTTGCCAAAATTTTGGTAAAAAGAGTGAGAAAAAGGGAAAGGAAATTGTCGTTTATTGAGTAAAAGTTTTGTATGAAGCCAGGAATTTAAATGAACTTCTATCTCTCACACCTCCCCTTTGATCACTTCTTTGCAAGCATGCTCTTTCAGGTATTAATTTTTGAAATTTATGTCCCGAAAGGACATACAATCCCGCGAAATTTCAATGCAATGCAATTGGGGTTGGCGATGGCTGGGGGGGGGGGGGGGGGTCATGTCGTTTTCCAGACTTTTCGCCTAAAATTAAAAGTGATCATCTAATTAAATTCTCTTGTATCGAAACAAGCTTGCCCTTTTAGAGTTGGATTCAAAATTTTTGTAGACGTTGTGTACTGTTTGGCTTGTTGAATATTAAAAAAAAATATATGTCCTCTGGCGACCAAACCTTTCATCCTAGATTAATTTCGATGTCATTTTTGGGATTAATGTCCCCTGAAATTACGATAAAATGCAATTGGCGCTGGCGGGGGAGGTGATCAAATCGTTTTTTGCCTCAAATTAAGGATGTTGGATTGAGTGGAGCAGATCCCCACAGTTATTCTACATTCAGTAAATTTTACTTGTGACAATTTAATACAACTGGAGATAAGCATGAGAGGTATTGCTATAGATACCAATCGAGGTGAATTTATTCGTTGATTTTTGAAAATTTAAAAGAATGAATTGTGATGTTATAAAAACACAGAAGAACTGGTCGTAAGAGCCAATAAAAATAAATAATAGTTTAGTACTACAATCTCTAAGAGAAGGTAACACATTTTCTGATTGTAACCGAGCGGTATGAGGTTCACGCTTTTTTCCAGAAATTTCAAATACCATCTTCACTACTACGCATACTTCGAATGCACAATCTCCGCTGCGCATAATTATTATAATTTGCGCAACTAAATTAGGCGTACAACTGCGCAATGCTTTTCCAAGAGACCAGGAAAATTGGAAACGGTAACTCTATAACTACTTGTAGCTTTATAACGGTAGTTTTATAAGTACTTGTAATTGTCGCCTTAGTAGCTTAATGGTTAGTGTCAGGCCCAACAAACTAAAGGATCCCCACAAAGCAATTAAAAATCGAAAAAGTGATCAACGTTTTTCAAGGCAAACACTTGAACATGTCAACTGCCTAAACGTTTCTAAAATCTAAGAAATACTGGCAGTAGACTAAAACAACTTACATTGTAATGTGTTAGTTTACTGCAATAGTGACAAGTTTCACAGTTTCATGTCAGAATCGATTCGTTTGTGGAGGTTTGTAAGAAGTGAAACCCCTAAAATCTTCGCCGACGTTAACATTTAAAATTTGATCGAAATTAAATAATTAATTGAAACAAAAAATTGGTTTCTTTAAAAAATAGCCTTCTTTCAGTTGGAAATATCAATGGAGGAAACCGATCGCTAATTAAAACAAACAAGAAACCTTCAAGCCCAGCAGATAACCCGTAAACTTTAAATAAGCACTTGCTCATCGTAAAGTTCACAATCGTATCCGAGTTATTTCAAGCATGATTGCCTTAACGAAAGTGCCTATTATTGCCGCTTATGTAACTCCCCATGACATTCAAGTACTTTAACGATTTGCAATTGATTCTGTTGCAGAAATAGCCGTCAGGTCTCGGGCTCACGAAATTCAGGAGGACTGGAAGCCGACGTTCCTGACGAACGAGGAGTTCACGCATTTGATCCTGGAGGCTGTCAATGGTTTCATCATTGTGTTTTCAACGTCGGGACAGATCTTTTACGTCTCGGAGAATATTACATCATTACTCGGACACATGCCAGTAAGAATTTTTCTGTTTTCCGTTTGATATTTTAATAGGGAAACAATGGTAATATGGAAATCCAGAGAAAAAAAGGCGGTATTTGATTTGTCTGGTGGCGACACAAGATTGTAATGTATATCCGAAAAAGAAAGCAATAAACGCCATGCCTCAGGCAATAAAGGCTTTGTCAATGAGATCGCATCGCGTCATTCATTGAAATTTTGTTTATACGTTCTGAATCCCCCCCCCCACTCCCACGTTATATTTTTTATTGTTTTTCCACTGAGCTTTTGGTATTTAACGTAAAGGACTATGCCGGATTTATGAATTAATATAAGAATGACTAAAGCCAGCCAGTGTATGATATCATAGCAGATGTACGACGCACGTAACCTTAACCTTTTATGTTTACTACGTTTGTTATTAAAGAAAGATTATTATTGTCCATAAAAGTGCGATTTACACGATTCTGTTTTAAAGAGCCAATCAACTTATTATTTTACTATAACCATTAATTGTTATAACTTATTTTCACTGGTTTTCCTCGTTACGTGAGAAATAAAGAATGTTTTGAACTTCTTCAGCGCAGGTGTCTTTTTATCATTTTCAGAACGAAGTGCTCAGCATGACAATTTACGAAATGGCCTGCGAAGAAGAGCAGACCGACTTGTATAACACGCTATTAAGTCCTGCGGAGGATGAAGGACAAGTGTCGTTTTCCTGTCATTTGCAGAGGGGCGGGCTGGATTCCAAACAACCTCTTTCGTACGAATTAATTCATTTTGTAGGATATTTTCGTAAGTAAAATCTGTTACTTTCCGAATTTATTAACTCATATTTACCGCAGAAAATGAGTCAAATTTGTTAATAATATTCAGGATGTTTCATATTTAAACAATTTTACCTTAACGCGTATTATGTCTTAATGTGAAATATTTTCAAATGCAGCATTCCTTGTTTTTAACAAAATTGAAAAGTTAAATCTAATGAACTTGTCTTGTATAGTCGTCCCAGTTTTGTATCGGTTTTATGGTCTCGCTATAAAAAAGCGACAAAGAGACTGCACTGTCAGTTTCTTTGCCGCTTTTTCTATAGCAAGACCATAAAACCCGATACAAAACTAGGACGACTATACGAACTGCTGATGTCGTCATTGTTGCAAGCGCTTTCGTCATACAGGTGCTATTAAACACTTGGTTGTGGTCGAGTTATACGATATTAAGTTTGTGACATCAAAGTAACAAATCTCGTCCTCAAACGATACAAAAGAGTACAACAGGAGCTGCGAACAATACGACATTGTCTGTCCTTATGTCATTCGTCCATTTTTTGTTAAAATCTCAAATTGCTACATTTAAATTTACAGTAGCCTTATAGTAAGTTGCTGTACTCTCAATGACATTCTGTTGACATGTCAATATAATTTCATGCTTATACACATCGTACATTTCATTTTGAGTTGAATGTGTGTCCAGGATGCATACCAAAGCAGGCGTGGCTTAGCTGGCAAACGGGCGCTTGCGTTTTAGGTCCTTTATATTACAATATAGTCATTTCTGTTTTGAACTACCTGTATAAGATATCGATAGAAAACAAAAGTGATCTAGGTAAAGTACTTAACTCTTGTCTGTGTCTCATTCATGGGAAATCTAAATCGGTGCATCACTCACATTCTTCAAAGACAATCTTTTGCAATGATTTTCCTAATTCGGTGCATCTCTTATAATCTTCAAAGAAAATAGTTTGAGTCGCCAAAATGTCAAAATGTTGTGATAAGCAACATTGTTGTTCCAAGTTAGTGTTTCTTAAGTGGTACGGAGTTGACGCTTCCAGTGGACGATCTTATTTCTAGACTAGCTTTGATTATACGTACAGGGTGACTGTTAATTAATCCGTCAAAATGAAATCACGATAAGAAGCGATGAAGAGTATGGGAAAAATGTTAAAAAATTCTTTCTACTTTAGTGTTCGAGAAATGATTAATCAAAAATTAGCCCCAAAATGACGATGCGCCATTGGTTAAAAAGTCGAGGAGCAGATGAACGGAATAAATGCTGTCATAAAAGTTTTTTTTATAGTTTTATGATACGGTGGCGTGGCTTCGTGAACTTAACCTTTAAGTGGTATTTCGCAATTCCATTTTTAGGTCAACGCTGGACGTGAAATACGAACTCGAAAATATTTACTTGACAAACGCATACAGCAAATTACCTGTAGTAGATTATTCCACGCAAAGGTTAACAACGGCCACATTTTGACCACCTGCTCTGATAGGTAAACAAATAAATCAGTAAACTCATTCGTAATCTGTTTCGAATGTTAATTACTCCTATTATAATTTCGTTTTGTGTGTGAGGAATTATTATTAATACAAATCTATTAAAAGTTTAACAAATTCAAGACGCGTTTACAACTCCACATCCTCCGTTTTTGGCTCACTGGTTGTAAATCGTTCCTCGTTCTACCGTACGCATTCTTTTCACTTTGAATTAAATTCTTAATTATTTATAAACTGTTCCTTAAAAATTTTTAAACATGATCCCGTAATCTATTACATTCATTCACGTATGCGTAGAAACTGTACCCATATCATTAACGACGTTTAAAACAGCTGCACATAATATGGTCATATACATAATGCAGGTCTAATAAATTCTTTCACATTTTCGGAAAAAACCGATTCGTTTAAGCGATTCCTTGCAAATGTAATCAAGTAATCATACTTTTGTGGCGATAGTTATTTAATACCAATTAATATTACGCATAATACTAGCGACGCCACGTTTAAAGCAACGGGTTGTATCATAATAGTTTTATTGTCTCCTTGCGTTAACGAGGCGAACATTTTACTATCAGCTGCCTGACGGGCCGTGCGATTTTTTTTTGTGGACTGTTGCCGACAGAAAATTTCAGATGTCACTGTCATTCATTTGACGTATATATAAAGGAATTGTTCAACTTTTACGTCAGTGGACAGTGACAGTGACATCCGAAAATTTCTGTCCGCAGCTGTACATTCCGCCCTAGTAAATAATCCAAATTAATTACAAACAATTATTTACGAATTTAGTATTCGTATTTGATTCGCAATTCCAGTTATTTTAGAAATTCCGTTCCCCAACTGTTAAACGTGTAATAAAACTAATTGAGATGTGTATCAAGGTCGCATTGTGTGCAAGCGAGTAGCTAATAAAAAAACTTTACAGTTCTATTATACTGCCGCATTTATAGAACATGGTGCCGTATTTCGTAAGCAGTGCCAGAGCTTGATTTTGTGGTAATTTTTTAATTAATTATAAACCGTTCACAAGAATTTTTTAAACATATATCACGTAATCTGTAATCGTTTTCTTTGTTGGTACAATTGTCATTCACTCTGTATATAAACGCCGATAACAAAAGACAGTATCAGTAGTAGTCAGATCTGTAATATTTGATAGTGTAATCGGAACAGTGCCAATTCGCTATGTAAAAGTTTACTTTAAATTGTAATAATTACTTCAGGTCTACCATCTGACTTCGTCTATGCCAATTCCTTACCTTACAGTAACAGTTGGTGTAGGCGCCGGGTGTCATCTTAAAACAATCCCTCTCATTTGACGTGTTATCCTGCAGTCTTGCCAGGTGAAAGAAATGATCCTTTTTTGAAAGAATTTTTAGCCCCTTATGCAAAAACGAGTCTTTTTTTAGCAAATGAATGTTTTTTTTTCTATTTTTAATTTAAAAGTTAACCAATGCTGAAATGAATATTTTTAAAAAGATACACACACATATAAATAAATAAATTTTATGTTTCCTTTTTGTAAATAAAATAGCTTGTATTTTTTATGGCTTCCGGCGTCATTTCTTCTTCTGTCAACGTTTCAGCCTTTATTACAAAAGAACTTCCTCAGGGCTACTGATGGTGCTGCTGTTATTCTTGTACACTACCGCTACTTCTTTATAGAAAATGAATGATTTGCTTCGTTGTTGGTATGGGTGCGGATAGTATACTGGAGGGTGCAGTGGGGCGTGACGATGTCAAACGAGATGTTTTCGAGGCGTACGAATGACCAAAGAGATGCTTTCAGAGCGTACAAATAATTAATGAGATGTTTTCAACGCATACGAATGACCAATGAAATGTTTCCAAGACATACGAATGGCCAGTGTATGTTTCCAAGGCTTAGGAATGACCAATAAGATGTGTCCAAGGTATACGAATGACTAATGACGTAATGACCAACGAAGTGAAAAGCTATCCATACATTAACATTAGAGGGATTACTAATAGGCTTGGCCTGTCTGGACTGGACTGGACTGGCCTGAAAATACTGGCCCGGTACGCTAATCCTTTCATTGGCCATAAGCAGCTTCAAAAAGTCTAGCGTGTGCGTTACCAGCAGTATTATCGAGAGGCAAATCCCTTTACTGTCAATGTTTGTATGGGCACCTAATGTGTGTGTTTGATTTGATCCATTTATTGGTGTGGGTGAGGATAATGTATTGGAGGGGGTAGTGGAATGTGACGATGATCAATGAGATATTTCCAAGGCGTACGAATGATCAATGAGATGTTTCCAAGGTGTACGAATGACCAGTGAGATGTTTCCAAGGCATAAGACGACCAAAGAGATGTGTCCAAGGCATACGAATGACTAATAAATGACTAAAAGTGAATATGTGTGTTTGAAGCTGCAGTAAAGGGAACTTGGGCAGTAGCAGCAACAAAACAGCAAAAAGCATCAGTAGTCCTGAGGAAGACCTTTTGTAATAAACGTCGGCAGAAGGAGTGGTGTTACCGGTAGCCATACAAATTGATCATTTTAAATCTAAGCGTCTTAAAATTAAAAAAATAGGCAACCCATTCGACTTCCGTACATTCAGTGGCCCGTATTCTCATCCTATGATTAATTTAAAAACGTGCTTACTTCCCATGACAACGCTCGTCCATCACTCTCCGACACATTAAATTGACATAAAACTAACAGGTGATCAATATCTTTTCTAATCAAGTGACCTATGGAAATAAAATCATGTGTCTTTAATTAGTTTATTTTTTCAAATGCCACTTGTATTACATATTTATATTGCATTCCTATGCAAGACGATAGGAATGCAATAAAAATAATTCAAATGGCATTTGATAATGAACCAAACAAAGATATAATTTTTTTCCATAGGTCACTTAATTAGAAAAGATATTGATCATTTGTTACATACAGAGTGGAAAGTTTAACTGGAATAAATTCTGTAACTTAGAAAATTACCATTTGTAGCAAAATTCTTGGAACAGGTCAATTTTTAATTTTAATGGCGCATATTACAAAGGGACTTCTTTAACTTTTCAATTATTTGGAGGGGTGAAACAACCCCTAACTTTTTTTTTTTAAATGGAAGGCTATGTTGAGTAATTTTTTTTTCTTAAAGCTTGTTCAATTGGTAATACAGCTACGTTTTTATTTTTAATTTTTCTTTAACAGTAAAAGGAAAAAAAATAAAAAAAAAAGTTTTTTTTTTTTACTAAAACCGTTTTTCCCAGTAGATGGATAGGAAGAAGAGGACCGATTGAGTGGTCAGAAAGATTTCCAGATCTCACCCCTTTAGACTTTTTATGGGGGGTATTTAAAAAGTAAAGTTTATGTGACTAAACCAAACGACATAGCAGAACTTCAGGAAAGAATTCGGCATGAAATTAGGAGAGTAACGCCTGAAATGTTACAAAATGTTAGGGATGGAATTTATAATCGATTAGGGTATTGCCAAGTGAGAGGTGGCGAGCAGTTTGAACATCTGATACATTAAAATCGTTCTAGTCAAAAAAATTTAAAAAATTTTTTCCCCTTTTACTGTTTAAGAAAAATTAAAAAATAAAAACGTAGCTGTACTCCCAATTGAACAAGCTTTAAGAAAAAAAATTACTCAACATACCCTTCCATTTAAAAAAAAAAAGTTAGGGGTTGTTTCACCCCTCCAAATAATTGAAAAGTTAAAGAAGTCCCTTTGTAATATGCGCCATTAAAATTAAAAATTGACCTGTTCCAAGAATTTTGCTACAAATGGTAATTTTCTAAGTTACAGAATTTATTCCAGTTAAACTTTCCACTCTGTATATCGTTTCTTGTTCATTTTAATCACACTAGTTAAAGTCAGTCGTTTCTGATTTATTTGGTGGGTTGCCTATTCTAAAATCATCTTCGAGTGTCACGAATTAGAATGAGCATCCTGTATATTATCCTATAATTGCTTTTCATTTCTAATGCATAAAACTTGATGAAACAAAAATGTAGGTATACGAAAGTTTCATGATGTATTCAATTAACAGTGGTAGAGAGGAAATGCTAAGCCTGCGAAGGGATTTTTAATAACTTCGAATGAGGGGAAACTTTGGATGCATCTAGCAGCATTGTTGTTGTTCAAAAGATGGCGTTGTATCACTTATTTCGATTGTAACTCATTAAAACTATTTTTTCAAATACAAGATGTTCTATTAAAAGAAAAGAGCGTAACTTGGTTTGACACATATACCTATACGAAATATCCCCTATCTAGTTTATCTATTGGATCACGTTGTATTCACCTATTACAAAAAGAGCACCTCTTGTTTAATTTAGTCTCCTTTTTATCTGAATCGCTGAAGATAAATTTCATAGTAAAAAGAATTGCTGTTGGATTCGTAACTGTGTATCTAATTGAAAATTGCTAAAACAAGGATGCAGACTGCGATCGCTCATCATGAATATGTAACTACTATACATATATCTATGTACATACGACCTGCTCCGTTATTACCGGATCGATTTTCTTCCACTTTATGTAAATAGCAAGATTTTTATGCTAAACAGATTACAGAATCACGTGAATTGAAATTATGTAATAAACGTATGTGCAGTTACTATTGCCAAGGTTGTTCGATACAAATGCGCCTTAATAGTAACAATTATTATTACTAATGGAGTGTTTAACTGCAACTGTGTTTGTTATTTTCTGTGGGTGTCAGTTTGCTAACCGACTTCGTTTTTATCATTGTTTTGCACGGCATAGTTCTAGCGAGGAATTTGTAAAAATTATAATTGCTGATTTGAAGTATAAAAATCCATAACAGTAACAAGCATTACGCAGATAAACAATTATACGTAAACAGATTTTAAAATAATAAGTAATTTTAACAAGATATTTACCAGTGGCGTAGCAAGAAGTGAACGGGCCCGTGTGCAAGCAGAGCAAATGGGCCTTCGGATAAAGTTTTCGTTTTCGCGTAGATAGGATTTCTTTATATCTGTCAAAGCATGTACTCAGGTCTCGATATATCACATTAGGAAGTTTAAGCAGAACAAGAAACAAAAAAAAAACGACGATGATTCTCTGACGGAACGTCAAAAATATACAGTAAAATTCCGATCATCCATATCAATTAAAACCTAAGCGATCCGAATTAGTGAAAAATCCGGATTGTTGGAACCCCTTTAAAACTCTTTTGTACGGTCTCTTCGGTGACACACGATCAGGGATTTCCTGCTTTATACGCGATTACATATACAGGTATACATAATATAAAAACGTGATATTTCAATATTGTCCGGATTACTGGGAAATCCGCATTATTGGGAGTCCCGTTTGACGGAGCCTTACTGTAATTGATAAAATAAACAAAATTATTTCTATCATGAATGGATCAAAGAGTGCTCAAGGGCAAAACAACGAAATACGATCAAAAAGACGAATGAAATATAAAATACGTCAAGGCAACGCAAAAGCAAAAAAGAAAGTTATGAGTCGATGAAATACGAAAAAAGTAATTCGACGAAAAGAACAAAGGAAAAAGGGAACAAACCACATAGAAACGTGAAAGATAAGGTGATTCAAAAACAAAAGAAGATCGACGATTCGCCAACAAAATACAGGAAAATTTAAAAAACCGCCACTCGTAGTGCTTTGACTTTGTATCATATTTTGTTTTTGCAACATTCTTCCAGGTAATAGTCGACGTTTCATTCATTTTTTTTCTAGTATTTTAATGTCATTTGTTCCATTTTTTAATTATTTCTTCCCTGTCAAATTGTTCTTTGTTTTTTATTTTTAATTAATTCTCTGCCGAATTCTACGTTTGGATATTGTTTTTCAGTTCTCTTTTGATTTTTCATATCAGTTTCATATGTAATTTTTGTTCACTATAGTTGTTGATTTTTTCTTTTTCTTTCGTTTTTTTCTTCATTCATTTTCAAATGAATGAAATGTTGTTTTCTGTTCGTCTTTTGTTTTTTATTGTTAAATTCTTTTATCCACAATCACATTATAATTGGACTTTTATCCACACTTATGAAGCATATAAAGTGAGCTATTATCCACTAGTAGGAATAAAGTAACTTTATTCCACTAGTGGAATAATGAAAAAATATAGTCTTAATCAATCAAATTTAATTTACTTATTATCATTGACATTTACATTTATATTAACAAACATTTCGTTCTTCGCTTTTTCATATATCATTTCGTTTTCGTTAATAGCAAGCTTGTAGTTGCAATCATTTTCGGAACAAGTTATGGATGTCTTCTCTTGTAAAAAACGACTTGAACTAGAAGAACCTTGGATTTTCCTTGTATCCTTTCGATTCACTCTTCAGATAACCAATGCGTTTACTAGGTATATTTTCCAATATCTATGTTTTTAGAGACCTTTAGAGCAGCCTTCAGCATTGAATACTTCGACTACACGGATGAAATCGCATACTTTTCTTCAAATTTAAGAAATACGATAACATGACTTCTTCATCTATTGTCATTACCCGCCGTTTTTCTCTCCATTCATTAAATTCGGCAAACACTTTTTCATAATGTCCTTTGGATTTTGCAGGCAATAATTGGAGAGTTGCTTCTTGAGCTTCCTCAAGAATTACAGAAGGAACACTATCACTTTCTTGCATTTTTCAAAACTTCTCAATTTTTTATTATAAACAATAAAAAACGTACCATAGCAACCACTAGGTATGACAAAGCCTGCCACGTATCATTTTACGAATACGAATATTTTTTAATTAAATTTCGCTCATTCTGATTCCATAGATGTGGTGATTGTGGATAAAACGTTGTATTGCATGCGTGTTTTAGATGCATTTTATCCACTTAAGAAACAAACTTCGTCCTCGCGTTTAATTTTCTTGCGTGGATAAAATGCTATCTAAAACACTTATACAATAAATAACTATAATTGATATAATTTCTAATTTCCGATTATGTCACAGCTATTTACATTGAAGTTGAAAATGAGAATAAATATTTTGATTAAACAAAAAATTATGTAACTTGAAGGATCTTTTATAGGAGTACTTAATTTTAGGATTTTAGGATTTTGTTTTATTTTGTAAAAGCTAAATTATTACTTGACACATTCATCAAGCAATAGAACTTTCGCAGTAAAAGAGAGAGAACGCCGACATTCTTTCAGCCATTCTTTCCTACATCATGGCTCCCTTTAGGACCAAATTGTAAGTGACAAGAACTTCTATGTAAAAGGGCTTGAAAATGTGTCTGACGAAACCGGTCCCCCGACCCAATAAATTCGATTGTAGTCCGACTTAGCGTTTTTTATTTCATCATCACGACTACAAACAGCAATGGAGTCTTTTCATACATTCACTGTTAACCGTTAGTTCGCTATTGAATAGAAAACTGTTTTAAATTTCGCTTTCAATTTTGCTTTTATAGATGTTCCTCCCTCTTTCGGAGAAGCTCTGGAATCGGTGAAGAATGTTTTAGTATTATCCAGTACAATCCAACGCTAGTGTCGAACCTCCGCGAATCATGACGTTAATAAATATAGCTTAATAGGATATCCCATTTTATACATAATATATACGCTGCTCAATCAATCCTCATTTTTTTTCTGTTAATTTATTTACAGGTTCCGATACTGATATGGTACAGTCCGATAATACTAGATATAGTGGATATTCAGGGGAGGCTGACACAAGGTAAGACCACCCTTTTTGCACCAAGAATTATAAGAAGTAGTTGTGTACGAATAGAAAGAGTTACGCTCCAGTCATACGTATTTTTTACAACTCAAATTTTGTATTTAATTACTTCTTCTATAACTACCAGGGCAGTCAAATGAAAACGGCCCCAAAAAGAATCATTCAATATTAAAACAATAATAATCTTCATTATCATCTGATACTTAATACATTTATCCCACCGGAAGATAAGATGGTAGGGTAGATAGATGTAGAAGTATGTAGGCTGCTGATGGATCACTAATTTTCTTCAACTGCACACTTTCTGGTTCGATTGAAACCAACGACCTCTATAGTCTCTTCAGGGTGCCAAAAATTTGAATATCACTCGAATATCACTGGTTGCAACGGAGGATGTTGAAGTGTTTCCTGAAGGGCATTCCTCACCAGATGAAAGCGTAAGGGTGTTTCTCATCAAAGTGTAAGGGCATCCTCACCAGATGAAAGTGTTCGAAATTTGGAGGTAGGTGTCATCATGGACAAGGATGATGCAGTTCGATACCATTCGAGCAACTTTCTACTTTATGGCACGCACGCCTCAGTTTCTGCAAAGTCTCTTCATATTGCGTCACATTGATTATGGCGCCAAGCTTCACATGCAATGGACCTTTGAAATCGGATGTTGGTCAAATATACGTATTGTAAGTTAAGTAGAAAGTTGCTCGATACCATTCGAGCAACTTTCTACTTTATGGCACGAATGCCTCAGTTTCTGCAAAGTCTCTTCATAGTGCATCACATTGATTATGGCGCCAAGCTTCACATGCAATGGACCCTTGAAATCGGATGTTGGTCGAATATACGTATTGCTGACCTCACTTTCAGCGCAATTAACAAACAACAACCGTATACGTGCAAATTGTCATTTTGCTTTCCTTTTTCCTTCCAGGTCCAGATGGCAATATCGTTAGTCCATTTTATCCATTATGAGTTCGATGCTTGGTGACCCATTTTCATTTGATAGCTTCTCACATATTGAATCCCATTATGCAAAAAATACTTATGTAATTGTGAAGGTACACATCCTTTTTTAATACGAGGGCTTTTTATTGGGTTACGTGCGCGTATTTTGATATAAGTCAAATCCACTGAACATCAAATCTGACAGTTACTAATCGTAGAAGACCATAGTAGAAGACCTTATTTCTGACATTTGCAACGTCATGTCCGAAAAACTGACGCCAATATTCTTCCAACTATTCTGCGAAAAAAACTCTGATGGCACCAAAAACTTAAGGCTAAGAGGAAAGGAGCTCTGGCAAAGAATAGGAAAACGACTAGAAGACTTAGACATGATAAAAGTCTCAGCGTTTCTGAGCACAGACTTACACATAGTCAAACTTGACTTGTGTTACAACGACATCGGAGATAGAGGACTCATCATGTTAGCAAAGCGATACCTAAGATACGAGAACAGTTTGGAGTATCTAAATTTGGTCGGATGTAACTTAGGGTCGTTGGCAATAAAAAGCCTGCACTTCGCGGTGGACACTTTAAAACTGAAAACCCTGAGACTAACTGGAAATAAAATCGGAGTCGAGGGCGCAAAATACTTAGGGATGATCTTGGAGAAAAACGATACCATTAAGCACTTGGACGTCGCTGAATGCGACCAAACACTGAGCAGTACACCGTATTTAATGGCGGCGATTCGCCACGACATCGGTACCAATAAAACCCTCAAGGTTTTAGACATTTCTCGCGTGGCTTCGAGTAGTATGTACTATCAGTGTAACGCCGGCCACCTCTCGAGGCAAATAGGAAATATGTTGAAGGTAAACCCTGTTTTGATGGAATTGCACGCCCAGAAGTGCGAAATCGATGGGCATGATGTTGAACTGCTGCTACTCGGGATGTCCTTCAACAAGACCTTGCTACTACTGGATTTGGGGTACAATAAAATGGGCGATCACGGCATAGAACTACTTGCTAAGTGGTTACGTACCAGACCTGCTTTATTAGGGTTGAACGTCGCAGGGAATGGCATTAAAAACACCGGAGCAAGAGCCCTCAGTTTCCACATGCCTTTTTCTAAGTTGAGACTCTTGGACATATCGCACAATAAAATAACCGACGAGGGAATGATCGATATATTAAACACTTTAAAGAAACCTTACGTCCTACGATTGTTTTACATTTGGGGGAACACAATAACGCAGAGGACTTTAAAGGTCATAGACAGGATGCTCCTGTCAAGTGTTTTAGAGCAGGAAAACATAGACGTCAAGCTTTACAAAGTGGATGATGTTTTGTATCACGCTTTTTACCCCAGCGATCGTTACAAGCACAAGTTTTACTGCGTTGATGATTATGGGTGTCCACTCGAGTTGAGGATTAAGAGGAATAAAGTGGAAAATGAGCACGCTCAGCCTAGGCGTTTGGTCAAGTTCCAATTTTATCCGAGGGTACCTGCCGCTGATGACAGCTTACCTCCGAAGGAACCACCTTGTTAAAATCTGCTCTAGGTTCTCAAATCAAGTCGATGTCGTATGTTGTGTTCAAAATTTTAGTTCTTGTGCCAACAATAATAAAAAGTCAATTGTGGTTAACCTTAATTTTAAGTTTCAAGAATTCGTTCAAAAAACGGCATTTTGTGCTTGACCATGCGTGTTTGCAAACGCAACGTTATAAGACACTTTGGTCAAGAGCGTTGTATGGTACTTGTGGGTTCTATATTGTATGTTTACTATTGCTCTAGCCTCCAGTGTATATCTTCTAAGCTAACCTAAGGCCGGGTTCGTAAAGTTTCCATGGGTAACGCTAGGAGTGAGTAAAATGAAAAGCAAAATATACAAAATCATTTATGTGAGAGAGAAAGAATACTACTCAGGAGAATCCAAGCGAGTTTACGAAGACACTAAGTTTAGAAATTAGGGTTAATTATACCTGTTGTTACCAACTGCGGTGACCACCTCACCTCATACTGTTATATTTTATTATCGACTTAGATAATACCGTTGGATATACATCCCTTTTGCTCTACCTGTATGGAGGATAACATACCCTTGTTTTGAATTTTCGATACGGTACGCGTGTGTAAAAATTTCCCAGCGTCCCTTGCGCGAGTAGACGCGTGATCCATCATTGATTGACTGGTTGTTCGTTGAACTGTACGTGCGAGTTTTGTTCGACGTCCACAACGGTGGCCATTTTTGATGCTTTCTGAATTTCGTGTTACCTTAGTTTGCGGTGTAACTACAGCCCATCCTTCGGGGTTTTAAAGCTGGGGAGACGTTGTTTACTTCTTCGAAGCAAGAATTGACACGGGTAAATCCGGATTTTGTGACTTTATGGGCACCTCACTCTCGAATGACATCATCGCATTTCGTCAAGCTTTCATCAGGGTTTCTTCTTTTGGTTTGGTTGGACCTCTTCTCCGTTCTAACGCTGATTACACTTCTGCTTTGGTATTTGTGACTACCTTTTTCCACGCGGTCCCATCGGACTCGCCGCTGAACGCACCGGCCTAAGAGGTAAAGCAATTTCACCGTCCTAAGCGAAAAGCAACTTCACCGGCCTAAGAGGATTTCGCGTCTTGCAGACATCGCAACCACGGCATTCTTAGGTCGGAACAAACCAAATTATTTCTTTATTTTGTTTTATCCAGAACACTTTTTCTTTGTTTTGAATGCGATAATATTTAAATTACTACTGCCTTTTTCGTTGAGTTATTGTTCACGTATTTTTCGTTACTCTTAATCAACTAATAGTCACGTAATTGCTGAATTTGTTACTGAATTAATATTCACGTATTTAATGTTATCTTCAATGAAACAATTTTCACGGATTTTGACTGTAAACGCTAGCGAAGAGGCCTAATCGCAAACGGTAAATTATTGGATCGTAATTTTATATTTTTGGAAACGTTTTGCGACAATTTGTGACATTGATTTACATATTCTGGGGTGTGCAATATACGACTTTCAACCCTTTTATCTTAGCTTCGGATATACTCTTCCTCTTATAGCGGTTGCTCTCTTAACTGTGGAACGACGTTTCGACCGTCCCTTCCAGCGTGGAACTGCAACTATTTCGATACCCCTATCACCTTGGGTGTAGCTTGGGTCACCTTCAATCGCTGGTGACGCCCTTTTCTGAAAACGACTTTTTATGGCCACGGCTATTTGGTCCCCATTTTGGCCCACGACCGTCTCCACTGAGCTCGAGTACAAAAGGTTTGACCCAGGTAATGTTAACTCCACGGTGTGCAGCAACTGAATGTTTGGTAGGTATCAAATTAAACGACCAAAAGCATGACAATACCTCTCTAAGTACGTTTCTGCAGTTCACTTGATAAACCAGTAGCCTAATGGTAAATACCATATGCTGTAACCCTACTTATGAAATCCTGCGTGGCAGTGGAGTGAATGGCGACCAAGTTGACTATGGAATGAATGGCAACTGCCAGAAAATTTGAAAGAAAAAAGATCTCGACATCTTTTTCAGTCTTCAAAATCTAATGTCGAAGACCAGTTTGTAACACAGCAGTAGCGTGTGTAAATTTTGACATGTAGAGGAAAATGTGTAAATGGACGCGACCAAAATAACAGAAAATTGCACCACGACATCACCATCTAACTTTAACAGTCCCAATGGTGTGGTAATTACCTCATCTAATACAATCCAGACGCAAAAAAACTCACCTCATCTTTTACAGAAGCAAAAAATCGGTTTGCAAAAGGTATCGTCGAAGTCGAATTTATACAACAGCAACATTCGACGTATGCGCTTTGTTACATTGGGGGGAAAAGGTACAATGGACGCGACTAAAATAGCTGAACAACAACACCACCTATCAACCTCAGCAATGAAAATGTTTTGGATTCGAAACAATCCCAATCGTGGCAATCACCTCGTATGCCTAAAGTAACACTTACAGACTTCTGGCTACTTCTTATTCTGCAAAAAAAGTGAGGAGGTCTATAATTTCTTAAAAAGGGATCGACTCCTTGTGGAGTCCCACGAGCTAGCTCCCTTCCTCTTATCTTTTAGCCAATTAGAAGAAGAAGGAGGTCGAAATCATGTTCTTATTTTAATGCCGAAAGCTCCTTTTTTTCTTTAACAATACCACTCCACATCCAACCTTATCTCGGATCGTCATCATCAAGGCTTCGAGCTTTAGGTTTTCCGTTCTTTCTCTTTTTTGACTGTGACACACCAAACCAAATGTTTACATGGCAATTTCGCCTCACCCAGCCATCCTCACTCTTCCTCTTCATCTAAAGTCGAGAGGCTACTAGAAAAATAAATTCTTTGAGTTTTAAACTTTGTAGAACTGTTATTTACGTATGTTACAGATTAGTGTTTGTGGGCACCGGCCGCCTCCAAACTCCCCAGTTAATTCGAGAAATGCCTATAGTTGATTCAAGTAAAAGCGAATTCACGTCCAGACATAGCTTAGAATGGAAGTTCCTGTACTTGGACCACCGAGCTCCGCCGATTATCGGCTACCTCCCATTCGAACTATTAGGAACGTCCGGCTACGATTACTATCACATCGACGACTTGGACAAAGTAGTCAGTTGTCACGAGGCACTTATGCAGAAAGGAGAAGGAACGTCTTGTTATTACAGGTTTCTTACCAAAGGTCAACAGTGGATTTGGTTACAGACGCGATTTTACATCACCTATCACCAGTGGAACTCGAAGCCCGAGTTTATAGTTTGCACGCACCGAGTCGTAAGGTAAGATGGGAGTCGTTGATTCGTGCATTTTAAAAGACTTTCTATCCCTGTCCCATCAAAAGCTACGTAGATGTAATGAAGCAAAGTAAGAAGCCGGATGTTGAGGTGCTATGCGATTCTTCTCCTAACGTGGAAAATGGAACGTTGCCCGCGTGGACTTGTAAATCTACGACGAAAAGCAGGGTCGGCCATGGCACTTCATCGGATTGCACGACAATGTCTGCAGACTCGCCGACGTCCAAGCACTCCCTAGTAACGCAGATGTCAACGGTGCGTACGCAAGTATACCAGATCCAGTTCGTTTTAACACAATAAGATTACTTTAGTCGCGCGCTAGTCATGGAAAACCCATTGGCACTCCTCCAGTTCAATCAAACCAACAACCACCGTCCACATTCGTAGAACCATCACAGTACGTCGCAACAATACCCGTGCAACCACTGATGGCTAACTTCACCACCCCCGCTGTTTTGTCGCCTCTGCCGGTAGGTACGTTCTGATTTGGAACATTGTTGAGTTCTACGCGTTAATTTTTTCTAGCCCGTGGAAAACGTTGCGATGACCCCTGCACAAACACAGTTACACGCCGATTTGCAACGAAAACATGCGGAATTGCAAGTGATTATTGGTCAGCAGCAAGCCGAGTTGAGAAAAGTGTCGGAACAGTTGTTGATGGCCAGATTAGGGTTGCTACCTTCATCTCAAGCGCAAAATAACGTTAATGTAAGTTTTCTCTAAAGTAGAACCCTCTTTCTTTCCAGACGTCCTAACCCTTGCGGTTAACTATATTTGCTTACATATTCCTTAAGTTATCTATAGAGGTGATGGTCTTTTCCAAGTTTGTCTGCCTCACGCTACTCTGCTTTTGTCCAAGTCCAGCCGGGCCCTGTCTTTTCTAACACTTTGCTCATTCCACATCAGCGGCGGCCGGTACGTACGAAATTGGTGAATTAGCCGATGTGCGCTACGTATTGTTTGTTCTCTGTTTGTGTGTGTTAGACAAAGGAAGCGCACGTAATTTCGTATGCATCGGCCGCCGCTGTTCCACGTTCTGCGTAGCCTTCTTCGTTTTTTCTTACCTCTTAAATGGCTTTCACTCTTCCATTGTCTTTCATTCCGTTCAACTGACCGAACCATCTCAGTTGCTGCGTTTTTATTTTCTCTGATACTCCCTTCACCTTTAGCGCCTTCTCCTTATCTTTGCATTTCCTGTTCTATCAACTTTCGTTAACTCATAGTACGTCTGTAAAAATTTGCTAATTTCCGATTGGTTCCTCTTCTCTCGCTCCGAAAGCCCTCATTAACTTTTTTCTTTAAAGCTTTAAAACTTTGCTCCTTAAATTGTTCAAATATTCAAAAGACTCGCCCAATGTACAGAGGTATTCTAAATGTCCCTGCTCTTCAGTAACTTTTGAAGCAATTGGGATGGAGGAAGTTTCAAGTGGACCATGAGCCCTATCTTCTATAGTAAATAACACCACCAACTTTAAAAAACTTCTTCCTCCTTCCGAAATCCCGCCTTAACATCTTTTTTAAATAAATAAAATTTTGCTCTTCAATTTATCGGAAGTTTCAAACAGCTTGCCCAATGTACAAACCTATCATAAATGGCCTTCCTCTTCAATATCTTTTGAAGTACTTGGGATCAAGGACCATCTTTAAAAGTAAGTAACGTCAGCATTAAACTGTGCCATGGACGAGTTTTAGAGTTCTTGCGATAGCTTACGGCGGTGTGCGAACCATTGGCTTTACCCTTTTCTTCCCTCCGAAAATCCGTTTTGATTTTTTTTTTAAATAAATGAAACTATTTTGTTCTTTAAACTGTTGGAAGTTTCAAAAGGCTCGCCCAATGTACGAAGCTAGTGTAAATGTCCCTTCTCCTCAGTAAGTTTCGAAGCAATTGGGAGAGGACGCTTCAAGTGGACCACGAGCGCTGTCTTCTAGAGTAAGTAACGTCATCATTAAACATTATGCCATCGGCGAATTTTAGAAGTTTGTAAGACGGCTTCGATTTACATTAACAGAATGGTCCAGGAGGTTCACGGAACCATCGACTTTAAAGATCTCGTTGATTCCAATCGTAACAAATCTAACGAATTGGCTGATGTGGTGTGACGTTCCAGGTATCACCTTCGTACAATAATTCGGGAGCTGTCAGCACTACTACAGTGGCGGCAGGAGTGCCAACGCCAGTTTCGGGAAATTCAGTAATTGTGCCAATAACCGTGCCAATAACGCTACCTTTCGCTCAGCGCCAATTCAGTATGTTTTCTCCGTCGGAAGAGAAATAGTGTGTGTTTTGGACTTGTCGGATACGTGTTCAGATGTTAAGACAGCATGTTTGTTGTGAATAAAGACTATTAAGATTTTAAAAGATTCTACAGGGTAATTAAGTCTGTAAGATTCAGTTTTACATATTGTTGTTTCACTGACGCCAAGAATACCTACAGTACGGTCCTTAAAAGCTGCGTGGTAAAAATATTCTTTCACGAATATCTTTTCTTTTGATGTCGAGAAATAGCGTCAGTTGAAAAAACAAAGAGGAAAACTGAGAAGTCATTGCATATTCTGAAATTCAGAGCAGATTTAACTACCGGGCGATATCGAGAGCATATTTTGTTATATTTAATATATTAACTGATTGTGATATATTTAGTACACTTAAGACATTGGGTGTTATACATGTATATATTTATTTAATGTGAAAACATTTGTTTTTCTATAAAAGAATCGGAGTAAATAAACGTTAGAAAAGCTAAGCTCTTTTAACCCACACACAAAAGCATCCAGGGGCGTAAATAAGTTGGCGGCCCAATTTGATATCGTGTGATGGGCCCAGGCGTACGAACCCATAGTTACGCCGCTGATTTCATTATACAAGATGCAGTACTCCTAAACTACTACACTAAGATGGATGAAAAATGTAATGGGCGGATGATAATACTTAATAAATTAAGGTATTGAGTATGACTATAATTTTATCAAGGCGTCCAGTAAGATCTGAATCTCTTGGTTTATGTTCCGGACGAGACTTTCAATTTGCGGTTTCGAATCCAAAATTTCTATACTCTCAGTGTATGCGTTGTAGCGAATACCAAATCCTTTAGGGATCGTAGCAGCATACTTACTAAAAATTAAAACAAAAAATTAAGGTGGTTAACCTATTACTGGAGGTAACATCAACTTTTGCTTGGGCCGTCATATGTAGACTAGGCTGTTGATGTGGATTTGTATATGTTTCAAACTTACATCATTTTTTCTTTGGCATCTTCGAAACTTTCCGCCTCAAAATAAACGGGCTGGTACTCCGTAATGGGGTATTTCTGCTCGCATGTCTTCAAGGGGTCGAACGCCCTCACCTCCGCCTTATTCTCGAGGGCATACTGCAATTCGCCGTAAGACGAAAGCAGCCCGGCGCCATACGCCTTCAAATCTTCATTTTCTCTGCACAACCCAAACTCGACGGTGAACCAAAATAGCTGGGATAAGACAAGACTTGAATACACGAGCGGGGGAGGGTTTTTTTTTACTTACCGTCGCCAATTTCTCAATGTACTCGTCAGGAGCGCCGAGGGAGGCGAGCCCAATTTCTTGGGAAAACTGGGCGAAAGCTGGATCAGCAAAGAGGGGGGCGTGACCTAATAACTCGTGACACACGTCCGGCTCTGGCGTGTACAAAGGCTTGGAGGGGTGCCTGATGTATTGGGTTGAGTGGAATACCCGAAAGGCCAAGCCAGCCAAAAAGTCGCGCGATGATAAAAGGCCGGCAACGGGTCTCAGTGTAAACCCAGTGCAATCTAGTGAAGTGAAAAACCATGATAAAATTATACGAGTTGTTTGTTCACGTGAAAGCAAGCCAAAGGGTGTATTCTAGGTAGTTCCGAAATAATTCCTCATATTAGGAGGTGCCAAATAATTCTCATAAAATTTCAAAATGGACGTGCTCCCATGTGAAGCATTATTTTGTCACAGTCGCAGTTTCTTTGGAAGCAGCCCCGAGAAACCTTGTGTCGTGTAAAATTTGTGATTCCACAGATTCGTTTCAATCCCCTCGCGTATGTAAATGGCCAAATCTTCTAAGCCGTAAATTATTCAATTAAAATCAGTATGGCCTTTAGCCGTATTCACAGAAGAATTTCAAACTTTGACGTAAATAATCTCAGGCCATTACTGACACTAGGAGATGGACGAGTCTCCACACAGGACCCCTTTAGATAAGTGGTCATTTGAATAACCCCATCAATGAAAGACTCCCGGGGGGTTATTCTCGAACTGGAGAGATGTGATTGCTCCCGAAAATGACGTCAAAATGACGCATTTCTCGATAGGTTTGTATAGTTTTATACGAGAGTCTACGTCATTTTGACGTCACTCCCACAAAACGAACCCTCTCCCTCGTTTCGAGAATTCAGGCCCTGGTGCGTGGGAACGACTAAGTGGATCAGTTAAATTAACTAATACTTTTCTGGAGAGTAGGCAACTTAAATGACTCTCAAGACCTATTTAGACAAGCCCACCAGGGGAAAACGCAAAAGATGACAGCACGTTTCGTAGGGAGAGTGGCATCTTACTTTTCAAAATGTGAGCTTAAGTCATTGCGGTTCCGGAGGGATTCAAAAACTTAATATCAGTGTTCGCCAAATTCTTGTCTTAAACAAAATATGTTTGCTTTTCTTAATATACATGTTCAATTTATTCGCCGACGTCTTTTCGCGAGTGGGTGTACAATTTAATTCGTGATGCGGCTGTAAGGAAAAAGACCCTTCGCGTAGAGTTCCCACATGAGTCCGGAAAAGCTCTACAAGGAAACCGTAAAGGTAACCTCTGCTGTTGGTCCTAAATGAAATCACTTGCTTATTTTGAGCATCCAAATGATGAGTATATTGTCGCATTCCTGGGAACTTGCCTAGTTCCACAAGCCCGAATTTCTTATTAAAGGGGCCAAGTAAGAATCATAACATTTAAAATTTTTAGGGAACCGGAACCCTCCTTTAATTCCGGTAGTGGCAACGACAAGTAACAAAATTTCTCTTTTTTATTCCAACCATTTACTTTTCTCTACAAAATCCGTAGTTACTGGCCGAAGGGTTAACAATGAAGAAACTACTTGTATTTCACCTCATCGACCATTCTCTCACCTACAACACCATAGAGGGGCTAATCAAGAGTGTTTCCACCATTAATTTGGAGACACTACTTTTCTGTTATGACTGGAAACTTCATATCCTTCGCCCTATTGACCATTTTTACATGTGTAACACCACAAGGCGACTAATCTACCGTCTTTTCACCCTTCGTTTGGAGAGACTGGTTTTCTGCTTTGACTGTTCAGAAGCTACGCCGCGAAAACGTTCTGAAGTAGAATGCTACTACATCATCAAGTGACCACGGTGTACCACCTACGTTTACGCCTTACGCAGTTTACTATGTTCTTTAACTCGCTTTCATTTGAATGACCCAACATTTACGATTTCTTACCTTTAAGGAAATTTGATACGTCTTCCAATTGTGGAATATTGTCTTCCCTGTACCCACAATTCTGCACGAGCAAAGGAAAAACGTGGTTGTGCTCCTTACAAGCGTGCGTGCTGTACAAACTCGTCAGCTTCTTGTAAATGACCCTCCAGGTCTCCACCTCTTCCGGAGTATATTCCACCCTCGGTAAGGGTTGCCCATGTCTGTAATTGTAGGCGATATCCGCGAAGTATTTCCTCCGTTCGCGGTATACTTTATCTGTAAAACCAGGATGGTCCGCGTCCAGTTCGTCCCCGTAAGAAAGGATCTGATTGGCGAAGCGGTCCAAATCGCGTATCCTTCGAGGGAACCACGGGACGGTATCTGAAAGTTACGACTGCAAATTGGCGGAATGAGATAGAGGCGTTTTATACCTTTGTTATCTGCGTAATTCCTCGAAATGATATTGAAGTATTCGCTTTGGCCCTTGATGTCGAGAATAGCTGCCCCCAAGTCGCCACTGGGGGCGCACTCGATCACGAACTCGTACCTGCTGGGGACCCTGGCCGACGGACGGGATTCGATGTGTAAAAGGTTCACGTCATATTTCTCGAAGATCTTCAAGTATCGAGCTAGGATGCCTACTTCTTCGGTGGATGGTGAGAAGATGAGGTAAGTGCTTTTGCTCGAGTCGCGTCCTATGCGGATGTATTGACCACCAGGCATTAATTTGGGCTAAAATTTAGTAACGTGGAGCATTAAAGTTTCTAGGGCTTACTGTTTAGAATTTGGTTTGTGAGAATGAGGTGAAATGCAAAACAAGAAAAGAAAAAGTTGTTACTCTTAGGAAAGAATGCCATAGATTTTTTTTTAAATTTATCTGTGGTGGTTGCCCAACGGGGTCCTAAGTCAAAGACTTGGCAGGACCTCAGGAGCGGAAGTGTATTTGAGTGTGTGTAAAGTGTTCTATGGCTTTGTTACTTCCAACCTTCTCGCCGTTTAAGGGGAAGCAGTGTCGAATTTTATCCCTAACACTGAAGGGTGCCTTACAGAAGGTGCCTAAGCAGAAGGATTGCAGTTCATTAAGACAATTTTTGACAATCCCTATGAACTACACAAATTAATTTTAACTCTGCGAAAAGTAATTACGTTAGATTTCATAGTTGTATAAAAAAATATTAATAAACAACAAACAGCAGAGGTGGACTAAATAGTGCAATGACGAGAACTATTCATCTTTAAAACTGAAGATGATTTCTTGGTTGTTGAAATGCGTATTTGTTGTTAGTAAATGTGCGTGGATCAGAAATAGATAATTGTCATGTTTTACCAACATGTTTTGAATTTATGTAAAATCAACGATATTATCTAAACAATGAGGAAACGTGCGTTTGCAATTTCAAAACACGAGATTCTCGATAACAGAAAAACAAATGCAAAACAAGAGGAACGCATTAGCATAGAATAAGTAATAATTCAAAGTCCAAACTTGATGTCCTCAAAGGATAAATTACTTACGTCTTTAATAAAAATAACATCAGAATCTTCAATGCCGTTCGGAATTTTATTGGCGTACATAACTGTGCACTGATTAAAAAACGAATTTGTTCGGTATTTTCGTTGATCGTAATTCGGAAATAAACTGGCGCGCGAAACGATTGTTAAAGAATTTATGGTCTCCTGATGACGCAAAAATATTTACAAAGAAACGCTCAGGGTAAAACCTCAGTACAGTAATTAGCTTCCAAAGCCGACAATTAAAGTTTGCAATTATTTTAAATATTACATCAGATAATACGATAAAATTTGTCAATTTCGTTGCCCCATGCTCATGTTATTCTTGAGATTATTTTATCGCAATCGTTTCGCAGTTTCAATTGATATTTTTACACGAAGCTATCAAGAGACACCCGTTGTAAACAATTGCTTCTTCTATGTATATTTTCGCCTCTTATTTAAAAACGTTCATGTAATAAGCATTGTTTGTTACAAAAATGGCAGGTGCGTTCTTTTTTTGTTCGAACTCGACGATGGCGATGCAGCTGTGTAGCAAGAAATGAAAGACTTGTAATTACAGGAAGTGATTAACACAGAACAAATCAATGCAACAAGGTCAACGAGATTTCAGATTTTATTATAACGCAAACATTCAATTTATTATATTGATCACATCATAGAAACCAGTATGTGCTGGTCGAAGAGTCTTTTTTGAAAAAATATTATAAATTTCGCCTTATAAAGAAAGATTATGTTTTTGACAAAGAAAGCGACTCAGAAAAGCGATAAAAAGAGAAAAGTGAGACGACAACCTGCCTGTAATAGAAAAATTAAAAGTAGTATATGATTCAAACAAAATAGAAGAAAAAACAAAAAGATTCTCAAATTAATGTCAGATTAAAAGGTAAAGGTAAAGGTGAAGTTTAATGAAGAGTTGATAATCGACAGATGGAAAGGAATATATAAAGGAAAGAAAACATAGAAGCACAAGCGTAGAAAAGGTTAATCAAGAGGAAGCCTCAAGGAGTAGAAGACGGCGATAGAAATAATGACTACCTACTGCGAATATAACGAAAAAAAGAAAGTAAAGGAGACGTGTTGATGTCGAAAAACTTTGGTAAACCCCGAGGAATTAATTTACCAAGAGATAAGAAAGGGGATACCAAAGACTGCTAGCTCCTGTTATAAAGGAACAACAAAAATGTTTCAAGTATTTCTCGAATATAAACTGAGGAAATAAGACAGTATGAAACATCATGCGCTCATACTGCAGCAAATCTATTGAGAAAAAAGCAACAGCAAAATATAAGAGAGCTTTAAAGATCAAAAACATAAATGATAAATGACTTACTGCGGAGAAACCTAGATATTAATAAAACGAAACAAACTAGAAGCAGCAGAGAGGAACGAAATAGAAGCAAAAAGTATAGATAAAAAAGTCGAGATATAAGGAAAGGCTTAAATCGGCGAGGAAATATTAAAAGAGCAGAAAATATTACTTAGGAAGAACGCAGTCGTTGAAGATATTCTAAGAGAAAAGGAAGAATGATAAAGAAGTAGATAAAAGAGCCCGCATATAAGAGAAGAATTAAATTGGCAAGAAAATACCGAAAGAGAAGAAATTGATGTTGATAGTGAAAGAAACACTGGGAGAGGAAAAAAAGTAAAAAGAAGATGACAGAAAAATGAAAAGTAGTTCATGACCTGTATTTTAAGAGAAGGAAGAGAAAAAGCGATAAGGAAAGCTAAGATAGATAAAAAATGAAGAGAGAGAAATATTGGAACAGAAAAAATAAAATAAAAACGGAAATCAGAGAAAAATAAGAGCAGTCGAAGATATTTTAAGAGAAGGAGCAGGAAAAACGATAAAGGAAGCAAACATGAAGCACGCCGAAAAATAATTAGGAGTGAGAAGTTAAAAGGAGCCCAGATATGTATAAGGAAAGGGTTAAAGAAAAAAAATTGATGTAATTTAGGAAAAAATCGGAGAAAATGCTATAGTTGAAGACAAGAAAGAGGAAGATGATGAGAATAGAGAAGAGGAAAAGCTGGAAATTAAAAGAAGAATTTAAATCGGTGAAAAAACTGGGAGAGAAGGAATCGATATGGCCCAAAGAGAAGGGGATATGACAGTTGAATATTTCTTAAAAGAAGGAAAAGCAAGAGCGATAAGGATAGCAAAAGAAGAAACTCGAATATAGCAGAAAAATTAAATAGGTGAAAGAGACATTGAAAGAGAAGAAAATAATGTGACCTAGGCAAAGGAAGATGGGAGAAAGATAAAGAGCAGCCGAAGATATTTTAAGAGAAGTAAGGGGAAGAACGATAAGAATTGGATTACGAAAAGAAAATAAATTGGTGAAAGTAACCCTAGAAGAAAAAAAAATAATATGGCCCGAGGTGAAGATGAGATGATGGTTGAAAATATTTTGGGAGAAGGAAGACGAAGAAAGATAAAGATAGATAAAAAAGGGGCCGAATTTAAAAGAAAACTTAAATTTTTTAAAGAAATTCTGGAAAAGAAGAAAATAATACGGTCTAAGCAGAAGATGAAATGATAGTCGAAGATATTCTAAGAGAAGGAAAGAGTGAACTATAAGGATAGATAAGAGGAGAAGCGGGAATATAAGAGAAAAGAGAAGGAGAGATGCCAGACAAATAAAGAAGTTACAAGAAACCAGATCATTGAAGATGAATAGAAAATGAAGACTGAGAAAACATGAAAAAAGGCAATCGAAGATATTTCAAAGGAGATCAAGTAAAAATTAAAATAAAACCAGAAGAATTCACGAAGGTTTTTAATAAACAGGAGAAAGCTTAATAAAGAAAGAATCAAAAATGTTGATATATGTTTTTAATAAAAAGAATAACATTAGAGACAATATGAACTGAGTTTTTTTTTAAAATAAATGTAACCAAAAATCTTAATCTAATACTCGGTATAATCATCGGTAACTCCACTTTTTTATTCTTATCATTATTTTTGTTTAAAGTTATTTATTTATTTAAATTTATTGCTCTAGGAGAGGACACCGATCTATTAAAATCCGTCATAAATTAATATTGTCATTAAAAAAAGTGAAGAACTTGTGGTCGCTTAAAAACAATTAAAGATTGGTGTCATATGATTTCGTCAGATTATTTACTTTTTTTGAAGGTAAAAAAAATATCTAACCACGAATCAGCCTGAATATTTTTGCAAAATAGATTAATTTATTACCTATAAATTTAATGCAATTAATTACAATTTTATTATGATAAAAAGAAAATACAAAATAATAGTCTTACTTACTATGTCCGGAGGGCTACCTTGCGGAGAGCTTTGAGCTTTTTCCGTGTGTTTGATATCAGTTGGTTTAGACGCGATCATTTTGACAGTTGCTTTGGATTTTTCTTTGGATGAAACAGTTTGATAGAGCAATTAACGTTTGCCTTTCTTGTTGTAACTAAAAACAAGCAGCAAGTGTTGGAGAGTACTTGGATTTGAGAAACTCGTTCTGTAAAGTGACCTTAAGGCTATTTGCGTTATCAACAACATATTTGTGGTCGTATCTTGTGAAATATATTGTTAACGCTGATAATCGTTGTATTTACTGCAATTTCAAGCGAATTGTTTTATAGAGATAAGTGTATTAATTTTCAATGATGAGGCGATAAAGGTCATCTGTTTCAAATGCAATTATATACAATCGCGAGTAAAAAAATGTATGTTCTTAGATAAATCATTGTTTAAAGGATTGAGAGTTAAGAACTATTAAGATGAAATAAAGATGTTTTTAATGATAAAGAAACACCTTCACCGTTAACCGTCATTGTGCATTAAAAATTCGAAAAATTAAACATCTCTTTCTCTGTGTTTATCATACCATGCAGACATGGCATGATCTCATCCATATATTCATAAATTTGACAAACTCATAAATGACAAACAAGAAAACATTGTTACCACAAAGTTTTACTCACTTTATTTAACAAGATTAATTGCGCGACAGCAGAGAAATTATCAACAGAAAATTTTATTAACGTGGTGTGATGATGGGTGACTCTCGAAAATTTTGTTTGTAAATCAAACTACATTAAATTTTATATCGACTGAATATGTAAAACAAAATTTAATTACGTTTGTAAGGTCAATGCTAACATCCGCAAAGTACGGATTTGGCAATGTGTGAGGCAATACATTAAAGATAACACCGTCCGTTAGAGAGATAATAAAAGGAAACAGACACAAAAATAAGAAATAAAAATAACGCAAATGTAAATATTTCTGTACGTTTTATTTCATTAAGCACTTAATTGAAAAAATGGCATCTCTTTCAAACACATTTTTTATGCAAAATATAATAAATAAAATTGAGACGAGTACTTTTCGGAGGAGGGGGGTTAATATACAATAAAAAATAGAAAAAAATAAATAGTATCTAACTATTTGATTGAATTGAAAAATTGACTGAGGTCAATCTGGTAATACATTTGAAATTAATTACTTATTATTTTTTCTTTTAATTTTCAGTTTCTTCTTCTGTCTTCAAAGCAGCGAAATCTGAACTAAAAATTTGGATAGAGAACAAATGAAATATCGAAGATTTTCTGAAACGAAATCATACTGTAAAAAGCTTCAAAAACGAGAGACAAACAAAATCATTCAAAAAAAAACTGAAACACAAGCAGCATGGAAACGTAAGAAGATTAACGAAAAACACAAGAAAGTCAACGATTCTTCTAGAGGAGTGGGAGAAAATCAAAATGCCGACATAAAGAAAGAACAAAGATTGTATGAAAAGTTAATATAGTACGAAAAATTAATCTGACCAAAAGAAAGCATTTTGCTACAAAATAGGAACAACGAGTTTCTTCTCATGAGAGTCTTTAATGTCTTTAATGATCTGCGACCTGGAGGGATTATAGACAGAATAAAAGAGGATTTATGCTCGCTGAGTAAATTGTCATGCTTCAAATAGCCATACAAAATAGAGACAGTGAAAAGACCTTCTATAGACCTAGCTGCGTGTCTAACGTTGTCCTCAAACAGCTTGGCAAATAAAATACACATCTGGCAAGTACTGCATGATGACACTTTAAGCGACCATAATTATATTTACTTTGAATTAAAGTGGGAAGAGATGAATGAGGTAGTCAGACAGAAACTGAGAGTGGCAATTATCAGGTAGAATGAACTCAATTGGAATCACCTGTGTAACAAAATGGAAAAAGACATCTGGGCCAAGGGCTACAGGATAGAAGTATGAGAATCCTAGTCGACGAATACGAGATGCAGATTGCCAAGGAACTGTACCCTGCACAACAGGAAGAAAACAAATTTGAAATCATCCAAGGTAAAACTGTAGCCTTCAGCAAATAAGAATTAGTAGCTGCAGTTCATAGAATGAAGTGTTGTAGTGCATAGATAGTAGAAGATGTAGCGAAGATGCAGACGGAGTTGTAGGAAATGGAGTCTTTATATGATCTGGAAAAAATAGAATGGACCCCAATAAGTTCAGATCCACGTGCTTGCCAGATACCTACTTTCGACAAACTAGCTATTAAAGCACCTTCCGTCAGTGAGAATTAAGCAAGAAATGGATGAGAAGACGGATATTCTGAAAAACAATTCGGGATTAGAGAAGGAAGGTTCACACTACATGCAATGAGGAAGGTATTTGAAATAGCGAAGGGACGTTAGCCCATACCTCAGGCGCATAGTCGGTAGTTACCTGGCAGATAGATTTTTGGAGGTGGAACCTATTCTCACAAGAAGCTCTCGGGCGGTGTCCTTCAAGGCTCAGTATTAGATCTACTGCTTTGGAATGTCCTTTGGAATCGATCTATTGGAGTTTGCGGATGATCCCGCAGTGGTAATTACCGAGAAAACAAAAAATTAATTGAAATATAAGGCCAATTATTATACATTGCAACGAATACAAGTATCTGACAAGTTGGAATTAGCACTGAAAAAAACCTGAAGCAATAATGCTCTCGGGAAGGAAAAAGCATAGACCAATGAGATTCAAACTGAACGGAATTGATATTGTCCCTAGGAGAACAGTGACATACCTGGACGTCCAGATTGACAAAAACCCTATTTTTGGTGAGTACATCCGATACGTTACTGGAAGAGCACAGACCGCGGTTACAGCACTGACGAATTTGATGCCCCCCGTATTAAACTACCGAGAGGAAACAAAAAGTATTAGGTTCCGGCTTCGTCATCATGGTGCTGAGATTAACTTTGCAACAAGGAATGCCGAAAAGAACATCTGTATATTGCACAAACAGTCGCTGAGATGACTCATAAACTCCGTATTCGGTCTAAGAAGCCGGTATTCTGTAAAGAGGTTTGTTTATTGGAAGTACCTAGAAAGCAATTATAAACAAAACATAACGAAAAGCGGTGGATCTGAAAAACGTCGCGATGTTTCATCAATACCTGTATGGAAAACGAGTGCATCAAATACAACTTGTTCCAACAAGCAGATTTTTGTTCGTAGTTTTCGGTTTTTGAACCATTTGAAAGATGGTTGTTACCGAAATATGTGACATATCACCCAGAGTCCGAAAGCATAATTGGCATTCCAATAATAGCTTCCCATACATTAGTGGGATTACTGACAGGCTTGGCCTGTCGGGACTGGACTGACAGTACTGATCCAGCACGCCAATCCCTTCGTTGGCCATAAGCAATAAATTTGTCTAAATTATTATTATTATTATACAGCAACCGCCAATAATATGGCAATAATTTGTATTTGTCTGAAAACCTGTTTAGCCCCGGTGAGATAATACCGAGTGATTTTTACTTAGTTAGAAAATGGCGTTTTTCGAAATTAAGTAGTTTCCATTTCTTGTATCAAAAACACAAGAGATCTTTCCAAAAACGAGTCAATCTTGTTGATTATTCCTCCAAATTTAGTTTATGTATACTCACAGGCTATCCCAAAATCCTCGTTTGATACTGATACAGTATATAGAGAGGCGCAAAAGAAACAACTTTTTTCAATACTTTTCTTTCCAAAAGTCAATAATAAAGGAATTATAAGCTCTGAAAGAGGGTTGGAAAATATTGTCCTTTAAGTTAGGAAACTAACATTTTAAATTCAGGTATAAGGCACCTAACTACGCATTTACAACGTATTTGTTAGATCCTCCCTCCTTTTTAAAGGGTAGTTTTAGGGGATTACTTTTCAGTATTTTATTCCTAACTTTTTATTTTTACATATTTCATCAAAAATTTACGAAGAGAATATTTTTTAGATTATTTGGGACAAGAAGGCTCTCTTGTTGCATTTAGATAAACCGAACCGTTTTCGAGTAATTGATGTTTAAAAATTAACATACGTCCATTGCATTTTGTTATCATAAAATACTGAAAGTAATCCCCTCAACCTATCCATTAAAAGGGAGGAAGGATCTGACAAATGCGTTGTAAATGTTCAGTTAGGTGCCTTACATCTGAGTTTCAAATCTTAGTTTGATAACTTAAAGGATTCAGAAGATGTTGCCAAAGGAAAAATACATTTCATCCCTCTTTCAGGCAACTACCTTTCTTTCCAAAAGTCAATAATAAGGGAGTTACCCTTATTATTGACTTTTGGAAAGAAAGGTATTGAAAAAAGTTGTTTCTTTTGCGCCTCTCTATATACTGATTCAGTCTCAAACGAGGGTTTTAGGACAGCCTGTATATTAAAAAAAAAAAAAACTTTCTCCCGATATCTCAAATTACTTATTTTGGAGAAAACAGTCAAAGCACAGAGAGATGTCGATACTTCCAGTATTTTCAAAGCTGCCTCATATAACCGAAAAAACCGATATCAAATGTGTCTACTTCTCTAACTTGACGAAGCACAAATAAAAACAAACAAAAACTTTGCTACTTTCGTTCACCATCCCGATACTTTAAGCTCTAAATAACTGATATTAAAATCTACTTACTTTCTTACATACATTTTTAATTTAAATCATAACATTTGCAAGTGTTACATACAAAACAAAAAACAATCTGAAATATTTCCAAAGTCAGACATGCTTTACTCATACAAAGTGTTTATAAAAAACTAGCAAGCTCTGAGAGTACTTGTTACAAGCAATATGGAGCGGTATCGTTAATATCCACCTACTCCGTGATGGCTTCGTGACTACTACACTTAATTATTAATAACATCCTGCAAATTGTGAATTATTAATGCAGGCCAGTAATATTTAATTCAGCCATTCAGAATCCAGTCGTAACAATGGACTACAAAATTCTGGACGTCTACTTCGACGTGAACGTCTTCATTTTAAAAACTGCAGGGCTTTGGGTGCCAGATCAATCTGAAACCATTTCCAAAAAGCTGCGGCACTACGCCTACAACTTCGTAATGCTCTTCTATTGCCTCTGCGTCTACCAACCAACAGAAACTGCAGTTTTGTTGTACAACCTAAACCTCATGGTGTTGGTTCGCAGCTTACGGGATCAATTCAACCACTTCATTTGCATGTACAAGATATTCCGCTGGTTCACCAAGCGCAAGGAAATTCTGGAGATAATGCAGATTTTACAAAGCAAAGAATTTGTTTACGAGGAAATCGATGGGTTTTCGCCGAAGAAAATCATCGAGAGTCAAAAGAGGAAGGCGGATAAATGGATGAAGTTGTTCCTGTACGGGGTGAATTGTATTTGTCTTTGTATGTGCGCGTCTGTGTTTTTCGTGCTAATTTTTCAGCATCAGGACTACTACGTAAAAGACGTTGAGACCAACCAAACGATATACAATCAGAAACTCCCTGTCAATATACGAACGCCATTTGCAAGGAAAACGAGGTTGAGTTTCGCTTTGCATTTCATCTTCGAAGTTTTGCCACTCGATATATATGGTTGGATGATTATAGGTTGAGATTTTCGGCGAAATTGTCGTTTTTCTAATAGTCAGGGTTTTTAGGATTAGACACTTTATTTACTAGCATGATGAGTTGCGTCAGTGCAAACCTATACATTCTGCAGGGGGCGTTCGAAACAATCCGCGCACGTTGTTTGCGTCGCCTCAATTTATCACCTGGGGAAGTTCTACACGAAGCAAAAGCCGTAGAGGTTGAGATGTTGAAAGAAATGAACAAGTGTATTCGCCACCTGCAAACACTGATTAGGTCTGCTGTGACTTTAAGAGCGCAAAATTTCGATGAACTAAATTTTTAGGGCTTCTGAACGACTCGAGAAGGTCTACAACATCCAAACCTGCGGGCAAGTTTTGGTTTCGATGTTCGAAATGTGTTTCTGCCTCTACCTGTTATCTTACGTCGGTATCTCTTTGATCGCCCTCAACTTGTGTGAAGACCTTTCGTTTTTAGGCATTCAATGAGAGCTTCGGCGTGGAACTCATGTATTTATTCTCAACGGGGTTTGAGCTGCTTTTATACTGTTGGTTCGGAAATGAGGTCACTGAAGCTGTAAGTGAGGCACTTCCTCGTGGTTCTTATAATATTTGCGTGCTTTTTTAGAGCGCGGCTATACCGGAAGCTCTGTTTAGATCTGATTGGTTGTCAGCTGAGGCCAAATTCAAGAAAAACATGCTCATCACCATGACGAGGATGAGGAAACCTATACACTTGACTATTGCGAAATTCACGCCTTTGGCTTTCACTACTTTTCTGACGGTAATAAGAGTATCACTTGTGAGTAGAATAGAAGCTATGTACGTTCTACGCCCATTTATCTACATAGTTTTATGTGGGCGTTCTAAATGTGTGGGTATAATTGCCTAGCTAACTGGCGTGCAAGCGCTATGGTTCTGAACAATTTATAAAAGGTAAACCTATTCGTTGAGGCTATAAATAAGGTTACATAAATTGGTTTGAGCCATATCAAAGGGCTGTCACTCATATCTCACCGCAATATAAAAAAGTGGGAGCAGGTGCTGGAGTCGTGCTAACCTACGTAGACGTACTTAGAAGTCGATAGCCTGAAAGCAAATTCCATATCTTTTTTGAAAACTGCAAATCTGCAAAAGGTATTCGAAGAACTGCCACAATTCGAACGAGCAGAATACAAAAAAAAATCCTTTGAAAACAACAGCCGAAATGAAAAAGCTTGCAAGAGGGACGTATGATTATAAGACAGATCTTGAAAAGAACCTGACTATCGTAAGTTCGAACGATAATAGGGTATACTGATAAAAATTTCACGGTACATTTACATGAATAATCATTAGGTATTTGTGGCCACTGTTAATCATGGTAAAAATACTGTAAAAATACATGTAGGTTTACCATGAAATGGTAAATTTAAAAAATAATAACTAAAAAATAAAAATAATTTGATAAATCTGATAAAAATTTCATGGTAAATTTACATGAATAATCGTTGGTTATTTGTGGCCACTGTAAAGATACAGTAAAAATGCATGACACGGCATGAATCGAACTCCGGAAAGCACGGCAATACGTAAAGCGTGAGTTAGAAGTGGGGCAACCACATGAAGTAGGACCCAAACGTAAAAGCCTGAATAGAAAGAAAGGAAAACCGTTAGCGTCCAAAATGGCGTCAGACAATTTGCTCAATATTTTACATGAGATTTGTGGGAATCCCAAGCTTGGAACGAGGCTGAAAATACCCCAAAACTCGTTCGTTGGTGCGTATTCTATTCCGGCAGGGCCGTTACTAAATTCTCCTCACTTTAAGAACAAGAATTTCGTTATCACAATAACACACAACTGCACACCAAGAGAGCGTAATGAAGGCTGAACAAAGGCACTAACGTAAAACGGAAGAACGCCGAAATTACCACTATGTCATAGGCGGTAGCCAATAGCAATGACGCCAAGAGTTTTGAATAAAAGAACCAATACGAAAGCGAGAATTCAAATAGACGGTTCCGGCGCGGGTTACAGTTTTGTCGGATCTTCGGACAAGATATACATATGACAAGTGTTGTTACCAGCTCGCTACAAATGCGTCGTGAACTCGCCGCGATGAAATTTGACTGTAACAACATGTTAGCCGCACTATTTACACAAAGGGATTCTTTGCTTCTCAGCTTTCTTCGGTTAATAACAGTTAAACAATTATTTTTACGTATGAATGTGAATTAACGTAAATTAAAAGGATGGATTTATTATTCAAATTAAAGCAAAACCTGTCATATTTCACAATGATTTGAAACCGCGACTTAGAAAGAGCAACAATGCGAGCTTTAACAATGTAACTACTTCTAAGAAAATGTTTCTCTCATCAGAACAGACTTCATTCGACGAATACTCGCAGCTGCAAACCCTGAGGATAATATTGGTATTAGCAAATGTAAATACTAAGATAAAAGAAACGTAATGGACGATTGCACGGCATCTATCGGTGAAAATATTTCGTTGGCAAGCTATGCGCGGGATGAAAATATTTTTAATTTGATGTTACGAGTGATGTCGTTTTACTCCTCTTAGAGACGCCGCGCCGGACAATTTTGTTCTGCGTGTTTTAATTCTCGTCGCGATTTTTATAAGTACAAGTTCGATTTCGTGAAAAATCAATTAATTTTCTCCATATTTTTTATATCTGATAGGAAACTTAAAATTCTTTCTGTAAGTGTGTTATTTATGTTTTGATAAATTTAAGTAAACGAGTCGTTTCCGTAATTAAAACTGGTTTCCCATATGTTCTATTTATACAGCCTGTATCATAACGTCCGACAAATATTCACACCACGCGATTCTATATTGAAAGCTACACAGAAAATTATAATACCACTTTCCTCTTAAGTCTCTGGTTGTGAAGTTATTGAGAGTTGAAAATTGATTTTTGTTTCAGTAAGGTGCGATAAATATACTTAATTTCGTCAAGAAGTACATAAGTACATGAAACATGCAATAGATTAGTTAACTAAATAATATTTTCACCTTTTTTCCCCCCGGTTTACTTCTAATTTACATTTGACTAAAGCAAATTCTTTGCATTTTATAATCTGGGAGGATGTTGCAACTGTGTAAATGTGTATCCAGGTAACTGAAAAATCAGTGTCAAATTCGAAGTGTATTTTCGCAGAATTCTGCTTACTGAAAATCAGGTTGCTAAGGAACGACGCTACATACATGTTCCCGAACAGTGGGATTAAATTGAATTAAATGTGCTGTTCTTTACACTGCGTTGCCATATTTAAAAAACCTTGATGGGCTGTATTTTGGAAACTAAACTTTTTGGACAAAATGATATTATATTTATCGATACAGTTTTTAACATAGAATCGCGTGGTGTGAATATTTATCGGACGTTATAATACAGGCTGTATATTGATACAATTCATTTGCCTAAAGAAATATCAGAAACTAACAAAAGCTTTAAATGTTGTATTGAATTTTTTTAATTATTATTTATTTTAAATTTTTCCTACAATATTGATACAAATAATCATTACATTGAAATTATTTTGATTTTTCTTCTAAACCACGACGAGTCCTCGTGAAATTGATAATTCTTTAATCTACTTTCTTTGCTCATTTCTTTTCAATTTCATCCACCCCTTACAATATTAACAAATTAGGTGGTGAATAATAAGTGTTTTTGGCACGATTTTTGTCCCACGCCAGTTAATTAGGCAACCATACCTACACATTTAGGACGCCCTTATAAAACTGTATGGCGCAGAACCGACAGAGCTATTCTACTCTTGCGATGTCATTTGTAGTGCTCTGAAATATGTTTTAGATTGCTAGAGTTGCTTATTCGTTTTTTACTGTGCTGAGAAGTGGAGTAATAGAATGAAACGAATACGCAGAGTATTAGATTTAACAGAAAAATATTAGAAACGCAGCAAATATAGATGAGAATAATTTATAGCATAAAATCAACATACGCTTTGAAGCTACAAAGGAAACCACCAAATTGAAAATATCGCGCTGATAATCAGTAAATATTGCATAATCGTTTAAAGGTGCACTTGGTCTGTGAGGCCCAGTTTTACAATCGTGAAATAAGTACGGAATAACTGTTCGCCAAATATCCTTTAATGTTCCTCCATATCTACGTCACACCTACGTCACGTGATACCACCGTTATACCAATAATAATGCTTATCCGACGATTGTAAAATCGGGCCTTAGTGTCGTAGAGGTTTCGTCCTCGTATTCAAAAATTTTAGATGTAGCGAAAATTAATCTTGTGTGTATCAAGAGCGGAATAAAATGTTAATACATTTGTGTTTTCTTGGTTGCGTGCATTCCCCCAAATTCCAGTAGGGTGCAATTTTTTACCCAAATAGAAATCTTTAAATATTTTTTATTTTGGATAATTGTATCTACAATGTAGTTTTCGTTGCGCTCAAATAAAATTCATTTGAAACTGAAATTTTATTTATTTATCATATTTACTTATTGTTACTTAATAATGAAAGAAGATTTCTAATCATCAAAATGATAAGACTTGCTATCTCTAGATTTAAGAATAAAGCATCTGCGGCAGCTCACTTGTTGCTAAGTAGGTGATTTGCGAATTTGAGGTAATTTGAGTCAGCAAGATGAACAGCAGCAGCACAGAAATTTTAACTATCACTGGGAATTCTCAGGTAAAAATCATTTTAAAAATAATTAATAAAGAATAATTGCCGCATAAGGCGTTTCAGATCGGCAACTCTGATTTGAGATTGCGCAACAAGCAGAAACATATCGTCGTTCCATGGGACAGACAAAGATCCTTCACATTAATGGGGTGTTTGGTTTGTCTAATCGTTTGGGCCTGCATTTTCTTTCCCTTGCTGGAATAACATAATGTCATACTTAACAAACATTTTAATGCAATCAAATAATGATGAGATTATTATTTTTAAGAAAAAAGAACATTATGGTCATCAGGTCATCACTAGATAAAGAAATTGTGTTCTTTTAACTGTAGTAGATTTATTCACAGTCCCTCTCCCACATAACAGCCAAATCTTTTTGATAAAATCTACTTATAGGAGGTGTGATCAAAAAGTAATTTTTCCTCCTAAAAATAAAACATCTCTAAAGAAGAAAAAGATTCGATGATACGAATGACATAAGTACAAGCGAATGCGACAAAGTTTCAGAAAATATATTTAAAAGAAATTTCGAGTATTGGAAACAGTATTGAACTACTTCGAAAATACTAGTGGCTGTACATTTCCTTATAAGAAACAAATCACAGTGAAATTTAATAGCATTTCCGGTTCACTGTTCTAGAACATTCTCTTCTTGTTTTAACCCCATTTAATAATAGGGGATGGAGATACTTTGAGAGTCTCTAGAGCAGTTGTGAATCGAAAATATTATGCATCTGCTATTGAAAAATACTTAAAAAGAAATTAATGATAATTGTTAAAAAAATAAAATTTTGTTGATAGACTTTGCTGAAGCATAAAAATATGTATAATTTAATTTTCTTTTAAGTCACACTAAAGATCGTGTTGTTGCTATGGGTGGGTCTAATAATATGCCACTGCGTTAACAACTTGAGTAAATAAATTGCCCTCGTTAAACATCGTAAGTAGGGCAATCAATTTAACTTTGATTCATACTTGTATGCGGTGTTTTCGACGAATATTTTCGTGGCAATGCGGACAGGAAGAACGATCTATAACCGTCAATTGTACGATCATTGAAAAGATTTCGCGAAGAAATTTTTGAAACCACTGATCTTGAAGTGTATAAATCTTTATTTCTATTTTTTCAACCGAAAACAATAAAGAAATGCTAAAAAATCTCTACTATCGGCTTAGAGATGGCGTTTTATATCAATCGCGTACTCAGAACATTTAGATCTAGTCAGTATGCAGGAAACTTGAATTGTTTTTCTGAAAAGTATTTTCATTAATTAAGAATAAGAAGAAATCTGTGTATACATCAATTTTCTCTTGAGAAAAAAAGTATGTAGGTACAATAAAAGTTAACGTGGGAAAACAGTTTCCTTATTCTTGAATAGATGGCGCCACTTCGTTCTGGTTGTAGTTTGAAGACAATTAATTTTAAAATACTGTGAAATCGAATGCGAAAATAAAATAAAACGAGCAGATAGAAAACGAAAAGTGAATATTTTAGAATTTTTTTGTTTTTTTGTGTTGACAACTGAATTTCGGAACTTCTAACAAAGTTAGTCAAATTATGTTATGAATGCAATTGATAAAATTACCTTGCCTTGCGTGAAACTAAAACAGAAAAACTTTAGGAAAAAAGAAAAAAGTTTAGGAAACTTGTAAATAATGTGATAACATAACGTGCGTTCTTTTATTCAACATGTTGACTCAACAATTCAGCAAGTCAATTTTTTTTCATTTATGGAATGTTTGATATTAAAATTTTGTGTTCTCGTCACTTGATAAAGCAACAAAGAAATTCATGAAATTGTTCTAGGGTACCATCCATCTACCGTTAAAACAGCATTTAATCTTAATGATTGACAATCCAACATATTGTGGAATAAAAGAACGCACGTATACTTTTGTTATTATCGGAGAATTGGCGAGTATGTTATCAAGGATTCTCTCAAAGAGAAGCATAAAAAATTTCTGTTATTAGACAAGAGATAGCGCTAAGCCATCCATTTTGCTTTACTGCGTTGACAAGTGAATCTCGTGTCTACTAACAAATTCAGTTCAATTACGAATGAAAACAATTGACAAAATCACACCACATACCTTGCGTGAAACCAAAATAGAAAACAGTTACTTTACAAAACCTGATAATGTGGTAAGACAATTTTCTTATTGCTCGAAAGATGACACTCTGAGTATATACCTTGCTTTATTGCATTGACGAGTGAATCTCGCGAAATCTAACAAAATTAGTTTAATTACGTCATGAAAACAATTGATAAAATTACTCTGTCGCGAGTGACACCAAAACGGAAAAGCTTAGCTACTTGACAATGTGGCAAGAAACTTTCGTTGTTATCTGAGAGATGGCGAATATGCTGTCAAAGATGACACGATTCTCTCATAAAGAAGCATGAAAGACGAGAGTTGGCACCAAATATCCAGGTACGTATATTTTTAAATCTTTCAAATTCTAAAGCGTTCTAATTGATATCCTTTGTATGAAATTTACAACACAAGTTTAACAGCAGATGCCTCCACATTCTTTCTAAAACTTAATTTTTAATTAATTAATTTTTAAAGTGCTCTATGCCAGCGTTTTGAACCTTTTTACACTGCGACCCAACAAATTTGTGGGGACATACTGCGACCCGAATGTGAAACAACTACAATAGAACCCCGATTATCTGTGCGTGGATTTTACTTGCGGTGGATTATTCGTGCATGCAAAAAATAATCGTCCGTGTCGCAGATTGTCTGTGCCAAGACGGTAACATTGCTGGGTGAATCCTCTACATATTACTTATTATTTTGATGTCGTTATCGTTGTCGTCGTCAATACATACATAATTTTTATTCGTGTTTTTCAATTATCCGTGCCACGCTCGGTTCCCATGAACATGGATAATCGGGGTTCTATTGTATAATGTTTCGCAACGTAAGAAAATAGAACTAACTGTAATAAAAGGCTGTTTGCTTTCGTGCAATATATTTGTTCATATTAATTCATCTAATTTGATTTCGTGGACCATAAAAATTTCGGGCTGAAAGATTGAGAAACGTTGCTCTGTACCATTAGCAAATATGTACACATGAAGTTGGTAGTGATAATTTTAGATTTTAAGCCATGTGGTTCGTATTTCGACTTTTTCAATAAAAAATAATAAAAATATTGCCAAAAAATCTTTCTTATCGACCAAAAGAGGGCGTTCTACACCGATGTGAACCAACTTCATTTACAACCATTCATCTGTATACATGACTAGGTATCTCAATTCATGCATTAAACAATTTTTGAAAGGACCAGAAACTTGTAACGCTTGTGTAAAGCTTAAATTACGGCTTTATTAATAGATGGCTCTTCTTTTGGAAATTAATCTTAATATATCATATATGATATACATACATTAGAAGGTATAAATGAAATTGGTGGTGTTAGACTATAGGATTCTAAAATGAAGTGAGTAGTATTTCGACTAGCCCAATAAAAAATAACAAAAATATTGCCTAAAAGTCTTTGTTTTCGATCAAGAGAGGGCGTTCTACACATTTCTGAACCAACCTCATTTATATAGACACTAATCTGTATATATTATGCGACCGTCTCAGTTCACATACAGATCATTTTTTTACTATATCGTCACCTTACTTTCAAAAGTACATTTTTACAAACATGACGTTTTAAAAACTTTAGAATGAATAAACTTCTTATTTTGGCGTGTTATAAAAACGTACATGTCTGAAAAAGTTTGTGCGTCTTGATCACTATTAAAACCTAATGATAGTCTTTAACACAACCTAATGTTAAGCTTTATTGGATCCATAGTTGTAAAGAACTTCATTTTTTGAATAAAATTTACTTAGAAGGTTTTGAAAGTAAGGCGACGATATGCCGATCGTATAAATCTGAATTAAGAAATGACGATGACATGACGACAAAATGACGTGACATGACAAAAACCGCAAGGCTGTTTCGCGAAAGTTAGAAGAAGATAGCTACATAAAAGTTCTTTGACTTATCTATCGATCGATCGATCGATCGGCATATAGTAAAAAAAGATGAACTGTATGAAAACATCTTTGACAGATCAGAAAGCTTGCAATGTTTGCGTGAAGCTAAAATCCGTCTTTGTCGATAGATGCCTCCACATTTTCTTCTGGAAAACTATTTTAGGTGAATTAAAACTGTTGTATATGCGTCAACAGATATAAACGAAGTAGCTGAAGAGCTAACTCGCAGAGAAACGCAGAATTTATTTGTACTTCGGCTTTGTGAAAAGAAGAATTGCTAAGAATTTCTGTTACTGACGTATAGAGGGCGCTCTACATTTAATATCTTATTAAAAATTAAGATGGTGTTTCGTAACTAGTTTGTATGAAGATGCAACAAGACAAGTTTGAAACTAAATATAAAGTGTATAGTTGGCTTGAAAGAGAAAATAACCAGTGATTACAACATGTAAGTACCTACCATAAAAGGGGGAAAATAATTTTGTTTCAGAATTTTTCAGATACGATTTTTCTCCACACTTACTCCGAGCTTTCGAAAGCTTGTCAGGGAGACATGTTTGGGTTAGTTGTTCATGTTTATATTTCCAGCTGCGGCTGCGACCGACTTACTAGATGTTTTCTCTCCTCGACATTTGTTTTCCAAACTGCTACGAGAACTCTACCTTTCACGTAGAGTTGTCTAACCGAGCGTTAGATTCGTTTCTACGGAACCCAACCATCTCAGCTATTCAACTACAACAAAGAACAAATAAACTTTGAACTTCTTCAATTCTTCTAGTGTTAGAATTAAATCCTCTTTTTTCTTCCTAGTTTTTCCTAATTATACCATAGTTTCCTATTTCATCTTAATTTATTTTTTATCTAAACCTTTTGAGCGAATTTCTATTTATTTATTTCAATCACTTCAAGTGCAAATAATATAAACAGAATTAAAAAATAGTAAAACATTTCTTCTTACACATCCTTCTTCAGTTTTCTTTCCTCCCATTATCCTTCTAAGTATTTTCCGTTCCTATCTCATTGGACTTCTTTCTTTTATGTTTTGATTTAGAATCCATGTCTCATTGCCATTTATTGACAGCTGTTTTGCTCTAATTAAGTAATTCGCGAAGAAGCTGTCAAACGATAGCGAAACGTAAAGTGTTTGTGTGCCATTTAGTGTCCGTTAAAAAGATGGTAGCGGGGATTGATTAGCGTTGCTCTGTCTCTATAATTTCTGTTCGTAACTCTTCTTCACAGACAAATGGACTACCTCTACTTCTGTCCTTGCCTTACTTTTTTTGGTCTACTTTCATTACTTTACTTTTCTTCTGATACATCTGCAGCCCTAATTTATATGCCTCCTTTATCATTCCCCTTGTTGTTTCTTTCGACCTTCTTTGGTTAGGTATTTGCTGTTGTGGCTAAATAATCTACTTAGTCTATTAGTTGGCTGCTCTCGTATATTATTATGTCCTTCTTTGTTTTAATAATCTTTTCTAATACCATGTTAAATATTGGTGTTGAGACAGAAACGAAATGAAATTTACAATATTTTTAAAGAGTCAACGTTCGACATAGTGATTAAATCAAGAAGGTTGCAGAGACTGGATTATATAGAAAGGATGAAAGAACGGTCAAGAAAATGGCTTGGAAAGGTCCAGAGCATAAAAAGAAGAAAGGCAGAACGAGGAAAAGGTGGAAAGAAGCTCTATTAGAAGATATGAAAGAAAAATCTATAACCATATGGCAAATCAAAATAGAAAATTGTGGAAAAGAATAACTGAGCTCTGATCCTAAAAGACCTACTAAAAAGTTCGCGTTTATTTATTTGTTTTATATTACAGTCCTCACAATTTATTTGCAAACAGAATATGTATTATATCTAAGATTAAAGAATGTAATCAAATTCATGCCACAAAAGTTGCAACCAAAGATTTCATTTTAAGTGACAATCCAAAATTACACCAAGATATGTAATTACATATATTATTAGGGAATGCGTACTGTACACTGTACAGTTACATAAATTTGAATTACAATTTCCTTTATGCACTGCGACATCAAACAAATCAGGTACACTATCTACATAAGATGTAAATGATAGCTACTTTGTTTCGGAAATATTTATTGTTAACAAAATATTGTTCTACTATTGGGAAATACTTTTATTTATACTCTTAACGATTGATACACTAATATCAGCAAAATGAATAAATGTATTAATTGGGGTAGAATGTTAATAAAAAGATTATATGCGTTTAACTAATTTCAAGTTCAATCAAAATGGGGAGAAGCCAACTTCAATTCCTCAATGTATTTTTCCACTTCCATATTTGGTTGTAAACGCTGAGGTGATTTTTTTTTTAATTGACTAACAAGCTTGGTTCGATTGTGCATACTTTAAGTAAGTAATACGCCTGCCTTCCTTAATAACATATCACTGGCATCAAAATGTCACGATGATGAATAAATACAAATTCGATTACCGTTATCAATGATAATGAATAGAATAGAACTCGGAGCAATAGGTTCATTATGCGTTCAAGCAATAATAATAATAGATAAAGATATTTCCTAACGTATCACTCGGTGCAATTAAAATTAATTACGCGCGCCATTCACCGAAGTCGCAAGTAATTTTACAAACAATGCTGGGGTATCTTGCTTGCACTACAGGAGGAAAGAGCACCAAGTCTGGCGCCCAAGACAACTACTTTAATTTCATAGTGAATGCTCCGTGAGGCTATTTCAGTCTTCGTTTCACGAGCTGTTAAGTGCAACTTATAAATTCTGTGAATACGTGCCGGTATACGTTTCGCCGGATTAAGAAGATGCGCGTTGTTTTAGGAACACTCATCCTGCTTATGGCTGATTTTTCTGGTGAGTTTACAGCCAAATCTACACATTCCAAACGAATACTTTAATGATTTAACCTGAGAAAATTAAAAATATCGCACATCGTTGCTAAACAAACAATAGCAATCAGGACGATATGATGGATGCAACTACTATCGGAGTAAAAAGTTCTTAAGGTGCTTATACACGACGCAACTTAAGTGGCATGCAACTCAGAAAATTGGGCATGCCACTTAGTTGCGCTGTGTAAACTGCAGTGCAACTCAAGAAAATGGTCAGAATCTTTTCAAGTTGCCTCGTGCAGGGTTGGAAAGTTTAAAACAAACTGTTTAAAACATTGTGTTTAAAACATGTTTAAAACACCCAATTAAAAACAAACACTGTTTAAAACAAAGGGTTTGTTTTTAATTGGGTTTTAAACATGTTTTTAAACATGTTTTTTTTACTTGATGTTTTAAATTCAATTTTGTGGTTTTAAGCGTAGAAGAAACACTTCTGATGTAAGTGTTTTGTATTATTGATACATATAATATGTATTTAATAATAAAAAATTAGTTGTCTTATTAAGGGTTTGATAATGGGACTTAAAAGAGACCTTAAAATTAAAGTCACATTCGTGTAAACATCTTTCAGCATTTATTATTTAATTATTATGGTAAATTAGATGTACAGTATATAAATATACTTGGTGGTCTAATAATCAAAATAAATAACTATAAAATTATTAACAATACATAAAATTTGCTTTTAGAAAGTTACATCTTAACTTTTACTTTCTTTCCACATTTCCTATTAATTTTATCAAATTTATTTCATTTAAATTATTTCATTTTTGAATTGTTCTAGGAAAAAAAAATTATGAATATTTGTTTTCGAAAATGGTATTTTATATGTAAATTTATGATATTTTCTAGTACTTGAATCATTTACTTTTTATTTTTTTATATTTTGAAACATAATATGTCGTTTGCATTTATTAAACATCAACAGATCAACATAAATAAATTTAGGCAGCCTGTAGAAAATTACCTGTAGCAAATGGCAACATGAGTTCGAATATTTGTATTTTGTATTTTTATTGTCGCAATAACACAATCAAGTGTTTTACAAAAGTCAGATATACAAATAAGTACAACTAATTGTGAAAGTAGTAGGGTGGCCATAAGAAAAAACATGCGTGTGTTTCAAAAATTCTGAAAATTCGTCAGTAGAATAGAATGCATGATCTTTTAAAAACGACATTAATTTCATTCTAAATGTTTTATAAGACCACTGTTTTACTATTATTGGTAATTGAATATAGAGTTTGGTCCGTTTCTCTATTTGCTTAACCTGAAAAATTGAGGACGTTTTTGAAACGTTATACCTTAGAACGTCTATTTAGTGCATTTAATTTTGTATATTCTAAATTAAAATATCCATTAGAAGTAGAAAAAGCTGGTAAACTAGTTACAATTTTCAAGGACGTAAATAAGAAATAAAAAATAAAATTGAAATTAGAAATTTTTAGACGAAAATTGAAAGCCCACAACTGTTTTCTACTTTTTTCTATTTTCAACCCTAAAAACTGCAAAATGAATCTCTAGAATTTTTATCGTAAATATTTTTAAACTTTTATTATTTCGCAATACAACTAATAACTACTTTTTCCTTTTTAAATACATGTAATTTAGGTTGTGAGAGTATTTGAAGCAATTAAAAAAGTGTAATAAATTTAAACAAAATATTTGTTTTATTTAATTTTAAACAGTTTTTTTTTGTTTAAAACATTATTAATTTTAAGTCAATTTTAAACATGTTTTAAACAAAAAAAACTGTTTAAAATCAAATAAAACAAATGTTTTTTTTTATTTTAAACAGTTTTTTTCCAACCCTGGCCTCGTGTAAACAATCAAAATATCCATCTAATGGAAATTCAAACTTGTTTGATTTTATGTTGCACGCCACTTTTGTTGCGTGTCATTTTTTTATAGTTTTCAAATTCGCCTGATATCCAATAGTTTAACATAGTTTTTTAAGTAAAAGAGAAAATTTAAATTATGGCTTAGACCAAGAATTCAACACCAATGTATGTTCCATGAACAATCTATCGCACAATTTTTTTTTTATAAATAACTTCACAACTTCATTGATCAGTTGTGTTGTTTCTTTTTTGGTCTAACGAACATGGCTCGTCCCGACTAGTCTCGGCTTTCGCTATCTTCAGAACCAGAGACAATAGTAAAAAAAAAACATCGCAAACACTAGAAACCAAAAATAAATTTGAACAGAACGGAGTGTAGAAAATTAAATCTGGTATATGCGAACTGCCATAATCGGCCACATTCGTAAGAAAATTCAACAGGGGATTCAAGGAACACATTGGACGCGTTCAGTGAACAGAAGCTGCTATAAGTTAACTATCAACGTGATGAGTGCGGTGTATAGCAGCAGCTGTTAATCCAGTGAACATGCAGCTGACTATCCATCAAAACATTATAAGGACAACGTAAAATTCTTTTTAATCTTTTAAAGCTAAAAGATTAAAAAGAATTTGTTATACAATTTTCATCGGACAAGAATCTACTTAATTTTTTAATTTCTTACAATCAGAATTGCATATTAAAGGTTAGTTATACGAAACTTTCTTCCATAATGATGCGTCAACAATAGTAATTAAAAATCAATATGCTTCGAAGATTTCGTAAACTCAGGTAATTTACGTATCGTATACGTACAGTTAGGTTAGAATTTCCGAAAATATCAAATCGCTGACTACAACAGCGGCTAAAAGTTACTGCTGCTTATAATGCTCAGCGGCTACCACCCTTTGATCGCTCAGCGAAGTCGTTCAAACGCATTGTTGTCCGCTGAACGCGCTCATTAATTCATTCATAATTAATCAAATGGAGTCCAATTACACAGAACACCTTATAAAAAAGAAACAGCCACGAACCAGGAATAATAACGAATTTAATATCAATATTATATACAGAACAAAAAAGGCAAGAGACTGAACATACCTATTAGAAAACGTGGAAATATATAAACAAAAAATAAACATTAATACACAAACAAACAGCATATCAGACGCCATATTCTTCGCTCCTTTCCAATTAATCAAACATATGAATTGACTCAATCACTCAACAACCACACAAAAGCAATTACCTGAAGATGGCGAAAGCCGAAACTATGTAGTTGAGATAAGAGTCAAAAGCAATGTCCGTTAGAGCAAAGCAACAACACAAGTAATCAGTGCAACTCGGTGAAACAAGGCAAAAAATCATCCAAAAAATATCTTCATCGATTATTTATATATTCTGTTATCCAGGCTTTTTTCTTCGTCGCTTTTTAATAATTAATGATTATGAAATTTTAAAATTATTATTATTATTGAATTGAATATTACATTAAATATTGTGTCCTAAAAATCCAATAGGATGAAGAGAGAGGGGAGATTTAGGATACTTTGGAGTTGGCTTGAAAAAATTGAAAATTAGAATTTTAATTAAAAAGTGTCTGAAGTTTATTTCTTTACTTTTTAAACTAGAAAGTGCCAAACATATACTAAAATAAGAAAGTGCAATAAAGTTGGAAATATTTTATTTTAAATGCTGTTACTGAAAAATGTAAAAAATTAAATACAATTTATTATTGTTATTTTTATTTTAATTAAAACACTTTGTTGTCTGTTGAAATGTATTTATTAAATTTCCAATAATCATATGTCGGACAGCTTTTAAAATCGTTTCAAATATCGACGTTTCGCTTTACGTCAACAGCTTCTTCAGGTTAAATAAGGAATTATATTTATCCTCAAAAAGCGGACAATGTAGGTACATTGAAACGCCAACATTTAGTCTAGTCTAGTCTGGATCTTCCTTTTCTACTTTACTTTTCTACTTTACTTTTCTACTTTACTTAATAAATAAAGATAGGATTCTATCTTTATTTTTGCAAAAATAAATATAGCAGGCAGTGGTAACAATAATAAGGGAAAGGAACTGATTCTGTAAGTTAGAAAATGGTGCAACTTTCTTATTTGATATTTTCTTACTGCTGCAAACTTACAGGGTGTCTCAAAACCTATGTCTTTAATTAAAACTGTAAGTTCCTCGTTATAAAAGAAATTGATTACCCAAATATGAACGGTATTGCTGAAAAATGGAAAACTGACCTACCACAAGCGCGTGCAGTTCCTTTGTTTTGAAACCTCTGCTTAGTTTATGACTTGTTGAGGCAAGTCCGCTTTCAATAAAAAGCAATAAACTGCAATAAATTCTTTATTTACGTTTAAAAGAACTAGCTCAAGGTCTCAGACGCAGCGCTCGTCATTGGCATTTTTTTATATCCGTGTTTCACCGTCAATTACTGGAATAACGAAATGCGTTTTTCGAAATAAAATGCATTTATGCGAAATAAAAAAAATGTACACTACAGCACAAAATGCATATCGAACGTGTTGTCATACCTGTGCATTCATATAACTTTAGAATTTTACTAAAGTTCACTTCTTGTTCCTGGCGCTGATATTTTTAATTACAATAAATGTTCAAAATGTTGTCCTGCGGTATTAACACATAATTCGCCATAACAGAGCACTATGTCTATCAATTCCTCATTGGAATACACATGAGCCATATTTATTACTTATTTACACTTAAATTAAGTTATGTACACAGATATTAAACTAACACAAAACAAACTACACACTACGTAAATTTGATAAATTATTTCATTCTAACCCCGTCCCTATTGTAAGCATCTCTGAAGTTATGACAGCATGATAATAAAAACAAACAATAAAAGAACGAAAGAACGAATTTTATTTTATGATAACCAATAAATCGCCAAGACAAATGTAGGTAAACGTTTCTGAAAATTCAGAATTATTTTAAACCAGATTCAAATTTTCATCACGAAGAAACGAGTGGCTTCGTTTCTTGGATTTAATCAATATTTATCAACATTTTTAGTAGACATTTATTTTCGTCTTATTACTGAACATAAACACAGATCGATGTACTGTCATGAAAATGAAAGAAATAAAATTGAAATGTATTATTGTCCTACGAATTCAGTTTGCTTTTAAATTGTACTTTAAATAAATAAGCATAAATAAAATAGTAATAAGTAATTGCAATAAGGAACGCCGCGTGAAGACGTTTTTATTTAGAATCCTGACGAAAATTTTTTGCGACGGACAAACATGACCTAGCCCAACAAATACGTCTCGGTATTTATTCATTTATCAACCAGCGTTACTCAAACAATTTCTTTGAAAATGAAAACTGATTTTCCCCGGAGTTAGTATTTACTTTATCCCTATTGTTGTATAACAAATTTTGCTTCTTTTTTTAAGTACTATCTGTGGTTTCAATTAAAGACAGAGGTTTAGAGACACGCAGTATACAGGGTGTTTAAAAAAAACGTTCGGATACTGTAACCATGAATAGTACTCATCAAGAGCAACAAAAAAGTCTTAGTAAGTATAGGTCCGCAAATAATTTTTTTCAAGGATAGAGTTGATTTTATATTGATGTTAACAAATTACATTATTATGAAGAAGCAAACAGTAAACATGTGATTATCTAGATACAAAAAATAATTAAAGTAAATGTCCACCTCTCTCGCTTCGTAGAAAAGAAGCTATCATTCTTTGGAATAATCCTTGATTTTGTCGAAAGGTTTAGCAGTTATGTTCTATTCGCTGCTGCAGCTCATTTACGTTATTAACGGGTCTTGATTACACCAGAGATTTTAAATATCCCCAAATGCAGAAGTCTAATGGAATTAAATTAGGAGATCTAGGTGGCTTCAATCACGTTTTTCAAGAAAAATAAAAACAAATGAAAGTCGTCATTATGTTCTGTGTATGTTTCTTTATTATCTGTCATTAGTCTTGTTGCGGTGTGTTTGGTATTCGATTCTGTAAAAATAATGGCATTTTATACAAATACAGAGATGGCTGATATGCACTTTATGTACGGCATGGCTAATGGCAACGCTTATGAGGCACGGCGATTATACGCTGAAGCATTTCCTAATCGCAGAATTCCATCCGATAAATTATTTTGTAATCTACATCGACGATTATGTGAACGTGGTTCATTCAATGTTACTAAACCTGATGCCGGACGACCAAGATCAGTAACTACTCCTGAAACTGAAGCTGAAGTTTTAAGAAGAATAGACGAAAATCCGAATGTCAGCACCAGAACAATAGCAAGAGAACTAAATATGAATGCTTCTTTAGTTTGGAGGATTTTGCGAGAACAGCAACTTTATCCGTATCACATTCAACGGGTGCAAGCTCTTCTAGTCCCCGATTTGGATTCCAGATTAACTTTTTGTAGGTGGATGCAAAGAAAACTTGCAGAAAATGAAAATTTTGTTGCTGGTATTTTATTTACTGATGAGAGTATTTTTACAAACAACGGGATTATGAACTTCCACAATGATCATATTTGGGGAGATGAAAATCCTCACGCTGTTATTGAGAAAAGGCATCAACACCGGTTTTCTTTGAATGTTTGGCTAGGTGTTTTGGCAGACCGATTGATAGGACCAGTGTTTTTACCAAATCGTTTAAATGGCGAAGTTTATCTTGACTTTTTAAATAATACTTTACCTCCATTATTAGAAGACATTCCTCTGATTGCTAGAGTTAATCTTTGGTTTTTACATGATGGGGCTCCTCCACATTTCGCTATCGTTGTAAGAAATTTCTTAAATGCAACGTACAACAATAACTGGATAGGAAGAGGAGGCCCAGTGCCGTGGCCACCTAGATCTCCTGATTTAAACCCTCTTGATTTTTGCATTTGGGGATATTTAAAATCTTTGGTGTATTCAAGACCCGTTAATAACATAAATGAGCTGCAGCAGCGAATAGAACATAACTGCCAAACCATTCAAGAAAATCAAGGACTATTCGAAAGAATAAGAGCTTCTTTTCGTCGAAGATGTGAAGCCTGTGTGTAAGCGGGAGGTGGACATGTAGAACATTTTCTTTAAATATTTTTTGTCTACATAATCACACGTTTACTATTTGCTTCTTCATAATAATGTAATTTGTTAACATCAATATAAAATCAACTCTATCCTTGAAAAAAATTATTTGCGGACCTATACTTACTAAGACTTTTTTGTTGCTCTTGATGAGTACTATTCATGGTTACAGTATCCGAACGTTTTTTTTAAACACCCTGTATATATATGTTAGCTTTTACAGGCCTGTTAGGCCCATTGCTTGATGAACTCGTTCCATTTCTTCCTATCCTTTGCCAGCGTCCTCCAGTTTTTTTGTCTTTTCTCTTTCACGTCCTCCATTACGGCCTCTCTCCATTTCTTTCTTGGTCTGCCCTTCCTTCTCTTGCCTTCCGGATCCTTCCATCCTATATCCTTTATTAATCTACCGTCTTCCAATATTTCAAGTTGGTCTTATTACAGCTTTATATAATCTTAATTTAGTTCTCCTTGAAATTCCTTTTGATTTAATTTTAAACCGCAGCAAACTTATTTGTTTATAACCAGTGATCATAAAAACGAATTAGAGTAGGCGTTGGAATTTAAACGAATGTCTTGGATAACGTCATATTAATATGAATTGTCAATCAGTTGTAACATAAATAATACACCAGAAATGTTGTTTAACGTTAGTCACGCCGTTGCTCATAGAGCTCAAAAGTATCTCGATGCAGGTCAGTAGTAATTTTACGCATTTGTTTTAAACCTTTTAAATAAAACGTTTTTGCTTTGTAGAAACGTCAAAAGTGACTGAGGGAACATTCGATAAACTAAATGACACATACGTGTTTGGTTGCATCGCCAACTCTATTTAATTTTTCATTTGAACCCTTCTTATTTAGATTGAGGTATGTGTATGTATTCGGACTTTATTGCAGTGCAAATTGTAATGTTGACGGTGGTATTTATATCTATTAAAAAAATGGGTAAAAAAAGGAAGATATAATTTTGAAGAAAGGCGATCTACAGTCGCTTACAAGAATTAGAAACTATTATCAAGAAAAGAAAAGGAAGAATAAGAAAAGGAACAACATAAAAATGATCCAATAGTTTACAAATGTTTAGAAAATGAAATATCAGAAAGCATGTTGAAATGTAGTTAACAAAAAAAATGTGTATACCTCTAGAGGAGTTGCTTACAGTAATTAACAATTGCAAGAAGGAGAACGATTGACAATGGTATATTCGATAAAAATAGACGAAAAAGACAAGTTGGATTAACGGCTTCTTTGAGCACTGGTGGAAAAATGTACGAAAGTAACATAAGTTGAAAAAACAAATGATAACCATTGGTTAATGTTAACCATTGGAATAAAAAAGTTTTATGCAGTTTCGATGCATGATTAAATGATTTTCAATTTATTCTCAAAAAATTACGACAAGAAAAGAAAGAAAAACATGTGAGTGACAAACAAAAGTAAATTACAATGAATAAACAAGAACAAGAAAACAAATTACAATCAACAATGCAGAAAACACCATCACTTTTGGAACAAAGACAATAAAAAACTCAATAGAAGACAATTGACTGAAAACTAAAAGAAAACCAAAAAAATTACAGAAATGTGCCAAATTTTTCGAAAAATTTCATTCTGTATTTCAAGGAATTCTATATTTTGTCAAAGGTATAAAAAATAAATATATACATATAACTTTGAATTGGGACGCTTAGCGAGATTCGGAAGTTTTGTTGATTCGGTAGTATTACGTTTCCAAAAAAATGTATTTTTTTAACAAAAATTTATAATTTAGAGATAATAAAAGAATTGTCATTTTAAACTGTTTGCTCATTTTAGGAATGCAATTAAGTACAACAAATTAAAAAAAAGGTCGATGAGCTGGTACAAAGCGCCCACCTACATGCATTCTGATTTACCATGCTTCTCGAAGGAATGGTTTTCTTCTTCTTCTCTAAATCATAATGCCTTTTAAGAGCATTGAATGTATATTCATACCACTGTTGACACCATTTCTTTCATGCTTTCCTTGGCTAAACTTCTCATATCATTTACCTTTTCGCCTCTTTCCTTTCCCACTTCCTTCATCCTTTCCGTCCACTTCTTTCCTTGGTCTGCTTTAGCAGATATACTATGGGGGTCTGTCTCATTTCTTTAAGCAGTTTTTACATGGACGTATTAAACTCACATGTATATTTGGTTGCCTATTATTATTTTTGCTAGGCGGTAGCCGTTACTTGAAAACTGCTACCTGAAATTGGCCGTGTTCACCAAACGCACTTGATTGCAATCAGCTTGCAAGCTGCTTCCGATTTTCTAGTGAACGCTATAGCTACCTTTCATTAATTATTACCCTTAAAAATAATCATAAGCAGCCTGCAAGCTGATTCGTGTAGTGAACGCGGCCAATCATAAACTGCTATCTGTTTTTTACCGCTACCGCCTAGCAAAAATAATGGCAGGCAACCATATATACATGCGAGTATAATAAGTCCGCGTAAGATCTTCGACATTTCAAATTCAGTTACTTTTTTAACGCAACCTTATTATGTATTCCAAACAATTCAGTTGCTTTCTTTCGAGTTTCTTGGTAATTTCTTCTTCTTTATCATTTTTCGTACATTTTCGTTTCTTCCTCTGTCTCATTTGATTTTTTTTAAAGAAATTTCATCCACAGAGGGCTATGGACTGTATAAACCGCTAGCTAACTAACTAACTGGTTTCGAATCATGTTTCCAGAAAGTATATTTTCCTAATTTTTGAATTAACTTATTTTACTTTTAAATTGAAAAGAAAAAACTTCAACGATTATAATAACTAAAGGTTGGTACATTCCGGACGGGTATTTATGAATTTTGTACTAGTATATTGCAATATTATTTTCTATTTAACGCATACACAGTATTAATATTATTGCTTTCCTATAATAGCTCTCTTTTATTATAAATTTGAATGCAAAAGATGCGATAACATACCAATGAATTTATTTATTTTAAAATGTAAACCGATTTAATATTTCCCCATGCGACGCTCATGAAATCTGCTGTGAACTCATTTCCTTTTTGCGTCGAGGTTTAAAACAATCGCATTGCAATATGTTACGTATATTTCTATTGATTGGGGGCATCACTTCCACTGGTCTGCATTAGTCATTTTTTTCTTGCAATCATGATCTAGTAATTGATACTAGTATTTATAAAAGTCGACAAAAATTCAACTGCAATAGCGTATTTTATTAGAATTAACGTGTGCACTTGAGTGCCGCATCTTCGCAAAAAATCATATAGTTTTTAAGACCGTCAGAAAAGTTCCGAGCTCAAGTAATAATTTCTTTACGAAGTTTAACTTTTTCTTCTAAAGGAAAAGAACTTTTTCCGAAAATAACACGCTCATATACTTGGATAATATTATAATCAATTTTTTTTTCGATAAAATAATTAAGAAAATATTTAGCACAGACAGCATTGCATAAAATTACTTAACCAGTTACATACACGTACGTAATAAAGAAAGATGTTAGCTAAACTAAAATTCAGTTCCTAAACGGAATTAATTATTATTAAGTAGTTTTGCAGTGACAGATTATAATTACGTTCATGTAATGAGTGTCTAGCGAACGCCTACGAAATCACAGTGAAAAACTAAGCAATGCGAATTAGTTTATTAATATCAAACAAGCTATTTGTAAACAAAAGATTAATATGAACAATTACTGGTGTTTAATTATTTAATTAAAAACTGAGATTGATAATAGTCACAAACGAGTAAATAAGTCGCAATTATTTATGTGTTTCTCTTGAAGCAAATAATTGTTTTTATATTATACAGAGTGTCCCAGCCTTCCGAGGAAGTTTTTACCTAAAAACTTTATTAATAAAAGTAGTGCAGGTTCGCATTCTGCACCACTTAGAATAAATTATTTGCAACTATACAGGATATATTTTGTTTATTAACTTACACATCCAATTTATGTTTTCTTTTTATAGAACACTACGCGTTTTATTGCATGTTTGCATAATGCTGATGAAAATGATATAACAACAAATTAGAAACTTATTTTCAGTAGTTTTCCAAATATTTTGGATTTTGTGCGAAATCCACTGAAGTTGAAAATTGAGGTAAAACATTTATTACAAATAATAATACTAATACAAAACAATAACTTCTCCGTAGAATTTTTTTGTTGCTTCTGAAGACAGGCATTACAGAGTTCAAAATATAGGTCACCTAAAAACAACAACATGCATAACTTCCGAAGACTTCTTAAACATTGTTCTGAATAATTGAATTCAAGACATTTTGGGCCATAAATTATTCATGCGAGCGAAATAATATACAATTTATGTTTTGCCCTGCACTAACATAACGTGGGCGTCGCAAACATTCATAAAATGCGGGCGCAGAAGAGAAAATGTTAACCAAAAGAATGCAAACATCTTTTCTAGTTTATTTATATTAAAAATTGAGGTTAAGATATTAGACTGTTGTAAGAAGCGCATTAGGATGTGGTAAGTACTTGAAGAGATAATGGGAAGTCAAATATGTACTGTGTTTAAGATCAGAAAGAATTCCGTCAACGGAACTTCACTAAGCTTTACTAAAAGTACACAAAAAATAAAGTATTTTTAAATAATTGTATCTGATTTAAATTTAAAAATTTTAGATAAAAAATAAATCAAAAAAATTAATCCATTAATCCGTGCATTGATACACAGATCACATACAACGATCGAGATTCTTTTTAGTAACCAAAAACATTTCAATTTTAATTTTCATTTAAATTCTAAAATATTAAATAAATTCAAAAAATTAATCGATTACGTTGATACAAAAAATGCCTAGGGTTCGAGTACACAGATCTTTTTTTAGCAATCGAGGCTCCTTTTAATAACAAAAAATATTTCAACTTTAATTTTCAATTAAGATTAAGATATTAAATAAACAATAAATCTAAAATATTGATATAAAAAATGACTTAGGGTTCGAATACACAGATCACTTTCAGCAATCGATATTCGTTTTAATAACCAAAAACATTTCAACATTTGACAATTAATTAAAAATCAATCTCTAAAAATTATCTAATCAATTTTATTTGATTATTTTTTAATTCAGCCTTGAAAATTGTATTATCCTAAAGCTACGTTTCCATTGCTTTTGCTCTTGTTGTAATCTTTGTCAGCGACTTAATTTACGACGACAATGACAGGTCAAGTTAACTTTTTACACATTGACTTTTAACAAGACTAATTTCTATTTTATTGAGACCACATACCATATAATGACAGGCGTATTTGACTGACCTTTATGAATTAATTTCATTGAAAAATAAGGCCGACCGCACACGCGCAGATAAACTCGAAGATTCATCAAAACTCAATTGTCTATCTTTATCTAAAGTCTAAAGCAAAAATGTTTTTTTTATACATCATACGTGCGTACCTATATCTCTTGCTGTGGTTTGCTTCGGTTTTTCAAACACAAGTATGTGGAACGGGCCTAACGCATTTTATGACTCGTTGATATCCGTTTGGAACGTAGTACTGAATCTATTAGGCAACAAATCTAGATCACTCTTTGATTAACTATATAAGGACGAAATTTAGGTTAAATTTACATTATTATATTCGGCTGCTTTGTCGAGATACGCGTGGCTCACTTTATTTATTTGTCGTGAAATTTCGACATTTGAAAGCAGGATAATAGAATATCGCATATGCCATCGAAGATAACCATCTGAATACATATATTTTTTTTTAGTTTGTAGATCTGAATAAGTCTTGTCCTGGTTCTTATTTGAAGAACAGTATAAGTTGTAAGAATGTATATACTTAGGTACCACCTACGATTTAATTAATGAAATAAATTAAGCTAATACATCAAGAAATCTGAATTGCCCCTATAATTAATGATATCGTTGGTCCAGATGCAGTTTCAATTTATTTAATTGCACGTGTGACGTAAAACGAAAGATTTTGCAATGCGGTGGGTATCATGTTAAATAACACTTAACAGCGTCATGTATGATATATTGTGCACAGAAATGATGTCACTCACGTTCATATCATACACGCTTAATATATTGCGTGTAGAGTAAGTTCCTAATGCATCTTATAGAACTAATTTAGATTCATGGGCGTCAGTAATTTATTCAGTAATTCAATTGGAAAGATTGACAGGACATTAATATTTTCAAATCGTGCGTGATTATTTCTATAATATAAAATCACATCATATTTTATGACCTCGATAATTTAATAATCGAAATATTTAAACGTTTTTTATTTGGGTTGATACTGAAGATACTCTGCAAAATGTCATTATATTTTCTTCGCTAATTATTTAATAAACAAAAATGATCTACAAGTGATATTTAATCAAATGCAAAAAATCTGAGTGATCACAGAATTGTTTTTAGCTTTTTTGTATCTCGTCAATGAGAAGAAAGTCTAGAGTCTACCAACATGGCATCCAGTGTACATAAAAGATTTATTCATCCAGTGCACATACGTAAAATATATTGGAAACTACGCCTTATGTTCAAAATGTACATATGTTAGAAATATGACGAACTATTTAAATAATAAAATTAGCCATCGAGTACTTCCGGGCCTACCGAATGTCGATACTAACTTTCTTATTTTAAATGGAACATCCCGTATATTTTTTATTTACATTTTTGGATTCACCGTTCAATCCTCTACCTTTTTTTATTCGCATACACCAGTGCTAAAATGTATTGTTTTGGCGATAGTCAATTTTGTCGATTACAGTGATTCCAATAAATTGAAATACTTCAAAAACTAAAAAAGATAGAGAACTGTATTTTTCACTGTTTGATCACAAAGATGAAGTAATACTTTTCTGATAAAAGATAAACCGTATACACAGAAGTTGAATTAAATTAAGGGTCCGAAGTCAAAGATCTCTTTTAGCAGTCAAGGACATCAAATGAAAGGCGTATGCGAAGAGGAAATATAAATCAGGTTAAATATCAGGGACCTAGTTTCCACGGAAATTATTACGTACTATCGCGGCCTTAAAATTTCGCATAATTCAATTTCTCGCTGTAAATATGGCTTTCTTTAACGGCTTGACAAAAATAATCATTTTAAACGTCAGATTTCAAATGTAATGTTAAAGTTGTAGCATCACAATCCCAAATCACGTGCTTTCTGAAGAAGAGAAGGGTTCTGAAATCGCAAAATTAGAAAATAGTTGGTCGCTACTTTCATTCTGTTATTTCAGTTCTAATACTTTATTATCTTGCTGTTCTTAAAATATAACCAAACAATCTGACTTTTGGTTAAATGTCTTTAGTGTCAAAAAAAAGAGCCTGTTCTACAAAACTATAATTTAAAGAAATTCTGGCTACTTGATAAAAAATCGTGCGAAATTTAAAGGCCCCGATAGTACAGTTATTTAATTTAATTCGATACAATTTTTATTAGCGTTGTGTTTTAGTATTTTATATTTTTCGTTAACACACGAACGGACTACTTACGTACATGAAACCTTAACAGGCTTGTTATTTAATGGTCTTCTTCCATTCCTTTCTATTGCTTTCAATCCCTTGCATGTTTTAGATTCCTTTCACTTTTAAATCCGCTGTCATTATTGAGACCCCATAAGTATAAGGGCAGACGTCTTTGACTGACCTTTGTAAATAAAAGAATTTCGTTGAAATATAAGGTCGACCACACACACACCGATAAACTTGAAGAACTATCAAAATTCAATGGTCTGTCTTCCTCCAAAATATTGTGCTGCAGCCTTTCTCTATTTTTCTTAGCATTCCCGAGTTTCATCGCCTTACTTCTTTCAATTTCTTCCTGTTTTCTTTCCTTAATAATACACACTGCCGCCACACATGCGCTGATAAACTCGAGGAATTATCAAAGCTCCAATCGTCTCTCTTCCTTCAAAATGCATTTCTTTCGCTTTTAAATTTGCTCTCTTTATTAAGACCGCATAAGTAAAATATCAAGGAGCATTCGACTGTCCCTTATAAATTAATTTCGTTGAGGAGTAAGGCCGGCTATACACGCGCAGATAAATTCGAAGAATCATCAAACCTTTCTTCAAAATGTTATGCAACAGCTTCTCTTCGGTTTTCTTGACGAACAATGGAATATGTTACTATCGCGACAAAAAATAGTGAGGGAGATAGCGGCGGCTGGTGCATGTGAAATTGGGAGTACTGAGCTCTAGCTTTGTCTAACACAGGCGAACAAGAGCAAACAATACGTAGCTGCACTCCCAAATTCATATGCATAATGGAGGGTCACCGGAAGGAGACATACAATGCAATAATTGCTCAATATACCGGGTATCCCAAAATTTATGGCGACCGCCGACATACAGTGAATTTTTTTTTAAGTATGGCCATAGGGATTTACATGTTAAAAATTTGACCTCATGTTAATGCATGTTATGGCATAAATTTGAAGCAAATTTTTATTTTTATTAATAATTTAAACATTTTTCTACGAAATGCACATTGCTAGAATAATAATAACATATTCTATTTAATTATTTTCCGGTTAGAAGTTGAAATTAATAAGCATAGAATTAACCGAAGTCAAAAATTAAGGTAGCTGAAATATCATTAAGAGAAAAGTTCCGTGAATGTTTGTCTATTGCAAATTTATAAAGAAAATGTCCGTTATTATTAAGCAAGCATTAAAATTATCAATTATGTATGTTATAACAAGTTCCACTCATTTTTCAATGGTATGTCTTCATACCATAGTATCATACCGTAGTTTTTACAAGTGGTAATAAATTAATGTTGCAATAATTGGTTTATCAGTAATCACAGTGGCAAATTATTAATAACGTCAGCCTAGATGGATTATTTTCGTTCAATAATTTGTGTCTACTTTCTTCAACTTTTGAAATCGTTTAATTTACGACTAAATACAAACATTTACTTAAAATTTGTCCCATAACATACATTAACATGAAGTGAAATTTTTAGCATGTAAATCCCTATGGCCACATTTAAAAAAAATTCACTGTATAGAAAACGGTAATGCCTAGAGCTTCAGGGAAAAAGATGTAAATGCAATGTGACCATGAGAAATTCAAAGAAAATATTTTTTAAGAATCAGATTCGACCACAAGGAGGCACAATCAATAGGCTCAACAATAAAATTTAGTAATACTAACCAAAGCCTCGATTTAAGGAGCAGTTTTTTAAGCGCCATTGGAAAGTGGAATTAATGTTGCACATCTTTGATTTGAGACTTATTATCGTACCGCCATTAATAAGAGTAGAGGAAAGAGTTGAATTAATCAGTTTGAAGAATCCTACAACTTATATACTCTTTATTAAAAATGAACGAATTCAGGCTCGATTGAAAGGGAATTTTAAACGGATTTAAAAATTTGCATAGCGGCTACTTTGTTATAAATTAGTTAGAGGGCGCTGTTTGCAATGGTAATAATTTTTCCCAGTTTTCTTGAAAAAATTAAATGGAAAGGTATATTTCTTTTACAGTGGTTACAAAGCTTCCAAAAATGCGAAAACCCAAAATTGATATCTTTTTTCGTTTTCGAGATATTATCAAATGAATCTATTGATTGATGATATTAAGGGATCGAAAAGTTCAAACGCGTTATCAAGTAATAGTTTTCATTATGAGATTCAGGGCCGATTTCATAATGGAACTTAAAGGGGACTTTAAAATAAAGTCACATTCTGATGTATAAACAAATGTGTTTTAATATTTGTTTTGACATCTGAAAGTCACCATAAAATCTCACCATAAAAGTGCTAGTGAAATTGCTGGGCATACTTCTCTTTGATATTGATGAATGTAATACTGAAAAAGGTATTGATGACATTATCGAGGAAGTAATTGCTCAAAATGTGAATTATGTGGACGATGAAAACGATGTTTCCGAAGAACAAGAAATGATGAGAAATTAAATAATATGAGGACCAGTGACTGGCAGATTCTTGCAAAATATTACATTTACACAAAATAACACAGGAGTTCATCCGGAAATTTACGACAATTATCAAAAAGCGCCTTACGATTTCTATAAACTGCTTATCACGGACGAAATATTCCAACTTTTCGTCAGCGAAACCAGTGCACAGCAAGAGCAAAGTAAAAAGAAACCGAAGCAATCGCGGATTCACGCCTGGAAAGAAACTAATCAGGAGGAGTTGGAGAAGTTTATAGGCTGCCTTATGTGGTTAGGATTACTACAAAAGCCATCACTTATTGGTCAAAGAATTTCTTATACGAGAACTCAATGAAAACAATTATGTCAAGAAATAGATTCCAAATTTTGCTAAAAACGTGGCATTTTGCTGACAATGCAAATGTTAATCCCAATGATCGATTGTACAAAATTTCCCCATTGTTGGAGAAGCTCCGAGATTTTTTTCAAGCACCAATTACACCGGGTGAATTTATCTGTATCGATGAGACACATGTCCCTTTCAAAGGCAGGTTAAAATTTAAACAATATATCTCCAACAAAAGATTTAAATTTGGCATTGAGCTTTTCAAATTATGTCTAGAAGGTGGTTATTTATATGATCTCAAGGTAGGTATATTGTGGTCAAGAAAAAGATATTAGTGAAGATTGTACAGTTCCATCTAGAGTGGTTCTAAATTTGACGCAAAATTTATTAAATGAGGGGCGCACAGTAGTGGTAGATAATTATTATACGTCTGCAAAATTAGCCACAAATTGCTTGAAACTAATACAAATATCACTGGAACTTCGTTCTAACCGAAAAAATAATCCTAAGAAAGTTGTCCAAGCAAAATTGAAACGGGGAGAAGTTATAGCAGAAGAGAGCAACACCGGTGTCATAGTAGAGAAATGGAAAGATAAAAGAGATATAATGATACTGAATACAAAACATGCCTCAGAAATGGTAACAATTCGAAAAGATCTATTGAGATTCAGAAGCCAAGAACTATCTTGGAATATAATAAACATAAGGGGTACATTGATATTTCTGGTAAATGTTAGAACTTTTTTTTAATTTTTGGTAATGATTTCAAATATTTTCTAGACCAAATGAAATCTTACAATTCATCTCTGCGTCGCGGCCTTAAATGGTATCGCAAACTTGCGATCGAACTCGTGATTGGAGCCGGAATTGTAAATGCATCAGAAAGTCACAAATTAAAAAAATGACAATAACAAAATTTCGCGAAGAGGTAATAAAAGGCATGTCTGGAGCAAGTTTTTTTTTTTTATTTGTACATTTTCGATTTTTAGGTCTTATAAAACATACAAAACGACAACACGAATCACATATTATCTAACACTGAGAAAAGACGATCGTGTTCTGTGTGTTATTCAAAAATCTGTAAAATTTCAGGACGAAAAATTGCTAAAAATAAGACACCGAAAACTCTTGTGTGAAAAATGTTCTAAATATATTTGTTTACCTTGTTTTTTTGAAACACACTTATCTAAATTACTAGAAAAATGTAACTGCATATTTTTGATTTTGTTTAAATAAAAACAAAAAATACAATTTGAACAAAACATATCAATTTCGGGTTTTCACCAAAATGCTTCCATTTTTCGAAGCTTTGTAACCACTTAAAAAAAATATATTTTTCCATTTCATTTTTTCAAGAAAACGGAAAAATTATTGCCATTGCGAACAGCGCCCTCTAACTAATTGATAACAAAGTACCCGGAGTCATTGAATGCAAATTTTAGATTGTCTTAAAATTCTCTTTCAATCTAAATTCGTTCATTTTTAATAAAGGGTATGGAAGTTGTAGAATTCTTGAAACTGAATAATTCCATTCATTCCTATAATCTTATTAATGGCGATACGATAATAGGTATTAGGTATTACTTTTTTCTATACATATATCGCCAGTCGCCATTCACATTGCGACACCCGGTATTTCTATCCGACGACAGACACCGAACTCACAGACATTAAAAAAACAATTAAAAAGTTCTGGCTCAATCAATCCCAACAATTATATTAAAAACATCAACACAATAATTTAACTTGAAGGCTTCCGCGGCCGTCGTTCATGTTTGAATTGGCTTCCGGTTGAAACCGCGTCACGTTGACTTCTGCCGACGATTCGTTCTTCATTGCAGAAGAACTTCTTCAGGGCTGCTGCTGCTGGTGGTGTTGCTGCTGCTTCTGGTTAGTCGTTGAGACTGAAACGTCAGCAGTAGAAGTCAACGTGACGCGGTTCCAACCGGAAGCCAATTCAAACATCAACACAATATTTAGTTAAACCGCTTTTTAAGATTATAAATGTATCACTGAGAATGGGAGTCTTTCCAGAACGTTTAAAAATAGCTGTTTTTGATAAAGGCGACAAAGACTGAGAATAATACTATCGACCTATAAGCCTATTATCTTACTTAGCTAAAATATTTGAATATGTAATATACAGGATGTCTGAGACCACCCGTACACCCCTTTTATTTCGGAAACAGAGCGTTTTAAAGAAAAATGTTTCAGACAAAAGTTGTATGGTTTCGAATAGTCGTTTGAAAGTCATATGAAGATAACCTTGATTTTTTTAAATTGGACACCCTACATATTTTTACATATTCTTATAGCTTACATCGAGATCTTTCCAAAACACCATAACAAAATATTTTTTATTAAGTATTTTTCGAGTTATAAGACTTCAAAGTTGCAGTATTTTGATAAAAATACTTACAAAATGTCTTGCAAAAGATTTTCTTTCCAATAATCTTATCTTACATCCAAGGCCGATCAGTCGAGGCAAGAACCGAGCGTGACGCAGCGAGATATTTTGTAAGTATTTTTATCAAAATACTGCAACTTTGAAGTCTTATAACTCGAAAAATACTTAATAAAAAAATGTTTTATTATAGTTGTAACACGCCGATGTGCTACACTTGTTTGTTGACTTTTACGGACAACTAAATAAGTAATAAAAAATGTCCCAACAAATAAACAAATTTAATTTATTGACAAATTAATTGACTGGTAACTGGAGAATTGGCTGTTTGCAAGAATTTAACGCGTATTTACCGTAAGGGGTACGGCTCGGTCAGAATTTCTGATAAAGGTCAGGTTTTATTGCTTCATGCCCTACGTCTAGACGGCGCCTCTACCTGGAGTTCTAAAGGGAATCCTATTGACCTACAATAATACTACGCTCTGCGTCGACCTTTCTCAGAAACGCCGATATTTCAAAACAACTTTCAAGAATTATTTCCTCGTGATCGCTAATTAGTGGAGGACTCTACTTATGTCTGTGCACCCTGGTTCGAATCCTGGTGAGACGATAATAACTCTGGGAATTGGCTACGTATAAATAAAATACGGATTTAATTAATTATTTATTGCAAAAAAAGGTAAAAACTCCGATTTCTAGCCGCACTGCAGTCTAGAAATATGAGCGGAAAAACCTTGTCGTTTAAAAATCCAATACAGAGAGACACAAGAAAAAATTACGATCTTGTAAGAAATACAGTAGAATTCGTTTAACGGCTTTCTCGTTCGAATATCGTGACGAACTAACTGTTTTCAATTACACAGCTGGTGGTTTTAGTTTTGTCCCAAAACAATGGTGGTGGGCCTTGTTATTCAATTTACATCAACAATTAAGTTCAAAGTTCAAAGTTTCAAAATTAGATTGGTCTTGGTACTCGTGTTTACCACTTCAATAGTACTCGAAGACACGCTCTGTTATAATCAACCAGCGCACAGTGTGGCCGTGTGCCTACAGTGTACTTACCTAATGAACGTAATTAATTAATCAGATATTCGGGGAAGTATGTGATACAAAATGCCGCCCAAGCGATCAGTTTGCGAGAGAATCAATAGTAATCGCTCGTTTTTCACGGAGCCCTCCTGTGGAGGCGCGGGAGCCGATTCTAAACCTAATAACGCGACGAAGGGGAGATTCTCAACCGCTCCTATCGCCAAGAGGTGGAGGTGCAGTGACTCTCACTTTATTTGTTAACCTCTGATTGCGTTGTTTTCGACGATTATCTAACCCTATGCGCAATGGTAATAATTGACCGTTTTATTTGATGCTCTACGGTGTGTAGTTATGATCTTTCGGTCTCTCAGCGAATTACTTCTAATTAACCCGCAGATCTCCCGACAAGGACTACACTTCGGTCCACACGCAAGGTGTGAGGGAAGCTCGGTTAAGAAGATGGCTATGAATATGTGATTCAGAATTGTTTGGCCTCGTAATTTTACGGCACCCGTAACGGCAACTAATTGGCCTTGATTTAAGGAATTAACTTTGTGCTGGTCACACTTGATTTTAGTGTCAGATCTAGACTTGCCTTAGACCAGTGGTACAAACCAGTCGACTTCACTGTGCAAATCGAAAAACCCTTTGTTTCCAACTTGCCAGAGAATATCGCCCAAGGGGATTAACTAATTTTACAAGAGTACACTGTATATGGATTGCACTATAGATTGAAAGCGTCGGTTGACTGCCTCTGATCGATTTAAATTACAGAACGCCAGGCAAACTAGTCTAATAATTTATTCAACAAATGGTCAACCAACTCCATTAATGTGGATGCAACTTATTTACCTTTAAACTCGGTTAGAATGCAAATGAAAACACTTTAGTAAGAAAATTGCACAAGCCTAGCAAGCACTGAAATTTACAGATTATATGGCCACAAATGGATGCGGGAATTAAAATGATTTTTAAACAATTTATACGACCAAGTATGTAATGAATAAAATACAAATTAAGCCAGATTACCTAAATCCGCGCCAGATTACCTAAATCCGCGCCCGCGAAATTAAAATCCAATACACTCACTGCACTAAGTTTAAATCCACCCGCGATTAAATTACCGTGCGCGAGACCGACTTCTTTAATTTTATTTAATTGACTCTCAAACACTGGGATTTAAAATGATTTAACTCTACTGTGAAAACTAAATCAGAGAAACAAGTAAGTACCCCAAAGCAATTCGCCAAGCCCAATTAATACGACTGATCGTTTTAAAAGCTCGGAGCTAACTGTCCGTAACTTTAATTTTCATTTTTCGGCTGAACAAAATTAATTCCCCTTCCTCCGATCAGAAAATCAAATTCAACCACCCCTTGACCAATAGAGCTGTGTTTAGCATTCAGAAAGATAAACGCCCCCCGGTTCCTGGAATGTGTTTTGCTAAGCTTTAACAAAACGACCACCCCGGGAGACTACATGTGCTGCCCTTCAAAATCCACAACAACTTCTAAATTAAAGTACTCTCTTGACATTTTTATGTTTCCGCTTACTGTGGAAACAGGGCGCTCGCCTGCAGATTTTTCTTTAGATGCAAATAAAAATCAGCATGTTATCCCCGGTCACGCCCTGCAGTCGATTTTCAATAGCAGCATTCTCTTACCGAACTTATGCGTGTCAAATTGCCTAATTTTTAACGAACAACAGACGGGCATTAGAAACTCGCGTGACAGATTTATATGATAGTCAACTCGCAACAAATTCGCGACCGTTTCATAGTGTTTTGGAAAGATCTCGAGGTAAGCTATAGGAATATGTAAAAATATGTAGGGTGTCCAATTTAAAAAATTCAAAGTTACCTTCATATGACCTCCAAACAACTATTCAAGGACAAACAAATGGTACCATCTTATGGCCCCCTCGAAACCATACAACTTTTGTCTCAAACATTTTTCTTTAAAATGCTCTTTTCCCGAAATAAAAGACACATAACAAATTTTTTGAGTGCATGTGACTTATGGACTTATCCCAGCATGGATACCTTAAAAGTAAAAGTACGCAAACAACATTTTTTTGAATACACCCATATAATTTTGAATTGTTGGAAAGACAAAGATATTGCATGTAGTTTTCTTCTTGACTTGACAAAAGTGTTTGGATACCACAGTGTTCCTTTAGAAAGGACGGGATCATATCTGTCCCAAAGACAACAGAAAGTTATAATAGAAAGTAAATATGGCACCCAGGAATCTTAATTGAAAAGTATTGAAAAAGTGACGCAAGGAAATGTCCTTAGGCCCCTTTTATTTACAATATTTACAAACGATATACCATTTACGTTGAAGACTGAATTATTCGATATATTATGCAGACGACACAAGCACATTCATTATGGACGTCTAGCACCCAGGTTCTGAAATTACGCGCAAGGCAGAGGAATGGTATCAGTTAAATAGTTTGATTTTGAATTAATCTAAAATTACATAAATGTGCTCGCAAAACGCAAAATCAGTGAATATTACTAAAAAGTATTTGGGCATACATTTAAAAGTACACTAAATTGGTCAACCTACATAAATATATTGTACAATAAACTAGCTTCTGTATGTTTCGTAATTAGAACTCTATCATTCTGTCTAAATTAATAAAGTTTTTGTTCTCCTTCGGATCATGCCACGGGGTATTTAAATCAAATAAACTATTAACTGTGTAAGGATTGTATATTTATGTTTGCTTTATGTAGAACAGTTACTATTTTAATGGCTCTGAAAATAGGTACAATAACAATTACACGACCAGACAAAAAGACATTTATTTATTTCATTTCACTGGCTAACAAGTTTTGAATGAACAAGGGACCCTATATGTCATGTATATAAAGCTATACAACAAATTACCATTAAAATTGAAATTAGGTTAATCGATAACTTACGAAATTTTAAGAAAATGCTTTTCATTTCCTAACTGATCTACAACCTTATTCCTTCGACGATTATTTTGTTTTTAATTAGTATGAGTACTTTAAGTTTCTTCTTTTTATAGAATCCACTAGGTTTAGCTTTAGACGCTTTTCGAACTATGTTATTTGTAACATTTGTATAAATATAATGGCAGGAGTATTTGGCCTACCTTTATAAATTAATTTTATTGAGAAATAAGGCCGATTGCACACGCACAGGTTAACTCGAAGAACCATTAAAACTCAATCGTCCGTCTTTTTTCAAAACGTTGTGCTCCAGTCTGTCTTCATTTTTCTTCGAAAGACTGGGGAAGTATGCCGTACTTGCTGAAAAACAAAATTTTGTAAAATTTTATTCTAGGGTTATTCGGCAAGGTTGGGCTGAATTCTTAAAGACACTCTTTTGTTGTATGCCTTATATTTCGAAACAAGATATGTTCCATCATCAGAGGCTCTGCGATTGTACAAGATATGCAGTTAGTAAAAAATGGTTTTTTTAAAACATTAAAATGACTTACAACAGCTTGAGGGTTCCAAGTAAAGTAGCACATTACAGTAATCACAATTTTCAAACAGTTAAAACATTATAAAACACGTTAAAATTAAATGAAGAACAAACACAAAATTTGTAGGTTAATCATCAATGGCTGACACCACGTGCGGGAACCACATGGATCAAAGAGCAAACCGCAAACCGCGTTCACAAACTTGGCGGCAATTTTGAAAATTAAAAAAGTTTACAAAAAGATTCTATTTTTGTTTTTTTTTTCCTTTTCCATTAAATTACAATAAATATTACTTAAATTTTGTATGTCGGATTGTGCATTCATTGTATCAGAGTGAGTGTAGATGTGAATCATTTCAATTCAAAGTCTTTTGTGTAGGTTGTTCTCAGTCGTGATCACATTGTCCAGTTTAATGTTATGATTAAATTCATTAATGTGGTTAACTAGAGAATTGGCATTATTGTTATATTTGATGTCACTTTTATGTTTCATTACACGTTGTTTTAAGTGTTGAGATGTCTGTCCAATGTAGACGTGGTCACACTGACAACAATCCACACGATAAATCACATTTCTTTTTAATTCGTTAGAGATAGGTTCCTTTACATTAGAAAAAAGATTATTAACGACTTTGACATTTTTAAAAGCTAACGTGATATTTTCCTGGGAAAACAATTTGTTGATCTTCGTTTGAATTTCGTCTATAAAAGGAAAAGATTTAAAAAAGATTTAAAAAAAACGAAATTGTCGAAATATGTACAGACAAATGACCAGGGATGATCAAGAGATTACACACAAAAAAAAAAACCTCCTAAAGAGAATAATTAAACGTTACAAAAATATCCTTAAGAGATTGGTAAAACTTACGATTATTTAATCGAGGTTTTTCCTAACGAAAGAATTTCTAGCACGTGCGCTGCAATTTTCCACTCTTGGTGCTTAAAAACCAGTCCAGAAATCAGCGATAACAAGCCCAATAAAAATTAACTGGCTTCTTTTAAACTCTTGAGAAAATTTGCAGTAATCCCACAATTAATCGTGGCTGAATTAATTTTAAAATTTTACAAAATTTTCAAGCGAGTCTTCGCAACGTGTTTTACTCGGCGATCACTTTTGCCGGAAGACAAAAGAATGAATGGATTCCTCTTAATTAACACATGCGCAAAATTAATGCAAATGATTTGAGATTAGCAAAATTAACCAGAGAGGGCGATACGAGCATTGGAAATCAATTAAATTAAAATGAAAACGTGACAAGTTTTGGGATAACTGTTTTGTTGTAGAATATTGGATAATTTATTCAGATTTTTTTTCCCTAAATTTGTTATGTGAGATTTTTAGTACTCTATTTTTCATACCTAACACGAAATTGATTTTGGTTTTGTAATTGTGATGTGACTGATAATTGATGTATCTGTTTGAATTAGTGGGTTTTTGATACAAATCAAGTTCAATGATGTTGGAATTATTTCTTATTAATAAGGTGTCTAAAAAGGGAACAGAGTTGTCCTTTTCTGTTTCAATAGTGAATTGTATGCTATCATTGTAGTTGTTAAAAATATGAAGAGTTTTCTCTAAGGCATTGGCCGGTACAGCTGTGATGATGTATGTCATCAACATATTTTTTTATAAACGGTAATCTGAATTCCAATTTGGGTATACAATGATCTAAGAGTTTGTTCATGACATATTCAGCAAGAATAGGACTGAGGCATAAGCCCATTGGGCAACCAAAGACTTGTAGAAAATATTTTTTATCAAATGTGAAATAACTTGAGTTTAATAAAAAGTTGACAATTTCAATTAGTTCAGATAAAGTTATATTAGTGAATTTCTTTATGTGTTCAAAGTTGTCAGTTATGCTTTCAATGATAAGTGTGTGTGGTATGTTGGTAAACAGAGATACCACATCAAGGCTGATGATTACATAACCTTGAGGTAATTGAAAATTATTGATAAAATCAGCAAAATGAAATGAGTCTTTTACAAAATAATGGTTGTCTTGTGCTCTGTTCAAGATGTCAGCCACAAATTTGGCTAGTTGTTCCGTGGGGGCGTTGTTGGAAGCCACAATGGGTCGTAAAGGTATATCTTCTTTGTGTATTTTGGGTAGGCCATAGAGCCTAGGAGCGTTCCCACTGTAATTGCTCAGCTTTTGGCAGTGGCCTTATCGATGTGTTCTTTATTTTTAAGAGCTTTGACTAAATCATTATTTCGTTTTTGTATGGATCCTGTGGGGTCTTTATTGAGTTGTTTGTAATATTTTTTATCTTCAAGCTGGTTGTTAATTTTTGTTATGTAATCATCCCTCGACATGGCAACTGCTGTGTTACCTTTGTCAGCACGAAGAATAAGTAAGTTAGGATTATTTTTAAGAAATTTTTTACATTGTTGAAAATCAGAATTGAAAGGGTCAGCTCTGTTATCTTTTTGGCTTCTGATATTAGTAATTATGTTAGTGAATTGAGCCTGAAGAACATTTTTGTTACTATTCTCACAGTCTGATAATATGAATTCATAATCAGCCAATATGTTTTCTATTTTAAGATCAGAAATATTGGGTTTAAGACTGAACTTGGGGCCTAAAGCTAATAAATTACATATATTGTCTGGAATGGGGGTGCCACTTACATTCTTGAACCAATTGTTTTGTATTTGAATATGACTTCTTTTTTTAGAAAGTAGTTTTTTAAGTTTCTCTTTAGTTGTTTTCTTACATTTCTTGAATTGTCTGTCATACGAAAGATACATAGTTTGTTTGAATTGGGTAATTACATGGTTGGGTAAAATGTCCCTGGCATCTCTTTCACAGATCGTAATTGAATTTTCTAGATTAGTTATGATTTTGTGAGTATAATCGCAGAGCCTCTGATGATGGAACAAATCTTGTTTCGAAATATAAGGCATACAACAAAAGAGTGTCTTTAAGAATTCAGCCCAACCTTGCCGAATAACCCTAGAATAAAATTCATTTTTCTTATCATTCAGGTGTTTCATTTGCCTGCAATTTTCAATTTCTCTCTCTTTTAAATCCACTTTCTTTATTAAGACCGCATAAATATACATATTATTGACAGACGTATTTGACTGACCCTTATAAATTAATTTAGTTGAGAAATAAGGCCGGCCACATATACGCTGGTAAACTCCAAGAACTATTAAAACCAATCGTCTGTGGTCATTTTTTCTTGGCCTTCTTGGCTTGGTCTTTACCTTCCTCTGTTATCTTATCTGCCAATGTTCTCTCTAAGTAATGTTATGTTTCACGGCCACATATTGACAACGACTTCGTATATTCTGATATTCATCGTGTATGACATTTCTACTAACGAATATTTATTTTTAGAATGATCTTATTTTTGATACCTTATCTGGATACTTGTAATTTTTTTTATAATTTCTTGACGTCAGCGGTGCATACTGTGGGTGTCCTATATGTAACAGAAAAATATTCGCAGGATGACATGGACGAGACAGCGAGAGAAATTGAAAAGGACTTTATTTGGTAGGCAGCGTCAGTCGAGGTGGCGCCGATTTTGTTCCACTGTCATGCACTGCTCAGGCAGGCAGTAAACGGCGTATTTCTCGCCTATTAACCATATGGTAAGGATGAAGCAACGGACGCAGAAGGTTAGTGACTTTCATAATCGAAAGCGTTGTACATGAAAGGCACGAAGTGAAATGATTAAAACTAATTATACCGGGCCTGAACCGCCACAGAGAAATGATCGGGGGGCTCGGTGAATTTAAGGCGTCGTCGGCATTTCTTTGATCGTCGATTTCAATTCATTACATAAATACATATCTACCTATACATAGGTATCATATAATATTCAATTTTTGAATTGGTTTCTATACAATCGAAGTTAACTACATTTGCAATCAGCGAGTGCCATAAGAGGGTGTTAAATCCTAAATAAAAATTCACCCTTCCGAGAAAATGTGGTCATAGAGACCAACCAACTTGATTATTTGGCATACTTAAATAACAATTGTTACATTTTCTTGAGTATAATTTTAAAATATTTTGGAGCCGGGTGTAGAGTGCTTGCACATCTAAGGATAATAAACTGATTTATAACAGAGAGCTTCAGTATCCAAACCTATAGTCTATAGTTATAATAATCACTAGTTCCCTGCCTTAAAAAATCATTTTAAACAGGAATACTATACTATAAGTATATTAATGAGAAAATTTTTAAAAACGAACCGTTTCGATTTCTAAAAATCACTTGAAACCTCGACCGAATACCCATCTATATAAAAATGGGTGCGATCTGTGACTTTTCTGCTTTGCCCAGGTAATATTTAGAATATTGAAGTAAAGAAAAACATCTAGTAAGTCGGTCGCAGCCTATTCTGCAGAATATCTAGACAAATACGCCTTCCCAACAAGCTTCTGAAGTAATGATAGTTAAATAGTTAGATAAAACATTCACATTTACAAATGGTGTTATTAATAATTCTAGAAATGAAGTATCGGCGAAATTGTAATTACAGATCTAAAGGGATACCATCTACATTGACGAAGTAATCAAAGAAACCGCAAAAGTAGGTATAAACACCTATTTTCGTCCATTTGATTAGCTTGGACTTCCAGTCGAGTTTTTACACGTAAGAGCACATGTGAGAACGAGAGAGACAACGTAGTTTGGAATTCGTCCATCAGATGCCGCCACTGTCCGACAGTGCTGCTACGATGCAGGTTTCGATTTTCCGCCGGGGACTTTATTCGGAGAAAATCGACAGCAGTGCGTTGATAGCGACACTCAATGGATGAATTCCCAACTAAACTTCCGCCGATGATAATAGAAACCTAGATCGCAGTAGTGCCGTCGGACAATGGCGGCACCTGGTGGACGAATTTCGAACTCCGTTGTCTCTATCTCTCTCTTACACAATTGCTCTTACGCGTAAAAACTCGGCCTGAAGTCGATGTCTTTTATATCTACTTGCAAAACGTCAAGTTAATTATATTTTTCATTTTCGCTGGCACTAAATGTTGTGTTTCATTAAAAATATTCTTGGTTGTTTGATAATTGGCGTCAACGTCTAAGCCGTTCGGGCATAGCCTCGGCGTCATTAACCTTCTGTAACAGTCAATGTAGCTGAGCTGAGCTTTGATAAACTCGGGGATAGAAAGGTGTCAAGGAATTGTGCGATTGCACAGCTGATTGCAAGGGATTTGACGCTCAGTTAGGCGTATGGCTTCTAAATGTCCTACTCTGATATATTATTAACAGCACATGTTTTTTACACACTAGATGAATTTCTGGGTCACGGATTTTAATAGTGCCTATTTATGCGATAATATTTTTTTAGATTTAGGTGTATCTTGTAGAATATTGTTTACCTTTGTTAATTATTATTTATGATGCTAGTGTTACACATATTTGTAGTGCTACACATGTATACAGGGTGTCTCAAAACCTACGTCTTTAATTAAAACTGTAAGTTCCTCATTATAAAAGAGATTAATTCCCCAAATATGAACGGTATTGCTCAAAAATGAAAAACTGACCTACCACAAGCGCGTGCAGTTCCTTTGTTTTGAAACCTCTGCTTAGTTTATGACTTGTTGAGGCAAGTCCGCTTTCAATAAAAAGCAATAAACTGCAATAAATTTTTTTATTTACGTTTGAAAGAACTAGGTCAAGGTCTCAGACGCAGCGCTCGTCATTGGCATTTTTTTTATATCCGTGTTTCACCGTCCATTACTGGAATAACGAAATGCGTTTTTCGAAATAAAATACATTTATGCGAAATAAAAAAAATGTACAGTACAGCACAAAATGCATATCGAACGTGTTGTAATACCTGTGCATTCATATAACTTTAGAATTTTACTAAAGTTCACTTGTTGTTCCTGGCGCTGATATTTTTAATTACAATAAATGTGCAAAAGGTTGTCCTGCGGTATTAACACATAATTCGCCATAACAGAGCACTATGTCTATCAATTCCTCATTGGAATACACATGAGCCATATACTCCCAAAAAACACTAATTCTGCGCAGCTGAGACATTTAAATCCATTTAAATCGTCAATCAGCGTTACTCAAACAATTTCTTTGAAAACGAAAACTGATTTTTCCCGGAGTTATTATTTACTTTATCCTCATCGTTGTATAACAAATTTTGCTTCTTTTTTTACTACTATCTGTGGTTTCAATTAAAGACATAGGTTTAGAGACACCAAGTATAATTTCTGACGTGTCATTCTTTGTAAAAAGTAAACATGATTAATAAATATCTTATCTTATGTGAGAAACAGAATTTTCATATCATGGGTTCATAGTGACTACAAAGTGGATTTTTATATTTCTTCAGTTTGTAAGGTGAATACCAAAGGCGAAACAACAACTTGTAAGCCGTTCGCAGCCGCAGCGAGCAAGTCACTACCAAGTCTCCCAACAAGTTCGGGGATAGAAACATGTTAAGGCGAAAGGAAATTAGTGGTCGCACAGAACAGTTGGTCGGATTTCATTGCAACGGATTTGACACAGAGTTTCGCTTATATAGGTTCTATCTTAACCTGAGATTGAATTTTCACGTCATGAATTCATACTGACTTCTCCTTTTCTACGTTTCCTCAGTTTGTAAGGCGAATATTGAAGGAAAAACTATAACTATTATAGTAAGTCGTTTACAGGCGCAGCGAGCAAGTCACTAACTTTCTACTTTGATCAAACTAGACTGACAAGCTGAACATGTCTTCCAATAAGTTTGGGAATAGAAAGATGTTATGGCAAAAAGAATTGAGTGGTTGCACAGTCGACTTCGTCGGGTTCGATGGCAACGGATTTGACGTTCCATCTTATCCCGGTGTATGGAAGATCGAATGTTCACGTCACGGCTCCTGCTTTTCTACATTTCTTCAGTTCTAAGCCACCATGCAACCAAACACATCTCTCCGACAAATTTACAAAAGATTGAGGCTTGCAACGGTATTCAAATAAAAACATGGAGGCTTATCAAAACATTATTAAAAATTCCAATCCATTTTATATTTGATAATACTCGTTACATGCAGGAGCTCTGTCCGACACATAGGGCCAGCCATAAGGGGGTGCACAGGGTGCTTCGAACCGGGCCTCGGCCTACTCAGGGGCCCCCGTACTCCATACCATTGTTCCGGTAACGACCGGACAGAATTGTAAATAAATGATTAAAGAAAATAAATTAAGGAAACCTATGTTTTTAATATAATTAATTTCATAAGGACTCCTCGATACATCTTTCTCTTCTAAATATCACGACGCAAGTGAGAAAGAGATTCAAATATCAAAGTCCAATAATAAAAATACACACAATACAATAATTCGAGGAGAGAAAAAACGGTATTCTGTACATTTAAACCTTTTGTTAATTTGGGACACTTCAGTTTTAATTTCGATGACGTTTCATTTACGACTTACTTAAATTTATTAAAACCAAACAAAAAAAATCACTCGTAGAAAGAATTTTATCTTTCCTGCCGAATATAAATAAAACTAAAGAGAAAATTAATTTATGTATCAAAAAACCGAAGTGTAGAAAAATCGCGACGAAATTTAAACTCAGATCACATTATTTATATAATCTATCTGGCGTCTCTAAGAGGAGTAAAATACATCACCCGTAACAGTCAAATTCAAAATATTTCTATCTCGCACATAGCTTCCGAAAGAAAATATATTTACCGGTAGAGAGCGTGCCATTTCTCTATTCCGTTTGTTTGTTTTTTCTTAGTACGCCCACACCTACATCCATTTGTGGATACCATCATGTTTCTCAAGGTATGAGCTCGGAGTATATTCTTCGAATTATTTGTCTACTCTAACCGCAGGAACAGATTGTTACAGTTTCAACTCATTGCGCAAAATTACATGTTTTGTTCTAATTCAGAGTCATACGTTTAAATTTTATGATTGCAACATTTATTTTCTAATTTATTTTCTAACCCGGTCTCTGGCATTTAGAAGGCCGGCCCTGCCGACACATGAGAGGATTCTCGTCTCTTCTCTTTCCAGATAGTCATAGTATTGAGTAAAGTAGAGGAGTATCAGTAGTAGTATAGCTATTGGAGTTCGAAACCACTTTCTTAAGGAGAATTAACATTATGTACCAAACAACCAAATGTGTATATATGGTTGCCTATCGTCGCTCTGACAGGCGCTCGGTGCAGGAATCGCGCTGACGCATGACGCGGGGAAGTGCGGGAATAGACACGATGGCAGATTCTACAGGATGTTATCAATTAAGGTGGCAATAATTATACCACGTATAGAGGACATAAAAATAATGCGATTTAACCTAATTTATCTATATGCAAAAGTTTTTCGTTTCTGAGATATAACTTAACTTGGAAAGTACATTTTCTAGAATATCTCTGGAAAGGTTTAAGATAGAGAGTTGAAATTTGATATGTAAGACAACTGAAATACAAGGATGGATATGTCTTAGGCAAAATTGAACTTTCTTCACCAGTGGCGTAGATCCAGGGTAGTAGGTTATCATTTTAGTAAATAACTTTTTTATTGTCACTTTTTCGAAAAATTTAAAACAAAAACTATAAAGTTCGCATAAAATTATACAAGATATGTACTAAGTTCCATCTTCGTCAGATGTCAGTTCGTTTTTGAGACATTCAGGTCGAAAGGTTACATTGCTTCAGAAATTCAAAATTTTTTCTAAAATCAAATATGCCTTGACAAAGTTAGCTGCTATTTTACATATCAATACACAACTCTTGCATAATTTTTTCTTAATTTATGAATTAAAAATGTACTCTAACTATGAAATAACGGGCATGATACCCCTTCGTGAGGAAACTAAAGAAAACAATTTTTGGTGTGCCCGTTATTTCATTGCTAGAGTAAATTTCTAATTCATAAATTGAGGAAAAACTATGCAATACTTGTGTATTGATATGTAAAATAGCAGGTAATGTTGTCAAGGCATATTTGATTTTTTTTTTAATTTTGAATTTCTGAAGCAATGTAATCATGAACTTAGTACATATCTTGTATAATTTTATGCGAACTTTTCAATTTTTCGAAAAAGTGACAATAAAAAAGTTATTTACTAAAATGATAACCCACTACCCTGTTTCTACGCCACTGGTGAAGAATATTCAATTTTGCCTAAGACATATTCATCCTTGAACTTCAGTTATCCTACATATGAAATGTCAACTCTCTTAAAGCGTTCCAGAGATATTTAAGAAAATATACTTTCCAAGTTGTCCCTTTAGGAGGTTATATCTCAGAAACGAAAAACTCGCAATATTTTGATGTCCTCTATACGTGGTATAATTATTGCCATCTTAATTGATAACACCCTGTATAAAACAGGGGCAGTTTTTATTAAACAGGAAGCCATTTTCTGCCAACTGCTCCCTTGTTTAATAGAAACTGGCTCCCTTTTTAATAGAAACTGCACTCCCCCGCTTCAACGCGCTTGTTGCATCGAACACCTGTGAGAATGACGATAGGCAACCAAACATACACATTTGGTAAATAATGTTAATTCTCACTTTCTTATGAAAGTGGCTTCATGGTCCCATAGCTATACTACTACTTTCTATATGCACCAAAAACAAGCGAGGTATTGCATATGGGATGCGTTTTGAAAACACTTGAACAAAGTTTTGACAGCAGATAGCTACCTAGCTTAACGTTTTTGTTATAATTTTCTAAAAATGCATGCTTTTAATGTCTGGATCCATGCTTTTATTACTCTAGCGGCACAAAATTCGTCTTATTTTATTTTCAATATTGAATCGATTACATCCAGTCGACGTGTCGACCAATTACATTTCAACTTATTTTTTGTTTTCTTTCTTACAGATACAGAAGGTTGGCAAAAGGATTTCAATATTAATAAAAACGAGCACTATTCCAGAACGAGGTTCTTAGTAGCCAAACATAATCATTACAACAGAGCTACGCCACGTATAACTGAATGGGATGCGTTGCCTGCCACTACAACTTCTTCTTCACTTTCCGCCAGTCCTCTACCAAACAAAGAAAACTCGATGAAATACAGGAAGTTCTTGGGGAAAGAACGAAACAAGCTGCGCAAGAACTTGAAAAGCTTAAAGGTGCGGGAAAACAAGAAGGCACGCGACAGCATTTTGCGCAGAATTAACGAAATCAATGCAGAAATTAGGAAACACGCGACGAAGAAGCACCGCCAGAGAAAACGCAAACATAAGGCGCATGGTATCGGCGAGGGGAAGAGCAACATCTTGGAAGTTACAACCGCGCGCAATAAATACTCTTTACATTTAAAGAATAACGGATCGTTGAACAAAATCATTAAGAAGCTTAACCAAAATCCGGAATTGGATTTCAGCAACGAACTGAAAATCTATGGCAATTCAACGGCGACCCATAAATTTAAGGCAGACGACGCATCGGATTACAAAAGTGACGCTAATTTATTGAAGAAAACACCCAGAAATAACAACGTCACTTCCACGTCTCACTTCTCAACGAGGCGTTTTAAATCTGGCGCGGATAAAAATAAAACGGACTTGACGAATTCCATTTCGAAAATAAATTATGCCGATTTAATGAAGATCCACACCACGACGATGCCGCCCGTGAAAAACGTGTCTCTGGATACCATTTTGGAGGAGTTTAATGTGATCAGTAATCAAATAGGTGTTTTATTTCCCGGACTTCAGAAATATCCCAAGTATAACCTAACGAAGACAGCGGAAACGTACAGGAGGAAGAAGACGAGGTGTAGTTACAAGAAAGGAGGCTGTGAGCACGTTTGCCATCCTAAGGGACCCAAAAAGTGTTCCTGTTTGAAAGGCTTTAAGTTAGCAGTGAATAAGAGGCAATGTCTTGGTAAGTCGCTCTATGAACATACGAGTTAACCCTTTCAACGGAGCTTTTATTGCCTAGGTGTCTACTAACTTGTAATTTTTTAGAAGTGAATAATTTATCTCGTTTCCAATGTCGTTGTTCTTACCTCTATGACCGAACTCCCTAACAGGGATTATTGCAAAAATCAAACTTCTATGTAGGTACAAAAATAGAGCTTCTTGTGTTCAATTGAGATGTAGTTCCTTTGTCATTTGATCACCTGTAAGGTTTTAACCTTTTTTGTATCTGCAGATATAAACGAGTGCCTCAATACTAATGGAGGATGCACCAACGTCTGCCAGAACACACCGGGATCGTATTACTGTAGTTGTTCAGCGGGACTTCGGTTGTCGGACGACGGAAAATCCTGCGAGGACATCAATGAATGCCTTTTAAGAAACGGACATGGCCCCTGCCAAGATACGTGCAAAAACACGTACGGGTCATACGAGTGCTCTTGTGTAGGTTTAAATGGTACTCGTCTAGGTACAGACAAGCATTCCTGCGAGGATGTCAACGAGTGTGCTGAAGGTCGATCGGGTTGCTCGCATGGGTGCGTAAATACGTTGGGGAGGGCGTACTGCACTTGCCCTGATGGAATGGAATTAGGTTCAGATTGGAAAACTTGTAAAGGTATAGAAATTTTTTACAAACGATCTATACTGTAATTACAAACTTCTTCAAGATTGCACAATTTGGTTTTGGTCATAAGCAGTGTAACATGCCAACGTATCACCTTGTTTGTTGACTTTTACGGACAACTAAATAACAATAAAACTGTCCAAAGACAAATGAAACTTATTGCCAAATTAAATAACTGAACCGACAATGTTTACTTAGGGAACTATCAGTTTACCTGCAAAATTCCAAGAGAGTCGCCCAAACTTTATTACGGCAATTAGTCATGCTTTCCTATCCCTGTCTGTCTAAAGCTACGGGCGGCCACTTAAGATTTATTGCCGACCGGCGCTAGGGATTACCTACTGAACTAAATAGGGTGTCTAGCTACTCGTCTATGGTTGAACGACCCCTCTGGACCTCGCGATAAACTGATAGTAATTATAATCTCGTGACCGCGGTAAATCTGTACTTACGTTGTGGTAACTTGGTTCTCTTGGTGCGGCGGTAAATAACTTGATAGAGCAAAGGAACTAACTACATTAAATAAGAAGGCGGAAATTAAATTTAGTTAATTATTTATTGCAAAAAAAAGATAAAAACTTGTACCAGCCACTGAGGGGTCTGATATAGTGAGCGTAAAAACCTTGTGTTTGAAGTCAATACACAGAGAACAAATTTACGGTTATCAGGAAATACAGTAGAACTCGCTTAACAGATTTCACTTTCGAATATCGGAGTGACCTAACTGCCTTCAAATTACACCGCTGGTGGTTCAGTGCAAACACAGATAGTTGTCGGAGGGCTCTGCTCCTTAATTAGATTGACAATTAATTTAAGTTCAACGTAGATTTTGTCTTGGTACTAGTGTTTGTCACTTCAGATCGTACTCTAAGACTCGTTCTGCTCAATCAATCAACGCACAGTGGGTCTACAGTGTACCTACATAATTAATCAGACGTTCTGGAGAAGTATGTGATACAAAATGGCGCCCTCAGCGATCAACTTGCAGAACAATCAATAGCAATCACCAGTTTTTCAGGGACTCCTTTCGGAGGTGATGGGAAACCCTAGCTGAACTAATTAATTGAGGTCGAATGGGTAGGATCTTCTTTCGCTACGTCCAATCGCCTTAAGAGGGTGGTACTATGTACTCCTTTTTTCAAATCCCTCTGCGTAATTTTTTCGTCGGCTAAATCTATCTAACTAATTTATTGCGCAAGGACCTAAATTGACTGTTTTTCGACATTCCACTATGGGTGGTTATGGCCCTTGCAGTCTCTCGGTAAATCGCTTCTAATTAACCTGCAAATCTTTCGGCAAAGACCACAGCCCGGTAGCTTTGTTAAGAAGATGTCTATGAATAGGTAGTTAACATGTTCGGCCTCTAATTACGAAATTCGTAACGAGCAATTAATTGGCTCTGATCTCTGGGTTTTACATTGTGCTAGCACACTTGGTTTCGGCGGCAGATATATGTAGTTTGATATAGGTGATACCACCAGATGTGTGACAAAGAAATACAAATAAATGTAAATTACCTCTTCGCGTAACCACGATCCGCGCACTCTAATTTAAATCACTCGCGACGCGACCGCGCACGTCTTCGTGTTTTGTTTAATTGCCCTTTCTTAACACGCTGTATTTTAACCGTACCGAAATAAATGATTTATCTAGAAAATGAGTAAATGACTGCAAGCGCTAGAGAAAACCGCTAAGTCAAAATTAAAATTGAACTCGACCGTTCGTGCCAGAGCTCGGATTCTGTCTCCTGTTTTCGCGCTTCGTCCTTTCAAAGTAAAAATTAAACACACCCCCACGGACTTAGCCAGATAAATTTTGAAATAACCTCGACCAATGATAATCGCTGCTTTTAGTCCCAAAAACACGCCTATTACCGATTTTCTGCGTTAGCAACCCCCTTCAGCTTGTCAGAGACAACTCGCGTTAGTCTCTCAACATCTGCAACCACTTAATGCTACAAATGAGCAGACTGAAATTTTGAATACATCCTGCTCTTGTTAAAACAAAACAGACTAAAGCGAACCACTTTAACTGGCGACATAATTTGTTCTCATAACAGACCTGTATCTGCAATTAGCGCGACCAAATGCACACAACATCTAAACAAACACAGGCCAAAATGTCAAGCGGACTTGTTTTATGATGTCTGTATGACTGTTGTGCCATTTGCATGATGCCCTAAGTTATAGAATTATAAAGACTCGATGAGCGGTATATAGCCTCTTGAGAAACGACAGCGCGGCGCCCTTAAGCATCCGGCCGAATTTTTACTGTCAAGTCTGAACGTCTGGCCACGTGTTTGTTATTTGAAATTAAACACGCAATAATCGATTTTGTTTTGACAACAAATTTCGCGACCGTTTCAACAGTCACATGGATTTTGAGCGTTTTGTGGTAGCACTGATTTGATAACTTCATATCAGTATTTACCCTATGCGAGGTCATCTCTGTGGTCTCAGATCACGGGTCTTCCACAGATTCTGGATTATATCTGGTGGCTTTAGCTTGTCCAGATCTCAAACATGTCACTCTTCTCTCCGAATTTGACAGTGGCTTTTAGAGGGCGCGTAAACATGGTCGAACCATCATAGAGGTTTGATCAGGTTGAATACCGTTCTTTTGTATTGTTTTCTTAACGTTTATCGTATACCACAGCGACCGGCAGCTCAATGGTAATGGCGTCTTCGTCATGGCCGAACTGTCACAAACAGGTTGAATATCCGTTGAGGGTAACAAAACCAACCTATTTTGCACAGCCCTTTTATCGTTTCCTTAGCTATTATCGCAAATCACGACGGTCATCAGCTTAGGGGGAAGTATCAAAATCTGTTTGAGATGTCACCTTCCTCTTAGCTAAGATGAGCTTGATTCTAGCGTCGATTTCTAGTAGCTTCCAACACTCTTATCATCTCAACTTCACTCTTCCAGCATACGTCTCCCGAAGTCATCAATCTTCTTTCCGGTTTTGGCAAGTGAACGTGGCGAACAGCTAACATTGACTAGGTTAAATATCCCTACCTTTCTTATTTTCTTAGAGCTCCGGGAGTACCAAAATCTACCTGTTCGAATTGTTATCTTCCACCTTAGGTGGCCACGATACGATAGCGTCGATTTAACATTTTCTAAGTCTGGTGGTTTCAATCTTGCTATCTTAGCTTCGGTCTCAACTCATCAATGTAAGAAGGGTCAATAGGGTGAAATAAAAAAAGTTTCGTCATTGTTAACTCTTCGTACAGTGGACGCGTATTTTATAGAGAAAAGTAAATATGTTTGCAAAATTTTGACTGCAAGTCGACTGGATTGCAATGGGGCCCCCGAGCATCCCCTGTATAGCTATTTCGGCCCTAATTGGGGTCTCATCAGCAGAAGAGTAGCTCGAGAACTCCATTGAAAACCCCGACGACCAACAAGGCTTACGCAAAGATAGCGCGTAAAAGCAAACATGTCGCATTGCCGCGATACCGCACGTCAATTTTCTGACGTATAAATTACTATTGGATGGAATAAAATAGAGAAATTTTGTTATTTGTCGCTAATACCATTGATTCCTACCTTCACTTAGGATCACGGATCAGTAGCAGGGGCTCCTTTTACAACTTCCTTTTAGGGCTTTTTCTGACTTCTGATAGTTGCTCTGCTTCCTTATACCCATACCAAGAATTAAACTGAACACCCACTCGCTAAAAACGGGTCGGCAAATAAATTTAAAAAAAGAAACAAAGTGAAAATTAAATATCAATATTAATAAAAAGGAAACGTTTGTTTAAGACGAAGGTTCGGCGAACATTAATTATTTCTTTGAAATCCCTTCGGAACTACAACGGTTTATTGTTTACATTCAAAAGGCAAGAAGCCGCTCCTCCTCGGCAACGTGCTGCCCTCTTTGATCTTTTCCCCTGGTAGCTTGTCCAGAAATTGTCATGGAGGTAAATTAAGTTGCCTACTCTATAAGATAATATTAGTCAATTTTGACGGATTGCTTCTCGCTGCGCTTGGGCGACAATTGCCCTTTCTCACGCGCCAAGGGTTCTTTATCGATATTTATTAACTTTAACGTATCTTAATGGTCGCTTTGGTCGCTTATCTGAAGGAGAGTCAGAATTTAGACAGACCTAGTTCCTTGCGCCTATTATCGCCTGGGAATTGTTTACGTTAAAAATTAAAGTGTGAAATTCTTTATTAAAGGCGATTCGATTCTTATTTCAATTGAATAATTTAGAGTTACAATTTTCGGCCGTTTACATCAAATTTCTCCTCGGATTTGGCAATGGCATCCTCCTCAGCGCAGTAAACAAGACCGAACCATGCTCATGTCAAGGGAAAAAGGATGAATCGCCATTTCGTAGAGCCCTTCTATTGTTTTCTTAGAGTTTACCTCAAATCACGGTGATCGTCAGCTCAAAGTTACCCCCAAAATCTAGCTGTTCGAATCGTTACCTTCCGTAGAGCTGTAATGACAATGAGCACCATTCTAGCGTCAATTTCACGTTTTATATTTACGTCGTGGTCCCGAGCTGTCTTGCCATCTCAGCTTTGTTCGTCTTGGCGGACGCCTGCCTGCCGAATCCTTTGGATTTGCCAATGATGTGGTAAACATGGCAAACCATCGCAGACGAGTTTTTCGTATTTTTTCTGCAATCAGTACGATTTCGTCTCATTTCACGCTTGAATTCGATATACTTAAACGGACAACTTTATTTTTGTGGTTGAGAGTTTTCTTTCCGCATCATCTTGACCAAGATGAAGGTCACCACCTTGTGGAGTCATTAATTTATTTTCTCAAAATTGCCGTTTGTCGCATATCACGATGATCGGCACCTACTATTTAGGAATTTAATGTCTATTCCTCTTAGCTTAGGTGACCATGATTATCGCGTGTATTCAGGGTATCTATTTGAACCATTTAATTTTTGGAACTTCGATAACAGTTTTATTCAAAAATTGAGCCTTAACCAATTTTACCATAAAAAGAGAGATATAGAGGAAAACATTTCACCCCACAGACGTACGATCGTTTTTCATCTTAACCCCATAGATGCATCCTGGTTAAGCTGCAATAACATGAAACCAAGCAAGGGTACACTCAGAGCCAACAATTGTCTATATTAACCAACGTGTCCTTTCACCATTGAATGTCCTGCTGCAAATCAAATCTCTGGCACAGCTTACCTTTAATCAGGAATTCATTTGAAGGCACTGTACATCCAACTGAACAACTTCGACGTGGTCGCGATTGTAGAAAGTAGTCATTTTATATTTGATAATTTTAATTTTTAATATGAGGACATACTGTAGGTACGTGTTTATTTTCAGATACTGATGAATGTGACGACAATGAGATCAGCAAATGCAAATTCGGATGTATAAACACCATCGGATCGTACTTTTGCACAGACGACTTACATGTGCAAAGCGACCAAAGCGTATCTCCGATACCCGATCACGTGGCATGTCCTCCCCTCTTCCCTCCGCGGCGTGGATTCTTAGAGTGCTCCAGAGAAAAAGTACTGAGGGTGAAGATGAGGAGTAAAAGCGGAAGAACTCGGGTGACGAATCGGCCGGGAACATTCTGCCAATTGGTTTGCCCCCCAGGACATGAACTGGTCGGTTTGTTTCAAGTGATCTGCGGACTGGATGGTCGGTGGATGGGTGACAAGTCAGGGACGTGTTTAGAAAATTAGATTTTAAAATCCCTGAGGATTTTGACATTTAATAGAGAATTTTAAGATTACGCTTCTTTATTAATAATTTAATTGACTCAAGAACTTGCTGCAATAAGTTATATGAACTAACTAATAAAAAGTCGTTAACTTTTTGCTGGTTTTATTGACGGGATACTGATTGTAGGCGCATGCGTTATGATACCTACTCATAAAAAAAAGTTGTCTTGCTCATCTATAGCTTTAAACGTTTTTGTTTATATTTTAACAAAATCATGCGTGCCAATTTTAAAAAAGTTATATTTTTCGCAATTACAATCAATTCAAATAAGCTATTCTATTTTTTTCATTGTTAAATTACCTAATGTATAAACGACTTACAAAGCTAGGAAACTCTCGGGAAGTTTCACTTATTAAGGCACAGCATTAATCGTACAACATATTTAAGCCTGAGTTTTTATGGCAGTGAGTGTAATTAAAATTCAACAGGTACAGTCGCGTCCAACTAAATTGAAACCTCGATTTACCCACACGGGATTTTTATTTATTTCCTAACAACACCGATTATACCAGGCGAATGGTTTGTATTTGAACTTGAATTCCTGCAAAGCTAAATTACTTTCGCTGTTACTTCGGTACGGAAAACTATATTGTTGAATTTTTTGCGTGTGGATCCTGTATCTCTGTTGGTGGATGGGATGTCGTATCCTCACGTGTCTCCAACGGCAGCCGTGCTCGGTCGTAATGTTATTCTGGAAAACCTGAACCTCTTATAAGTATCGAAATCGGAGGCGATACTTACGTCATAGTGATCCGGAGGTTTGGACATGTATTGTATTCCGTGGGGGCACACAAGTATTGCTCTGTATCTCCCAGGCCTCGTATCTACTATATCTGCATCTACACGACACAAGAGATTAAAAAAGGTTTGTTTTATTGTTTTCGTTTTTACCTTTCACATTAATTGTGAAATGGCAATATGCTCTGTTACCAGCTTCATCGCTTGCTATATAGTTTATATGGTGCAATCCCGGACCCATTTGGCTTCCAGGATCCTAACATAATAAAACTGAGTCGATCACAAAAATAATCACTTGCTCGGAATGTTTTACTAGCTTCAAGCTAGGGGGTTGATAAAAAATCCAGTATCCAATACTTACTTTCGTTTTGTACACAGTGGAAATTCTAACATTATCATTAAATTGAGGATCCCTCCAGTAAACGACTTGGCTATGCTCTCCGTTCTTCAGCTTAACTTCAATGTTATCGGGGCACCCAGTCATGGTCGGAGCTTCCGTATCGATGACCTCGATGTTAAGCCTGCACGAATCCGAGATGTTCAACGTCGGATTGAAAGCGGTAAAGATCACCTCCGTCTTTCCTACAGGCAGAACATTTTCCAAATGCATGCCCCAACTCGGTTCCGATGTAACGTACCTGCAAGACATCTCCCTAATTAAAGCAAATACGCCCCGAACCATATTAAAAGTGAGTACCTCCACCAATCGACGTTCGAATCTGGCCTGGGGATCTTCACGGTCATAGAACTCTGGCCTTGAGGTAAGTTAAAACTTAGAAACCCGCCTCCCGGACAACGAATGAATGGGCGAGGGAGATCTAAACCAAAACCAGAAGAATATCGCGTTGCCTTAATTTTGAAACGTATTCCGTACCTTGATAGCAACCCCTTCGTACATGCTCGTCGGTAACTCTGGGGCTCCAAGTCAAATCTTCAAGGCAAGTTATGTATTCTATTTGAGGGACCGGTTTGAAGCCACGCCGGCAATAAACTCTACACTTTTCTCCGGGGAAAGATTTTCCCGTCGTGCAGCTACTCGGTATTAAACGACCACGTTCCGGATGAACCAGAGCAGGGCAAGAAGATGCTACAATAAATGAGTTAAAGTTTCTATCAACATTTACACAGCCCTCTCCACGCGCTTAGTAAATTCCGATCCTTGCCAGAAATTAGTTCTAGTTCAAAATCAAGTATGTTCTTGGTTCTTTAATACTTACGAATGCAATATGGATCATCGCCACCCCAATTGCCGTTAGTATTGCACATCCTCGTAGAATTTCCTTGCAGTTTAAACCCTTTATCGCACCAAACTAAACATTCGGTACCGGCCGGAACCGACGTGGCGTCAGGGTACACCCCCAAACAACGAACTTGCCCATTTTCCGGCGTCCTCAAAACCGGACACTCGGGTCTCCAAGCCAACCTGCAAGTCCTCCTGTCTTCTTGCAGGATGTACCCATCGTGGCATTCACACTTGAAACTACCTTGCTCATTACGACATCTTTGATCACACTTCCCATTGTCTGACCGGCATTCATCGACATCCGTACAAGTTCGATTTGATGGTTCAAGCTGATACCCAATAGGGCAAGAACAATAGTGCGAACCTTGGGTATTTATACAATCGTGAGAACACACACCATTATCAACTGCGCACTCGTCGATGTCCACGCAGTTCCTTCCGGCTTCATCCAAGCGATAGCCCGAGGGGCATGTGCACGTGAAACTTCCTGGAATATTTTTGCAACCATGTGAACAACCGCCGTTTGCTATTAGGCACTCGTTCATTTCCTTGCAGACTCGCCTGTTCGGTCGAAGGAGATAACCTGATGGGCAACTACACACCCGTATCCCTCCGTCGTTTTCACAGTAATGGGAACAACCGCCATTTCGCTTCAAGCAAGGATTCCTGTCGATGCATATTCTACCATGTAACTTAAAGCCGAGAGGGCAAGAGCATTTGGCACGGCCTCTTACGTTAGTGCAATTATGAGAGCAACCCCCATTATTGATTAAACAAGGATTTATTCTGAAGCAAGTCTTGTTTACTAACTCGAATCTACTGGGGCATTTACATACGGCCTGTCCATCGATGTTAACGCAAGTATGAGAACAACCCCCGTTGTTGTGTTCGCACGGATCTTCCAAGTAGCACTTTTTACCTTTCAAGGTATGCCCCTCGGGGCACAAACATACCACCTTGTTTTCAACAACGGAGCATTCGTGTGAGCACCCACCATTGTTAATGAAGCAGGGGTTAACTCTCAGACACGTCGTGCTGTTTTCTAAAACGTGGTTATCCGGGCAGTCGCATTTAGCTTCACCATCTAGGTTCACACAAATATGGGAACACCCACCGTTGTTGGTGGAGCACGGGTCCATTTTGACGCAGTTCGTAGGACCTACCAACTCGTATTTGAGGGGACACGAACATTTGGCTTCGCCGCCATTTTCACTGGTACATATATGAGAGCACTGGCCGTTATCTATCAGGCAAGGGTCTTCAGGGACGCATTTCTGGCCCAACAACTTATGAGTTTCCGGGCATAAGCAAACGACGTGACCCGTGGCGTTTGTCGTGCATATATGCGAGCAACCACCATTATCGACTTTGCAGAAATCTATTTTTTCGCAAGTTTTCTCTCGTAATTCAAAGTTTTCCGGGCAGAGGCACTCGACTACTTTATTGTCGGAGCTGACGCACTCATGGGAGCAACCTCCGTTGTTAATATCGCAGGGATTTACTTGGACACACGTTTTTCCTTCTATGACGAAGTTTTCGGGGCACAAGCACGTGACGCTTTTGTTGTCGTAACTTACGCAGTCATGCGAGCATCCCCCTTTATTGACATTGCACGGACTTAGTGGCACGCAAGTTTTTTCCTGCAGGTGGTAATCACCGGGACATTCGCATATGATTTCGTTGTTAATGTACAGGCAGATATGAGAACAACCACCATTGTCGATCAAGCACTGGTTTATCTCATAGCAAATGTTATCAACCAACTCGTAGGTAGCATTTGGGCAGCTACATAGAGGTTTGCCTTTGTAATTTTCGCAAATATGCGAACATCCACCGTTGTTATCTAAACAGGGATCTATTTCGACACAGTCAGTTTCGTTTATTAGCTCATGCATGTCAGGGCAGGAGCACTCAACGTTGCCATTAGAGAAACTGCACACATGAGAGCAGTTACCATTATCTTCTAAACACAAGTCGATTTCAATACAGTGCGTTTCGTTAGTTAAACTGTGAGTATCAGGGCAAAGACACACGACTTTACCATTGCGGTTTTCACACGTATGAGAGCATCCGCCGTTTTCGTCCAAACATGGATCATATTCAACACAGTACGTCTCATTCTCCAACCTGTGAGTGTCGGGACATAGACAATTAACCGTGCTGTTTATGTACTCACAATCATGTGAGCATCCCCCGTTATTAATTTTGCAAGGGTCCATTTCGAAGCACGTCTTATCAAACAGTTCATACCCGTCAGGACATTCACATTTACTCGTACCATCGACGTCGGTGATACAAATATGGGAGCATCCGCCGTTGTTAAGAGCGCAAGAGTCCAATTTCTCACAAGTTCTACCATCCTTTCCAATCTCATGGCCTTCGGGACAAGCACACTCGTACGACCCTTCTAAGTTAGCGCAGAGGTGAGAACAGTTTCCGTTATGAGTTAAACACTCGTTGTCATCCTCGCAGCCATATCCGTTCGAACTAAGGGTATACCCATCCTGGCACTCGCATTTAAAACTCCCAATGATATTTACGCAAGCGTGTGCGCATGTTGTTACGTTATAGTCTAAATCGTTGTGCAAGATGCATTCATCAACGTCAGCACAGTTTACGCCATCTTCTTGGAGCACGAAACCCTCCTGACATTCGCAATCGAAACTACCCTCAACGTTCACGCAGACTTGATCGCAATCGTTTAAATCAGAATCCGCGCACTCGTTTACGTCTATACACGTCTTCAGATCCCCATCCAATTCGTAACCTTCATCGCAAGAACACTTGTAAGTTCCAAGGTGATTGATGCAATTGTGGGAGCACTCGTTGTTTCCTTCACACTCATTTACATCAGTGCAGGATACTTCGTCTTCATCCAAAGAAAAACCTTCATTGCAGGCGCATTCAAACGAACCGTTTGTATTGATACAGACGTGGGAGCAAAGGTTTTCTCCCTCGCACTCGTTTATGTCAACGCAAGTTTGGCCGTCATCGTCCAAACTAAATCCCTCCGGGCAGGAACACTTTAGGACACCATCAACTGTAACGTTGGAGTGTGAACAGCTCGTAACGCAGGTATTGTTTTGGAGGCGGAGGTTTTCTGGACATGCGCAACGGTACGTTCCGAAGTCGTTGATGCAAGTGTGAGAGCATGGGTTACTCAAACACTCATTTATGTCCTCACAAGAGTATGGGTCTGAGGGTAACAGTTCAAAACCAGACGGGCAGGTACAGCGGTAACTTCCGATGGTGTTTTCGCAGTCATCCGAACATTCGATTTCTTCTTCTTCGCACTCGTTTATGTCTGTAAACATTGATCATTGAGTGAACGAAAGTTAGAGCATGAGACGGAAAAATTTACGAGAAATAACCCTAAGAAAACAAGATTGATGTGGAGTTTTCGTCAGATCTGATAACATTTTCCCAGAAACAGTAACCCTATGTTGAAGGTAACAACATTTGAAGTTATTAGGTATATCCAAAAGATTGATTGGAACTACTTGGCTGTACCTCGTTATGTATATTTGAGCTGTGACGTAAATTGAGATACATTAAAGGTGGCATACTTAACTTACCTTCGCATCGTCCATCATCGTTCAATTTGTAACCAACTTCACATGGTGCAGCGGGCGTTTCTATTGAATCTTCTTTTTTGCCGTCAGTAACACCAGCGTTCAAATTATCCTCGGTTTCATCTTCGTCGTCAATACTAGGGGTAGTAGTCTCCTCCGTCTCATTTTCATAATCATCCTCATCGGTGTCCTCGTCATCTCCATCGTAGTTTTCGTCCTCGTAATCATTTTTTGTCGTCGAACTTTCCAGAGGGACGGTATGATTTGTTTCCATTATATTTTTTACGTCGTTTCCTGAGTCATGCTTATCCTCGTTATCAATATTTTCTTCAATGTCATCTTCGCCACCAACTTCATCTTCCCCAACCACCTGAGACGTTTCATTTCTGATTTGGTCAGTTTGGTTCGCTGGCACACCTGACGATTTCTCATTATCATTAACACCATCTTCTTCATTTTCCTCTTCATAATCACCATCGTATCCTTCATCATCATAATCATCGTCGTCTCCGTCTTTATAATCGTCACCTTCGTCATAATCATCATCACCTTCATCATAGTCATCATCACCTTCTTCATAGTCATCGAGTTCCGCCGTGTTTTCCAGTTTCTTCTCAGGTTCCATCGTGGCATCTTCAGCGTCCGCTTAAACCAAAAGCTTAAATAAGTAGTTAAGTTACTTTAGGTGTTTCAGAAAGGTACCTATGCACGTTTTCCAATCATCTCCGAGCACCATGTCATCCGGACACGTGCAGAAAGCTTTGCCATGCGTGTTAATGCAACCGTGCGAGCACCCAGCGCGTCCTTCCTTGCACTCGTCAACATCCTCGCAGGAGTGTTTATCGGCCGCTAAACGAGTGCCTTCCAAACCGTCGCAAGAACACACGTACGAACCGTACGTGTTCTCACAGGCGTCTTGGCAAGGACCATGGCCGTTTCGCAACAAGCACTCATTGACGTCTTCGCAAGATACCCCATCTGATATCAGTCTAAAACCGGTGGGGCACAGACACTCGTAGGATCCCAACGCGTTCATGCAGGTTTGCTTGCAGCCGCCGTTGTTATCGTTACATTCGTTAATATCTGTTGGGAAGAAAAAAATGTAATAGTTATTAACTAATAAAGAATATATTGCACGTGGTACGCATGTACCTAGTAGTAGGAATGTGAGAGAGTAATGCGTAAGAAATGAACCCAACATATGAGAAAAAAAAGGAAAGTGAAAGAGATTCCTCTTTTTTCCTACTCGTTCTTTGTTTGCCGTTTAATAGCGGATGTCAAGTTTTCAGTTGATTTCAACATGCAATTACGTGTACGTAACAGTCTCGTTCCCTTTTCCCCCATGCTCATGTTATGGACTTCCGATTGAAATTCCGCGTCCCACCAATTTTCTTCTTGTCTACTTTCGAGATTGCTCGCACAATTTGCACACATAGCTCCGATTTGGAATCCCTGTTGCTCAAAAAATAAAAATCAAATTTAAAAACTTAGAACAGAACAGAACCACCACACGTAGATACCTACCTATCGCCATTAAACTGCCGCAACGATCATGCGAATTATAAACTTCACTTCAATAGATGTTCTAATCTACTTTGTCTCTTTCTTATTCATCGAAATGCATGATGAGAAAACTGAAGCGGAAATCCATAATAGAAGAGTGAGGGAAACAGGAAGCAAGGAACAGAACCACTACACGTAGCCATCTCCCTATCAACAACATAAACCTGCGGCGATTAGCGGCGATAACCCGAGGGCGTACAGCCCTTTCACGGACAAATTGCAAACTTCGCTTTAACAGATGTTCTCATCTCTCTTATTGTCCCGTTGTAAAGGACTATGCCATATACACGGGTATACGTGTATGGGTAATGGATGCTGGGGTTAGTATGAGATGTGTGGTAGAGATTCGCGTAAGCATTCTCGACGGTTACTCATCAAACGTAGCTAGGGAAACCTTGCTGACATGAGTTCTAGGGGTGAGGGGGAGCTCACCGGTCCCGGCTGCCGGTCCTCCTCATTGGCGTTGGCCTCCTAGTGACAGCTAGTGGACAGTGGGAAAACCGTGCCGGATGGGATCCCCGCTGCCATTTCTCATGGGATACGTGTACTGAGTACACCAGAGAGGAATTGGCTGTCCCGTTGTAAGGGAAAACGTAGTTATGTTATAAGGGGGTCGCCACCACATTACGTTCTCTCTTATATTGAGTACTCTCTTGCAGGGCAGGATATTGGCGAACGTAACATAATTAATTTAAATTCTACATTACCTCGCCTCTTTCCACCACACTCGACCAAACGCCACCCAAAGGACCGATTCCGATTCACAAATAAAAACTCACCAACACATTAAACTAATTTTATTAACGAATACTGGAAACTGCCTGTTGACCGTTTTCCGACTATACAGCTCCTCGATTCATTAACGACTAATACACTACTCCCCTTTGATTTCCCTTTCTATTCCACCCGTGGCGAATACCATAAAGTGCGTGTTTTGAATGAAAATACGAACTGTTGTGTAGCATTCTCAAGTAATTCAGACAACTTAGTTTTCATTTGTCAACATGGAATTCCCTCTATTAAAACGTTAATTTTAGATTAAATTTAGATCTGGTGAACTTATGCTTTAAAACACCTAAAATCTCAACATTATTCTGTGATTTATGTTGTCAACAGCACATAAACTCACAAAGCTTATAAAGACCATCTTCTACACTACTGACAACAGCCACTACATTACGGGGAGAATCACGAGCTCTGACTACGTCCGATATGGCTACACGAACCGTAGTTCCAACTTGAGCCTCGGAGAATTTTTTATTAGATAGCTTCAGCATTTTGGTGGCTTGTTTTTCTAAAAATTCTCTGGATCTTTTACGCTCATTAACAATATTTCCATGACGTTCGCAGTTAAGGCATTTTCCATCATTATTAACTTCTTCGCCAAGTGGTAATACTGTAAAGCACTGGCTGCAAAGTATTTGGCCTTCGTCTACAACAAAAATTCAATAGAATGTTATGAATTTGGTGGGCCAGGTATACTCGAATGTGGATATTTCCCATTGAATTGATAAAAAATACGAAATGAGCTTACTGTTTTCAGTCAAACTGCCAGCATCTACTGTTTCTGGAACTGTATTTTACAAATTACACAACACAAACATAACATGGGTACCTCTAACATAACCCAACTTTCTATTTTATCATCATTGGCCATTATTTAACGGGCAATGACGATATCGCCAAGACAACGATGTTAGCAGCCCGCTTGTATTATGGTTTATCAACATTGCCCCAAAGACACGGACATTAACGTTATTGGCCGGTCATTATGAACAATGTCCAACTTGACTGGACATTATCGTTATTGACCGGCCAATAACGTCATTGGCCGAATTTACGTCTTTGTCCGCAACATATATAGGAGCTGGCCTCAATCAAGAATGAGAAGGTCACTCGTTACGTCATACCACTGAGCATATTTACCAGGTTTTTACATTAAATGTCGATTACGATCACAGGATTTTTTTTTATCTGTGGTGGTTGCCCAACAGGGTCCTAAGTCAAAGACTTGTCAGGACCTCAGGAGCGGGAGTGTGTTTGAGTGCGTGTAAAGTGCTTTTTTACTTCCAACCTTCTCGCCGTTTAAGGGGAAGCAGTGTCGAATTTTATCCCCAACACTGAAGGGTGAATACATTTTTTCTCTTTAGGAAACAGATTAAAAATTCACTCCATTTATTTTACTATGCCGGGATCAATGTTAATTCTCCTAAAGAGACTCTAAATTATCCTAGGATGCGGCGACCTATCACGGACGAATTACAAACTCCGTTCGAATAATCGTTCTCATCTATTTTGTCTCTTCCTTACTTATTGAAACACAGGGCCTGAAAACTCAAGAGGAAGTCCATTAAGGAAAAAAAGGGGCGTGTCTGTTTCTATGTAAGCACGGAACACCACCTTACACAGAAATCTTCCTTTCCACCCTTTCGAAAATATATGTATATTAAAAAAAAAAAAAATTCTATCACTCTAACAAAGTAAATATTTCCAAGTTAACTCAAGGATCAGCTTTAATAAATTTATGAAATTTTATAAGGTTTTGACGAACCAATTACAAACTTCGTTTCAACAAGTGTCCTTATTTCTTCTTTCTCTTTCCTACTCATTAAAGTTCACGGCTAGAAATCTCAAGCGGAAATCACATGTCGAGAAAACTGAAGCGGAAATCCATAGCGAAAACAAAAGAGAAAGAGGGGGCGTGGCTATTTCTAAATAAGCACGGAACAGAACCATCCTACACAGACATCTTCCTAAAACCGTTATTCACATGCGGCGATCATCCAAAAGCGTGCCACCCTCTCAAAAGTGTTAAAGAAAACAAGTTCTCCTATCACCCCAACAAAATAAATATATATTTTCTAGTTAACTAAAAATTACAATTTGATAGGGTCTTCACAAGCCAATTAGGAAATTCTCTTCATTTCTTCTATTTCTTTCTGACTCACTGAAGTGTACGGCAATAAAGTAACGTGAGGGAGGGAGGAAAGGGCCTAGTTGTTGCTCTAGCTACTAAGAGTGCAAATGTTTTTGGTGAATCAAATTTTAACAAAAGCAAAACAAAATCGAAACTAATATTAAATTAAACCAGCGTTGCTAGATAAAACGATTTGGGGGAGAATTCTCCGTACCTCCAAAATGATTACGAACATGTAACCGTGGGAACTTTTTATTAAATTTTTGACAACAGGTGTCGCTCATTAAAAACGAGCAAATTTACCGCCGTAAATTTATAAAAATTTGTAGAGCCCGTTTTCTAAGAATTTCACACTAATAAAGCGGCACAAGAACAATTTGATTGTGACCTTTTAAGAACGCACTCTCGTTACTACCATTCACTTGCATTTTTGATTTTTCTCAATGTGTGTGTAATGTCCTTCTGTAAACGCTAGCTTACAATTATAAGTATATTACTTCAACAAATATCCTTATCTATTCGGTCTCTTTATTACTTATTGAAGAATACTGCGAGGAATCTCAAGCGGAAGTCACATGAGGGAAAAAAAGAGCTGTCGCGTGTTATCATATTATAGGATCCTCCTTTCACTATTTTGAACCCTGTACCTTAATTAAGAATTACCCTATACACGTGCAAAATAAAATTTTGAATTGCATTGCGATAATAAATCTTACCTAGACATTCTCCCTCTGTCATAGTAAATCCCTTGTAACAGATGCAGGTTGGGGTGCCGTTTTCTAGAATACAATCGTGTTCACATTTCAGTCGAAATTCCGAGGGACATTTAGAAGACAATAAGGCCTCCGGATATGGAAGATGAGGAGGCGTCACGCTGGCATCATCGCTTTGGGTTGACGTCGCTTCTAAAATAAGCAATTTTTTAAAAAATATATGTCGCAAGTTTTCTATTCTTTTATGCGGCTTTTGTTAGATTACAAATAAGGAGCAGTGTTACAGTTACATCCCAAATAAAAAAGAAAACATTTCTCAAATTTTAAACGAACGCAAGTAATTTGAAATGAGATGGAGGAAGTAACAGGTCAATGCACATATTACGTACACAGTTTCTGATCTCTGCGAAGTAATTAAAAAATCTTTCATAGTCGAACTGCTCGTATAATAATAATTATAGATTTCGGCCTCTTTGGTGAGTGGCCCCGGCAAAATGTCTGTATTATTATAAAAGTACTGACTGACGTTGACTGGCACGTTCATAAATTAAATAAGAGTTTTGATATTATTAGCGATCATTTCATTCGATTAGCACAGGACGTAACGGTTACGCGGAGCGATTCCTTTGCCTTTTAAGTTGTTACAGCAAGATTAATTTCATAAACCAATAAGATGGATAACACTAGATTCATTTTGTAAATATTTTCGAAAGTGCCCGTCAACTTCAACAATTCCTAGAGCAGTTAAATCCCATGTTGTAAAGATATAATAACTCGTCGACGTAGGTCCACATTAGTTTCATAAATTTCGGTTATTACCTCTCATTATAGGCACTTATAATCAAATGATTTATGTAGTATTAGTAGAAATAGCTAAAGCTCCCATAAATCAATCTCGTGAGTGATTGATGCCCAAATATTAACAAAAGTCTCCGAGCAACGAACACGAAACGAGGAAATTGATTCAGCTATGTGAAGTACTTTTAATATAATAGCGCGATAATTAATACGTTATAGAAATTTCCAGTATTAGTTTCTCACTATAGATAAAAGCCGTGGCGTGTATTGAATTCGGACCGGTTTTGTCTGGGGTACTTTCCTGCGATTCATCTCTTTGAATCGGCTCTTTGTCTGTCGAAGAATAAACATCCTTAGCGTTCATACACGTGACGTGTAATTACCTGCCAATTTCGCTTGATGGATCTGTCAAATGCGACGACCTTCATCGAAAATCAAACCGAAGCAACATCATCGGGAATTATGTAATAGCTCATTCTACTTAGCACCCATAAAAAAATAACACTACAAATACGAAGTTACCTACATCAAGTAATAATCAGACAACGGACGGAATGATGGAATTCAATGTCTTTCGCATAAGCGGCACGCCCTGCGCGGTAACTGGTCGTCTTAATATCCCGAGCGTAAAATTTGGTGTTCGCATCACTACAGTTTAAATTCTAAATAAATATAGTAATCCTTTCAAAATAAGAAATTATAATTTACGGATTATAACTTTATGTTTATTATAGCATATTAATCACTTTTTTGAAAGTAATATATTAATATATTGACTCGGCTTCTGCCCGACGCTCATGGACTTGCTACTTTACGTGCGCGTTGAGTCCTCGAGGCGAAGTGACCGTGAACAGTCATACAAATGTCCGTCCTTTGGTAATAATAGAACTCGACAAAACTATCAATGGCCTTAAGTTGAATCAAGTGCTTTATTCATCTAGAATATATTGTAATTCCAAATACAAACTTTGCAACTTGATACCGTTGGAATTTTTATGTCTGAGCAGATTGGCTCAGAATATACTTATCCTAATTATTGTATATGTATAGAACAATGCTGGGCACGAGAGTCCTGGTGAGTCATCTCCTCCACAATCAACAACTGTAATCGACGACAATCGAAAATATTCGCCACTCGTCGAAACATTATATTGCGCGTCGTTGGTTCTAGGCGTGCCAATTTCAATTTAAACTGGAATAAGCGCGAAACACTAAACTTGCGGAGAAGTATAAGGGGGGGGGGGCTGTTCCCCTACCGTGCTCGACCCTGATATAGAATATGGAAAGCCAATTGGTCAGAAGATAACGGACCGATTTCTTTCGACTGCATCCTCAACTCAAGTTTGATATTTGGGCATTGTTTATTAGCACAAAACTAACCTAAATACTGTTACAGTACTTTACACAGATCTCATCTATGTCCTTTAGATTTAATTTAAATGTGAAAGAGAACCAAACTCATATTTTTCTGTAGATAACGCACCAATTCGTGGTAGCTAAGTATAGGCACAATTCCCCCAAAACACAAATAAGTAAAATCTTTCCTGTCTTGAAAGGATTCTATAGAAAACATGATATGTTGCGTCCAACATTAATAGGCGCAACTGATCTGCACTTGAAGTGATCCTGAATTGATCTAATCCCATTTGATTCCATGGTGGTATGGAAAAAACACTTTGCATATGGATCAGATATGTTTTATTCAGTGCTGCTCAGAGCTATTCCACTCGTTGAAACCAATACCTTTTGAAGCTTATTTGTTTAACGACACTTGTTGACATTGGCCCTTTTAACACCAAGGCCACACATAGGCTAATAGCTGCATAGTCCACAATGTGCTAACCTTATAAATAATAAAAAGACTTTACAGTGTAGATTTGCCAGTAATTTGCTTGACGGGCAAGAAAACACGTTTTGTTCCAAGATATTAATTAACCGCTGATGAAACTTAGGTTTATGTACAAGGTGAATTTAAAAGGAGTACAAATATTTGAACAGGTAATAGAAGCAGTCAAGCATTATGATAATGTGTTATACGAAAGTTTTTGAAGGACCAATTTTTTTTTTAATAAGGTTCTGCACGTGCCCTGCCGGGCATCCCAGCCGGAAATGTCTGTCGGATTCTCTTTCGGAGCAATTCCGGTGCTTCGACGAAGCTCAGATGCCGAAAAAGTTTCGCGAAAAATAAATCTCCCCTCACATATTTGCCTCCCCCTCCAGTGCACGAACGGCCATCGCTTCGTCGTTGCCACCAATACTCATTCGCGGGATTTATCCAGAAAGCGTTTTTACATATTTTTAATGAATCTCCTCCGATTCCCACAATCTAAAAAAAATCTCAAGAAACGCCGTTTTCAAGGGTTTTCCAGGGGGTGGGGAGCAAAAACTCCAAAAATCGGTCAAGCAGAAGTTGTCCTCGTCAAATTTGACTTGAAAACCAAATCCTAACAAGTTAAGAAACAAACAAACAAATACCCTATTTTTCTCGAAAACTATAAACATTTGAAAAGGCCAAGTTCAAGTATTTTGTATTCTATTAAATTCATGCAAAGTAAGGTGTGATAGCAACTGATTTCGTCAGCTAAAAAAAATGTTATTATTGATTGATTATTTGGAACCTGAGACAATAATTATTCTCCAAGTATCTTTGGCGAAATGAGTTTAAGAAACCATGTCGATTCAACAAATCAGCAAAAAATTCAAATTTCCATTTCTTTGTTAAGGAGTCACTAATAAAGTAGAGGGGCTTGTGATTATCACGCCATCTAGTAGCTTCTCGAGGTGTCCAAAGATTCAACGCAGTTACAAATCGGATCGTATTATAAATCCGGTTCTGGATCAATTTCAATAAAGGAAAAAAGAGGAACCAGGCACGAGATTTAAAATTTTTATACGACTGCGAGTATACTGATTAAAAGTTAATCTGAAAACATTAGACTAATTGAAGTGTTAGCACGAAGTGGTTCGAATTGTAATACGCTTGCTGTGATCGAAGTTACATGTTCTTTTTTTTTGCGAGTAGTATCCAAGCTAAACTTACCCTCAGCCAGGATATCTACCATTAACCTAAACGGCTAAAAGCAACTCTAGAGGCACCTCTAAGCAACTGGCTTTTATTGCAGATGAAGTATTCGTCCACCTTGGAAGGGTTTATCGACTTGAGCTTTCAAAAGGGTTCGGAATTACCCATTCTTTCTTGCGGGCTAGTGCTCGAGCTAAGCTTACCCATCGAATCCTTAGCCTAGATTTCAACCACTATCCGAGATAACTTAACCCAAGCGACGTGAGATAAGCCTTCGAAGCTCGGTGCACACTTAAGGAACCAGCCTCTGTCAGTGACGAAGTATTCGTCCATCTTGGAAGGGTTTATTGATTCGACTAAACGCATTTAGCTTCGAATATGGATACTCCTCCTCTTCTTTTTTTTTGCAGGTCAGGGCAAATCAACCACCGCTAGCCTAGATTTCAAGCACTGCCCGAGGCAACTGAACCCGAGCGATTGCCGAGGCCGAAGTCATCTTTAAGCAATCGACCCTCGTCACCAATGAAGAATTCATCATCTTGGGTTTGACCGTAGGCATTCAGCTTCAAACAGAGATACGCTCGCAGAATTCGGAGTTACCCCTTCTTTTTCTGCAGCGTAGTGCTCGGGATGCATCAACCACCCCTAGGATTTTAACCACTACCCGGGACAACTTAACTCAAACGGCAGAACCAGAGGCAACCGTCAGGAACCAGCCTTTGTCACCGATGAAGTATTTGTCCATCTTGAAAGAGTTTATCAATTCGGCTAAACGATTATGAGTTAACCCTAATATTTCTTTGAAAGCTAGTACTCGAGCTAAGCTCTCCCGTCGGGGCACCACTCTTAGCCTAAATTTCAACCACTACTCGGGACAACTTAATTCAAGCGACTGAAGATAACCTGCGTCAAGCAGAGACACCCAAAAACAACCGGCCTTAGTTACCAATGAAATATTCGTTCAAACTGAGTGGGTTTATCAACTTCACCAAACGCATTCAGCTTCGATTAAGGATATGCTTGCACCCCTTCTGAGTTACCCCTTCTTTCGTTGTAAGATACAACTCACGCGTCGAAGCTAAGTCACCCTTAAGCAATTGGCCTTCATCACCGATGAAATATTCATCCATTCCGAGAGGGCTTGTTGACGTGATCAAACGCATTTAGCTTCGAATAGGAATACGCTTACTCATTCCGAATTTCATGCTCCGTCGCCCTTTCTTTTCTTGCAGGCTGGTACCCAAGCTAAGCTGATCAACTACCCCTAGCCAAGATTTTGACCATCAGCCAGGACAATTTACCCAAGCGGCATCAAAACCAGAGGCACCTTCAAGCAACCGGCCTTGGTCACCGTTGAAGTACTTGTCCATCGCTAAAGGGTTTATCAACTTGACCAAACGCATTTAGCTTTGAATAAGGATACGCTTGCAGATTCCGAATATCATGCCTCTCGCCCCCTGATGCCCAAGCTAACTTTACTGCTCGGGGCGGATCAACTACTCCTAGCCAGGATTTCGACTACTACCCAAGACAACTTAACCCAAGCTGCATCGGAACCAGAGGCACCCATAAGCAACCGGTCTTCGTTACCGATGAAGTCCTTAGATTTTAAACCTTTCAAATAAGACTTTTGCAAGCCAGGTTTTGGTAAGTCATCAAAGCTTTCAGCTGGATCACGAGTGACACAGGGAAACACGGAAGGGAGATCTCCCGATCTTAACCATCCGCTTCCGAGGAGACAATGATTAATTGCCTACTTTGAAACAACTAAGGAAAGCTATCAGTTCAATATTGGGTGATTACGAAAATTGGTTTGGTCACCGTAGAACCCGTAGAGAAATGGTTTCGCCTGACTCCACGAAGAACGACTTATGGAAAGCATATGGAAGAAGATTCGATAATCCAACCTAACCCAGAGAGATTTCAATTAGCTGTAAAATTAGACTTTTTCAAGCTATTTTTATGGTCGCGGAGCAAATGTATTCAACGTAGTAGTATCTAATTTTGTTGAAGTTTAATCTCATTTTAATAAAATTGTAGTGTACTTAGATTTGTCTTTAAATAAAATAATGTAGCACCAACAAGCATTGTGTGCACCCTCGTATTATGGTTGAGGCAAAAGTTTCTAATGAATTGGTCGAGAGCTTCTTCAAGATCCAACGAAACGTCAACTGGAATGTGTTGTCCAAGTCGTAACTGCATATGTTTGTTTTTTACAAACCCATTTTTAAGGCAGCAGGAGCAACCATCTGCAATAATTTACAATTTTTTTTCTGTTACATCGCTTACCAGTACTAGGAGGAATTTTTCCACATGCAGGGATTTCGCCAATCCACTTCCGCCGACTGCAGTACAACTTTTCCGCCTCGTTTTGAAAGTAGTACCCATCCAAACACTGGTAAATTGCCACCAAGAAGCCCTTTCGTCCGTTCCTTTCTTCCAGGGACGTCCGATGAGGTGCCACGCGTCGGGCGTACCGTATGATTTCAGCATTTTCGATATCCGGAGCTTTGATCAGCCCTTGCCCCATACAACTCACATCGAGCAGCGCTGCGAAATCTGGTGGTACATGTTCCACGTCTAACTTTTTCGTCCTTCTTAGGGATCGCTTGTGGATACTTGAAGAACTGGCTGAAATAAAATATCAAATAATTATTAGGATTCTATATTTAAAAAGGTTTTTAAAACATCCTTATTTCTTATTATTATTCCTTATTTCTGCATTTCTCGTTAATGATTTAGTTAACCAATTGGCCATGACCTCCAGATTTGCTTAAACAGTTTATCATAATGCTTCATAATAACAGGACCGTTTCTAAAAATGTCTATTTTTTTGTTAAATTGGATAAACACAGGTATTATTACATACTAGTGACACCAACGACAAAATGATTGTCACTCCGTCTAGTAGTTTCTCAATGCACGAATTCTTCAAAGGTTCTAAAACATTTTCAACAAAGGGAACCTCTATAGAAGCAGAGGCGGGTGTAAGAATTAAATTATTTTATACAACAGCGAAATGTGCTGTTTAAAGACGAATCGATTGAAGTATTGGTTTGTAGTAAGCTCTTGCGTATCTTAAGTGTTTTAATGTGCTGCAATTCGTAACAATATCCATATGAAGAAGCCCGAAACTAATTCCTTTAAATAACCGGGTTTACGTCAGATGTGAAATTAGACGTTCGTATTTCGACGTATCTGATTCGGAGCCTAACAAGGAAAGTTTTAACACAAAAACACAATAACGGCCAGGATCACACAATGCACAATATCCAAACTGATGTATCATGCAGCGACTTTTTCTAGTGGCTCTATGACAGTCCAGTCACGATCTTCTATTTTAATAGTGAAAAGTTTTTCCTTTCAACTCACCGACCAAATTACACGGGACAGTCCCAATATTATTCCATAAAACATACACCTGTCTCTATACAATCAAATAATTGCTCTAGTTTCTTGAGATCGCCGTCAATTCACGTGGCGAAACGTCGATTTAAAAGGAGAACTAATTTACAAATTTGTCTGTTGTAAAAAGTGACTTACCAAATCAGCTTTCAAATTGATAATGTAAGGTAGAGTGTGTGGTCCGAACTCGGAGCGTAATTAAAAATAATTTTTCAAACTTGGCCGACTTCGAGCAGTAGCGGAGATCGAATTCTTAGATAGCTTTACACCGGACGAAATCGGTTAAATCATGCGGAAATTGATGTAACTTGATATTGCTTTAACTGGGAACGCGTTCCTTATATTTTGGTTGGTCTCACGGGCATTAATTTGTCTATCGTAAACGATAACATCGAAGTAATATTTGATTTTTATAGATGTATGTATGTATACAGGCACGCACAACTTAACTCGCAATTTCACAAAACATTGGCAAAATCCCTCGTATATTTCCTACAAACCTTCAATTATAAAGACCTCTTCTCCTTTCAAATTGATTCAACAGATCTAAACATCAACAACATATTTAGCGTGCACGATAAATACTCGTGGAATACCCTGTATAAAAATATTTTTCAGTAGTATGAAAACCAAAAGCAAAAAAATTATTAGACATTAGTGTTGCTCTCGTCCCTGTAAAACGCTGGCTTAAATCATAAAGACCTCTTCCATATTTGGCAAGCGTTTTAAAATTCTTGTTCGTGTGATGTGTGACCTACGCACATGTTAATGAACACGTTTAGTGTACGCTAATAACCGCCGTAATTATTTTCTGCCGAACATACTCTCGCTATTATATCTTAATTAATTGTTTAATGACTGAAAATAATTTTATATGTGTTGTCTTTTAATCTGACAGCCGATCTACATGGACGTTCAACAATGAACACGGTTGCGAGTTACGAAACGTGTCTTACATATGTAAATGTGTTACACTGTTTTAAATTTAAAAAATATATATTTACTTCTTTGACAATAGGGTATATACTATTGTGACAGGTGCTGTCTGTTAATTTCGAACGATTTTTAATCAATCGTCTGCACGCACACATATTAGCTTAACCTTCGTCAATATCCAAAAAGTTATGCAGATGCCATAGAATGTTAATTTAAAATGTCAGAATCTTGAGTGCGCTAAAAATAAAATTATGTAAGTATTACGTAGTTCCTACCTGTAAAGGATAAAGTTATGCGCCAAAGTACATTGCAAAAATATACCTCGCCCTTGACGTTTCATTTTACTATAGGAAGTAGACATGCAGAAATAATTAAATTACCTACAAACAGCCAGACAATGGTAGGCTTGTTCTGTTTACTAAAAAATATTGTCAATTCATCTTGACTATGAATCAAGGGAATTCAACTGAAACTCCTTTTACTTTAGACTTTTAAGTCTTCCAGTGTTGTTATGCTTTTTTCAAAAAAAAATATTAATTTTTTCCAAAAAAAGAAGGAAAAAGACATCTTTTATATAGATATAAGTACTATGGCATTTTCGATTCGCAGCTCTAGAGCACTCTCAGAGTACCTCCATCTTCTATTATTACATGAGATTAAAACAAGATGAGAATACTCTCAAAGTGCTCTAGAGCAGCGACTTGAGAACGCTATAAGATTTCAGTTTTTTAAATTAAAATTCAGAATCTAATGGCGCAGTTACACATATAGGATGCTTGAGGAATAACCGAAAACGTTTAATGATTTAAGGATGGAGGAAATATACGAGGGACGTTGCCAAAGATTCGTGAAATTAAATTGCCTGGTTTTGTTTATTTATTATGCCACGTATTTGTGTGCTTTCCGCTAAAATATTTAAGATTTTTGCTCATCAGAACTGAAAATGTTGATGAGAATATCTCGAGTGTACACCGCATTAGTATACCTATATTTTGTTTCTGAAGTCAATGCCGTAAATAATAGAGCGATTGCGGTAGACAGATCTCAATACATTTAAAACTTACAATGATTTGAAAATATTCAAAAGCTTTGTTCTTCTAAAACAGGACTCAGACGACTGGTGTATTTGCTAATATTTGTTAATGGTGTGTACTTGCAAACGCAAGTGTTTTACTTGTACAATTATTTGTCACTGATGAATACTGGTCAGTTTCCCATCGTCTCTCGGTAAAAAATGGCACAAGTCAAAGAGATGACAATTATTTATTGGTCCATTTGACAAGTCCATACTTGTGGTTACGCACACACGAGTTGTACATACATATAATTGTGCATTACTTTGCTACTACTATTCATTTTGTATCAATAAGCGGATAGAAGAGGTTATGTGTTTTAAAAACACTTTTCTGTTTATTAATGATTATGAAAAAATAAAATGGAGTGGTCACCTTCAAAATACCAAACATTGAAGTTTATTGAAACATTCTGTTGGTAAGGAAAAGATCACGACTTCTATTCAAAAGATACTATCCAGAAAAGCTGCTCAGGCGACGACATTTTCAGGATGACGGCTATCCATGATGGTCAACACTCTTCTATCCATCTCGCCAATATTGTACAATTTCGCTGGTGTATTAAAAAAAAAACATGTGCACATCGTGTGAGCATCTTTACTTAATGAGCTGGTACACTTCCCAAGTATACCAATATTGGTGTACACCATTCGTCTGAGCCCGGCTTAACTCTTTCACCAGCAAACCTACCAGATTTTCGACAAACCCGCTTAACTCTTTCACCAGCAAAACCTACCAGATTTTCGACAAACCGGAGAGAACTGAGAAACGAAATATAAGTAGATAATGAAGAATGCTATTATACAGCCTGTATCATAACGTCCGGCAAATAATCACACCACGCGATTCTCTGTTGAAAACTGTATCGACAAATATAATATCATTTTCTCCAAAAACGTATAGTTTCCAAAATATAGCCGATCAAAGTTTTTTTTTAATATGGCAACGCAGTGTAAAGAACAGTACATTTAATTTAATTAATCCTACTATTCGGGAACATAGTAGCTCTGTTCCAACCACGCTTTCTGACCGTTTAAGAAACCGTCATAATCAGTTGCCCACCGAAATAATGATCGATGTTGACAACTTTGTCGAGTGTAAGACTTTGATGAGTGCATGCTTGTGACGGTTTCGAAGGTCACAAAGCGTGGTTGGAACAGACCTATTATTATACAATGTGTTTCATTTCTCATCTACACACCCCTGTAGTTTTTATATTTATTAACGGATCGATTTTAAATTTTCGCCAGATAAACCTCCTCTTAAAACACACGTTTTTCAAATTTGAAACCTTTTGTATTGCAAGCCATGACCTACTGCGATTTAATAGAAAGTCGAAAATATTAAGAAAACATAGTAGGCCTTGTTTGATCAAAAAATGTTATTAGAAAAAGTTGTTTAGAATTACTAAATAACCCCAATTACCAAATTTGGTTGAAAAATTTTAATTTTTAATTATAAAAAAAAATAGAATTTCAATTTAATCTACAGTTTTACAAAACGCTAAAACTAACCGACTAAAACACACAGAATGAAAAAAACAGCTTAATCTAATATTTTACCAGGCCCCCATCCTGCAGTATGCATTTCTCGATACGTTTCCTATTATTCTTTACAACATTGTTTAGTTCCTGTGATCTTCAAGACAAGCTTGACGAACCCTGTTGTGTAAGTCTTCCGCATTATTATTTTGATTTTTGTAGACTTTCTGTTTAAGTATTCCCCATAAATAAAAATCCAGAGGTGTTAAGTCAGGAGATCTGGGACACCAAAACATGAAAGAACTGTTTCTGCCTATCCATCGTAAAGGAAAATTTTCATTTAACCATTCTCTAACTATTCTTAATGCTAGAATAGTTCGCGAATGGTTGAATGAAAATTTTTAAACAGAAAGAGTACAAAAATCAAAATAATAATGCAGAAGACTTACGCAACAGGGTTCGTCAAGCTTGTCTTGAACATCACAGGAACTAAACAATGTTGTAAAGAATAATAGGAAACGTATCGAAAAATGCATACTGCATGATGGGGGCCTGGTAAAATATTAGATTAAGCTGTTTTCTTCATTCTGTGTGTTTTAGTCGGTTAATTTTAGCGTTTTGTAAAACTATAGATTAAATTGAAATTCTATTTTTTTTTTAATTTTCATTTAACCATTCGCGAACTATTCTAGCATTAAGAATAGTTAGAGAATGGTTAAATGAAAATTTTCCTTTACGATGGATAGGCAGAAACAGTCCTTTCATGTTTTGGTGTCCCAGATCTCCTGACTTAACACCTCTGGATTTTTATTTATGGGGAATACTTAAACAGAAAGTCTACAAAAATCAAAATAATAATGCGGAAGACTTACGCAACAGGGTTCGTCAAGCTTGTCTTGAAGATCACAGGAACTAAACAATGTTGTAAAGAATAATAGGAAACGTATATGCATATTTCAGTAAGTTAGTTTTAGCGTTTCGTAAAACTATGGATTAAATTGAAATTCTATTTTTTTAATAATTAAAAATTAAAATTTTTCAACCAAATTTGGCAATTGGGTTTATTTCGTAATTCTAAACAACTTTTTCTAATAACTTTTTTTGATCAAACAAGGCCTACTATGTTTTCTTAATTTTTTCGACTTTCTATTAAATCGCAGTAGGTCATGGCTTGCAATACAAAAGGTTTCAAATTTGAAAAATGTGTGTTTTAAGAGGATGTTTATCTGGCGAAAATTTAAAATCGATCCGTTAATAAATATAAAAACTACAGGGGTGTGTAGATGAGAAATGAAACACATTGTATGTAGCATCGTTTCTTAGCAACCTGATTTTCAGTAAGAAGCAGGAGAATTCTGCGAAAATACGCTTCAAATTTAACACTGATTTTTAAGTTACCTGGACGCCCATTTACACAAGTTGTAACATCCTCCCAGATTATTAAATTGCAAAGAATTTGCTTTAGTAAAATATGAATTAGAAGTAAACCGGAAGAAAAAAGTAGAAAATATGATAATCTATTGCGTGTTTCATGTACTTTTTGACGAAACTACGTAGATTTATCGCACCTTACTGAAACAAAAATAAATTTCTCACTCTCTATAACTTCACAATCAGAGACTTAAGAGGAAAGTGGTAGGTATTAGAATTTTCTGAATAGTTTTCAACATAGAATCGCGTGGTGTGAATATTTGTCAGACGTTATGATACAGACTGTATAGTAATTTTACGGACTATATTGTGTACAATAGAGAGCAAAAGAAATGTTCATTTTTGTCACAGTAACAAGTATCCTATTGCGAAATTATTGTCATAAGCTGTGTACATAGAGCGACATGGGTCATGTACTAGCTCATGTGTATACTAGATCTTTATAACATTGATTAGAATGTAACGCACTCGACAAGAAAAAATGAAAATATTTTTTAATTTGCGATGATTTTATCAAACTTTTGAGTGGTGCTGACGATATTTTTTGCAAAACATAGTTCGAGCAAATTGTACCGCGTGATTTTTAAAATTTTTTATCAACTCTTGCCATGGAATTTGAACGGCATGTCGAAGCTTAACTGTAAAACAGCATAAAGGACTACAATAACGTATTTGAATTGGCTTCCTGTTGGAACCGCGTCACGTTGACTTCTACTGCCGACGTTTCGTTCTTCATTGAGACTGTTTCAACGTTGAGACGTTGAGACTGTCTCAACGACTAACCAGAAGCAGCAGCCCTGAAGAAGTTCTTCTGCAATGAAGAACGAAACGTCGGCAGTAGAAGTCAACGTGAGGCAAGAGTTGATAAAAAAATTTAAAAAATTACTCGGTAGTACATTACTTTCTACTGCTTCGAAATATTAATAAATTTTATTTTAGTTTGAAAGTTCTGCTGGAATATTTTTAGTATTAAAAAATATAGAATGCAGTGGCATAATTATACATATATACAGATGTCTCACGAATGACTAAACATACTTAAAATGCATCTTCGGAAATCGATTTGAATAGAAAACAATATCATTATGTTTTGTGCAAAAGCGAATTAAGAATAAAGCTTTATTTTGATCTCACCCAGCTACCCTTTCAATTTCCCCCATACGTTATGAAACAGCCTAGTATATGTATATGTATATGTAATGTATATGTATATGTAATCTGTGCAAATATATCTAAACTACCTGTATAACTTTGAATAAAGAAGGAAACAAATAATTTGTATCTGGTGTTTTTTTTTTGTAAAAACGAAAATTTAAGTTTTGATAAAAATTAAGTTTGTATCGTTGTTATTATAATTATTATTAATTGAAAAAATCGAACACTATAAGTAAATTAAAATTTTCATTGTGTTCTGTTCAATTAAATATATTAGTTTATTATTTGACTGTAATTTTTCTTTACCTAATTAAGTAAAAAACTGCTCAAATTTCAACACAATTTAAAGTGTGTTTAAATCAGCTTATTTGGCAGCATATTGGTTGCTACTTGTCCATTTTAAGTTAAAAGTCGGCCGCGACATTACACGACCTAAACTATTGTTTAAACGGTACAATAAAAGTACGTACGTACATTTTGTTACTCCTGGCTTATTTATACAGAATGACTCTGAAATACTTTTATAACTTTTGAGTTTTTTAGCATAAATAAAAAAAGCGTAATGAAAATGATGATTTGAAGCAAATAACGTCCAGTTAAAAGATCACCATAAGAGAGGAAACGAAGAAGAAGAAGGAAGAAGCGTAAATTTAAAAACAGAAAGAAAGAAGATGAAAACGAAGAACTATTCTCAAAGCAAAGTAAATTCATGATAAACGGAAATTCAGAAAATTAAAGAAAGAGCCAATTAGTTACATCAAGAAGCATAAATGTTAAGTTGGAAGCGGAAGCACCTGTAAGAATTGAAAAAATAAATAGAAGAACATTCAGCTTGAAACGAATCAAGAAAGTTTTCATAGGAGGTAGAGGCAAAAAGGTTTTATTAAAAGGTGGTTTTGAGTGTACTCCTATATCTTTCTTCAACACAAACTTATAATAAGTAGTTAAGTCCCATCTTCCCTAGAGCTTTCTCTCATGTTTCATATATTTTCATCTTTCACTTCAGGCGCATCACATTATCTAGGTTTTCGAGGAGAAATTAAATGTGAATTTGAAACTGTGCCTTCAAAAATATTGAGTTTGAATATTGAACTTAAGTTGTTTTCCAAAAATAAGGTTTTCTTTAACCTTTAACCGAGACACGAAAAGCTTCTGCTCAGAATTTTCTTTACCTTCACCAAAATATTTCAGTTTTGTCCTTTAAGGCTCAACATATCTTTAATTACTTTATCTTAGACCATTAACACTTTGAATCTTTCATAGAAGAAGACTAAGCAAGCTCACAAAATTAGGACCATAAGACGGCGATAATAGTTAATTAACGAAGGAAGCAGATGAAGACCGTTGAAAAATTTAAACTTCGCAAGAGAGCTGAAAAAGAAATATTTGATTACTTCCAAGGTAAGCTAAAAGAATTAGGACAACGAAATTAAAAGCAGTGGCAAAAACGAAGGAAATAATAAAAGAACACGCAAGTTGGGACAAATGAAGAAAATAATTTTGTACTCAGGGTTTCCACCAAAAAAAAATTAAAAAGTGTATTTGGAAAACAATTAATTTCAATGTAAGAAAAATATATCAACTAAAAAGAAGTCAATGTTCTATTTTCATTCTACTGAAAATTCATTATTTTTTTTAATATGTTGGTCCTAGTATATTGGCCTTGCTTTCTTAAAATTGTACAACTACGGATGAGAAGCTTCTTTCTAATACAATGATAGCTGGAGGCAATTTCTTTGATAAGCATCCCCCGCTGTTTTGTTTGCTGACGGTATAATAAATAATGTGATATAAGACTATTGTTGAGTCCTATTGTATCTTCCAACTCGTACATCATTATTGTAACGATCAGTGTGTATTTAATTTGCCTTTGAACACATAGTACTAAGAAGCATCATTAATTACATATTCCCTTTCTGGATTCTTTTTTGGGAGTGCAAATTCTTTTTAATTGTAAATGTATTTAAATTAATTACTCTTATCAGTACAACGCAGAAGATGATTTAGATAAAACCGGGTCCCTAACCTACAACGAAATAAATTGTCGTATGTGTAAGCCCGCTATTTATTCTACGAACGCAAACACTTTTCTTCTTAGCGTGCCCGAAATCTCATATACCCAGGCTGATAAGAATTTGTTTCCCTGTGTGCCTTATCTGATAAGGAATAAACTTGTGAAGGTAACACGATCTTCTTGCATAAGAACAAAAGCTTCGAGTTAAATTCGGGTTATCAGGTGTGAAAGATAAACTATCTGATTTATTAAAGTAGTTACTAACAATGTTAATATTTACATTAATGTAATTAGCTGCGTGTGTTATAAGCAATGTTACAAACTCATGCTTTAGTTTGGGAATTTTTTTTAGGAAAAGAATTATTTACGTTCGAAGTTTCAACTGTTTTTTTGTATCTTTTCCCTTTAAATCTTAGACTTTGACTCGCATCCTCAATTTGGTCGCTAAGACAACCTCCGGAGTAAAAATAAAAAGACTGTCCCCTGACCAATAAGATACAGCTCTAATCGTCGGTGATTCGATTACACATTCAGACCAATGAAGCAAAGTTATTACATCCCCGCTACGAAGAAAGCCCTATAAAAGCGAGGACAATAGCTGTTCCAAGTTCAGTGTCCCTTATGCCATAAATGTCAAGAGCATCCGCAAACCTCTTGTGCAGCCATTGTCAAGAGCATCCACAAGCCACTTGTACAGTCAATGTCAAGAGGATCCGCAAGTCTCTTGTGCAACCACTGTCAAGAACATCCACATGCCTCTTGTGCAGACATTGTCAAGAGTTCACTCAAATTCCAAAGACGTCGTCGAAGCCAGTTGTTGTTCCAAAATTGCTCAGTGTAAGGCTTTGATGTGTTACTAATTTTACTGATGTGATCTTCAATTATTACTTAAATTTCGTCCAAGTTTTATTTCTTCTTTTCTTTCATATTTTCTTAATCAAAAACAGTTTCCGCTGTGACACTCACCGTCCTTGCTGTGTTATTTTTTTTTCATTTGATCTTCTAAATTGCTTCCATATTTTTTTCGGCCTTTTCGAAAACCTTTCTGGCGAGAATACGTTTTCTATTTTAATGTATACATAATGTATACATTTATACGTATCCTTGTTGTGGTAGCCCTATTACTGCTTAGATCTCCAGTTATAATCTACATTTTCATTCTTCTTTCCAAACATTCTTCTACATAGATCCTTCCTGTGTTACGACGACTTTAACTGATGATTCGCAAGTTTTGTTTAATTTTCGTTTTTGCACATTTTTATCCTTCAAAAGCAGATCAGATCTTCAGTTGATTTCTTCCAGATTTTCTTTTCGAAAACCTTTGAGACGAAGACTCGTCTTTCGCCTTAACGAAAGTCCCTGCCGTGTCAGCTTTTTTATCAATAAGTTCACCGATTATTTCCTAAATTTCTTCTAAATTTCATTTCTTCTTTTCGAAAATTGTTTGTATAGATCCTCGCCGTCTTATATATGATTTTAACTACTGCTTGCTCACTTTTAGTTTTCTTTTTTGCCCATTTGCTTCAAAAAACTGTACAGATTTTCAAATGATTTCTTCTAAATTCTTTATATCTTACTTTCTCTATTCAAAAAACTTCTTGCTGAGGACTCATCTTCCATCCTAGTGTATGCATGGATGTCCTTGTTGTATTAATCCTTTTACTTATGAGAACTTCAAATATTATCTAAATTTCTTCCACATTTTCATTTTTTCTAAATTCCTTATATTTTTTTTTTCGAATTTTTTTTTGTTTTCCATCCTAATGTGTTGCGTTAGCCCTTTTACTGATGACATCTTCAATTACTTTCCACATTCTCGTTCTTCCTTATAGATCCTTTCTGCATTATAACTTTAACTGATGGAATCTTCAATTATTGTTAAGTTTTGTTTACTTTAGTTTCTTTCTTGCACATTTTCATTCTTCAAAAAACTGTTCAGATCAATGATTTCTCCAATTATTTTCTAAATGTCTTCCACATTTTCTTTCTTCTTTTTGCAAACCGTTTTGGTAAGAATCTTTTTCAAACTTAATGAAGAAGAATTATTTTTCGAGTTGCAATTTCTAAAAACAAGTAAAAATCTTGCCCTGTCAACACTTCTACTATTAAGAGTTATTTTTTTAGTGATCAAGTCCAATTTTATTTCTTCTTTTCAGTTCAGTCCCAGCTGATTAATAGCGTTTTCGATTCACTTGCACCGATCGCACTCAGTGTATTTGCATCTTCTTTTAACCTCATGCAATAACACGAGATGGAGATATTCTGAGTGCGCACTAGTGCAGTCAATCGAAAACGCTATTAGTCACTCGCTAGTCGCTACAACTGGCAGTTTGAAAATTTCTTTAGCTTTACTTTGTTTATAGACTTGTCATATAAGTAGCTGATAATTAAATTTACACAACAAAAAAAGGTGCATTTGTATTCAGTCAGCGAATTTTGCAAAATATTCTCATGATCATAAAGTGAAAAGCCAATCATAATAAACACGCACGCATTATCTCCGGTTTTTGAATTAAATCATCATATCAAACGCGACCTTGTTCTTCGACAAATATAGGTATATTTTTTTAGCGTGGCGCCACTATTCATAACGTCTCAATACCATAATAATTTTTTCGCCAATACCGGATGTGAGAACCCAACTTTTTAACACACTTCAATTTGCTTACGTCACCGATTAATTCAGTCAGTAAGTAAGTGGAACTGTCAATCGCCGTCGACGTTCGTGAATTACTATCTAGGTGTTAAACGCTAAAAATAGGCTCTTGTTTACGATCATTTTCGTGCTTGGGTGGAAATATTATGCGACCAGGAATAATCTCATAACGCGCGTTCCTTATTCGGCAACTCGAACAACAAACATTAATTAAAGTGCGCTCGCAGGAAGCGAACGGTTGTTCTTCAAGCTGATGCAACTTTTAATTAAAAGCTTCGAAAAAATGTAGCGCGGCTTCGATCGATCCGTCTGAAGCCGATGTCTATGTATTAATCCAATTTAACTTCAAGTTTTTTTTATGTTAGGCCTTCAGAACAGCTACTAGCTATTCTAAGTTTAAATATTATTAACTCGATTCGATTTTGTCTTATAAGAAGAAGAAACTAATTCACTAAGGTAAGATCATTCGTATACAGAATGAATAAGGCAGGACCTTGGTTGGATCCTTGGAGGAACATCTATGTTAGTATATTTCACACCTAAGCTAAAAGAGCCATTATTAAATTTTGGAAAAGGAAACAGATTGACCTCTAGGCTCTATTATTTAAGAAAGACGATATCCATTTTAAAGCAACTCCACTAATACCATAGAATTTACACCACCCTATTTCTGGTAGTAGATTTGATTCAATTTCTATAATAAATACCTGGCTGCAGATATAGTTTGGAGATAGAACACGTTCTATTAAGGTTGTAGGTATATCCAACGCTTTATGAGCAACTATTTGAAATGCGGATCAAGCATTCATATAACAAGAAACAAAGAAAAAATACAATCATAAGAAATAAAGCGATAGAAGAGAAAAAGATAAAAGACACATTTTTTTGCAATGAATCTTTAAAGTTTAAGTCATGTACTAAAAACGCAGAATAAATTCTATTCTTATTTAAACGGTACAATATTTCATCCTGAAAAAGTGCTGGTGCTATAGCGTATCGTCACGGCGATTAATAAAATCGTATCTAATTATACTACATCACTACCGAATGTATTTCTTTTCTGCTTCCGCGTCTGATAAACACTCTCGCTGGTACATTTAATTCTGAGACCGTGATTAATCGACAGATATTACGGCGATAATACGACGATAAAAATAAGAGCCCGACTTCGTTGTGAAACGAATGTTTCGTGCATATGTGCTCAGGCATGGTCATTTTTTTGGGCATGTTTCGCGACTAGTTTTAAGTAGTTTAACATGAATGCAATGGACTTGTCATATGAATTAGATCATTTTTACGATGTGTATTATGCGAATGGAAGATTCTGTTTTGTTCAAGGCAAGTGTAATGTCACGTTAACATAATTTAGTTCAGACGCTGCTTCCGTCAGGTTTCAAACCGCGCTGTAGCAATTTTGAATATTAGGAATGATATTTGTCAAATTTTTGATAGCTGTTTCAAAAACTTTCGACACAATTGACCATAGTATACTCTTCTCAATATTGCTTTTTATTGGTGTAAATAACGAAAATATGGCGTTGTTGAACAGTTTTCTAAGAAATAGATATCAACGAGTGACTATCAAGGGCCGACTTTCAGCAATTCGGTCAATCCTTTCTAGAATTCCACCTTATTCTGTTTATACAAATACTACTTCCTATCGTTCGAACTTCATTAAACCCGATTCTCTTAGCAGGGGCAAAATAACGACGTGAGTAAAGGCCGTTTTAGACTAGATTTGGTTCAATTTCTATTAAAACTATTTAGAACAAGAAACTTTTGGACTGCAGATACGGTTTGAAGATAGAACACGTTCTATTTTCCAGATAGTTTTTGATTCAGTGGAATACTGCAAAAATTAAATTGTTCAACAAATTGAAGCAAATCTTGTATGTACAAGAAATAGGGTAATATAAAACAGTCTTTAGTTTTTTGGCGTATAGCCGGCGGCGGCGCTGCGATATCTGAAGTTCGGAAATTCTACATACAAGGGTTCGGGTGCTAAAGCGAGAATTTACTTAAATAATAATAATAATACAAATAATACGCCTAAGGCCCAATTGTACAATGCCAGTTTAAATTTAATCCAAAGCTTAAACCCTTAACAACAATTGTTGAAATAATCGTTGTCATGGGTTTAAGCTTGAGCTTAAATTTAAACTGGCATTGTACAATTGGGCCTAATTGTATTAATTAATTTTGTATTAAAAATTAATTATAAATTTTTACATTGGTGGTAGAAGCAAAGAATTGACAAATATTTTAATTTTTTTTGTTTTTCCTGATACATAGAATGTTCCAAAGTTTGAGGATGTGATTTACATTAATAGTTTAAGAAAGAAAGCTCCTATGAACATATGGTCGCAAATACATATTAAGGAGGCTATGACCAAAAACAAAACTAACACACTTTTATCTTGTTTACCAACAGTAATAATTATAATAGCACTCAACTTCAAGCTGAGAGAGTATATCTGTTAACAGAAATATTCTCTCAACTTCAAGTTGAGTCCTATTTCTGTTAAATTAGTGTTTTTAATTGTGCTTAGTGTATTATTATAAAAATTTCGTTACAAGTCGGTTTTGATTGCAGTGAATTCCTCGACCATTTTCTGTACAGCTGTTTCGACCCTGTTGGGGCCTCGTCAGCAGAAGCGTAGCTCGAGAATTCCAATGCAAACCAAACCGACCTATCCTAGGTTATTCGCTGTAGCGATGTAATAGTAATGAAAAGTTTTAATCGCGAGATCCTGCGATCGCTTTTTGACATTGCAATGTTAGGTCAAAAAGCGATCGCAGGATATCACGATTAGAACTTTTCAATGTATTATTATAATTATATGAATCTGTTGCTAAAATAAGATAAATGTCAAAAGTGTGAGAATTTGTATTAGTTTTGTTTTGGTCATAGCCACCTGTATTTACGGCTATACAGGCTGTTCTTCAAGTTCGTACAAAAAAATTAATCACGTATTTGTGCAACAGATATTCTCACGAATGCACCAAAATTAAAACGAAAGAAAAATGAAAAAATTCATACAGACATCCAATTACTTGCAATTACTTGTGAAATGTTTAGAACCGCTAGACGCAACGGACGGTAACCTTCACTCAAAATAACTGTTCGAAGTTCCCCACCTGCGTGAGACGTAAATATACCGATTAAAGTGCCGTTTGACATACCTGCCCACAGATTGATCGAAAAGCGTTGTTAAAAACTACGGCGCCGCATTGCATTAGGATTTTCTTCTAACCACACATGCATGTAGTGAAAATTAAACACACCATCCCTTGTAAACAATTATGTATACGTATCCCTTGCGAGACGTCTTGCAGCCAACGCATTTTGACCATATTCTCCGTAAATTAAAATTATGTTCATAATAACACTATTGGAAAATTCGGCCATGTTTTCAACGCTGTTATCTGCGAAGAAGTGCAGGGACCATCAAACTGTTTTATCGTTCTCCAATATTTATTAATCAATTGTTATATAAAAACAGCTTCATTCTATCAATTTTAATGTCAACTTTCACTGGTTTCATTTTTTGTATGAAGTTAAAAAAACAGCCTGTATATTCCTAGCAACTTTTTTTCTTAGAATATTAATGGAAATCACTCCTCAAATTTTAGAACATACTTAGGAAAGACCCTGTATTAGTATTTTTATTAAATAAAAACATCTTGCCTTATTAAATTTTAAAACTTAGTGGAAATCTGTTGGTTGGTGGCATCTGATTTAAAAGGTGCCTACTGCCTATACACCGAAAAACTAACAAAAATATGTTAATAGCAAAATACTAGTAACAAGTATGTAAATAACATCCAGTTGATTAGCACTGAAATCGTAGATGATAATTTGATATTTACATTTCTATTACATACCAACAAAAAGCTGTAAAAACAATGTTATTAACATTGTTAGAATAATGTTATCAACGATATTACTGATACTGCTACTAACAATGTTACTGAAAGTTATGAACATGTTGGTAAATTTGATTATTTTCTTTATTTGCTGTTGCTGCTGCGTGTGTGGTAATTTTCGGTAACACCGAACAAAAACAAAGAAAAAGCGGAATCTTGATTCGACTTTACCTGTAAGGTAAAGGTATCAAGAATCAACTTACTCCATGTTCAATTTAATTAAATTTTTAAAGGCTCAAGCTATCGAGTAGTTTTTGAATAACAAAAAAATGTCATTATAAAAAATTGTAAATTCTTCATCAAGAAATAAAACCTGTGTTAAATACCTCAAGCATTACATTAATAACAAACTAAACAAATTTACTCCAAGATTTGAAAAAGGACGAAAATTAAATGACTAACAAGCTAGGAAACTATCATCAAAGTCGTCAATTTATTTAGTATCTCGGAAAGTAACAAAATGTTATCTACACGTTACTAACATCTTGTTTCCAAGTACATCACGCGGTATAATATGTCAGTAACATTTCGCTAACAACACTCTTTGATCCAGATCGATCGCAAAATATTTGCTACTAACAAAGTTATGAAGAATGTTATTGACACGTTAACGAAAAAATAATAATAGTAAATGTTAACAATAAATGTTATTGACAGAAATTATTATCAACATGTTATGATATTTCTTCACATGTTAGTCGCAAAATAATGTGAACAGAAGTATCCCAACATGTTCTATCCCAGTTTTGAAGATTTATTAAAAACATTGCTACTAACAACGTTATTAACAATGTTATCTTTGATGTAAAGCCGGCTTAAGGGGTTACTGATCTTCAATGTTGGCAACGCTGTGCTTTTTCTTCTCCTACTAAAAGTAAGTCAGGATAAAATCTTTTCCATGTATAGTCGTCATGGTCTTTCTTTTCTATAAAAAAGCGACAAATAGACCATACTGCGGTCTCTTTGTCGTCTCTCTGTTACTTTTTTTTGTAGCAATATCATAAAACCGATACAAAACTGGGATGACTATACCTACAGAGGACATCATAATTCATGACACTTAGAGAAAGCTTACAGAACTCCGTACCCATCTACTTCAAAACTATGAACGTCGAACGCAATCAAAACTTAACTTAACTTTCTACTTAAAAGTACATCCAGGATGTCGTAAGTTATTTTTTGCTTGGAAACCACAAATAAAATATCCAGGATGAGTTCTTCTGTAAAAGTTATGTCATGAATTATTATGATTGCGACTGTAGAAACTATAAAACCTAACATTAACACCGATTATTTAAAGAAATTAGTTTCGGCTTACTTCGTATGGATATTGTTTGAGGATTCAAAGAAATAATTAAGAAGATAAAAATTAAGTTAAATAATTTAATTGCTTATCACTTTAACGCTATAGTTTGCTACAAACTAACATTTCAATTACATAATTTATTGTTCTTAGAAATTCTGGCGCATAAAAATAATTTAAATTTCGCGCCGCGAAGAATTCAAATCGTATCTAAAGCGTATGTCGAATCTTCGAGAAGCTGTTAAATGTTACAAGTCCTAAAAACCTCTTTTCTTTTCAAATCGTTTCTAGAGTAGATATTGTTACGAATTCGAATTTGATTCGAAACTTTTCTGAATGTGCAGGCACACGCTCTTAAGAATTTTAGACACATTTTGCGCTTCATCCTTCCTTTTCTTTTTCTTCTTCTCTTCGACTTCTGTAACCGTTCTTTTAGATTTTGTTTGTGATACTGCTTGGGTTTTCGTTTTTTATTTTTTTTTATTTAAGAAAATTCCCTCAAGAATCATTGTACTCGATCTGTTGTTTTCAAAAAAAAAATTCTTATTCGTGTTTCGAGTTTCCAGTGACGACTTGCTTCGAATGATAATCAAAAAAAGTTTGCACTCCTTGTTATTATTATTATTATTATATCACAAACTCTTGGACACTAAATGGCGCATAAACACTTAACGTTTCGCAGTCGTTCGACAGCTTCGTCAGAAGTGAAAAATATAAACATGTTGTCAAAATAAACAATGTCGTCGAATTCTATTAATAAACGTACTGATTTTGCAAATTTAAACGATACATTTTGTAGTTTTCTCGATTCCTTAAATAGAATATAGATCTGTCAATTTTTTAACATTTATAATGTTGAAATTATTTTTAGATTAAAAAAAAAATCAAGTTACTTTTTCAGTTTCCGTTGACAACCTTGTTTATTTTGACAACATGTTTATATTTTTCACTTCTGACGAAGCTGTCGAACGACTGCGAAACGTTAAGTGTTTATGCGCCATTTAGTGTCCGTTTAAAAGAGTTTGTGATACATTTTTCATCGGACAAGAACCAGCTTTAATTATTATTTTTTTAGTGTAGTAAATTTTCAATTACGGATGTAATCCATCACCGAAATACCTATCACTCGTGAGTACCAAGTAATTAAAAGTAAATTACAGTTAAAATTGGGCGAGTAATTACACCATTATGCATACGCCTAGGATTACTTTCACGTTTTCAGTATTTGCTCCAATTTCATCTACATAGTTTGATTTATTTACAATTAGATAAAATAGATTGCCGAATTCTTCAACGAAAAGGAAATGAATCCGAGATAATGAAACCGTAAATAATTCCAAGCGAAATAAGAATTATTGCTACTGCTAACTACCGCATCCATATACGTATTGGACATTAATAAGCAAGAGAAACATTAATAGATTTTAAAAATAAACTCTCGGCCTTTACAAGACAAATATGGATTGATAGGAAAAAAAACGCGTTTAATACCTATTTAATATTCTGTTCGTTTTGTTCGTCGTGATATTCATAAGCGATATTTTTTTTAAGAGCGAATAAATTCTATTGATTTTAGTTACGGTTTAATTCACGTAAACGAAAATATTGCTTTCTTGAACGCGTACGTAAATACATATTATGTAAGCATAAGCAGGCATGTTTGTAAATCGATACGTTTAAATACAGCCTTTTACTTAATGCCGGCTACTATTTCTTAAGTAAATAAATCACAGGTATGTTAAGTTCTAAATACTGGACAATATGAACAATAGAGTACAATGTACATAATTTTTTTACATAGCTCTTTATGTTAATGTTAATAATAATGTATGATATAATGTGAACATTTTAATACGCTCAAAGAAAAATATAATTTAACTATTATTAACATTATCATACCCTACTTTGATCTAACCTTTAGCGACCCCTAACCAATATATTAAAAAAAATTTAATTGAATTACCTACTTGAATAGGCACGACTATAATTATTTCTACTTTCATGTAACGATACTTTCAATCACCCTGAATGCCCTGAAAGTTAAAAAATAAAGTTTCAATAGCACATGATCCCAAGGGGAGCTTAAGGTATGCTGTACTCTTATTTAAAAATACTGAATGCTCTTAAATGCAAACAACAGGATTTAAAATATTTAAAAGCACATAAACACACGTTCTTTATACATCCGTCACCTCCTCCGAGGTGAATTATTTAAATACACCGAAAGAAATTACACAACACTTCAAGCAAGTGAAACACGATAAACGGAAACACAGAAATAGTAGAAGTAAACAAAGCTTGTGGTGTATTCATCGAGATGTAAGTCAGGTCTAATTATTACGTATTTTCTTTGTATTGGAACTTCGATCTCTATTTATTGTTACAATTGTTTCGTGTGACTGTAGTTTTACTCAAACAATCTTCCAGCGAAATAAATTAGGAAAGCTCAATGAGAACAAAAATAAAAACAAACACTAGAAAAGAAACATAAAACAAGATATAACAGAATCAAAATATACACTGGTATAGGAAAAAGAATAGAATAAGTTGAAATAATCTAACTCTACAAGTTTAAATGAAATAAATCTTAAAGTAGATGGATATTAAATATCGTATTATAAATAAAATTAATTTTTTAGAAGAGTAGAGAAACTAAGTGTAGGGAAAAAATATCTATTCTGTGTTTTTAAATTTCATTTAATTTTTTCATAATTCATTCTGCTGTTGTATTCACTGTAATGATATTTTCAACAATTTCATTTTAATCTCAATGCTTTCATTTTGATTAGTTTAAACAGATGCAAAAATTGATAACTGTAGACAATTACATTGCGTCCGTTGATAGAACACCCTATATATTTAATTTTATACACTAAAGCAAAGTATTTCTTGCATTGACTAATGTTTCTATTGAAATTATGAACTGTAATGTAATATATTTTTTAATGTGTTAATTGTGACGTACGCATATTTATCTGTCCTAATCTTATCATTTTTGGTGAATTATATCTAATATTGACAATGTCCTATCATTTGATACATGATGAGTGACAATAAAGTATTATTATTATTATTATTATTATTATTATTATTACTATTATTATTATATACATTTTTTAAACTTTTAATTCGAAATTAAATGTGACATTTTAACAAATTTATAATTTTTGTGGCCTAGATGTTTTCTTTATTATTATTAAAGCAACTGCTGCAGTTTAGTGTTTGAAAATGAAAAAGCTCGCGTGTAAAATCTACGGGGTGAATAAAAAAACAAAGAATATAAGTTTTACAAAAAATAGTTTCAAACAAAAGTTAAAACAGCATAAAGAGAAAATTCTCCAGAAAAAAATATAGATTTAAAAAATCTTAATCCGAGATTAAAAGGTCAGATTATTGTTTTAAAAAACTTATAATAGCGGCTCTATCACTGATGTTCCTTACTTTTTATTAGCCCTGTATATTTCAAATAAAAAATAAGATTACAAATCATAGAAACGAAACGTTTGATCTCGAGATAAAGTGAATATGCTTTTCTTTCTGCAAGGTACATATTTGTGCAAACATAATTATTTAACATAAAGTATGTTGACGTCATTGGCTAAAGTATGCGACATTTCGGCGTCAAAAAAAGTTGCTTGCATTTTTTTATAGTGAATCGGTCAAATTTGGGTTATCTCTTCCTAGTTAGTTGAACGTCTCGAAACTCATTTGCATAATTTTTAGATTAATTAATTAAACTGTACGCGAATATTAAACTGTTTAATTAATTTAATTGTCATGTTTTGCAAATAATTTACCCCCAAGCTCGTTTTTGTTTCTTTAATGATCTCCTAAAATATAAATCCATAAAAATTATGCAAAATTATTTAATCGATTTAAGCTGCGTTCGTTTATTCAACTCCGTTCACTCTTTTTGCACTTTTATCTCACTCTTACTTGTATTGAAACTTATTCGCCCTCACTCTAATTTTACTCCAACCCTGCACGGTGTAAATAAACGAACTCAGTTTTAAATCTCCGCCTCCGTTTAGTTACACATAATGTAAATAGAAACAATATTTGTACAATTTTTAAGGCCTTAAAACTTTTGTATTTCTTGTTTCTTATTACATATAATCAAATTTTTTAAACAGTTATAATGGCGAGGTTTGTAAAAAAATTATTTTGTAACTTAAACAGGAAGGGACAATGACATGTACTGTTAATTTTCTCGGTTCAAGGGCTCTATTGTATTTATTCTTTTTTATCCAAACAATGGGGCAAGTACTTTTTTAGATTGGCTTCCGGTTGGAACCGCGTCACGTTGACTTCTACTGCCGACGTTTCGTTCTTCATTGCAGAAGAACTTCTTCAGGGGTGCTGCTGGTGGTGTTGCTGCTGCTTCTGGTTAGTCGTTGAGACTGAGTGGGTATGTCTGTTGTCGTGGTATTTATAGTGATCGGTGGGGGTAGTGAGTCGGAACGCTGACTGGGGATTGGTCTGTTGGGGCGTGACGGATCGTTAATGAGATGTTTCCAGGCATTGTGGAGGTAAAAGCCAGTATCACGGTTCAAATTATTGGGATGTTTGAGGATTTCTATGGATTCACGGATTTTACGATTGAAAAAATGAGATAGTCATCTCAAACATCCCAATAATCTGAACCGTGATACTGGCTTTTACCTCCACAATGCCTGGAAACATCTCATCAACGATCCGTCACGCCCCAACAGACCAATCCCCGGTCACCGTTCTGACTCACTACCCCCACCGATCACTATAAATACCACGACAACAGATATACCCACTCAGTCTCAACGACTAACCAGAAGCAGCAGCAACACCACCAGCAGCAGCAGTCCTGAAGAAGTTCTTCTGCAATGCAGAACGAAACGTCGCGTCGGCAGTAGAAGTCGCGGCAGTAGAAGAACGTGACGCGGTTCCAACCGGAAGCCAATTCAAACATGTACGACGGCCGCGGAAGCCTTCAAGTTAAATTACTTTTTTAGAGTTTAAATCCAAACTAAGATATATTTTCATTCATTCATGACGATCAATAATCTTTTAGTTTCCGTTAGTTTTTGTTAGTTTCATTAGTTTCTGTGAATTTTCAAAAATTTCTATTCAATTTTAATATGAAAAAGAAAACAAGTTTATACCGAGTAAAAGTTTTCTTTTTCATATGACAATATCACGAGCAAGAGCTACACAAAATTCAATTTTAACCTTTAACCTTTAGCCAAGGTAATACAAAGTGATTCAGAAATACTTATAATTGAAGAGGTTAGAACCGTAAGTATCTAAGTGCAATTTTTTTGTGAATTGACATAAGTGCTAAAAGAAGAGATGAAATACTAATTAATCTGAACAATTTGCATAAATGTTTTAGCTCCAAAGAAGGTATACCTAAGTATTAATTAAAGCGTTATGTCACTTAGATCCTTATGGTTGTAACACCTTCAATTCAAACCAGTCATTTCTGGAAACGTAGTATATTATGATTTTTTTTCTTATTTAGGTTAAAAAACCCAAAGATTTTATACAAGTATATCAGAGATAGCCTGTGTAAGTAAGCAGGTGTAATAAAATGGGATCCCTTTTCTGTACGTACTTTTATTATTGTGTTTTTAAACAATTTCATTATTGTGGTCAAACGATTTCTTATGATTGTGAGAATATTGGAAATTGACAATTTGCTGCCTAACAATAAGGCGACTTTCAACAAGTTTTGAAATTGTGTTTAAAGTTGAATCGGTTTTTACTTAATTACTACCACCAAATAATTAATTGACGTGTAATTGAACAGTACAAACAAGTAATTTTTAATTTACCTATTATAGCCTTCAACCTTTTCAGAAAAAAATAAATAAAAATGATACAAACTTCAGTTTTATCAAAATTTAAATTTTTGTTCCACTTTGTTTTTATTATATTAAAAAAAACACCAAACACAAATATTTGTTTCAAATATATACATAATTCCTTTATTCAAGTTCAATTATACAGGGTTGTTTAGAAATACTTGAACAGATTAGATATTTTCATATATTTTTTTATACTCGTATATATGGTGTCGGTGGCGTAGATAGAAATTTGTTTCTGGGGGTGGGCGATCAAAAAAAATCTAATGAGTACAGATTAGTTAACATTTTATTTATGAAACGTAAATTAGTGAACAAGAAATAACACAATACGAAAAACTTCTCTTGCATGAATTATCCGGAACATTATATTTTAGAAAAATTTCAGGGGGACCACGAGCTACCCCCCCCCCCCTATCTACGCCACTGCGGGTCTGTTACATATTCGAAGTTAACCACTGGAATCTCGAAAACGGTAAGAGATACGAAGACGGTTAAATTAAAAGTTGCGTCCATGTTTTGGTGCTGAACAATAATCCATTTTGAAAACTCTTCTATGATTTATAGTTTTTGAAATATTTCCGAAAAATTTAAAAACGTAATTATTTCTTTTATTTTTTTCTTAAGTTATTACTGTAGGGATCACAACAAAATATTATTATTATATTAGATATTATTAAATTTTACTTAAAACGTTTCGTCTCATTCTAACCATCATCAACTTCATTTTCTCTTATAGCCGCCACATTGCCTTTTAATACCATCAAATAACTCTATTTTTAATCACAAAATTTGTACATATATTTTTAAACAATAAATTCATAATAATATCTCTAATACAGAGTGGTTCAAAATTAATTACATCTAATTGGTTTTGGAATTGATTTCATATCTATTTATGTACCACTCTATTGTCAATTGTCTTGGGCCAGGCAAAACTGTCAATAGTGTCAATTAAATGTCAATTTCTGACATCAAATAAATTCGCTGCAATTAAGAATATCTTTAATTAATAAGCAAACAAAATGTAGATTTTTTTAATCGAGTCAAACCTCTAATATGGACACTTTGTTAATGACGAATAATAATACAGGGATATCCACATAAACCGTTCGTTAAAAGTTTTCAAGGTTGCAGTTCACCTAGATATTTGAAATTTAAGGAGCAAGGGTTTTCCGTAGAGATCTCTTTAAATAAAATAAAATTGTCTTTGTACCACTTCCGGTTGTACCGGAAGTCGCTATCAACTCGCTTATTTTAAATGGAATGCTATATTTTTTATCACGTTTTTGAATTCTACATGTAAAAATATGTTAAATTGCAATACATTTGCCTATCTCTAAAATGCATCATTTTTGAGATATTTTGAAATTTCTTAAAAATTTGGATTCTGCAATCTGATTTTCAAAAAATTATAACACAGCTATGATTGAAGCAATTTTATTTGTAATAGCTGATATTGTAGTTGAAGCTTTAACGTTCTTAGAAATTCCATAAGCATAATCTATTAAGCTACAGGGTGTCTAAAACGCACCGCTCCCCTCGAAGATATTCAAACACAGAAAAATACTTTTTTTCAAATGGAACCACCAATATTTTAATACACCATCGTATGAGGAATTAAATGCTGTGTCGAACTATACTAGCATTCCCTATACCTAACTTTAACAGTTTTTCATTTAAAAGATATTTTTGGTTTAATACATAAAAATTTACATTAGGTTAAATATTTCTAATTTTGTTGATATAGTTATGAAAACAACAAACAATTGCATTTAACGTTTCCTGTTACTACAAATTTTAAGCAAAAGCAAAAAAAAGTTGAGAATCAAAATCAAAATTATTCAAACGCTGATATTTTAAATCTATTTTTTAAATTCATGAAGAATTATCTAAAATTGTTCAGAGCAGAGAATGTGTGTTCAATCAAATGTATCCCTCTTGTCTCCTATGAATAAAACACAGTTTGGAAAGTTTGAACCTAACTTTATATAATTTGGAAAAATAAAATGTACGAAGATCAGTAACAAATAACGAAGATAATTAGACAATGGTTTTAAAATACTTTCACGCTAATCCAGAGAATTGCAAACTAGCAGCTATTTTATTCTTCAATTTAAAGTAATGCAATTTATGCTTTTTCGTTTTATAAGATCACAAGCGTCCTAAGAGAAGAATGATTAAAGAACTATTAAAATTTGTGAATTTCCACTTGCCAAATTCTATTTTTTTTTTTGGTTGACTACAAAATTTGTAGTAACAGTAATCGTTGTTATAATTTCCATGCTATCTTAATAAAATTAAAAATATTTGACATATTAAAATTGTAATTTTCTATGAATTAAATCGAAAATGTTTCATAACTCAGAAACTGTTAAAGTTGGGTATAGGGAATGCTAGTACAGTTCGACGCAGCATTTGATTCCACATACAACGGTGCATTAAATTATCGGTCATTCCATTTGAAAAAAAGTATTTTTCTGTGTTTGAATATCTTCGAGTGGAGCGGTGCGTTTTAGAGACCCTGTAGCTTAATAGATTATGCTGATGGAATTTTTAAGAACCTTAAAGCTTCAACTACAATTTTAGCTATTACAAATAAAATTGCTTCAATAACAGCCGTGTTATAATTTTTTGAAAATCAGATTGTAGAATCCAAATTTCTAAGAAAATTCAAAAAATGATGCATTTTAGAGATAGGGAAATGTATTGCAAATTTAACATATTTTTACATGTAGAATTCAAAAACGTGATAAAAAATATAGCATCCCATTTAAAATAAGCGAGTTGATAGCGACTTCCGGTACAACCGGAAGTGATACAAAGACAATTTATTTTATTTAAAGAGATCTCTACGGAAAACCCTTGCTCCTTAAATTTCAAATATCTACGTGAACTGCAACCTTGAAAACTTTTAACGAACGGTTTATGTGGATATCCCTGTATTAATATTCTGCATATTATACAGACCCGTTTCACCCAATAAAATTATTTACTGTTTTGTAACAGTATGTTCGTCGAGTTATTAAAAACTCGCTAACAAAAATAAATCGCAATTTTTATCATTCCTTCATTTCGAGGGCGTCATATCAGAAGGGCGTAACAGCATAGGATTATAATGGCTCTTACGCCCTTCTGATATGACGCTCTCGATTTGTTTCAGCTTTCTGAATCGAACCCCAAGAGCACTGGCGATAATGTTGAGACACCCGGTATATATTCAAATCTATTTGCTTTTAAAAAGGCAATAATTGAAAATTATCAACCAATAATAAATTGCATTTTAATTTTAAAAGAACCAAATAAAATTTGTAATTTAAAAACAGAGTTATTTTTATACAACTAAGCAATGCAACGTAAACATTCTTGTTAGAATACTAGCAATTTTTTCAAAATGTAAAATATTTAACAAACTATATTAATAAACCTATCTCGAAGATATGTCAGTTTAAAAATTCAAGAACAAAACGTGATTGTTTTTTTTTTTTTTGGAAAGATCTCCCAATTTTTTAATTTATTTGTAAGGAATTGTAATTAACAAAATGCAATTTCTTAATTACACAAAAATATAATGTGTAATACAAAAGTTAAGTGATCAGTCAATAGTGTCAATTAAATGCCGTTTTCTGACGTCAAATAGATTCGCTGCATTAAAAAATATCTTTGTTTAATATGTATTACTAAAATGCAGATCTTTATAAGTAAAACAAACTTCTGATTTGGACATTTGGTGTTTTGTTCGTCGATTTTCAGTTGTTTCCTCTTTTCTTAAATAACTCGTTAACGAAAATAAACTTTTAGTATTCTTTCATTTCGATTTGTTTCTGCTTTCTAAATCGAATCCCAAAAGCATGGGCGTTCGTTTTGAGACACTCAATACATTCAGATGTGAAGAAAGACGAAAGTGAAACATCTTTTTTCGTCATTGTGTTTAAAATCGAAACTTACGTCATTCTACTCGTATTTTCTTTTAAGAAAATCCAATAATTAATTGAATTTTAATTTAATTTAAGACAAAAAAATAGTTCTAAATAAAAATTTGTAATTTAAAAATAAAGCTATTTTTATACAACTAAGCAGCATAAGCACTGTTGTTATAAGACCTGTATTTTTACAAAACGAAAAGGTTCTCGATAGTGTTAAAAATTCAAGAACGAAACGTGTTTTTTTTGTGGATTTCTTTCAATTTTTTTATTCATATTATTTACCTCTAAGAAATTTACAATGTATTTAACAGCACACAAAAATATAATTAAGTAAATTTAATATTGTGTAAACAATATAAGAATCGAATAAGTTAATTGTGTCGATGACAACTGAAATTAAAGCTGCGAACTCACCGAGAACGATGAGCACGAGAAGGACGAGGTCCTGCAAAGGACCTCTAATTAACATGCTGCACGACTAACACACTTCACTTGTACCCGAGAGCGTTACACCATTTGGTTAGGAGCATGCACTTGCCTGAGTGAATTTCAACTAAAGCGCCAACACAAAACACACAGCGACTTGAGAGATCTGGCACGCTGGTCTATTGACTTTAACTCACTTACATGGTCTTAACTGCGAACCAGGAGGTCCGTTTCAGAAGACCTTCGCCGAACACAATGGGTGTCTGATTGTTTTGGACCAAATTTCTTCGCGGGCACATCTTGATGGGTGATAAATTACGTAACACTGAGCTCTTAATTAAAGATTCGCCGGTTTGTGTTATCTCACCTATGATAATACAACGGGGGCCTTACATAATAGCTTGCTTTACAAAACGGAGTAAGAGAGAGTGTACATTTTTTTGTTCACAAAAAAAATTATATAATAAACACGTTTCATTTCAAAAGGTATCGCGCAAGTACAAAAATTTTATGTCATTGCCATCTACGAAAACAAAAACATTTACTTTAATAAAATTATTAAATTATTATCAATTTATTAGATGAATTAACAAGTTGGGATTAAAACGAGTATATAAAAATACTGAGGAGAGCTTTATGCCATTGTCATCTACAGAGAAAATAGTATATTAAAACACAAGTTACAGAAGGCAGTCTTTCAAGCACGAGTCCGAAATTCCAGCACGAGCCGCTTGCGGCGAGTGATGGAACGGACGAGTGCTTGAAAAGCCTTCTGTAACGAGTATTTTATACTATTTTTTTCTATTTTGCCCCTTTTTTAAGAAAAAGCGATATTTTAAAATTTAGGGAATTTTGCGGTGGTTGGTGACAATTATTTAACATCATTTAAGTAGGCAGTGGGAAATACAATTTTAAATGAAAAGTAAAAAATACAAATGCTCAACATTATGGATTTCAGCAAACTAACCTGCCCAGCTGCTCCACTGGATCATAGTCTGATTGCGCCTCGTATAATAAAACCACTGTTGAAGGTAATAATGCGCTCCACAAAATTATTATATCAAATCAGAACATACCAGGCAGTAGTATAGTCTAAAGACACATCCAATGTAATCGTTAACGTTTATAATAATTGCACATTTCATGGTGGTGATCGTTTAAATTAAATAAAAGTTCTTGATATCGTTTGACATTTGATGTTTATTTCTTACTTGGAATGAGTACTACCAACATTAAATAAATTAATTACACCAATGCCATTAACGCACTCAAATTTTCTATTAAAGCACTCGTTTCGGTGCGTTAATAGCTCTGTTACCAACGCAAAATAGAAAAATGTGTTTTTATAGAATTATTAAATTATTAATCGAGTATGAAAACTTAGGCATTATCTTACCGTCCATAAAATAGTTCACCTTGCTAGTCAATTTGATAGATGAATTAATTAACAAGTTACACGCAAGTGTAAACCATCTGAATTAGCTTTAGAAGATTTGTTTTATCTAACCATCTGCAAAAAGCTACGTTCTACTCCTCGTAACATAATTATTAATGAATGACAGATGGTCCTTAAACAGGTACTAGATACTCAATAATTGTTATTGTGCTTTGTGCAACAGTTACGCTACCATACAACAAAAGCATACAACGTTTTACTGCGTAACGGATAAATTGGTGAAGTAACATACGCATTTAGAACAGTTACTTTAAGAGGTTTAAGTACTTCATTGAAGTGCATGTGAATAGAAAGCTTATTTACATAAGTACATATTTAGTTTTACAAGAACGTTTTCCTTTCGCGCTAGCCAATTTAAAAAAGAAAAAAACTTGTTATAAACATCATGAATACTTTGGTTTGAAACAATAATTAGATTAGATAATAATCTCAGAAAAACAAGGAGTATGCAAAGATTCAATTTTGCTTATTTTGAATAGCGTTAAAGAGTTTGACGAAATTTTAAGTGGTCACATTCAAATCTATTTGGGATTTTATTTATTTATTTATCGGCAATTAAATCTTCGAAAACTTTGAAAATTGTAAGATCATGTCAAAACTTACTTACCTGATACAATTAAAACATTTAGAAAAACCTTAATGTTGCTGAACTCGCAGGATAATCTAATCACTATCCCTAACCATGGCGGGCAATAAATTAGCAAAAAATAACTTATATTATAGCGTTTTCCACTGGCTTCACTAGTATGCACTGAGTGTATTTTCATCTCGATTCAGCTTTACGTAATAAAACGAGATAGAGATGTCCTGAGTGCACACCGATGCAGCCAGTGGAAAACGTTATTTTAGACGATAATCCAACTCGGACTCGCAATACTTTAATGGCAAAGCATCAGGTATGTAACCAGAAGACTCAAATTCGAATCTCGATTGGGGCGGAAATATGTCTGCCAAAAATTGCGTTAGTGTTTCTTTGAAATTTATTTCACTTTAATTAAAAATGACTTACCTTGTCGCATATTCCGAAAACGATCATCGCAGATCAAGATTTCGTGATGATTTCACGACAAATCTACACGATTACTTCAAACCTAGTTCATTTCTTAGTATTGATTGGAACAGGTTACCCACCGTTGGGCGCCAAATAATAAAGTCAGGGGGGTATAAACTACTTTATTTTATTATTTTAAGGAAAACTACATTTTCAAAATCGATTGTTTAAAAAAGTTGGGCACCAACTAAAAAGATCAAGACATAAACTATACTATATTTTTATTTTAAGAAAAATTACACTAGCAAAATCGTTTGTATAAAAGAAACATTAAAATAATTATAATGGCAATAAAAGAGTAATTCCTAATTTTGGAAATTTAATATAGCGACCGGTTTCGATAAATTTATCTTCTTCAGGCCTAAAAGTTACAATTCATTGTAAAAACAATCAAAAATATTTTTATTTATAAATGAAAATTTTATAATTATAAAATATATTCTTCACAACTTCACAACATAATTTAGTATCCTTCCTTTTTCTCTCCAACGATGGCAGTTTTCAATTTTTATTTTTGTCTTTTGATGATAGCAGTAAGTAATCAATGCTATTCATAATAACCATATCAAGGATTTAATTAGTTATTATTAAAGAAATATGAACAACACACAAAATATATTTTCACATAATATAACATCAAAATATATAAAAAAAAAATTTCACAGCCAAACTGACACGACTGTCCGGATCTTCTCGAGTTCGTTGGGCGCCAACTGATAAATTGAAGTATAGCTGAGCGCCAACTGATAATAAAGACATATAAACTAAGGTATGTTTTTATTTTAAGAAAACTTACACTTGCAAAATCTATATGCATAAAACGAAATACATGCTAATACTTCAAGCACCTACTTCGAAAGTGAAGTACCTTCTATAGGAACGTAGTATTTACTATGCAATCTAGTAGATACTAGAGCACAAGAGCACATAGAAGTTTTTACTTCGCTGTAGAAGCACCTACTGTAGTATCTACTTCAAAGCCTCAGATTCATTTTAATAGTAAACACTACTGCAGCGTAGTAGTACTACGTGCTGTAGTATAAACTTTGCTTTCGTAGTGCGAGTATATGCTTCAGAGCTGCAGTAGGTACTTTATGTAATAGAAGATACTTCGAAGAATATGCTAATTTGAGAAGTATTAGCATCTACTTCGTTTTATGCGTACCACCCAATAGAATTACTAAATGTAGTCTACTTGATCAGGTTTTTATTTAGACACTTGTTATAAACTATACTGTTTTTATTTTAAGAAAAATTGCACTTGCAATATCGATTGTAAAAAGAAACCTTAAAATCTACAGCTCACTTTCTTTTTTAACCTCGTAACTTTATGTTTTTATTTTAAAGGGCTATTTGTTTTTCTTTGGAAGTAAAATTTTTATTCTAGGGTTATTCGGCAAGGTTGGGCTGAATTCTTAAAGACACTCTTTTGTTGTATGCCTTATATTTCGAAACAAGATTTGTTCCATCATCAGAGGCTCTGCGATTGTACAAGATAATTATGCAGTTAGTAAAAAAAGTTTTTTTAAAACATTAAAATGACTTACAACAGCTTGAGGGTTCCAAGTAAAATAGCACATTACAGTAATTACAATTTTCAAACAGTTAAAACATTATAAAACACGTTAAAATTAAATGAAGAACAAACACAAAATTTGTAGGTTAATCATCAATGGCTGACACCACGTGCGGGAACCACATGGATCAAAGAGCAAACCACGTTCACAAACTTGGCGGCAATTTTGAAAATTAAAAAGTTTACAAAAAGTTCTATTTTTGTTTTTTTTTCCTTTTCCATTAAATTACAATAAATATTACTTAAATTTTGTATGTCGGATTGTGCATTCATTGTATCAGAGTGAGTGTAGATGTGAAACATTTCAATAAAAAGTCTTTTGTGTAGGTTGTTCTCAGTCGTGATCACCTCCACATTGTCCAGTTTAATGTTATGATTAAATTCATTAATGTGGTTAACTAGAGAATTGGCATTATTGTTATGTTTGATGTCACTTCTATGTTTCATTACACGTTGTTTTAAGTGTTGAGATGTCTGTCCAATGTAGACGTGGTCACACTGACAACAAAAATTAACAACTAACTTGAAGATAAAAAATATTACAAACAACTCAATAAAGACCCCACAGGATCCATACAAAAACGAAATAATGATTTAGTCAAAGCTCTTAAAAATAAAGAACACATCGATAAGGCCACTGCCAAAAAGCTGAGCAATTACAGTGGGAACGCTCCTAGGCTCTATGGCCTACCCAAAATACACAAAGAAGATATACCTTTACGACCCATTGTGGCTTCCAACAACGCCCCCACGGAACAACTAGCCAAATTTGTGGCTGACATCTTGAACAGAGCACAACAAGACAATTATTTTGCAAAAGATTCATTTCATTTTGCTGATTTTATCAATAATTTTCAATTACCTCAGGGTTATGTAATCATCAGCCTTGATGTGGTATCTCTGTTTACCAACATACCACACACACTTATCATTGAAAGCATCACTGACAACTTTGAACACATAAAGAAATTCACTAATATAACTTTATCTGAACTAATTGAAATTGTCAACTTTTTATTAAACTCAAGTTATTTCACATTTGATAAAAAATATTTTCTACAAGTCTTTGATTGCCCAATGGGCTCATGCCTCAGTCCTATTCTTGCTGAATATGTCATGAACAAACTCTTAGATCATTGTATACCCAAATTGGAATTCAGATTACCGTTTATAAAAAAATATGTTGATGACATCATCACAGCTGTACCGGCCAATGCCTTAGAGAGAAAACTCTTCAAATTTTTAACAACTTCAATGATAGCATACAATTCACCATTGAAACAGAAAAGGACAACTCTGTTACCTTTTTAGACACCTTATTAATAAGAAATAATTCCAACATCATTGAACTTGATTGGTATCAAAAACCCACTAATTCAAACAGATACATCAATTATCAGTCACATCACAATTACAAAACCAAAATCAATTTCGTGTTAGGCATGAAAAATAGAATACTAAAAATCTCACATAACAAATTTAGGGAAAAAAATCTGAATAAATTATCCAATATTCTACAACAAAACAGTTATCCCAAAACTCTTGTCAACAAACTCATTCATAGTCATGACTCCAACTTAGCGAAAAAAACAAAAAACTACAATCTGACTCCTTATGAACTCAACACCATAAAATTTTTTAAATCTTTTCCTTTTATAGACGAAATTCAAACGAAGATCAACAAATTGTTTTCCCATGAAAATATCACGTTAGCTTTTAAAAATGTCAAAGTCGTTAATAATCTTTTTTCTAATGTAAAGGAACCTATCTCTAACGAATTAAAAAGAAATGTGATTTATCGTGTGGGTTGTTGTCAGTGTGACCACGTCTACATTGGACAGACATCTCAACACTTAAAACAACGTGTAATGAAACATAAAAGTGACATCAAACATAACAATATTGGTCGCGTTCAGACGACCACAGCAGCTGAGTTGCTAACTCAGCAATCGTTTGTGATTGGCTCATATTTAGATGATAGCCAATCACAAACGTTTGCTGAGTCAGCAACTCAGCTGCTGTGGTCGTCTGAACGTGACAAATGCCAATTCTCTAGTTAACCACATTAATGAATTTAATCATAACATTAAACTGGACAATGTGGAGGTGATCACGACTGAGAACAACCTACACAAAAGACTTTTTATTGAAATGTTTCACATCTACACTCACTCTGATACAATGAATGCACAATCCGACATACAAAATTTAAGTAATATTTATTGTAATTTAATGGAAAAGGAAAAAAAACAAAAATAGAACTTTTTGTAAACTTTTTAATTTTCAAAATTGCCGCCAAGTTTGTGAACGTGGTTTGCTCTTTGATCCATGTGGTTCCCGCACGTGGTGTCAGCCATTGATGATTAACCTACAAATTTTGTGTTTGTTCTTCATTTAATTTTAACGTGTTTTATAATGTTTTAACTGTTTGAAAATTGTAATTACTGTAATGTGCTACTTTACTTGGAACCCTCAAGCTGTTGTAAGTCATCTTAATGTTTTAAAAAAACTTTTTTTTACTAACTGCATATCTTGTACAATCGCAGAGCCTCTGATGATGGAACAAATCTTGTTTCGAAATATAAGGCATACAACAAAAGAGTGTCTTTAAGAATTCAGCCCAACCTTGCCGAATAACCCTAGAATAAAAATTTTACAAAAATTTTGTTTTTCAACAAGTACGGCATACTTCCCCAGTCTTTCGATTTCTTTGGAAGTGACATTAAAAATTTTCTTTCTCTAATATTAGCATGCATTAGAAAGAAACAACTAAATGTTTGAAAGTTTACTTGTAAAAGAAAACTTTTACAGAAAAACTGGAACAAACGCTATTTTTTACAAGTTTCTGTAAAAGTAGACGGTTTGCGCAATCTACCAATTTCACGATATACCAACTTAACTTTACAACGGGTGGTTCATTATAACCTTTAGTTCCGACAATTAGAAGTTTGTGCCTTTATTGTTTGTGAAACAAAATGCGGCAGTGGAAGACTGTCCTGTCTCTTCCACTTTCAAAGGTTATGTTCTTATTTGTTCTTATCATGTTTATATTTACATTCGTTTTAAAGTTGGCAGTTTTGCACAAGCAAGAGAATTTACAAGAAAAACTTGTTGCGGACAGAAAATTTCGGATGTCACTGTCACTCATCTGACGTATACATATAGGAAATCCTTAACTTTTACGTCAGTGGAATGACAGTGACATCCGAAATTTTCTGTCCGCAACTGTACATGTAGGTAGGACTTTTAACGTCACTTTTAAAGCCGCTTCAAAAGAAAAATTTGTTCATGTAAATCGCTCTTAAGGAAAATTGCACTTGCAAAATTGATAAATATATTAAAAAACACTAAAATTAAGAACCGTCTTTTTTGACACAGTCAATTCGATAGTAAGAAAAAAATGACAATAAATTCGTTTTCCGTTGGGCGTCAATCAATAAGATCGCAGTTTAAACTCCCTGATGAATGGTGTTTTAAAAAGATCTCATTTTAAGACTCTAACGTCTAGTTGAAGCATCATAATAACAACAATCAAACTGACTGCGAACTTACTTGCGCAGCTTTTTGGCAATCTTTTATAAATCTGCAAAATTTATTTAATAAAACGAAATGAAATAAAAACTTCTAAGTCTTTCAAAAGAAATAACAAAAAAATATTGATAGCGATGGTAAAGTTTTATGTATAGGTAGGTACGTCCAACATTGTATTGGATTGTCAAAAATTGTCACAAATTTTTCCAGAAGAAGTCCACCGTTCGGCAAAAAAAACGCTCACGAATTGAGTGATTTGTTGATAAAGCCCCTTGTGTACAATAGTGTAAGACTTAAGACAACCCAAAATGTCATCTGAAATTTCTAATCTAAAACTGAATTTTTAAATCTGACAACACAAGCAACAAATTTTCATTGACATTTACATTAAAATTTGTATCACAAATTCTTTGTGATACAATTTTCATCGGACAAGAACCTGTTTGAATTAAAATTTGTGGAATAAACTTTGACAACAAGCAGAAATATCAACATCTAACAAAAGAATATAATTCTAACCGAAAGGAAAACCGTTTGCGTTGGCTCGACTTTATTTGCAGGTCAACTATTTAGTGATTTCTGCATAGTGATCAATTAATGTTTGAGTTGTTCTAATACACTTCACCATTGACTACGTTTATCTCGCACGTTGAATTCGATTGAGATTTCAATCGATTGAAATAATAATGTTTGAATTCCGACATGAACAGATCTAATGTGTCACTTCAATCCGATCGAGAATTTAACTCAATCCGCCTGAAAATGGGGATTGGATTGACGAAGCCACTTGAAAAATAGCGATATAAACGCTGATTCAAATTATTGACATTGGCTAACTTCATGTTACATAAACATGTTGTAATATCAAATTATTAGCACTGCCATTAATTTATTTCTAAATTATCCATTTCAATTTAACATAATAAACAAAAACTTACAGCTGATGGTTGACAATTGTCATTTATTGTCCGTTATAAACATGTAATGCATCATCTAATGTTAAGTTAGCAACTCAATGCGTTTCTTTTTACCATGTGGTCGTCTCTTTTTAAGATCAAAATAATATTTCAAGCGGATTGAGGTAGATGATCATAAAACATATCAGATTCACGAATCCGCTTGAAATCTCAATTGGATTCAACGTGCGAGATAAACGTAATCATTAACATTCACTGATACACTATGACCTTTCCTGATTGCTTATTCCAAATATCTTTATCTTTATTTACTTTTGGTTGAAACTTGATGGAAATTCTCTGAATCACACTAACACAGTTACTTAGTCTATTCAAACTAATTCGGCACTACAGTTTTTTTCTAATGCAATGTATTGGAGCGTCTTTTAAAGTATTTTTAAATTTTCAAACTTTACGACTACTCTTCCGAATTCGGGGATTATCTGGAGTAAAAATGAATAAGCGGCAACTCTACGTACATACATTATAGAAAACGATAATTCGAAGACTTGTGACTCCCTCTAAAGGCAAAAAGTTTGACAACATCAAATCAAATCAAGTTGTTTTAACATAAATGTAATTGAGAAGCGAGTTCTATATTTAATTAGCAAATTCTTTATATTCGGGATTATCAGATCTAAGGAAAGTTGCTCAGTTTAGGAGAAAACAGGAAACTGTCGCCATAATCTAGGGAATTATAACTATAAGTAACGACCTATAGATATATTCTTTGGTAACGACACTCCAATAAAAAAACCCACCTGTTATTTAATTTTGAAAATACTTATGAGTATTTGAAATGTTGGAAGGAATGAAAGACGTTTCCAAAGTATACTAAAATTTCACTATATTAAAAATTGTCCAAATTACAAATTTCACAGTTTGTATAAAACATTTTGCATTTTTATACTACTATTTAATATAGTCAACTTTCCACACTCAAGCGCCTCAATGGATTGAATGAATCTTTTCTCAAATGAAATTATTCTATCTTCCGATCTCAAGCTCTAATTCCAAGTTGCATTTTTTTCTAAACAGAACGCCACGTATATCAATTTGTATTCGAATTCTCAACGTTTCATTTTCCATTGCCAGCTTCTTCTTTTTTCTCCTGATAATTCTACGATCTAGTTATTTTTCTCAAAAAACTTTCTTTAAATAGCGCCCTATACAGGCTGTTTCATTGAAGATGCACCAAACTTGAGGGCCACGTTTCTGACATTATTTCAAACAAAATATCTTAATAAAATTTTTTAATCGGTGCAACTTGAAATTTGCATAATTTGGAGCCGATATTTTTATAAATACCGTAACGATTTAAATTTCTGCCGCCGTGAAACAAGACGAGCGATTTAAATTGTTTTATGAATGGCAGGCGGCTGCAAGAAGACAATAAATATCTATCGTAAACGCAAAAATTTATGAGAGGCTTTTAAGTTTGCCCTTGACCGTAAGACGTGTTAAAGGCGAACACTTTGAAAAAAGCGTGCGTTTTCGTCGCACTAACATTTATGCAAACCGTAATTACATCAAATTTGCCGAGTCTTAATAATGTACGATAATTAACGCTTATAACGGGTTTTTATTTATTCCTGTATCCAACAATTAGTACAATTATGTACAATTAATAAATTGGGAAAATTAGTAACTAGAATTATTGCTTCCGCCGCGCCGGTCTGCCTATCAAACTGAACTTGGTCACATGAGGTAGAAATAAATTCGGAAGCGGGCAAATTACGAAAACGGCAATTACCTTACAACATGTGTTCGAATAATCTGCGTATTCTCGAAATGTGTAATCGCCCATCGCACACACCAACACACCCCCACACACACTTACATAATAAACTTAAAAATGAAAAGTATAAACTACACCAACTAATTACTCGTCACTACAACGTTAATTAGAACGGAGTGAACGAACTAAATGTGTTTAATCATATCATCTGAGGCGCGACAGTTTATGGGGTAATAAAGTAAAAAACCGATCGTTAAGGCAGGTTAAGAATTCGGGCCGCTCTCATCTATTGTACGTTTTAAAAATATACGATTCTCCTTTCCCTTCGATTATCTCAAAACTTATTCATTTAAAAAAATATATTATAGGAAACTTTTGTTTCTTTTCACGATATCTACCGACATACCGAGTTTGGTGCATCTTAACTGAAACAGCCTGTATATCAATTGATTTGTAGTGCAAACTCACAACTAGGTTCAGAAATAACAAATAACACAGCAATACGGCTAAATTCGTAAGCTATGGGATATTTTTTTAGTATTAACTTATGCGAAAAGATTTTATTAGAACTAGCTCGTGCATCAATAAAACTCTTAACGACACAATCACATCTAATTAATTATTTAAAATTTGACGTGAAACTCACGTGAAACGTGAAAATCGAAACAGGCATAAATAAAAAATTGTAGCAAGTGTATTCTACCAAAGAAAAACCACGATAAGAGCGAAATCCGAAAGTATGGGAAAAATATGTTAAAAAAATTTTATGTACAGGTCATTTCTTTACTATATGCCCATCGATCTATCGATCGATCAAAGTACTTTTATAGAGCTATCTCCTTCTAACTTTTGTGAAACGGCCTTGCGAATTTTGTCATGACATGTCGTTTCGTCGTATATTTTCTTAACTCAAATCCATACGATTGGCATATAAATTAAAAATGAACTGTACTCTAGTTATCGAGAAATAATAATTAATTAAAAATTGTCCGCAAAACGTTGGGTCAGAAAGAGGAGGAAGTCATAAAAGTGTTTCATAGTTTTATGATAGGTACGGCACGGCGTCAGACGTGAACTTGACCTTTAATGGAAATTTCACGTCAATTCCGTTTATAGACCAAGTTCACGTCCGACGCGCGACGCCGTGAAATACGAATTTTAAAATATTTACCTGACAAATGCATGCAAATCACCTGAAGTAAATTATTCCGTACAAAAGATAAAAACAGCCACACATTGAACATCTACTTTCACAAGTAAACAAATAAATCACTAAAACACGAAAACAATTCAAATCTCCGTATTAAGAATTCTATTATTTTTGTACTCTCAGAGTAAATATCATAAATCGTTTATGACACACGTACAGCCGTGAATTTGAGTTTTAGTTTAAACATATAGCCGTAACCAGCAAAGAAAAAGGCTCGTCATCAAAAGCTGAAGCTAGAAAGAGACATTAATTTGCTATTTATATTTTTACCACACTGAAATCATACGCGTGTGATTTGTAGCGAGTCTCTGCTGGTTACGGGATGTAGCTTCTTTTTTTGGTAAATTTATAATTAAATAATTACAAACTGTTCCACAGAATTTTTTATATATTTTCTTGTAATCTGTGACGTATGCGGTTTTTGTGGAAGTAGTCAAAAACTGTACGCATAGCACTAGCGACGTTCAAAACTCGTGCATTCTACAGCTGGATCTAATAAGGTTTTATTGTTTTATGTCTCCGTGCGTCGTCGGCGAGAAAACTTTTACAATCTGCTGCCCGATTGCAGTGGCGGCTCGTACTTTATTTTACAGGAGAACACATATTTAAAATGTTTCTTGTATATATCATTATTATCAAACAAATGCAGTGAAATTACTAAATTGTGAAAACAAAGTGTGTAAGATATTTTCCTCTTGATGGAACTCTATAAAATATTTAGTGAGGGTCCATCTTTTGCAGAGAAAACGACAAGAATAACATTAAAACGAAGTCCAAACTGCGATAATTTATTAATATTCCACCAAAACATATGAGAATAACGGTGCGGTGGCTTGCAAAAAAGATCGCGTACACGTAATTTCTGTTGTATTTTAGTCGGTCTTAATTTATAATCTGTCAGTGTCAAACAATAAAAATGCCGAACCTTACATTTCCTTTATTCATAAAATCTGCACCTCTGTTATGTTTGTTTCCTGATACTTTAATAACAAATTTATGCTTAAATAAATCGTTGCTTAAAAGACAAATGAAGCAAAATAATTTTTTCTTCTCCACACACCCGCACATTCACGAAAACTTATTACAGGCATTTTCCTTTTTAAAATATCAGTTAAACTCCCTAGTTTTACCTACCGTTGTTTTTTTAGTATTTAATTTTGGGGTGGGTCTGCCAAGTTTTTTATGTAGAGCTTGTCTTTACAATCGAGAGGCCTTTATAATAAAATGTACGTCACCGCATTCATTTTTGCAGCATTGCAACACAGTACACAGTGAATATTCGAGTAGGTACACGAAGTAAATTGTGCTCCTCTGTGGGCGTTCCTGGGCTCCGTTGTCATGACAACCTGATAAACACACCGTCTAATTGTAACGGCAATGACGTGTTCTCGGGACACGTGAACTTATAGAAGTAAATATTGGTCAGAATCTGCGAAATAAGTATTGAGACTTAACAAGCTAATTTCTTACAGTTTGGTCTTATTATTTATTATTAAAAGAAATAAAATAATGATAAACGAATAAATATATGAAAGCTTGATTAACTTGGGGGGCACGTGCTCCTGTGCCTCATTGAAACAGCCGCCACTGCCCGATTGTTAAGATTGGTTAAATACTAATTACACCAATAAATAGATCGGACATTAAGAGCCTGTGCATTGGCCCGGCAAACACCAGATTTAAGTCCTTTCAATTTTTTTTTCCTGAGGGTGAATGAATTTCGCTGCTTTGATTCGAGATAGCCTCCACATTTTTTAACGAGAGAACATAAGACGAGCTAAAGAACGTGTCAATAATAATGGCCTCCATTTTGAACACCTGTTTTGATAAGATAGCAGTAAGTATAAGTGGTTTCGCTTTACACAATTATTTGCGAATTCGTTACTCCTTAACGCTTATTTCATATACAATTCCAGTTATTTTAGAAATTACTAATAATTATATTGCGTAAAAGAAACATAACTCGAATTTTTGTTTCCTACTGTTAAACATGTAATTAAACGAAATTGAGTTGTTCGTGAAAGTCACATTGTGTGTAGTCAATAAAATAATAATCATAAAATTTTATATAACTATTCCATTTTACTGCTGTTTTGGGACAAATTTTTAATTAATTATAAACTGTTCCGTAGAATTTTTTAAACATTCTTCCCGTAATCTATAACGTTCATTCTCGTACACGTTTTTCTTTTTTTTGATGGAGCAATTAAAATTCACCTATACCGGCTGTTTCAAATTGGGTGTGCACTAAAGGGATCTCCTAAACCGTGAGTTACAGATTCGGTTAAATGGAAGAAAAGTTGCACCAGTCATTGCTTAATTCATATCCATTAACAGAATCAATTTTCTCTTAATTATTCTTGAGATATTGGTGAAAATGTAAAAATATTAATTTTCCTTTTTCCTCTGTAACTCCCTTATTAAAAATAATTTATAAATTCTGTCTTGACTTTCTACAGGCCCTTTTGGATTCTGCTTCAAATAGGGGCAGTAGAATTGTGGTCACACGTTTCGTCTCTCCGCGACCATCCTCAGTTTAGATTTTTTAAATATAACGTATACCTTTTTATTGTCGTATTTGTTGGTATTTTTTCTCCTGATTGTAATGGTATATCATACTTAATTGTTGATATTAATTTGAATCTTAAATAATACAGATTTTTATAGGAAAATTTTATTTAATACATTTCAAATATTTAGTTCATTTTCTTAGCTGTAGTGTAAATTTCAATGAATTATTTAATATTTGTCTCTATAGCTATTGTATAACAAATTCTTTTAACGGACACTGATAGTGCGCATTTGTAATATCCGTTAAAAGAATTTGTTATACGAGCTAGTTGTTGACGAGGCTAATTTTACAAACAAGGGAATATTTAACCCATTTTTGCTTGAATTCTATTTTTTTTTAATTTTTGTTTACTAAATGCAAATATTTAGTAAAAACAGATAATTAATGCATAATATATCAATATTTATAATATTTTTCTTTTGCGTAGTTGTTTTTAATGATGCTCCAAAGATGGAACACCGAGCCTGTTATTGCCAATCATTAATAATACAATGAAAATTTTAAATCGGACTGTCTTTAGAAGATTAGATAAAAAGTTCATGACTATAGAATCACTACCTTCGAAATTAATGTTTTCTCTTTCCTTGAAGATTGCATAAGATATCCTAAAGGTTCGCTAAGGCACCACATTTTGTATCCGTTTCCCACGTATAAATGTTCTGTCGCATGAGGCCCGTAATAGGGCATCATACTTTCGCCCATATTTAAATGTTCACTAATAGCGTTTTCTATTCACCTGCACTGCTTGTACTTTGAGTACTTGCATTTTAGTAGTCATTTCAAAATTGTAATCTGTTTTTGATCTGGCCTAGGCAGTAAATATGTTGACTAAGAAGCTGCTTACTTCTTCATCAAAAAATAAGTCGAAGCAGCTAGTAAGATCTGAAGATATAGGTTCCGGAATTTTTTGGCTAATGCAAGTAATGAAAGGACCAAATATTGGACTCAGATCAATTTTGGGACAGTTTCGTTGAACTAGTTTTCTGGATTGCCCTGGTTGTAATGATGAACCTTCTTTTGTAGATGAATAATAGGTATTTCGTAATCGTCGTCATAGTCAATATCATCGTCGTCCAATGTAGTAATTCCCTGATTTGAATAAAATTAAACCGTAACCTGAACTATGCCTTAACCTCAAGCTGACGTCCACTCAAATTGAAGTTCCAACTTCGTCAGCACTGTGTTCTTCACTCTCAGCACCCATCATTTGATGGCGTTACATACGAGGGCGGTTTGACGGAAGAGTGACTTTTCAAAGGGTGGCAGCACTTTCGCTACGGTGACTATAAGGGCTTTCTATTTAGCATTGAACTGAGCTGAGCCGAAGTGAGATAACTTACTTGTTTCACTTAAATCTCACTTGGATTTGCAGTGTCAAAAAGAACGCGATACTCAGTTGTTAGTGAGTCTCAAGTCTCAATAACCTTAAAATGGCTAGCGATTTCATAAGTTCGTCAAAAATTAATGTTATCAGCAATGATTATAAGAGTATTAAGATACCTAACCCAATATAAAAATGCGTGACTCTACCTATTCCGCACCCCTTCGCGTCTTGCCCTCACTTTGCCGGTAAGCTGATGGCTCCCTCTAACGATATAAAAAAACGACATGCTAGATAAGAACCGTACCTACTTTGTAAGGAAAATTATATGTAAATGAGACCACAAATATAACGAGCGGCTAAAATCGTAGATTGTACATGACTTCGTGTGATGGGAGGGCGTTGGCGCTTAATTTGAATTGTGCGCTAGAGGGATGGCTATGTAAAAATGTTCCTGAATGCATATTTAATGGTAATATTAATTAGAAATTATGATATCGAAATATAAATCTGTGTTCATAAAAATAAAAAATTTAAAAAAACTAAAACAAACAAAATAAGGCTGATAGAATATTCCAACGTTTTAAAGAAAAAATGGAGTCTGAAAAAATGTCAAAAGTAAAAAAAAATGTGATGGGCTGGGTTTGATCTCACAACCCTACGGTTACAAAATTTGAACTTAAACACCTTGACCACGAGAATTATTAATTTTGGTTGCTAAAATATGCTATTAAGTATTAAGTACAATTAAAAATTTTAATTAGTTTTTCTTTAATTTATAAATAATTAACACTTAAAATGTCATAAGTTTAATACCAAAATGCTTTAATAATCAAAATCTTTCCGATTACGACCTACAAATTCATAATAAAGCAGATAAAATAAAATAATTTCTGTTTTCTCATGTTAAATCTCTATGTATGTCCAGTATGGCAAAGTGGTGCAGTGCACCGGGGCCCTCAGGCTCAAGCGAGCCCTCGAGCAACCCTGAAGTTCCGAAGCGAAGTGTGTTTCTGTACAACCATTTTAAACTATAAAATTATGTAATAAGTATATAATTATAAACAATTTAAGTAGCGACATCTTGCAATCGCGATGTTACTTAAATTGTTTATTACTTTCACATCGCAAGGGCGAATAACCAGACAGATCGGTTTGGTTTGCAGTGGATTTCTCGAGCTACGGTTCTGCCGACGAAAGTCCAACTAAGCCTGAAACAACTGTACAGAGCATGCTCGAGGAATCTGCTGTAATCAAAACCGATTTGCACAAAATTTTTCTATATAATTATACATTCTGTGTAAACTTAAGTCCGTACTATTACTAACTTTGTTATTACAAAAGCTACAAATTCGGTTAAATTAACAAACTAGCAGTAGTTTTCACACTGATTACACTGACGCAGTCAGAAAAACAATTGAAAGTCGCGTTTATGCGATAAAGTTAAAAAGACACTTTTTTTTTGATGGAATAGCGTTTATATTTCAGTGAAACTTGCTAATAACGAGCACTGGTTATAACGAGAACTCGGTTATAACGAGGAAATTAAAAACTCCTGTTTCTAGATATGGTAAATTACATATATAGGTAAATATTTGTTTAAAACGAGTACTTAAAGTTGGTTCTTCTCCGATGAAAATTGTATCACAAAATCTTTAAACTGGACACTAAATAGCGCACAAAATACTTAACGTTTCGCCGTCGTTCGACAGCTTCGTCAGAAGTGAAAAATATAAACCTACGACATTTTTATTTTACACATTTCTATAAAACGTCTTTTGAAAATATTAGACTCTTAATATAAAATATTAGTATTTGCAAAATCAAAGTTTTGGTCATTTTCTATACTTTTCACTTCTGATGAAGCTGTTTAACGACGGCGAAACGTTAAGTGTTTTATGCGCTATTTAGTGTCCGGTTTAAAGATTTTGTGATAAAACGAGTACGTTTATTACGAGAACTTGCTTATAACGGCCAATTTTGTAATTTTTTTTGTTTTACCTTGCATATAGCGAGCTTAATTTCAAAAAATTTTAAAATATTTTTGTTTGATGTCGAAGTACGTACTATGCCCAACAAAAAACCTAAATACGATGAATTAATTCTTAATTTTTTTTTGTTTTTTGCCTATTTTTTACGTTATCATAAAATAAGCAAAATAAATTGTTTAAAATTGTATTCAAAGTTACTAGTTTATTAAATAAACACAAAAATGTAGGAGTACAGTTATCCCAGATTCTTTTGGTTTCATAGAACATATCACATATGCATATATTTTTTTCATTTATAACGAGCACTTGCATATAACGAGCAATAAGAGTGGTCCCTTGAACCCTCGTTATATCCGAGTTTTACTGTATTTTACCAATCGATAGAAATAAAATTCTTAATTAAAATTGTCCTTTGTTATTTTCTCGTAAACTAATAAATAAAGAAGCTATTTTGATTTTTACAAAATCATCATAAGTGTGCTTTGGAAACAAAACATTTGTAAATCGCCGTAATCTGTTACCAGAGTATTGTTTTAGAACTTTGTGGTTTATTTCTAGCTAAAAAAATGGTTTTTACGCATCTAGAAAAAAATACAAAAATTGTTATAATTTGTGTTCATTTTTCTAGATGCGTGTAAAAACCACAAACAAATGTACAAAAAGAGTCATAATTTTTGTTCATTTTTCTAGTTGCATGTAAAAATCACGAAAAATTGTTCAAAAATTGTCAATTTTACTTATTTTTCTGGATAGTAGATACGTGTAAAAACCTTAAAAAATTATTTTGGTTAGGAGCCCAGATTTCTTTTTGCACCGGGGCCCTTGGTCACCTAGCTACGCCACTGTGTATGTCTCATTGTCAAGTGCACAACCGGTATGTGCCTATGTATGTATGTAATTAATAAATTTAAAAATTTTAATTTTATACGTCTATTGTATTATTAGTAATCTGATAAAAATAAAAAATTGGTTTGCAATAAATAATAAAATAAGAAGTAATCAACATAGCTTCTTGCTCGAATTCTTGATTTTGAAGAATACGGAAATGAGTGCAAAGAGAGAGAAAGACAGACTGAGCATCCTCTAAGAGTGACAAAGATGGCACAATACCGATACCACGTGGTTTGGTTCAAATTAGTTACATAACTTGATTTAATAGTTCAGCTTAAAACACATTTTCTTTATCAAATATGCTTCTCAAGGGATAACTAAATTACATGTATAAATTAAAACCATCTTAAAAATTAGAAATGAAAAGTGCAAAATTAAAAAATGTTGAAATGTAAAATGAAATTATTTAATAACATTCGCTATAAATTACCGACCATACCTAACATCTCTAAATTGGACTCGTCTGTCTCGAATTCGTCTACTGCACGTAGCCACGCCTACACCTATCTTATTATGGAAGTACTCTACGTCGGCATATTTAATAATTTAGCGACACGTACCACGTAAGCAATATAAGTCGCTATCAATGATTATAAGAGTTATAAGGTTTGTAATATATTTTGCTTCAAATAAAAGAGATTAGTTATTTTGGTTAAATACACGGTGTATCAAAATGTTAAACATCAAAATACAATCAAAATAGTGATTTTCTCGAATTGTTTGATCGCATTAGAAGGAAAATACACGATTCATAGCTTTCTAGATTGAAAGACAAAAAAGTTTATTTCTCGTTGTCATGGAAACCAAAATTACCAAATGATACCTATTCGGATTCGCAATGATCTGCAGACTTCAAATTTATAAAAATATATAGAATGTTCCATTTAAAATAAGAAAGTTGACGTCACATACGACGGAACCGGAAGTCCTACGGTGCTCAATAGTGTGTCGGAAAATGCATTTCTTTACTTAATTTTTATTTTCCAAATTTCATTGCAATAGATTAAAAAATAAAAATTCTAAAGGGTGGGCATATGGCGTGGGACATCCGCTATATATCTATTAAATCTAAACGAAATATTCCTTTTTAATCAGCGTGTTGAATATCTGCTAATGTTTTCTGGCTGATTTTTGCAAGCGATTGTCTCATTTTATTTTTTAAATATGTATTTAGTATTTAGTCATATATGGTTGGATTTTATTATTTTATTTTATTAATTTCAGTTAATTGGGCAGTTTTTTCTTTTACAGGCTAATTATTTAAAATTTTGGAGTTATTTTTTAAACTTTTGTTTTAAGAGTTATAATTTTTTTAATTACACTATTTATGCAGTGAAATTTTTCTGTTAAATTATTTTTTTGAAATTCTAAGAATAAAACAAACATTTAAAAATTCGGAAACTTTTTCTAGTCATTTTCATAAAATACTTCATGAATTACCTAATGCAATCACTTTTGGACTACATGACATAATACGAAACACATTTAGGTATAGGTATCAGATATATGTAACTATTGTGTAAAGTATAGTTTTTATTCGGTATTTTAAACGCGACGTTTTAAGTTTTCTAATCCAATTGAATGTAATAAACTAATAAATTTTTAAAAAATTGTCTGCGCAGGTCCCACAATCCACAATCGTCTGGAGCTTTTGGCCGCTCACCTCTTGTAAAAGTCTCATTTTTCAAGAGAGATTACAGATCGCCACATTTTAGCTAAAGTTTCACGCCATCTATCCCTCAATTGTAAAATACCGGTAGTGCCATCTATATCTCTCTTGCATCGGCGGTCACGCTTAAAGGCGTAAGGCTGGGTATCTTAATATACTCTTATAATCAATGGTTATCAGGGTAAGTGCAAATAAATAATAAGTTTATCCTTTGTAGTATACAACATTTTTTATCATAGATAATAGCTGAAGAAAGCGATTCGGATTTTGATGTATCCTCAAGTGAATGCGAGGGTGAACATTCGACAGAATCTTTTATTTTTATTTAATTTTTAGTATACTAGAACCACAGACTAGAACTTATGCAAATTTATCGTTCGCACGTATAACAGCACGTACTTAACCTTACTTTTTAAACCTTTATGTTTATAAAACCGTCATTCATAAAACGTTTTTCGTTTGGTAGTGTCTGATATTTTGATTCGTTTATCTTCACCCCACCATCAAACTGAGCCAAGTGAAGTACCTACCGAGGTTGTGCAGTTGGGGTAAGGGGGAGGTAAAAATCTCAGTTTGGCTCACTTCTTAACTTCCAAATAGAACAATACATTTTTTCTGAGCCGAAGTGAGGCAACTGAGATTAAGTGAGATTTTGCGTAAATAGAAAGCGCTTAATGTTTCTACCTTCCGCCATGTTTCTGATGTCTATTGTCAAAATTTCAAACAAATCTGACAGATAGGTTGTATTTTATACTAATTTAAAGAAAACTGTTATCGTTGTTCTGTGAATATGGAGAAACAAGAATTCCGAGTGTTAATTAAACATTATTTTTTACGTGGAAAAACTATTAAAGATACCGAGGAAAAGTTACGTAAATATTATGGTGAGTGTGCTCCGTCCCATGGAATGATTTGCAAGTGGTTTTCTGCTTTTAAAAGTGGTCATTTGAGCACGGATGATGCAGAACGTCCCGGACCGTCATTTACTGTAACTACTCCAGAAATGGTTAATAAAGTCCATGTCCTTGTACGTAGCGATCGTCGATTGAAAGTACGTGAGATAGCTAACGAAGTAAACATTTCAACCGAACGGGTACACAATATTTTGCATGATCATTTAAATATGAAAAAGCTATCCGCGAGATGGGTGCCGCGTTTGCTTAATGCTGATCAAATGCACGCTCGCATGCAAATATCAAAAGAATGTTTGGCAAACTTCAAACATAATCCAAGCGAATTTTTCCGTCGATGTGTCACAGTAGATGAAACTTGGATCCATCATTATACCCCAGAAACAAAAATACAGTCGAAACAATGGATTTCTCCTGAGGAACGTGCTCCCAAGAAAGCAAAAACCGTCTTTTCGGCCGATAAGGTCATGGCCACAGTTTTTTGGGATTCCAAAGGTGTTATCTTTATTGATTATTTAAGAAAAGGAAAAACAATAACTGGTCAATATTACTATGATTTGCTGACACGTTTTGATGTCGAACTTAAAAAAAAACGACCGCATTTGTTGAAGAAAAAAGTGTTGTTCCATCACGACAATGCGCCGTCTCATTCGGCCACTGTTGCTAGAACAAAATTTGTGGAATTACGTTACGAATTGCTGCCTCATCCGCCATATTCACCAAACCTGGCTCCCAGTGATTTCTTCTTATTTCCAAATTTAAAAAAATGGCTCGGTGGAAAGCGATTTCAGACAAATGAAGAGGTGATATCCGAGACAAATGCATATTTTGCAGAGTTGCCGAAAGATTACTTTTTGGATGGTTTAAAAAAATTGGAAACTCGCTGGGTTAAGTGTGTAGATTTGAAGGGGATTATGTCGAAAAATCAAATATATTTTTTACGGTAAAATAACCTTTTTATTGGAAAGTCACTCTTTTGTCAAACCGCCCTCGTACATCAATGCTATCCACATCATTCAGCCGTTATTTTCTATTATTGCCGTCAACTCTTCTGTTATCAATGCCCTAAAAATATTTCTTTTTGACTAAGTATGGTATGCATCTTTAGGCCCGGTGTTCCAGTATCGGAACAACCAACTTTTATGCGAAATAAAAATAATACAAAATTTATTAGAATATTGCATTTAGTAATAATAAAAATGAATACATACTATGCGTTAATATATTTTTTAGATAAGAGGAGTCTTAGCTTGATTCGAAACTTTTATTCTGACATTTGCTTTCTGACCCCTGTCAAATCTGTTAGTTGTCTAAACGCTCTTGAACACTATAGTCATGGGTCAGCAAGCAATCCAACGGTATTTGAAATTAGTCGTTATCATGTTAACAAAGCCTTATGTATTCAACTGGAAGATTTTTTCTACTATCGTCAAATGTATCTTGACATTTCAATTTTGACATAAGTTAATTTCACTTGAGCTACGACTTAGGTTTTACTTTTCATAGACTCCTCTAATCTAAAAAATATATTAACGCATTGTATACTAACAGAATGGAACCATTCACTTTACAATATACGAAATATGTTAGTAGATATTTGCTTATCTTTTGCAAGACATTTTTATCACACTAAAATATAAAAATATTTGTAACAAAAATCATAAACGAAATTAGCAAACTCAACGATTTTTGCGTCAAACGAAACCGACAAGTGTGCCAACAAGTCATACGAGACAGGTGACGGCTATGATTGGCAATTTGTTTTAAATCTAAAAAAATTTATCATGTTCCAGTTTTGGAACACTGGGAAAAAACGGGTTAATAGTAATATACATAGATATTGGTCCAGGGAGAATCAAAGAAGATTTCGACAAGTGCGACCACATATACAATTCAGCTTAAATGTTTGGTGTGGTATTTGGCATAATAAAATGATTGGTCTGACCATTTACGAAAATCATTTAACAGCTGAACGTTACATTGATTTTTTAAGGACAACATCGGAAGACATTTTAGATTACATTCCTCTAAATCATATTAGAGAATTGTGATTTCAAAATGATAGAGCACCAGCACATAATGCTGAAATAAGAACAAATTATTTGAACCAAACTTTTCCTGACATATGGATAGGTACAAATGGACCTGTCGCGTGGCCTCCAAGATCACCAGATCTTAGCCCTTTGATTTTTTATTGATTGATTGATTTATTTTATTGATTTTTCCTCTTCCGACATTTGAATGTTAGTTATTAATATTTAGTAAGTAAAAAAAGGATTAAGGAATAAGTTTACTTATTAAGTAAATCATGACGAAACTGTATCAAGTTTTTTTTATCATATTTTAGCTATACTTGAAAAAACAGTATTAATTGTTATACATCACTGCAATCAGCAGAAAAAATGCTATCGAATAGAATAATTAAAAGATATACGTTGTATTTAAAAAATCGAAACTGATGATGGTCGTGGAGAGACGAAACGTTTGACTTCAATTCTGTCACGTCTATTCGAAACAGAATAAAAAAGTGCTTGCAGAAAAATAAATCAGAATTTCAAAATTATTTATAATACGAGAGATACAGAGGAAAAAAGAAAATCGACATTTTTACATTTTGATTAATATCTCAAGAAGAAATAAGAAAAAATTCATTCTGTGAGTGAATACGAATTAGGCATTGATTCGTGCAACTTTTCTTCCATTTAACCAAATTTGTATCTCTTACGGTTTAGAAGATCCCTTCAGTGCACACTCAATTTGAAACAGCCGGTATACCGTGTGTCTTACGAATAACGCACCACGCTATAATTCTGTTATTAATAATCCGATTTTAGTAATTAAAAAATCACATAAGTCTAATTTATAAATACATACTACAAAACAATATTGTTTTTGATTTTTTTTTAGTATGACACTGTTGTCAAGCGATAGTCAACTTTTTTCATTCAGTTTGATTGACATTTTTTTTCTAAATTCAATGATCTATTTCAACTTGATTTTGTACAATACTGTAGGAAAATAATTTCGCGTTTTAAATAAAAATGAAGGGTGCGATGAAATAAAAAAATGTATTCTTATTAAAATAAAACAGTATAAAAACACCAGAGTTACCTAATTATTATAAATATGTATTGCTCAAAATATCTCTCGCCTTGCTGATTACATGGCTTAATCCGTGCCCGGATTTCGTAGGGACAACATGGGTAACTTTCTTATTCGAAGAGATAGAGAGATGGTTGAATTAGTAAAAAGGTGCGGATTCAAGAGGCCATTGAGAATACATTTTCAAATTTTACTTATCATGGCCAACTTGGGTAAAATTAAAAAAAAAATAAATTTCATAATTTTTTTTATTTGCCGTAACTTTTTTGTTACTTAGGATATTTAGATACGGTTTGACTTAATTTGTATGGTAATTTAAATATTTTTACTGGGAAAACAAAACCAAACTCAATTACAAAATAATAATCAAAAATATTAAATCATTCAAATAAACCACCATTTGCAATGCAAAGTTGGCACCGTTTCTGAACACTATTAATGACTTTACGGATAGTATTGCCATTAATACTGTTAAATGCCTCAAGTACTGTAAATTAGTGCAAACCGCATCTAAATATCTTAAGTAAAAAAAAAGTTACGGCAAATAAAAGAAATTATGAGATTTTGTTTTTTTTTTTTAATTTTAACCAAGATAGCTATGACAAGTACAATTTGAAAATGGATTCTTAATGAGCTATCGAACCTGTACCTTTTTGCTAATTTAACCATCTCTTCAAATACAAAAGTTACCCATGTTGTTCCTACGAAATCCGGGCACCCTGTATATGCTGCTACTTGAAAAAGAAAATTGACTATCGCTTGACAAAAAAGTCATACCAGAAAAAAACAAAAATGATATTCTTTTGTAGTATTTATAAATCAGTCTTACGTGATTTTTGAATTATTGGAATTGGATTATTAGTAACAGAGTGGTGCGTTTTTCGTAAGACAGACGGTATATTTTATGACCGAAAATCTCCTGTTTTGGAATTTCTTCTTACAACAAAATATTACATAAAATACGATGTTCTTTACAGAGAATAGAAATTTTCTTTTTAAAAGAACACGTTCTTGTTACATTACGCCTTTAATGAGTAAATATAATTGGTCTTCATTTATTTTTCGTTTAGTAGCAAGATAAAACAGTATATAACAGCAATAATGATTATCTCCTCCGTCCTATCAAAATAAACCTTCATTGATCGGGAAAAAAGTTCGTTGAAAATGTTTAGGAAAAGTGGGCACTTTGAAAATATTTTAGGTTGAGTCAAATTAGATTGGAGATTTCGAGGAGCGGGCACTTTTCGTTTTTTTTTGTAATATCCTTTACCTACAACATATTAAACGGATACAGTTGGTCTTTTAGAAATATTATAAATTATTTATAAAACTACTTTTCAAGAAGGATTATATCATGGACAGTCATTATACTCATTATTGATCGCATTGTATTTTAAATTATTAGACTGGCATACTTATGAAAATCTAGGGAATTCTTGTTTATAAATCTAGTGAGAATTATTTAAGTCAATATGGCAACATTGTTTATAAAGAAACTCTCATCAATTTCAAATCACAGTTGTATTTATAACAAAAAGTTTAGTTACAATTTAAATAATAATTGTCTTCTTTGTACTTTTAATAATTTTTTTATACCTACTTAGTACTTTAGTCCTGGCAATTTTGGAAGACACCAACACACTAACTTTATTTGACATTGAAAAAGGATTACAAATAATGAAATGCAAGAGACAGCGATACCTAATGCAAATAAATATATTCCACATGCTCTAACAAGGAAAAAGTTATGGTCTTTATTTTTTTAAGCCGCCGCGGTGTTTTTCCGTATTTGCAAGAATAAGTACAATTTCTTTCTTCAAATACAGTGTGTCCCAGATTGAGTAGGCTACCATGGGTAACTTTCTTATTAGTGAAGATAGAGATTTGGTTAAATGGGCAATATTTTGCAGTTTTATGTGCTGATTCAGATTCCGTCGAGAAAATTTGAAAATTCCGAATAGTTCAGATATTATCGCAGAAAAACTGAAAATCGCTATTTTCTTTAATGTCCAATAACTTCGCAATTATAAAAATATGAAAAAATGTTTCATATAAAAGTTACTATGTTTGATAAAATACAGCTGAAAATACAGTCAAAATAAAATTCAAGATGGCGGCTGTCAAGATATTGATAGCAACTTTCTTATTTTAAATGGACGCCATATTGAATTTTTGTACGATTAAATAGCATTTTTTTTTCTCGTTTCAACCGTGTATCCCAACCCATATCTAAAAAAAAATTATTTAAAAAATTTAATATATTTTTTTTAAATCAAGTAAGCGGGTTGCCTTTACTTATTACTAATCAAGTAGGCGGGTTGCCTTTACTTGATTAGTAATAAGTAAAGGCAACCCGCTTACTTGATTAAAAAAAAAATATTAAATTTTTTAAATATTTTTTTTTAGATATGGGTTGGGATACACGGTTGAAACGAGAAAAAAAAATGCTATTTAATCGTACAAAAATTCAATATGGCGTCCATTTAAAATAAGAAAGTTGCTATCAATATCTTGACAGCCGCCTTCTTGAATTTTATTTTGACTGTATTTTCAGCTGTATTTTATCAAACATAGTAACTTTTATATGAAACATTTTTTTCATATTTTTATAATTGCGAAGTTATTGGACATTAAAGAAAATAGCGATTTTCAGTTTTTCTGCGATAATATCTGAACTATTCGGAATTTTAAAGTTTTCTCAACGAAATCTGAGTCAGCACATAAAACTGCAAAATATTGCCCATTTAACCAAATCTCTATCTTCACTAATAAGAAAGTTACCCATGGTAGCCTACTCAATCTGGAACACACTGTATATTTTATACATATAAAGTAACTCGTGTCTAAATAAAAACCTGGTCAAGTAGGCTACATTAAGTAATTCTGCTATGTAAATGCAATGGATAAATTCTCGATCACAACCCACTTGACCAGGTTTTTATTTAGACGCTCGTTACTATGAGGAATATTCACATTGAAACCAGTATTTTATTACCTATTTATTTTAATTATCAACAGAAAAATTGATTTATAACAAAAATTAATTAATACGTGACAAAATTCTTGACCACAAGTCAGCTGGATTGCAATGGGGCCCCCAAGCATCCTCTGTATAGCTATTTCGGCCCTAATTGGGGCCTCATCAGCAAAAGAGTAGAGCGAGAACTCCACCGTAATCCCAATAAATAAGTATTTCAATCTAAAAGTTCACACATCAAGAGAAATCTTTCTATTCTGTTGGTATTAACATTCTTTACTGTACAGGGTGGGCCAAATTTGACACTTTTAATGGGAAACTGCTATTTCTAGAGGACTTAGATAAAAACTGACCTCGGTGCCCTGAGCTTAATTTTTATTAGAAAATTAATGGTGAAGACCACATTTTGATATTTCGTACAGTTACGGAGCTACAAGGTGTTTTTCGAAATTCTACCATTTCTAAAAACCATCGTAGCTCTTTTGTTTATGAAAATTTCTGATTTCTGTAAAAACTTTCTTAAGGCACTTTTTGGTGTACAATTTTCTGAAGTGCATAGTTTTCGAGACATAAGCAAAACTTCCGAATTTTTATATGGAACACCCTGCATATTTTTACATTTTTAAAAAGAGCATTAAATTACTTTTACAAAAATATAATATACTTGATATATTAATTAAAACATTTGCGAGATATAAGCTTTTCAAGATTTTTGCAATATTATAGTAAGCTATGACTTATTATTGAAACAATTGACGTTCTTTTACATTGTCACAGCAGACTACTGTCAACTTTCAACGCATACTTTAAAGCGATTGTGAGATTTCTTAAATTATTTTCCTAAAAATTAATGCAAAATGTGATAAGTACGATATATTACAATGCTTTATAGAAGTAGGTGAAAATGTAGATGTAGCTTGTAATTTCTACCAGAAACGATACCCTGAAAGAAGGCAACCCTTTACAGACATTTTCTTTCGCCTAAAAATGATGGCAACCCTTTACAGATTTTTTTTCGCCTAAAAATGATGACAACCCTTTAAAGACATTTTCTTTCGCCTAAAAATGATCCAAAATTTACTAAATTATTTTTTAGGTGGAAGAAAATGTCTGTAAAGGGTTGCTTTCCTTCAAGGTATCGTTCCTGATCTGAGCTGGATCTACATTTTCACCTACTTCTATAAAGCATTGTAACATATCGTACTTCTCACATCTTGCATTGATTTTTAAGAAAATAACTTAAGAAATCTCACAATCGCTTTAAAGTATGCGTTGAACGTTGACAGTAGTCTACTGTGACAATGCTAGAAAACGTCGATTGTTTCAATAATAAGTCATAGCCTACTGAAATATTGCAAAAATCTTGAAAAGCTTATATCTTGCTAATGCTTTAATTAATATATCAAGTGTATTATATTTTTGTAAAGGTAATTTTATGCTCTTCTTAAAAATGTAACAATATACAGGATGATATTCCATATAAAAATTCGGAAGTTTTGCTTATATCTCGAAAACTATGCGCTTCAGAAAATTGTAATTAAGAGCAATGAATTCTACGCCAAAAAGTGCCTTAAGAAAGTTTTTACAGAAATCAGAAATTTTCATAAACAAAAGAGCTATGATGGTTTATAGAAATTGCAGAATTTTGAAAAACACCTTGTAGCTCCGAAACGGTACAAGATATCAAAATGCGGTCTTCACCATTGAGTTTCTAATAAAAATCGAGCTCCAGGCACCAAGGTCAGTTTTTGTCCAACTCTTCTAAAAAGAGGTGTTTCCTATTAAGTGTCAAATTTGGCACACCCTGTACATAATTTTACCTGAAAACTAAATTTCCTTTGTGTCATGAACATCCCTTACATAATAGTTACAGAATTATAATAGGAGACTCACTATTTAAATTGCAACAAATGAATTCTCGCCAAACTTTCTATATTAAGTTAAAACAACTATATAATACAATAACGCTTACTTTCTACTGCGCATTTCATATTTTACACTTTCTTATCCTTAATTTCACACAATTTAAAATCCATGGGTTTATCATATCCCATAATTCTAACATAATGACTGGGGTCGTCAAACAACCTGGCTTCCATAAACAACGGCGTACCTTTTGCAATGAACGTGGTGAACATTCCGGGTACATCCGGCACTTTTACATCATCCGGAGTGAATTTAAACTGCAAAATTTCTGCCATAAACGCTTTGCAACTTTATGTGTTGAATACTTACTTCCTTCAGCATGCAGAAGAAGTTTACAGTCGATGCTACGTATGTGTTTTTGTCAGGTATGTAATCTAAATGTGTAATGTACTTCTTTGTTATGTAATGTAACAGTAACGGTGTTATGAATGTGAAAAAACCCATGAAGGAACATGCAACAACTATAAGAGGAGTGCTTTGCATTGCAGACAACTCCTTAAAAATGAAAGGCTGTGCGGCAATTCCACAGAAGCTCGTAGTTAGCGAGAACCACTGAAATAGTAACTACCTGTATAGTTACAGGGCCATTACAAACTTAACTTACTTTAATAGCTCGTATATGTGGAGTAAGTATACCATAGTAAACTCTCTGCCGTCCATCGTTCTCATTTACTTCAGTTTTACTGGCGTCTTTAAACAAGAATCTCACATGGACGACTGGTCGTGCTAGGTTATGTCCGACAAAGATTTTATTTGCGTGATTTAATATTGCAGAAGATTGTTGGTGGAAGAGATGGTTTAGAGTTAACGGTGCAACACGCAAGCAGCTTCTCAAAGACATACTTTTTTAAAATTTTGTTGGATAAGTTATAAAAATTAAATCTAAACAACCGTGAAGTTAGCTGCAAGGCGCAGGTCACCGATGCTCAGTGTTCCCAACAGCTGTTTTTACAAAATCCCCAGATGCATAAGGCAAATATCACCAGATTTGTGTTGAAAATCACCAAATCAGCTTCCCTGATTTTTTGAGTAATAATACCGAGTGACTTTTAATGATTGAAAATTATTTTATTAGATTGGCAACACTTTTCAATGTTTGTGTTGGTGTGCTGGATTTTCAAATTCAAAAATTCAAAATTTAGGTTTTTCGGGTCGCCGGGTGGCTTAGCGGTAGCCTAGCCGACTTTGCAAGTCGTGTCGCTCGGCGGCGCAGGTTCGAATCCTGCCATTAGCCATGGGTGTTTGTGCTGTACGGACTGAGACCCAACTATAACACAAAGAAAATTGTCTGGAATGGTAATTGCCGTAAGACAATGAAAGCAGCATTGCTGCGCAAAGCAAAAGAAAAGAAAGAAGAAAATTTAGGTTAGTGCACTAGATTGTCAAATAAATTCGTTTATTGTCGAATCAAGAAATCCAAATAAATCAGATATTTAATTATCTCAATTTATTACCAAAATGGTTTTGAGCACAGAATAAAATACATTTTTAGTAATGGCTTATTTTCGAAGCGGAGTACAAAATGAAAATGGGCACATTCAGCAGACCCGAAAGTTGTGCAACTGTTGACCAAATTTCTGCTGAATGCGACCTCTCATAAGTTGATGAGTTGGAGGGGTCGCCATTTTTTGTAGCGTAACTTCTCCGCTACCTGACTGGAACATGTTATGATGAGTGAACTTCATTCAGCAGAAATGAATGCTGTCTCAACTGTTGGCGCAGGAACTGTTACTGATATGTTCTTCTGAATCAGCCCAGTAGTAATTGAATTTATTCACAGCAGCATGCCTATGACGATTTCATTGAAATATACCCTGAGCAACAAATTGAGGTTTGCCTTTTTTCACAACACTGTTTTAGAATAGCCGTCCTTCATTTACAACGAACATGAATCGATTCAAATTCACTTAAAAATCGTTGATTGCATTCCATTTACAGTTATTCAGTTGGCGAGGAAGTGATTGAATTTCCCCTCCCGCACACCGTACTGATCAAGCTGGTTTTCTAAATCAGTTATCAGTTTCATCTGATTTCATACGTATTTTGAGGTTATGTTAATTTTAGTTCCAAAACATCATTCCTTTTATGAGTCTCTCTATTCACTTTAAAGTCAGTTCAGTTCAAAATCAGTTAATAAATGAACGTTTCTTGCAAACCAGTAATGTAGAAAAAGGAAAATTCACTGGTCGCCCCACTATTGCTGTGTTCGGTAATTCCTCCGTGCTTGCTTTATTCACTCCTCGAGCACTTTTGTCTCACTTTTATGTATATCAAAACAGCTGTGTTCTCACTCTACTTTTCACTCCGAGCTTGCACCGCGTGAACTTCCGAACTCAACATATAATAACACTCGATATTGTAGAAAATGTTAATGATTCTGTACAACAGAATCCTCATGTTTCCTGTACATCGGAAGATCTTGAAAAAACACCTTCATTTCCGTTCCTACAAATTTTCAATGGTTCGACAACTTCACCCACTCGATTTTCTTCAACAAATTCAGTTTTGTCAGTGGTATAACAATAATCTGCTAAATAATAGTGACCAACAAGATACAACTTTCTTTTCTGATAGAGCCTGGTTTCATCTCTCTGGGTTTATCAATTCACAAAATTTCAGGACTTGGTCAGAACATAATCCCTTTAATGTAATTGATGTAAAGGCACTACATCCACTTAAAATTGGTGTTTGGTTGGCAATGTCTTGGAGAAGAATTATTGGACCAATATTCTTCCGGGAAACAATTAACACCTATAGATATCAGAGACTTATATTGAATCCATTTATAAACCAGTTAGACGACACTGAATTAGCAAATGGCTACTTTCACAGCACGAACCACAATAAATTATTTAGAGTAGTTTTTCCCAGGATGTTTAATCAGTGCTGGTTGGTGGCCTAGTTGCTCTAATATTCAATTAAATCCGGACTTCTTACTTCCTTATTTCAATAACTTGATGTTTAGAATACGTATTAAACAATTTGGAAGAATTGCAGCAGGCAATTGCAAATATCGGACAACCTAAAACGTTAATGTCTTCAATAACATATTTCAAAGGATTCGGTACTGCTTACGCAAAGGGGGCTTGAAGATGTGCTCTAATATTCAATTAAATTTGGACTTCTTATTTCCTCATTTGAATAATGTGGTGTTCAGAATACGTATTAAACAATTTGGATGAATTGTGCAGCAGGCAATTGAAGAGGCAATTGCAAATATCGGACAACCTAAAACGTTAATAATGTCTTCAATAACTTCTCTCAAAGGATTCGGTACTGCTTACGCAAAGGGGGTTAACATTCCCAGGGCTTGAATAATAAAAATAATCTGTTAAACAGTTCTCATCATCAATGTAAACATCAACTCTAACCTATAGCTACGCATTCCCGCAAAATTAACGAACTTTCAAGTAATGCCAATTCCTCAGTGTTCCAAACATACTAATTTGCTTCAATCATTAAAAGTCACTCGGTAGTATGTTAGTGGTATGTTATTACTTCTTATAAGGGTTAGGTTGATCTCATATAAAGATATTCATATACAGCAACAGCCAAGAGGTTCGCATCAAATGGAAGAAAATTTGATTCTCTTGAAAAAGATTTTGCGCCAATAAGTTCGATAACTATGAGCTATACCGTGCTAGACCAGGGTGAGCAACCTTTTGCAATAAGGAGCTAGAATAAATTCTGTTTCGTCTGCGGGTCATATCAGTGAAGCGTCAATTTCTTGGTACTGTACTATTTATTTTATCCTACTAAAAATAAAGAAATATTCCTTTTTATTGTTTCACATTTTAATTTTATTAATATTTGCCGTTTAAGTTAACTTGAAGGCCTCCGCCGTCGTCCGACATTTCGTCCTTCATTGCAGAAGAACTTCTTCAGGACTGCTGCTGGTGGTGGTGTTGCTGCTGCTTCTGGTTAGTCGTTGAGACTGAGTGGGTCTGTCTGTTGTCGTGGTATTTATAGTGATCGGTGGGGGTAGTGAGTCGGAACGGTGACCGGGGATTGGTCTGTTGGGGCGTAACGGATCGTTAATGAGATGTTTCCAGGCATTGTACACTATTTCGCACGATATCGAGACTTATATCTTTAGTTTTTCGGATTATGTAGTCGAAAAAATTGCAATACTTGTAACTTGTAAAATGATAAAAATAAATAAATTATTTTTTGCTTTACAAATTTTTCAACTACATAATCCGAAAACCTAAAGAAATGTCTCGGTATCGTGCGAAATAGTATTCTGCTATCATAGACCAATCAGTAGTCTAATTTGTGGCTGCTAACTCCTACCAGTCCTACCTCTGTGAGAAAACTACACAATTATAATTACATATGCGTATGCATAGCGGCCAGCAATAACAATCGAAGTAAACCGGTAGTTATTCGTTGTTGCGATGAACACGCTAGGCCGAATGAATCCCCAGCGCACACGATGAATTGGAACGCGAATGAAATTATTCGAATAATTTTTATTCGATTGTTTTTTCAGACTACGAATGAATCGATATTCGAATAAATAATTTAATGATTGTCGATTTATTCGATTGTTCCTTTCAATCGCAATCGCGCATTGCTACTTGAGAGTAAATTTTACAGATGAGAGTGGGGGTAATGAAATAACGAGTTATAACGATTATAACCAAAATCTATACTAATAGCAAACTATAAGCGGCTGTAGAAAACGTTTTCTACTTTTTTTGTATTGTACATTTATTTTGTAAGTATGTTACGGACAAAGACGATAATTCGATCAATGACGTTATTGGCCGGTCAATAACGATAATGTCCAGTCAAGTTGGACATTGTTCATAATGACCGGCCAATAACGTTAATGTCCGTGTCTTTGAGGCAATGTTGATAAACCATAATACAAGCGCGCTGTTAACATCGTTGTCCGGACGATATCGTCATTGCCCGTTAAATAGTGGCCAATGATGATAAAATAGAAAGATTAGTCTCGGCTGGCATTCCATACGATGAAATTAACTATTTGGCCACTGAGATGTTGAAAATTTACTAAAAGAAATGGAAGGAGAGTCTAATGACCTTGAGGATCCTAAGACTGGTCGTCCTTTGGATACATTTTGGTTCGAATTATTTTCGTCAGAAATCGGACGAATTTCGTCAGATTTCGCATATGTGGTATCGTCCACTAGACAAGTTTTTGCATTGCACGAAGTCAGTCATATGCAGTGATTTATATCATATCAGCATATTATAAATTATTATCATTGATAATAGAAATGGATGAATACCTTTTGGAAAATAGTTATCTTGTTAGACGGAGATTAAAATTAAAAAGAAAAAAGTGTTGGGTTAATGACATATTAGCAAAACGAAAATAATTTGGAGAATCCATCACTTATATAATGATTTAAAGAAGGACGAGAAATATTGTATGAATTAATTTTTCAACATCCATCACAAATTAAATTATCCACGGTCCCTTTCGTCATAATAACTGCGAAAAATCCCATTTATTTCGGATAGTTCGCACATCGCATGGTTTCGTCCGAATTCGGACGAATCATTTCGGACGCAGTGGACGCCTTTCCGTTAGTTTCAATAATATGGGAGCATTCGCACTTCTTCGTCCGATTTCTGACGAAATCAATTCGCATGAAAACGCATCCTTAGGACGACAGACCTAATTCGCTTAGGGAAAGAGAAGGTAAAGAAAATACAGTTCCAGAAATAGTAGATGCTGAAAGCTTGACTGAAAACAGTAAGCTCATTTCGTATTTGTTATAAATTCAATGGGAAATATCCATATATGAGTATACCTGGCCCACAAAATACATAACATTCTATTGAATTTTTGTCGTAGATGAAGGCCCAATACTTTACAGTGCTTTACAATATTACCACTTGGCGAAGAAGTTAATAATGATGAAAAATGTCTTAATTGCGAACGTCAGGGAGCGTAAAAGATCCAGAGAATCTTTAGAAAAACAAGCCACCAAAACGCTGAAGCTATCTAATAAAAAATTCTCCGAGGTTGAAGTTGGAACTACGGTTCATGTACCCATACCAGACGTAGACAGAGTTTGTGGTTCTCTCCATAATGTACTGGCTGTTGTCAGTAGTGTAGAAGATGATATTTATAAGCTTTGTGAGTTTATGTGCTGTTGAAAACATAAATCACAGAATAATGTTGAGATTTTAGGTACAACCCATGGCGTTTTAAAGCATGGGGTTACAAGAGTTGTCATTGCAATGGCGGATGTAAAAACAATAAGTGTGCATGTCGCGCAAAGCAAAAGATTTGCAATTCCAAGTGCCATGGATCATTCTCATGCCACAATAACATTATTTGAAAAATTAAGCCACCAAATTAAAAAATAAAAACGTAGCTGTATTCCCAATTGAACAAGCTTTAAGAAAAAAAATTACTCAACATTTAAAAAAAAAGTTGGGGGTTGTTTCACCCCTCCAAATAATTGAAAAGTTAAAGAAGTCCCTTTGTAATATGTGCCATTAAAAATAAAAATTGACCTGTTTTCTTATAAGAAAATAAATTATTATTATAAATTAATCAAAATTGAAGTGACTTTTAATTTTTCTTATTAGTGCATTGTTTTTAATGCATTATGCCATTTAAGTGGGTGCATATTCTTGGTCTAATAGTTGTTAGATTGTTTAAATAATTTATTTTTTGTTTAAATTAATATGAGTTTAGCACCCTCTAAAATCGCATTCTTTATTACTGTGAAAAATTTCTTTTAATTTGCTGTTAATTTAGATTTAGACATTCCAAATAGGAATAAAGGATCCCTCACACCAAAGCGATACGGCGGGAGCGAACGCAACGTGGGATTGAATTCTGTGGCGAGATATCTGAGCGTTTACATGAAAGCGATATCCCGCCACAGAATTCCATCCCACGTTGCGTTCGCTCCCGCCGTACTGCTTTGGTGTGTGGGATCCTTAAAGAAATTCAAAACTGTGTTTTTCAAAATTACCCGGAGGAATAATTTTCTTCTAAAAAAATTAGTTAAGCGCTCTAGTGATTTAAAAAACGCAGATTTTGATGTATTAAACATTAGCAAAAAGTTCAAATAAGGCTACATTTACATTCAATTTCGTGCCAGCATGAATTCGTAACACGAAAGTTTGACTGCTCTGACGACTCCATCAGGACCTGGATGAACTTCTTCGATGCGACCTGTTTTCCATTGGTATGGAGGTGTATTATCTTCATGAATAAGGACGAGTCGACCAATGTGGAGATCAGCTTCATCTTTCTTGTACCATTTAGATTTTCTTTGCAGCTCTAACAGGTACTCACGTCGCCAACGCTGCCAAAAATGTTGTTTCATCTTTTGAAGAAGTTGCCAACGTGACAACCTATTTGATGGTAATTCCAGTAGACTTGGCTCAGCAACATTATTCATATGTTCGCCGATGAGAAAGTGTCCGGGAGTAAGAAAGGTTATATCGTTAGGATCAGTAGTTAATGGAGTGATAGGACGCGAGTTGAGCACAGATTCGATTTGAGTTAATAACGTATAGGCTTCTTCAAAAGTTAAAGAAGAATTACCAATAATTCGTTTCAAATGATGCTTCACGCTTTTAATTGCGGATTCCCACAAACCGCCAAAATGGGGTGCTCGTGGTGGTATAAAATGCCATTTAATTCTTTGCGTTGACAGCTCATTAATTACTTTATCGTTAAGATTTTCTTCAGCCAACAATGTATGTAATTCTCGTATTTCCCGATTCGCGCCTACAAAATTGGTACCGTTATCGGAATATATATCCTGTACACAACCTCTACGAGCAATAAATCTTCGCAAAGCTGCGATAAAAGCCTCAATAGTCAAATTCCTGACCAGTTCAAGATGGACCGCTTTAGAACTCATGCAAATGAAAATTGCACCGTAAGCCTTTACAATTTTCTTTGATTTACGTGATCCTTCTTTAAGATGGAGAGTACCAAAATAATCTATTCCTGTTTTTAGGAAAGGACGTACTGATCCTTCCCTACAAGCAGGTAAGTCGCCCATTATAGGTTCGACATGTGCGGGTTTTACCTTAAAACATTTTAAGCAACTACTTATTACTTTTCGAACAGCATTTCTGCTCGAAAGGATCCAATATTTTGTGCGTATTTGAGCCAACGTTAATTGACTTCCACCATGAAGTGTAAGTTTGTGCGCGTTACGAATGATTAGTTCCGTAAATTCGCTTTTAGCCGGCAAAAGTATGGGATACTTGACGTCATATAAAAGATTCATATTGCGAAGACGTCCTCCAAACTCTAAGTATTTTATTTGAATCTAAAAAAGGAGATAAACTTAAAATCGAGCTAGAATTATGTAATTTTGATTTAGGTTCAGATAAGGCGTTCATTTCTGCTTTGAAATGTTGTGCTTGTACCTCGCGTACACAAAATAACTCAGCAGACTTTAATTCATCCACTGTAATGTGATTTAAAAACTTAGGACTTCTATTGCGTGTATTATTAATAAAACGTAAACAGTAGCCGACTATACGAAATAGTTTGTTCACATCAGAACATTTTTGAATGATACATTGGTAAGTATCATTATTTTTAATTATTGATGTAAAACAACTATGTTCTGGTTTTGCTTCTGGTGGTTCTTCACATTGCGGTTCATTTTCATTTTTATCACAAGTTTCTAAAAGCCATGGAGGTCCGTGCCACCATAGCATATTATTTTTAAGTCGCGATGGTAAAGCACCTCGCGAAATAATATCCGCAGGATTCTCTTCACTGCGCACGTGACGCCATGATTTTATTTCCGTTAGAGTTTGTATTTCTGCCACTCGATGAGATACAAATGTTTTCCAACGAGTTGGACAGGATCGGATCCAAGCGAGTGTAATCGTCGAATCTGTGTAATAAGTAATTTTAACTACAGGTTTGTCAATGGAAGTTACAACCTTCTTGGCTAATTGGGACAATAAAACAGCTGCGCGTAGTTCAAGCCTTGGCAGTGTGACTTTCTTCAGTGGCGCAATTCTGGATTTTGCGCAAAAAAGTTCAGAAGTGCTATGTCCGTTTGATTGAATCGTTTTTGCATATAGACATGCTCCATAAGCGACCTCACTGGAGTCACAAAATCCATGCAGTTCTATTTGACCTTTCGGACAACTGATTACCTTGCGTGAAATTTTTAAATCAGGTAAATATTTTAGCTCAGAAATAAATTCTTGCCATTGAGAGTTCACTTCCTGAGGTACAGCCTCATCCCATCCCATCTGTAGTTGCCACAAGCGCTGCATTGCGATTTTAGCTACAGTTACAGTAGGACATGCTAAACCTAAAGGATCGAAAATACGTGCTACATCGGCTAACATAGTACGTTTTGTAACTCTTTTGCTAAGTAATTTAGATTTAGTATGATACTCGATCATATCTTTTCTTGGAATCCATTGGATTCCTAATGTTTTCAGACAGTCTTCTTCATCAAAATTTAAAACCAGTTTTTCGCGTGATTCATTTGACAAATCTTTTAAGATAGATTCATCATTGGATGACCATTTGCGCAATTCAAATTTACCTTTACAGAGTATTTTATCTATTTTATCCCGTATTTTACGAACTTCTGCTATAGTGTTTCCTCCAGTTAATAAATCATCCATGTAAAAGTCTGATTTAATTACTTTTGCAATTTGCGGGTCATAATTTTCTGCCTCTTGGGCCAATTCAGTTAAACATCGTGTGGCTAAAAAAGAACCTGGACATGTTCCGTATGTGACGGTTTGCAATTCGTAAATATCAAGCGGTTTTCGTTGATTATCTCGCCACAATATGCGTTGGTATTTAGTGTCATTTGGATTGATATAAATTTGGCGGTACATTTTGGTAATGTCAGCATTTATAACGTATTCGTGTGTTCGAAAACGAATCAAAATAGTAAACAAATCATTTTGGAGGACTGGTCCGACCATCAAAAGATCATTTAAAGATTTTCCATTGTTAGTTTTCATAGAAGCGTCAAAAACGACACGTAACTTCGTGGTTAAACTGTCGCGTTTTAACACTGCGTGATGCGCAAGAAAATAACCGTCGTTTGCATATTTAGTATCTTGATCTATTTTGATCATATGGCCTAATTTTTTGTATTCGTCAATAAACGCTGTATATTCATTTTTTAATTCGAGATCTTTATTTAATTTTTTCTCAAGCAATATGAAACGTTTTTCAGCAGCCTGATATGAATTTCCTAATAAAGCAGGATTCTGTTTCCATGGCAGGGATACTACAAAACGACCGTCATCTTTCCGCTTATGAGTTTGAATAAAATGTTTTTCACAAGCATGTTCTTCTGCAGATTTTACAGGTTCAATGTTTTCATATCGTTCTAACTCCCAGAACCGTTTAATATTATTATTTAGTTCAGCTAATGTGCTTAAATGGCATGTAGCTGATAATTGTTTACTAGCCGAGAGCTTTCCTGATATTAACCAACCGAGCTGACTCTTTTGAAGTATGACCCCTGGATGATTGGTTGAAATTTGACCTACATTCAATAGCTGATAGAATATTTCCGCGCCAATAAGAGCATCAATATTTTGAGATTTATAATATAATGGATCTGCTAGGTAAACGTTTTTAGGTATGTGAATAAGAGATGCATCTATCGACACTAAAGGAAGGTCGTTCGTAATCTTGTCTAAAATAAAAAATGTAAGTTTTACTCTATAATTATTATATTTGGATTGTATAGTCGTCTCTACGCGTGATGTTGCGTGAATTGCTTTGTTGCTTATGCCTGCAATTGGCAAATGCATTTCTCGAAATTGTAGTCCTAACGAATTTGCTAATCTAGTAGTCATAAAGTTTATCTGCGAACCTGAATCAAGCAAGATTCGTGCTTCTTGCGCATTACCCCAAATGTCATAAAATTTCGCGATGCAAGTAGATAACAAAATAGCTGAAGAAATGTTACAATTAGAAACTCCGCTTACCACTGTACTATTATCATCTTTTGAATTAGAATTTTGAGATGCTGATGTCTTATTTAAATGTAAAAGTGTGTGATGATTTTTGTTGCATTTTTTACAATACGATGATTTACATGATTTGTTATCGTGACCTGATCTAAGGCAATTTAAGCACAATCGTTTTGAACGAACAAAAGTAATGCGTTCAGATTCATTAAGAATTAAGAAATCTTTGCATTGATATAATTGATGATTGTTATTACAATATGTGCAAGAAACGGTTCTGTTTAATGCTATGTGACTAGAAGCATTTTTGTGTGATTTTGTTTTGATATCACAAGAATCTTCCAATGCCTGGCATTTTTGAATTAAAAATGTTTTCAAATCGTTAAATGTGGGAATTTGTGATGTTTGTTTTTCTTCCCATTCACGAGCTAAATTATTAGGCAATTTTGAAGTGACTAAATGTATCATTAAGTCGTCCCATTCATGAACCGGTCTGCCTAATGATGAGAGTGATCGCAAATGTTGCGAAAAAGTATCTAAAAGTTGCCTAACTGAAGTTCGCGAATCTTTTCCAACTGCTGGAAATTCGTATAATTTTCGTATATGATTTTTAACAATGATTCGTTTATTTTCATAGCGTTCTTTTAAAAGATCAAACGCCACTTGATAATTGGAATCTGCAATTTCAATTCCTTTAATTACTTCAGCGGCCTTGCTGGAAAGTGAGGATTTTAAATATTGTAATTTTTGTATTAAATGAATCGAAGTGTTGCAATGAATTAAAGAATTAAAGCTATTGCAAAATGATAACCATTCGTCATATTTACCCGTGAATATAGGTAAATTAATGGATGGCAATTTTACTTTAGCTTGAGTCATGTCAGAATTAGAATTCTGACTGAAAATATTTAAAGCTTCAGTAGAAATACTAGAAACGTGTATTTTTAAATTTGAAAATTGTTGGCTGATATCTCCATCAATAAAATAATCACTGAGCTGTTCCGCATAATCAGCATCATAATTTTCTTCCAATAATGTTTCATAATTTGTTACTGAACGATTGCAACTTTCAAACTGACGTTTTATTTTATCAACGTGAGCATCGGATGAATCGCTGTCATTGATATAATTTTCTAGAGTTTTTAAACTACGTTTTAAGAAAGCTTTCTTATTTTTTAATTGCTTAAGAAGCCCATACATTGAATCTGTTAATTCAACTGATTCGTTAGGCATATCGATAAATTTGTATAGAACGGACTAACCTTTCTTACAATATGTTTTGATAGCTGGTTCCAGTATCCGGCTCGAAGGACCAATAATATGTCCACGCGCTGACTCGTAGGCAGTCGTGGTTGCTGATTATTTTATGGGATGCGCGACTTTAATGCTTCTTGCACAATAAGAGATAAGATTGAAGCAAAAAATGTGTATTTTTTGACAATGCAAATTACAATATTAATATTAACTTCAATTATTTAAATAATTATATAAAAAACATTTGAACTGTCGCAACGCAAGAGCGGAAATTACAGTTTGACTATCTAGGCGTGCTACCAGAATTGCTTTGAGGTTAAAAGCTAAAATAATTATTCAAAAGGACCTTGTTTATAAACTTTATGTTGTTTTGTATCAAATAAGACGCCCTTTTTTAACGAAGGTTTATATTCTTTAGGAAAAGGCAGAATTACAGTAAAAGTAGTTTTTGTAACATCTATCATAATAATTACATGTTGCTACAGTAATATACATAATATTTTTTTTAACACTAACTTGATATACTAAAATTAATATAACATGCTATAACTCAACACTCCCACTCATGTTTAATTAATTTTAGTTTGAGACAATATGCAATAAACTTCTATTGTGAATAAATTTATCTCTGGCAATAGCTTTAGTAAATAAATCGGCTAATTGATTTTCAGAGCATACATAAGAAACTGATATCGTCCCATCTTCAACTCTTTCGCGTACAAAATGATATTTTACATCAATGTGTTTAGTACGATTGTGATGTTCGGTACTTTTTAACAAACTAATAGTGCTTTGATTGTCTACGTGTAATTTCGTAGGTTCTGTTAAACTAATATCAAGTTCACAAAGAAAGTTTCGAAGCCAAATAATTTCAGTTGCAGCATCTGAAGCTGCTATGTATTCCGCTTCTGTAGTAGATCTGCTAACACATTTCTGTAGACGTGATGACCAAGTAACGGGTCCGTTGGCCAATACACACACATATCCTGTAGTCAATCGTCGCGTGTCACAGTCACTAGCAAAATCTGCGTCGGAGTACGCTGCCAGTTCAATTCTATCTTCTTTGTAGATAATACCCAAGTCCTTCGTACCCTGAAGATATAATTCTTTTAACAGCAGCCCAATGTTCAGCGCCAGGATTATTTAAAAAACGACTCACCTGACTCACGGCGAACATGATGTCGGGCCGTGATACAGTAGCTGCAAACATAAGGCTTCCAATGGCTTGTCGATATGGTATCTTACTCATCTTTATCTTGTCTTCATCATTGACTGGACATTGTTCTTTATTCAAAGAATTTCCTAAAGTGCACGGAATTGAAGTTGGCTTACAATCATTAATATTAAATTTGTGCAATATTCGATCAATGTAACTGCGTTGACTAATGAAGATTTCTTTCTTCTTCAGATTGCGCTTTATTTCTAGTCCACAAAAATAAGTTCCATCTGCAAGTAGTAGCAAAAATAGTCAAAGTTCAAAAACAGTAAATAAAAGGCAAATAGAATGCTTCTATTGTCATCAAAAAGGACATATAAAGTCAGAATGCAGGAAACTAAAATCAAAACGTCATTTAGACGTCAATACTTCAAAGCATCAAGCTTTTACTGCTGAAGTTAAAAATATTGTGACGTTTGCGGTCCCAGCCCGTCTGATGCGTCAACAACGACGCGCCTTAGACGAGAAGCTTCGATATCACGGGGCGATGATCCGAGACTTTCTGTCGAACGAGCGAGAATGTTCGCGAGAAACAACCCCGGCATATAAAAATGCACGCAGCCAAACGGGAGAGTTCGACATCAATTAAGCAAGTGGACAGTTCGAAATTGAAGTCGCGTTATAAATATTCGCTCGGCTGTTAACATAAATTACTTATTAGTTTATAAATAAATTATTCTTAAGTTAGTGTTAATTAGTGTTACTTTTAAATAAATTAGATTATTAACTATTTCGTGTTTTGATTAAAATAAAAATAATAGAACCTTTAAAAACGTTACAATATTTATGTTCCTGGATGCGAAAAGATATGGCTTGCAGATAGTGCCGCATCGAAACATATGACTTTTCACAGAGAATGGTTTATATCTTATAAATCATTTGATAATGAAGTTTTAATTCAGATTGGCGATAATTCTTTTGTACAAGCTGAAGGGATAGGATCTGTCAAAGTTTTGGCATTAGTAAATAATATGTGTGAACCACGCACTCTTGAAGATACTTTGTACGTTCCAAAATTACAAAAGAATTTATTTTCAGTGGGAGTTGTGACAAATAAAAATTATAGAGCTAATTTTGTTAATGAAAAACTCGAAATTAGAAATTCACGTTTAGTTGCTGTAGGAACAAAAATGAGTAACCAATGTTATCAAATGAAGGGTACAGGTCCAAAAGGAGACAAGTCCAAATTTTAGCCAAATTGAGTTCCTAATGCCATCTTGTGGCATTTTTGATTTAGAATCTGCCAACGTATTCCTGCAGGTCCAAAAAGTGCCAAGTTTAGTAGTGAATGTAACTCAACAGCAGTAATTGCTAAAAATGAATCAAAAAAGAGGCAGAAACATGGCCGAATGAGAGAGGTCATGAAAAAAATTAGAATACAAAGCCATGAGTTAGGTGAAGACTGTAATTGCCACAAAAAATGTTTTGAAAATGTGCCTGCAGAAGCGAAGAAAGTCATACTTAAAAATTTCAACGCGATGACGTCTATTAATGAGCAGAATTCGTATTTATGTGGACTGATTACAGTATTACCTATTCGCCGAAGGAGGCCTAGGAAAAATGAAGATGAAGCAATTCTAAGAAGTGCTACATTTGTTTACAAGATTCGTTTTAGAAGTGTTAATAATAGTCTAGAAGAAGTAGGTGTTTCTAAACAAGCTTTCATGTCCATTCACGGAATATAGAAAAAAAAGCTAGAAATACTACAGAGATCTCTAAAAATGACGGGTTTAGCCCCCAAAGATAAAAGAGGAGAAAACAAAAATCATCCTAGAAAATTTCAGCCACAGGTCCGTGAAACAGTGCATGAACACATCAAATCATTCAAGGGCAGAAAAAGTCACTACAGTCTAAATGACAGTAAGAGATTATACTTGCCTGAAGACCTTAATATAAAAAAGATGTTCAAAATGTTTTGTGAGTTGCATCCTGACATGAAAGTATCTTACGAGTCGTATAGGACAATCTTTAATACAGAGTTTAATGTAGCTTTTGGCTATCCAAGAACAGATACGTGTAGCTCATGCGACGAATTTCTCGTAAAAATAAAATCTTTACAATCCGATATTTCTAAAAGCACTAGTATTGATGAAAAAGAACGTTTACAGAATGAAATACGCCAGCTTACAGTACAAAATGATTTGCACAAAAGAAAGGCTGCGGTATTCTACAGCAGAAAAAAAGCCGCAAAAAAAGAAGTCAAATTTCATTGAGTCAAGAAGCGATTTGTTTAGATTTTGGGAAAAACCTTAATGTTCCAAACATTACAACAAACGATGTCTATTACAAGAGTCAACTGAACGTCTATGCGTTTAATATACACATTCTGTCTACGGCAAAAAGTGTGTTTTATATTTACCCAGAAACTATCGGCAAGAAGGGAAGCGACGATGTATGTTCCATGCTCCATGACTTTTTATGGAACTTTCTTGATTCCCGAGTAAGGGTTCTTGAAATTTTTTGCGACTCCTGCGGAGGCCAAAAGAAAAACTATACTATGTTTCGCTTTCTGTATTATGTTGTCCACAATGAAAGGCGACTAGACTACGTTAAAGTTACTTTTCCCATTCGTGGTCATTCCTATATGGAGCCAGACAAAAATATGGGCTTAGTAAACTGCAAACAAAGAGCTGAAATTCCATCAGATTGGATTGAAATATTCAAAAATGCTCGCATGAAACCAACTCCTTTTGATGTTGTAGAAGTTGATCAATCCCACTTTCTAGCTTGGACAAATTTTTTTAATACCGGTTTAGATTATGCTAAGAAATGTCCTTTTAGTTCTCGCCCGATTCGAGAACTAGAAATTCGCCATGACCATACAAGATTGCTATATTATCGGGATTCCTATAATGGAACATGGGAGACAGCTAGAGTGAAGGACAAGAAAAGTACTTCTTGTAAGGGACCAGTTTTATTACAAAACGAATTTGTGCTGCCTTCATATTCCTATTCTCGTACAATAATCTTGTGTTCTATTATTTTAAAAATTCTTTAAACAATCTTTTTAGGTCTCATACCAACCAAAGCTAAAAAATTTCAATGCTTGCAAGACTTGAAGAAATTCTGCAGTGTTGAAGCACAATCATTTTTTGATAAGCTTCCGAAGAATTGAGGATAATGTATTTATTGTAAAGTGTTATAGTTTAGATAGTTTGCGTTAAAATTTTTGGACTTGCCTCTTTTTGGTCAAAAATTTTTGGTAGTTTCAAAACATTTTTCCTAATTTTGTGTTCTTGCTTTTAAAATTAAAAGTTTATTTATAGTACAGTTTTCTCAATTAATACCCAAGTAAATACTTCAATGAATAGAGTTCATAAAATCTGAACCGTTTTCAATAAAATTAGTTTTGAAACTTAAATTCCGTTTTACGCAAAAAGAACAGTTTGTGACATAGCCCCTTATGAACCTGTACCCTTCAAATGTTGTTTGAGGTGCCTGAAATAGAGCAAGCTAATGCAGCCTCATCATGAAACCAAATATATTTTTTTTTAACACTAACTTGTTATACTAAAATTAATATAACATGCTATATAACTCAACACTTATTTCAGCATAATTAATTTTTATGAAAGTGCTGTAGATATATAAGTATATATATAGGGTGACTGAGAATTGTTTCGCCAAAAAAAGAAACACGAAGAGAAGCGATATCCCAGAGTATGGGATTTCTATGTAGGTACTTTAGTTTTCGAAAAATAATCAAAAATTGTACCCAAAACGACGATTCAACCCTGGTTAAGGCCGCTTTACAGTTCGCAATTATTTATTGCCGGCAATGAAAATTGCAACAATTTGTATTGCACGCATGCGCGATATTTGCATTTTGTATAATAATATAACACTGCGCATGCGTGCAATACAAATCGCTGCAATTTTCATTGCCGACAATAAATAATTGCGAACTGTAAAGCGACCTTAAAGAAAGAACAGCAGATATACGTAATACAGTCATAAAAGTATTTTATAGGTTTATGATTATTACAACGTTGGACGTTAACTTAACTTTTAAACGGAATTATTGTGATCAGCTGAAATACGAGCTCCAGAATAATCGACTAATGCATGTGAATCACCTGAAGAAAATTATTCCGTACAAATTGTATAAAATAAGGGCAACAACGGCTCCACTTTGAACACATGCTTTGACAAATAAATCACTGCAACACGAAAACAATTTAAATTTCCCTGATAAAAATTCTAATGCTGGGTTTCATAAAAGTCGATTAAATTTAATCATTGATTAAGAATAATCATTCCTATACCTTTAGCACATGTAACCATGTAGCACATGTAACCATAGCAACCATAGCAATTTACTTTTAACGCTTGATTAAATTTAAGTAACGTTTGTGAAATCCACCACTAGTCTTTTTCTTTAATTTTAAGTTAAATTGTATTGCAAATATTCTACTCACACTGGCGTAAGATACTTTTCAGGTACATTTTTCATTAATTATAAACTATTCCATAGAATTTTTTAAACATTTTTCGCGTAATCTTTGACATCCATTCTGTTATGCGTTTTTTTTTTTTAACGGAACAATTGTTAGTCATCCTGCATGTACACTGTGTTGATTCGTTTTTCAGTCATGGAGATAGCATGTACAATTAAATCTTTTGCAGGTATTTTGAGTAAAATGGTAAAGACGTCAAAATATGTTTTGCACAAGGGCACTAGACAGCCTAGCGGTGGCCCTGATGCTTTAGCTCCCTAAATTAAAAATAAATACTGGCCACGTGTTACTTCAACTTGTTTTTTTAATAATAAAAATAAATGAAACCGATATTTACCGGATTACGATTATCGTTACCGCACAATTTGTCGCTCTACAAACGTGTTTTTGGTAATACGCGAATGATAACGTGTTTACACTTTTTTACTAAAAAAAAATAACATTCTAAAATATGCCATTCAAAGCACGCATAAAAAATAATCAGAGAAATTCATCAATAATTTCTACTTTCGCCTTTACCGGGGCTTCCAATTTGTACCCCGTCTTTTTTTTTCTGGTGTTTCGTATCTCAATGCAAAACATTTTCAAGGCCTTCGGTGTAATGCAGGAAAATTTAATCCTAATGTAACAGCCAATAAATTATTATTGAAGATCACTGCATAAATTAGTATAAATTTATTTCCTCATTCTATTTTTTAAAGTGCTCTTGTAAAAAGAAATCGCTTTCTGAAATCTCTTCTGTCTGATTAGATAAAAACTATTAAGTTTTTAGGTGATGTACCTAATCTGTATAAACCTCAGTTCAGACGAATTTTTTAAATTAATTCTAATCCCAATTCCAATAAAAACTGTGCCACACGAAAAGTATGTAGCTCAGCTGATTCAATTTCAATGAAAATGACGTTTTGCGAAATACTGTAAAATCCGTTAATCCGAGTCAGTTATTTAAATTACCTGATATTTAGATTATAATTATTAAGGAAGAAGGAATTAGAAATTGCTATTTATTATACATTGTATTATATTATATTATATATTATATATTATATATATTATATATATATTATATTATATATTATATATTGTATGTACTTATAAAAATAATAGTAGTTTACTTATTATTATTAATAAGAATAAATGTAGAATATTTGCACTATTTTTAAGTATATGTTCCAACCTTTTGAGGCTCACATCCTCGTTTATATATATTATAGCATAAGGCAGAAGTTCCCATCGACGTAATTATAAACCGTTCAAAAATGATTGAAATCTATTTGAATTTTCCGCTAGGAAGTTTATTTTCTTAAAAGTTGATACTAAATAGTGTCTTTTTACCATGGACGCAACAAGAGAAAATTTACAAAAGGGATTTTTTTACTCAACTAATTCTCCAAGCTCAACAGCTTATGGGGAGGGAGGGATGTTGGCGGCTGCGACCGTCGTGGATGTAAATTTCTCTTTCAGCATTCGCCTTACAAGCTGGGAAAATGCAGAAAACCCAATTCGAAGGAGTCGGTATGAGTCCGAAACACAATCCGACACATAAGTACTCTATCTCTCACATAGAACCGGTATGCACCCAGGAGGGGATTCGAACCCACATCTAATAGTTGTCCAGCCAAGCGTGAAGCCCGTTGCCAGTGGATTCAACAAACTCGAATAACTATTTAAGGAGACATTGATAAAACAATTTATAAAAAAAAATTAAGGTAAATTATTTTTATTTTACTACGCTGACGTTTAGAGCAGTGAAAGTTATTATTAACTCAACGAAAACATGGAACTCACAACATTATCGACTACACGCTACTGGTACACGGACGCGCGTCAGAAATACCAACATTATAAGATGAAAACTACAAACAGCTTCCGATCATTTATGAACGCTCTGTATTATTATACAGGCTGTTCTTCAAGTTCGTGCAAAAAATTAATGGCGTATTTGGTAACAGATATTCTGACGAATGCGCCAAAATTAAAACGAAAAAAAAAATAAAAAAATTCATACCGACATCCGGCAATTCCTTGTGAAATGTTTAGAACCGCTAGACGCAACGGCCGGTGACTTTCACCCACAATAAGTGTTCTAAGCCCCCCCCCCCCCTGCGTGAGACGTAAACATACCGATTAAAGTGCCGTTTAACATACCTGCCCACACATGCTTGTTATGAAAACTAAACATACCATCCCTTGTAAACATTAATTCGTCGATGAAGAGAATGTCATTAACAAAGTACCGATTGTCCGGCTATTTCCGGAGTAACCACCGACAAAATCGCATGCGTTGGAGGTAATCTGCGGGCATCAGAGATTACACTCTTTGAAAATGGAACGGGTAATTGTTCCTCACGAAAAATTCGCCAAACGACAAACTGCACAACTGACACAAAGAATCTGCTATTTGGCAAAGGGCGATCTGGGTAACGCTGTGCATACAAACGTCTTGCAGTCAACGCATTTTGACCACATTCGCCGTAAATTAAAATCATGTCCACAAGAACACTATTTGGAAAATTCGACCATGTTTTCAACACTGTTAAAAGCGAAGACGTGCATTTGAGAACTGTGTAACTAACCCACTTTAACAGCCGATGCTGACACACCAGCATACTTCTCCAATTACGTAATAAAAATAAACCAGGGACTATCAAACTGTTTCATCGATCGCCGAAAAGATTTATTATCTCTAATATTTATTAATCAATTGTTATATAGAAACTGTTTCATTTGTAATGTCAACTTTCACTGGTTTCATTTTTTGCATGAAGTTGAAAAACAGCCTGTATATTATATCAAAACAGCAATCTATGAGGGGCGTGCCTTGAGATTGAGAAACCCTGCCTTCGAAGATTCCCAAACAGGAAAATATGCGTTCGTGTATATACGAGGTGCATTCAAGTAATCTTTCTCTTTTTCTTTTTCTTACGCTTGTGATCATATGCGCCTACGAAATCTTCGTTTTCTTTTTACCTTTTTAATTGGTATACAGCCGATTATTTTATAACTAATCTTTGACTGGGCGAATCATTTGATCTAGATGCCATCAATTGCTTTTTATCTTTTCTGTATTTGACATCTACCATCTGATTTCGAAAAAAAATTCCCGACTCACTACTAACGTGAGTTTTTTAAGAGACCGACATCTCCTTATTTGTCAAGTTAGTGTTCTCAATCTTTCTAGAAAACCATGTTTCTGGGAATTTCTTTTTACACGAACATCGACATTTTAGTTACTGGTCACTAATAGCGTTTTCGATTGAACGCCTTAGGGCGCACTCAGAGTATCTTCATCTCATGTTATTACATGAGGTTAAAAGAAGATACCAATACACTGAGTGCAACCGTGGTGCAACCGGTGCACGTGAATCGAAAATGCTATTAGTTTCTTACTTTTAAATAGGTATAATCTAGTACTACTACAATTTAAAAACAAAAACAAGTGAAGATGTGTAATGTTGTTTAATTTGAACGTTATTGCGATATTAAATGCTTGGTACATATCAAAAATTCAAGAAAAAAAAGTCGACCGTCTACAGAACTGTAATAATAATAATAATTTTGGAACAACAATACAAGCAATGCGTGCACTCGTGCAACATAAGCATGCTCTAGACTAGAGTCTAGGGAAATAAATCTTCTGGAAAGATTACTATTTGGTGTACCGCGTAATTGTTGTTTTTTGTCTAAGTCAATACAAAACCTTTTAAATCTTACTTACTATTAATGCATGAGAATCACCTGAAATCAATTATTCCGTACAAATTGCATAAGATAAACATAACAATGGCTTCACTTTGAGTTTGAACACATGCTTTGACAGGTAAACAAATAAATCACTACAACACGAAAACAATTCAAATCTCTGTGTTAAGAATTACTAGTATTTTTCTTTAATTTTAATTTAAATTGTATTGCAATAGTGTATTACGTAACAAAAGTAGAAAAGTGAAGTTTTAAGTGAGTTTGGCTTGTTTAAGTACGAGGGAGCGTAGCGAGCGAGTAACTTTAAAAGGCAAACGAGTTTTAAAGTTCACTTTTCTAACGAATTGCGTATACTATTTTTTCACATTTCGTGCGAAATTTTATTAGTGTTTAATATAAATGACATTAATAACTGTCACAACTGATGGACGAAAAATAATAAAGTACATTCACTTTTGTAATAACTAACTAAAGTTACACGATTTAGTAACTTTCACTGTTGAAACCTGACTTCTTTTAGTTCCCGTATTTTGTAAATGGGACTTTTATTTTTAGGTTATGTTGTTTTCAATTTTATATTGTTATTTTGGATCTTTGGCTACCTTCTCCATGCTTTTCCAGCACTTTTTTGACTACATTATTCCTAACTGTGGTTTTTGTTTGTTTCGTAATGGAATTCCGGTTGTTTTTTAAAATTGCATTTTGAAATTGACAATTGACAACTAAATTGTGACAAATGATAATTTGAACTGTGTTTTAAACTTTAAATGCAATAATACAATCGCTTTCATATGACAACATAACAACAAAAAAATCACAATTAGTTACTCATTACAAAAGTGAACGGAGTTTAGTAGTTAGTAAGTTGCTTTACAGTAATGGTTGCTATGTTGTAAGTAACCCATTACTGTACGATTTTGAGGATATTAATATAATACGTTACTGCATCAAATGCGAAAAATAAAGTTTATTCCCACAAGCCACGTGTCCGTCATAAACATTTCGACAACTTTTTATGGTTCAATATTACGCGTTACTTTTCCCTTGCATTTTAATCAGTCGGTCTTCTTTGTGTCGTTTATTCGATTTATCGCTGATGTTTGAAAACGTAATTGATTTTAATTAATCCCATAGCAGTTAAAGTAAATACACTGGTTGGTACGACGTATTCATCATCAGCTGTGGTGTTATTAATTCATAGTCAAGTTTTACGACTGAACGACTCTTATTCTCTGTGTAACACCATAAACGTTTATTACACGCTTTTAAAACTTTGGATTCTCGACTTATGGCCGATTTCTTCACCATGTTTAATCTAAGGTTAATTTATCTAACAGTTGGAATGTGACGTACAGTTGGACGTACGCATACTATGTGTCACATTCTAACTGACAGATAAATTTAACCTCAAGATAAGGCAATGAAGAAATCGGGCATTATGCATGGGCATAACATGCATTTCGGGTAATTTTTTTAAAATTATGTAATTATAAATTGTTGTATAACATTATTCCCATGTTCTGAGAAGTCTCTTCCCTCTCTTCTTTCATCAGTATTTCTTGTTGGTCTATTCAATAATCACCATGTATAAATCCTAAGTCATGGAGCATCATCTCCTGAAATTTCTCTATTGCACCGTGGCAGTGTTGCCAATGTGGTGGATTCTTCACTAGATCTGGTGGTTCGGAACCTTCGTTTAGCGACAGATTTTCTCCTTTCGCGGTCAGTGGAATTTTTGGTGGTTCTCTTCATGTAACTATTTCCCATTATAAAAATTAAAGCTCATTTTTTCAGTTTCTAAAGACTAACTTTTTCTTCTCGTATGTATTTCAGTGATTTTTATAAACGTATTTGTGTAGGCATTTTCGTTAATTAATTGTTTGTCATGTATCATGACAAACAAACTTACAAATGTCATGTCACTTTTGGTCACAAGTTACAACTCACAACAGTCACAGTCAGACCGTATCACATAATATACTCGGTTAATCGGTTTTTGCTAATTGCGGATTTGATCTTTCTGGTAAATTAAATGGCTAAGCATACTTGACGTAGATTAAAAATTATCCTTATATTGCACACTGCAGATTCGATAATGTCAAGACCAAGACCACAGTATACACAGAAATTTCGTGAAGTATGGTTGAAAGATCCTACTTTGAAAGACTGGATAACTGTTAAACTGATGAAAAAGAATTAAAAATCGTTATTATTTGCCAAACAATGTAATTTTGAAGATTTTAGTGGAAATCTGGTGGTTTCTATATCACTAATTGGTGGGAGACTACTTTCCATAGTTAGCAACACTACACCGTGGCTCACCCTGTATGTAAAATAAGTGCATTTTAAAATAGAGTGACAAGTGACACAGCTGATTTTGACGTATGTATCTAACTCACCCACGAATAAATTATTGAATACATATTTTCAAATTTCCGACGGTATGCTGTATAATTGCATGGTGAATTTAAATGCCAAAGCAAAACTTCTATCTACAAGTTGGTGCTACATTGCGCAGGCGTTCACAATTCCGACCCAATATAAGGTGATTGTTGTCATTTTCTCGCGCTGTTTATCTCGTGCTTCGTTGAGATCTGGTGCTATATTATTTAACTTGAACCTTACAGATAGTTAGAAACATGGCAGATCGAGCTAAATCATCCAACCAGTTGATTAACTACAAGAACGAAACGAAGGTAAGCAAGCGTTTAACGTGCCACTTCATTAGGTTAGTTTTTTCTTCGTACCTATGTATTTCAAACTGTTTGATTTCTCTCTGAAAAACTGGTTTTATTTTTGGCCGGGCCGGCGAAAAAATAATGAATATTTATCGGAGTTATTAAAGTGATCAACAAGTTATCGCGATGTGGAATTTTTGTTATCTAAAGTTTGCAGCTCAAGTGCGATGACATGACATAATTTTCTAATTACAAATTGTTTACGATGAACATGGTCTCGGTCTCGTGTTTATTTATAAATCGTAACCGTTGCGTTAATTGCAAATGCGTGTATGTTTATCAAAGTAGAATTTATTCTAACTACCTACTTCAAACTCTTGTTTGTCACTGTACTATAAACAAGTCTCAAAATACGAAGGGCACATAACATAAAAGGAACCAGGCATGGTTTCATTTTTATTTATAAAGTAACACCATTGCATTAATTACAAATGCCTATGTTTATCAAAGTAGAATTTATTCGTATTTACTTCAAACTTTTGTTTGCTACTGTATTATAAACAAATCTCGAAACATGAGGGGCCCATAACCTAAGAGGAACCAGACATGGTTTCGTCATAGTATATTCTTTACATTGTAGTTTCGTGTTAATTTGCATATGTGTGTATATTTATCAAAGTAGAATTTATTCGTACCTATTTCAAACTGCTATTTGCTGCTCTACTATAAACAAGTCTCAAAACACGAGGAGCCATGACAAAGTGTAACCATTGTATTAATTACAAATGCGTGTATGTTTATCAAGGTAACTATTTTAAACTTTTATTAAACTTTTGTTTGCCACTGTACTATACGCAAGTTTCAAAACACCAAGGGCCCATAACATAAGAGGAACCAAACCCCAGGCATTTTTTATTTATTTTTTTTTATTTTCTGTTAAGAACTTAGTTGCTAATATTGTTTTTCTTCTTTTATGAAAGTTGATAATCGGTATTGCAATTAAATTATAAAGTTTTCGATGATCAGCAATTATCATTATCCTCAAGCCTTTTGATAACAGATTTTATAAAGTCGATCAATTTCATATATTGTCAAATTTATTTAAACAAAGCATCTCTATTTTTGAAAATATGGAAGACGAGCCCGTTCCTCTTTTTATGAACACACTATACTTATAATAAGAAAAATTTAAACAATTGAAGTAATTTAATATCGAGCGATCCACTTTAAAGTCATCCTTAGAAGGCCATGGAATTAAAAATCATGTCATGACTAGATTCAGAAATTTGGGGTCCCAATATTTAGACAGGTATTATGAATGTAGGCTAAGACATTATTTTTAATGTGCGAAGTAGATAAAGAGAAGAAAAGGAATTACTCGAGTTAAAAAAAAATTAGATGTGAAGAATTAATTGAAATCTTGATGTAACGGATGTCCCCAAAAAAGTGATTCAGTTGGAAATATCTCGTCAAGGAAACAAAATCGAGAAAATTGTTTAAAGACAATGATTTATTTTTTTGTCCAAAAGCCTCATCCCTATCTTTCCACTATAATTTTTTTTCCTAAGTAGGTAAATTGCGAACTTGTTTTGGAATTAATTTTGATAGCAAATAGTAATGTAAAGTTCGTTTAAAAAACCATTATCAAGTAGGCTTATGTCAAATGCAAATTTTGCAAAGTCACGTCACACGATTAATAACGTGTGGTTCAATAAAACTTTCATCAAAGTGTCAGGAACAAAAATACGTATGTCCAAATATAAAGTTTGAATGTTGGAAGCTTACCAAATGTTCAAATGCGTTATGTGTTAAATAAATTCACAAAATATCAATTATTTCACTGTCTCTAAAATATATTTCTAACATACAGCATTTTTGGTGATCAGTGAAAGCCATAACGTTGAAATGTGAGAGAATAATCAAAACTTAAATCTGACAGAACTGACAAATGTAATTTTGAAATGTCACCAATTGTGGTATCTCAGACATGTACGTTATGTATATTTTTATTTGTCATGTCACCCTTCGATGAAAAGTCTTTTTGAATCACAGGTTATAAACATAATCTAACTTTTTGTATCCATTTAATTACAATTTTCTACAACACGGATAATAAAATGCAACTAATGAAATAAAACATTTAATTTTTTACAAATACCTCGAAGATGTAAACACAACCTTTGACAGTTGACGCAGTTATTCAAGGTTGCAACATACGTACTAAGCTACGACGTGCCGTCATAAAATAAAAGCAAGTTCAGAATCTTCTCGATAATGGATTTTTTTCGAACGCACGTTATTTATAACTTCACTGCTCAAAATTTGAAGTGGGACACTTAATAATTTTTGTATATCTTCCTAATGAAACGTTTTTTTTCTGGATGTTTATAAATACCATATGTCCAAATAAATTTCTGATAGGTAGCTAGGTCATGGAGTGTAAAAATCTACAACACCAAGCAGTTTTTGAAGTTAGTGACATATCAAGCTGTAAGATATGGCCAGTTAAACTTCAATTTTACTTAACTACTCAAGAACTGGACAATATTTTAATGTAAATAATGTAATAATTTATCTTCCACGGCCTACCTTTATCAGAAATTTATTTGGACATATGTTATAATTTATCTAGTTTTTTTGCGCACTAGACTAGCACTAGTGCACTAGACTACCTATTCCAATTTTCTCCCTTTATTGCAACTGTCAAAACTGTTTAATTAATTGTCGCGTCATACCTTTTATTGCTTACTGATACCAGCAAGTCCTGTAATTTTCAACAAGGAGGCTGCTATATTTAGTTATCTGATATTTTGTTTAAAAATGCCCAATCAACGACTTACTGATGAATATATGTACCGGATTAGTACAATGTTAGAGAAGGGAACCTCTCAAAGAGAAATTTCCAGAAGACTTGGAATTTCAAAAAGTGTGATTAATCGGGTATTTCAAAGACTTCAGCGTAATAATTCGCCGAGATATACACACGGAGGAGGTAGAAAGCGCAAAACAACTGCCGCTCAAGATAGATTATTGGTAAGAAACTTGGTAATGAACGGGCATCTTAATGTAACAATGGCGCGAAATTATTTGTTTAATGAAGTTAGTGTGGACATTTCCGCACAAACTGTCAGAAATAGACTGAAAGAAGTTGGAATAAATGCAAGAAAACTTGCAAAACATCCATGGAGGAGGCTCCATTATGGTTTGGGGTGGTACCTTTTTAGGACGGCGCACAGAACTAATCATTTATCGAAATTGTTCAGTTAATGTGCAAAAATATCATGACGACATTATTTTGCCTATCGTAGTACTTTTGGCGATCAGAAGGTGTCCAGAATTTGTATTTATTGATGATAATGCTAGGCCACATCGAGCCGCTCTTGTAAACCAAGCTCTTGAAAGAGCGCGTATTACCAGAATGGACTGGCCAGCAAATTCACCAGATATGAACTCGATAGAACATGTCTGGGACTACCTTCAGAGACAGTTGTCAAAGCGGGCACATCGATCAAATACACTGAATGAATTGGATGGTGCATTGAGAGAAGAATGGCTTGCAATGCCACAAGAATCTATTGATATTCTCATTAGAAGTATGCCAAAAAGGTGTCAAGCTTTAATTCGATCTCGAGGAGGTCCCACTAAATATTAATAATGATCGGGAAGTTTTAAAAAGAACAGAATTATATTTTGAAATAATTTTATTCCGAAGCAATATTATGTCAATTTTCATTTTTATGCTAATTATTCAACTTTTGTTATTTTTTTCTTAATTAATATGTACTTAAATGCAGAATTAAAGTTATAATAAAAGTTCTGCCTCTTATTTTCCAGTCAAACACAATTTTACAAAAAATAACTAAGTGTCCCACTTCAAATTTTGAGCAGTATATATGTATAACGTATGTACAGTTAAAAAAAAAACTCGCAGCAATCCATGGAAAATTAACGTGTGTCTTAACTTGATTGTCCACTTCCTCAGTGACTTTAACTTTCGTGTTAAACTTCAGTTACACAAGTGAACAAAAAGCATTTTTATTGGAATGTTATTTTCGAAATGGAGAGCAGGTCAATGGAGTATAGACGTATTCTTTACCAAGATGCTTAGAAGAATGGTTTAGTTAGTAACATTGCAGTTTTTCAATGATATAAAATTGAGGTTATTTTCTGCCTCAAGTGACAGTTCTAAATAAAATAAGAGTACTAAGACATACCTTTATACCTTCGTTGTGATTTCAAAGCATGCTAAAGTTTTTTTTTTTCAACTGTACAGTGTACGTACGTTATTAAAAAATACTTGAGATAATATAAAGAGTGATCGTCTTTTTTATTTGAAGTGTAAAGCGTGGACTGCATTGTTTAAAAGATTTTGATCTAAGTACTTAAATATATATACCCTGAGATCAAAAAGTAACGAATAAACTCACTACATATTTTAAAAACGCCTGATTTAAAAAAAATCGCTCAGACCCGACAATGTTCTTTTCTGTTAGGTTTACTTTAAAAATATTTTCTATTATACAGGTCGTCCCCAAAAAAGCTGAGCTGAGGTTAACTTTGTTCTTTTTAGTTTTTTAATGGCACGCGCGATTTTCATTCATAAATTCGAATTACTTAGAAAATTTTTAATGTTTTTTTTATGGTATCTCATGCCTGAAATCAATTGTTTTTGAGGTATTGATAACTGATAGATTAAAAATTGTATAAACATTTTTAGAAGTTTTACTTTTGGACAAAAAAAATGTCGTATTTTATTTATTAGAAAATATTTTGAATGATTCAAGAGCTTCTAAAAAAAATTATTTTTGCACTTACAATAATTGACGAATTGACAAATAGCAACCAATTTGCTGCCTAATACAAATACGTTTGGTAAACCCACCGTGTTACTCATCGAATGAAACCTGTCAAAGAAACGAAGACAACTGTCACATCGGCGCCATCTTGAAGTCATAGAAAGTCCAGGTTTAATCGAAATTGTTTATAGGAAATGAAACTACGTCGTGTGATCCATCAAATAAAAGCTATCGAAGAGATGAACGCGAATGTTATAACGAGGCCACCTTGTATTCGAATGTGGCCGATTTTTAGTCCAAATTAAATTAGGAAAGAAGGGACACGTCAATTATTGTGGTAATGGTAATGACATTAGTTATTTTCTCTGCCTTTAATGATTCAAAAGTAACTACTCAAGAAAAGTAATAAACTTTCTAATGCGCTTATCTACCGTACTAGTCCAAAAGTTGCTTTGCAAATAGTATTAAAATTAAGCGGAATTAAATGCGAAAGAGCAAATTAATATACAGAGTGGTGATAAAGTCCCGCACCAAGCTCATAATTTGTGCAAAATCATGAAACAGGTAAATTTTTAATTTAAAAAAAAAAACACATGTTAGTGCAAAAATTTTTTCTCGATCGGCATTTGTTTTTCCGCTGTGACGTCATCATTAATTTTTTTAAATGGCAACCCTAACTTTTTCTTGCAAATTTTGATAATCCTTCTTGTTAGTAAAATGGTAACATAAAAAATAGTACATACTTTACACAACAACTTTTTCGAAAAAAAATAGACATGATCCAGACTATTGTCTGAATTTTTTTGAAAAATGTATGTTTCGTTGAATAAAAATTTGAGCAATTGGTTCCTCGGGAACAGCTTCAATATTTTCGATAATTTTTACTTGTTTTTCTTTTGAATTTCAAGATCATCATTAAAATAAAATAAAATAACATTGTATTTTTGAATTGTAATGTCTATTTATTTCGAAAAATTTGTTGTGGAAAGTAAGTACTAACTTTTTTACATCACCATTTTATTGACAAGAAAGACTATCAAAATCTGCATAAAAACTTAGGCGCAGTTGTACAATTTAAGTTTAACTTTAAGCGAAGCTTAAACCCATGGCAACGTCCATTACAACCATGTTATTTAAGCTTTGGTTTAACGTTAAACTCGAGTTGTACAACTGGGCCTTAGGGTTGCCATTTATAAATATTAATGATGACGTCACAGCGGAAAAATAAATGCCGATCAAGGAAAGATTTTTGCACTAAAATGTGTCTTTAAAATTAAAAATGGACCTGTTTCAGGATTTTGCAAAAAAAAACATTAAATACACAAATTATGAGCTTGGTGCGGGACTTTATCACCACCGTGTATTTTTGTAAAAAAATTTTAATATTGAATCTATTTCTTACTTTTCAACCTCACGGTATATTTTTGGCGCCAAAATTTTAAAAGTTGACTCTTTCTATGCAGTACATTCTTAAACATTTCTGATTCTAACAGTTTTTTAAATTGACCTTTGTTGTTGGTGTCTGGCACCTTTTGCCCTTGACTCATTGATTTTTTCATTAGGTTCGAATAATGTATCATTCAATTATTCAACGCAATAATACACTGACAATAAAAATGCGTTCATTAAAGAATCAATAATTCTGTACTCGTCACGCACTTACGTGATCAAAGTTGAAATATTAGATAATAAAATACCTATCTAGAGATAGAAAATGATAAGTACTTTTAGTTTGATAAATAATTTACATCTCTTTATGGCTGCCGTAATTTTTTTTAAGTGTGGTTTATTATGGCTTCTTAAATTATGGAAAGTTCAAGGAATTGAACATCTAGAGGAAAGCAAGAAATGAAAAACAAAAAGATAAAATTTCTTTTTAATATAAGATTGAACAAGTCGTATTTTTTCCAAATTATTCAAATAGGTTTATAAAGGGAAATAGAATCCAAACTATTGGTAAACATCTTGTCCTTGATCCTTGATGCATTAATTACTAATAAATTATCTGTATTTACTAAATTTTATTTGATAAAGTCTCCCAAACAAACTTCTAGTTTAATTAATTGTTTAATAATTTCTTCTTTCATTAACGGAACCATTCTTTTTGTAAACCTTGGCCGGAACTTTTCCTCGATGACTTGCGAAAATGTGCTTATTGATGCAAACTTGTTCGTTATCGGTATAAATTAAAGTGTTGTAAATAGGTATATGTACGCAAATCATTTAACTGGCTTTTAAAATTATTTACATAGAATGGAACTCTTGAGTTTATATGAAAATTAGGCCGTGGAATATCCGGCGAATGAACGTCAAGTATAGCATGTACTATGGTGCTCACCTAAAATGATACTAAAACCTTTCGATACAATTGCAATTGCAATTTCCATACAATAAATTAACTAAAGTATTGAGATGGCCTTAAGTGCGCTTAATTATTTTGTGTTTGTTATTTTAAACTTATATTTTTATGAGTGTTTGAAACAATGAAACTATTTTTAATAAAACTTTATTCGTTACAGTTGTGGAATACCTAAGTTTTCATTCAACGTAACTGCCAGTGCTTCTGTGATTTTGGGTACAATTTAGCTGTTTGCACCAAACACATAAGCTGAGCTTAAATTTATGTTTATGACATTTCAAATTATAGAACATTATGTAAGTATAAATTTAAGCTGAGCTTGTTTGTTCGGTGCAGACCAGGGTTAGAGATTTTATTTTATTGGATGTTATTAGTAATAACACCTATACATATATGAATTTAGCACTTGCAATCAACTAAATCGATACCATTTGAAAATTGTACATTCCTTACTTACAAGCCCGCTTAGAGTGCTGAGATTTCGATTTAATTGAGCGTGGGTGTACATATAATTTTTTTTTAAATTTGAATCGTCCATTGAAAGACTGTAACAAAAAAATTCAAATAAATATTTATTTTTTATTGCCAATGAATAAGTAAAAAAAAATAAATGAGCGTAAGTGCTCTCTAATGAGTTAAATTGTTTTTACCTCGATAAGTTTCTTTTAATTTCTTTCTGTGCTTAAACATTCGAGAAATTGATTGGTGTAAATCTAATGAACAAATATAATTTTGTTTGTTGTAGTAATTGTAGAATTTGCCTTGAATTTTTTTGATGCTCAAGTATTTATTGCGACACAAATTTTCACCGTTCGATATCAATAAATTGATTTCATACACTTTTTTAAAACGTATCTCATCTTAACTCAGCGCAATTTTAGAATACATTCGGCGTTTCTAAATCAACGATGATTTAACTCTATCTAGGACGCAATCGTTCCCATTTAAGTAGACTTGTTTTTCCAGGTTGCTAATTTATGGGATTTAATTAGATTTGCATCGCGAAAAAAAAAATAACATGATTTATGCTTGTAAATTAAATTTCTGGTGATGACACTAAAAATTTAGGAAAAGGACTTTATTTAAATTTCTATTTAAAATATTGGCTCTAAATAAAATTCATTATTTTTTGACATAAATCAGAATCGATTGAAAACTATTTTCTAGTGTCCTTATTTTTCTTAATATTTTGAATAAAATAAATATATGTACTTCCTTTTCTATTAATTAATATATAAAATGGAAAATATAATTTTCGTTGAAAATATCATCTCAAATAACGTTTACTGAAGTGACACGCATCAAGTGCATCTACCCAATACTGAGATCTTATTGTTTAATAATACTGTCATTACTGTGCCTCATTATTACTTCAATACTACTGTCATTACTGTTCTTCATTATTGCTTCACTATTGTGCGTCATTGTAACACTTTCATTACTTCACAATCAACTAAAGTCATTTCGGTCCAATTAGAATATTGATCACAGCAAATTTACTTGGACTGGACATCTGATATTTACATGAATGCAAAAAGTGTTAAAGATATGTACTTAAAAATATCTCTGTCGTTACCGCAGAATTAAAGTTTGATATCGACATTTTTGGCACAGATAATCATAATCTGCGTTAATCAGTGTGTAAGGCCAAATTAAAACGAACACATCATCAGTTCATTTATGCATGCCAGCCTTCACTATCGCGTTACTTTATAAGTCGATGAGTGAATTTAATAATAAAAATGATTTGCAATAAAATCTACACTCATTCAACGTTTTGAATACATTTATAATACAGATAAACACTTTTGCGAAGTCGTCAGTCAGTCTTCTCATAGATTTAATAAAATAAATATTGATTTTATTCTTCCGGACCAGTTGATTCCTACGTCACGAAAGAAGGGAATGAGTCAATGAGCCAAATGAATAAAATGAAGCAAATGCTTTTACTTGTGTTAGAATTTCTTTTAAAGCTTAAATACGTGGAAAATTTTCAATCCCAAATCATTATACAATTCTATTTTTAAAATTTTTATTACGTTACAGGCAGAACTATTTAGAATTTCATTTTTCTTCAAATATTTGTAGTTTTCATTGAAAAATTTGAAGTAAAAGCATATGCTTCGTTTTATTCATCTAGCCCAATATCACGCTGCGCTAGACCAACAATAATAAATTATTTTATCCCTTATCACATTATAATTGGACTTTTATCCATACTTATGAAGCATTTAAAGTGACCTATTATCAACTAGTGGAATAAACTTACTTTATTTATTTATTTATTTATTTATTATTATCCATTCTAGTGGAATAAACTTACTTTATTCCACTAGAATGGATAATAATAAACAACGTACCATAGCAACCAGTAGGTATGACAAAGCATGTCAGGTTTCATTTTAAGAATACGAATATTTTTTAATTAAATTTCGCTCATTCTGATTCCATAAAAGTGGTGATTGTGGATAAAACGTTGTATTGCATGCGTGTTTTAGATGCATTTTATCCACTTCCGAAAATTAAACGCTATCTAAAACACTTATAACACGTGATCAATATCTTTTCTAATCAAGTGACCTATGGAAAAGAATTATATCTTTGTTTGGTTCATTATTTGAAATGCCATTTGAATTATTTTTATTGCATTCCTATCGTTTTGTATAGGAATACAATATAAATATGTAATGCAAGTGGAATTTGAAATAATAAACTAATTAAAGACACATGATTTTATTTCCACAGGCCACTTGATTAGAAAAGATATTGATCACCTGTTACAATAAGTAAGTGTAAACTTTAATACTCGAAACAATAATTAATTATGACTTATAATAATTAATTATTCTGACTCCCTGTAAATAATATATACAGTGTGTCCCAAAAAGTTTTATACAAATGGAGAAAAAGTTTATCTTACATTTCACAAAAAAAAAACTATTCTTTATAAAAAGCTCTGCATGACTTGTAGATTCATAATCAGCTACAAAATTTTTAAAAAATTGGCTGGAATACAGGGAAAATAAAAAATAGTGATTTGGACGGAGAGCAAAATACGTTCAAAATGTAGTGAAGAGCAAAATGTTCATTGAAATTGTGATTAAATAGCAAAAAATTATGCACACTTGTAGATTATTGATACTCCCAGATAAAAATTGATAAAGAAGGTTGTCAATGTTTTATAAAAATAAATTATCTAACAATTGCTGAAGTGTTTATTTTTTAATTTTTATCTGGGAATATCAATAATCTACAAGTGTGCATAATTTTTTGCTATTTAATCACAATTTCAATGAACATTTTGCTCTCCACTACAGTTTGAACGTATTTTGCTCTCCGTCCAAATCATTATTTTTTATTTTCTCTGTATTCCAACCAATTTTTTAAAAATTTTGTACCTGATTATGGATCTACAAGTCATGCAGAGCTTTTTATAAAGAATAGTTTTTTTTGTGAAATGTAAGATAAACTTTTTCTCCATTTGTATAAAACTTTTTGGGACACACTGTATATTGCCAAAGGAATTATTAAATGAAATTAAAAAGCTGTGCATTTTTGTTTTAGAAGCAGCAATGTATCAAGTTTCAGTTACACGCCATTTTTGTTTAATTTTCTTGCAAAATATATGTAAGGCGTTAGTTTCGAAATTGTTTTGTATTTACCTTTTGTAGGTATTAAAAAAAGGCGTTCTAAACGCATTCTCGTAAGATACTTCATACGATCGTGTCACTTGCATTTCTAAACTCACTGTAACTCAAAGAAAACATTATACAAATTAAGTTAATCACGACATACGCTCTTGGCGACAAAAGCGTGTTGCAGCCTACTTGACAGTTATTTTTTATTTAACACACAATAAAATTAAAAAGAACGGGACTTACTTGTCAGCACATATTTTTTTCCTAGAGATCAAGCATTAGGAGATACGTAAATGAAGGTGTACCCCAAAGTTCTATAATGAGCCACTGCTCTTTTTAATATTATCAACGACTTGCGACAGGAAATATACAGAGTGATTCAGGTGTAATCTCGATAACTAGCTATCGACTGAACTTCTCAAAACAATGAAATGAATTTTCTTAGGCGAAGATATCAGGTGTTCGACTGAAAAGTCATCAAGTAGCTTTTGAATTTTTCATAAAACTGTGAAGCAGGTCTTGATTAGATCAACGCGAATTGTCAGTAAAGTAACTTATGCTTGATGCTGTTTTGCACTAAAGCTAAGACATGTCGTCCAAATTTCATGGCAAGAGTTGATAAAAAATTTAAAAATCGCTCGAGCCTGGACTTCATAGTCTGAGGAAGGCATCCAACACCGTCGACCAGGAGGAAGTGGGCGTCCTAGAGGAAATAACTAATGTGTCTAACGCATCTGCGTCAACTGGCTGTAACAGATAGATTTCGCCCTTCAGCTGCAATTGGAGTGGATTGGTATGGGACCTAAGACAGAGGGTCTTTAGTCGTGTCATTTACCGACGTATTGCATCGTTTGGTCTTCACTCCTACTCGCCGTGTGACGATGCCTTCCACTAACACACTTGCATAAGGCAGCCAGACTTCAGTGGTGCCAAGAAAGGCAGCAGTGGGTCATTGATTGGGATCAAGTCAACGAATCCTGATTATGTTTGACGAATGGACGCTCTAAAAATAGTTCGTTAAATACCCAATAGATGTCACTTGCATGCACACATTCGAAAATTGAACGTTTGCCACAAACCATTTGCTAATTCCGAAGCTCAGTTGGTTTATTTACCGCCAGATGTCGCTTTTAAGTAACAGAAATTTGTAGAAATAGTAGAAACTGTGAAAATTGTAACCTTGTAACTTGACTCCTTCTTTGTGGGGCATTTTTATTGACACGTAGTTTATTTATAACAATCAATACTAAGGAGTAGCTCTTTGATGGCTATAAAATCGCGTCAAACTGTTCCAAAACTCACGGAACACGGTTCATGTCGAGAACTTATCAAAGATCATTTATTATTCTTTCAGATTTATCCTCAAAAAATGTTTTAAAAAATTTGGCGCCATTTTTCTCAGAAATAAAGCATTTTTGGATGGTTTATTTCAAAAAGACTATTGATTTAGGTTTAATCGAGATTAAGTCTGAATCACCCTGTATACAGGGCGATTGTAATAACACCATCCATGTCACAAATTAGAGGAAAAAATAAAAAATTCTACGTTCCTTAGCTTTCAAGATATAATTGATCAGAAATTGTACCCAAAATCACAGTACGACACTGACGATTATGTTGAATGAAAACGTATGCATCCACAGTTGTATCTAATAAAATTTTATTATTTTATGTTTCAAAATACGATCTTCGTATCGATTCGCATGATCGCGATCGTCCAGCCTGCTAATGGGTTCATTCAATAGTTTTTCGATATGTTGATAAAAAAATATACTGGAACTGGAAAAAAAGGAATTGAGCGTGTCCTCACACTATCCGTCTACCAATATATACCTTGTGCAGCCAATGTGCGCCCGATTCCCCATTTTTCAAATATTAAGCAACCTTGAACTTGAATAACTCAAAATATTGAATTTTTGATATTTAGAATTATTTTTTAAAATTCAATGAAGGAACACATTAAAGAAAAAAGATTCTTAGGGTATCTCGCATACGTCACTCCGCCGAAAGGTGTCGAGTCCGCCCGATGTTGTATGAGGCAACTTCCCATATACTAACTTTGGGTCGGAATCACACGAGTAATAATAATTATTGCAGTTTTACTGCTTTACTTACTAAAATGCGCATTGTATTTCTCATTCGGTGTAATATTAATAATTAAGTTATTAGTTCAAATGTTTTTAACATGTTTCGCGTAATCTGTGACATCGATTCTCTTACGGCCATTTGCACCGCTTGTCGTTAAGGTCTAGTTAAAATTTAACTATAATTAAAGTTGAAATTTCCTTGCACAGGTCAAATAATTAAGGATTAACCGTTTAATTATTAATTATTGTTAAGCCTTACTTCGGGTAGGGTTTAAGTTGTTTGTTAAAGTTTGCCTACGCATATTTATCATCAAAAACTGCAAAAACGACTGAAATTAATAACGTGAATTGTCTATATGCATAGGAAATAGAAGAACTTAATGAAAATGATTTGTGTTCAAGTTTGGTTTGGAATTCCTAAGCACGTGTATGAAAGAATTAATTATTTTGAAACAATAACGATAGCTTTGTTCCTACACAGTTCTAAATCAGTTCGGAACTGTACTGCTCATGCGCTCTTACTAAGTACACAGCATTTTTAGTAAGAGCGCATGACCTGTAGCAAGAGCGCAGGAGCAGTACAGTTCCGAACTGATTTAGAACTGTGTAGGAACAAAATTACCTATTACCTTTAGAAATAAGTTGTCCTGAATATTTCAGGTGGAAATGGAGCGTTTCGTGTTTATTTTAGTTTATTGGCGTTTATTAGCAGTTTAGGCTCCCATTAAGTAAGACTATGCAAGAAATCTCCTCACTGTGTCAGTATGACCGGCACAAACAGAGAAAAGAAATATCTTTTTTTCAAAATTTTATTAAGTAGAGAGATTTAATTTTAACTATAAACAAAAGAAAAGCAAAATTGTATTAAGAAATAATTGATTCAATGATTATTATAAGAGTAAACTTAAATTAAAAAATAACTTCAAAACTGATTTTGGACTGGTTTCTACGCTTGTGAAATGAACTGTTGTGATTGCAAATTAAACTCCAGATGTAGTCTCCCATCATTACAACATACCAGCGCTTTTGATATAGCTTTTCCATATTTTTGATATTCTGATGAAACGCTCTTCACTAATTAATCCCAAATTTGATCTAAAAAAATCATTAACATCTTTCAGTCAAGTACAACATTTTTTCGCTTTTTAAAATGTGAATTGTCAATTAAACAAATATAGCAATTGTCACCATAGTTGATAGGTTCTCTCTAAATTCTAAGAATTGCAAACGCATTACCTTTCGGTCACGTAGCATTCACCCTTCTAAAGTTGAGCAATAAGTATCACAACTTATGTCAGCCCAAGGTTTGTCTTGGTTACACATCGGAAATCCAAAATAGGCCTTAAAAAACTTGGTTTTGAACAAAATTAACACGCAATCTTACTTAAAACAGAAAAAGGTCAATATCTGTTAACTTACCGACATGAGAACAATAAAAACCGCCTATTACGTTTCAGGAAGACTAATTGTATCGTTTTCTCCAAAAGAAAGTGTAATAAATAATTGTACTGTTATAAAAAGTGCTATTTGTTCATGATTTTAGGTTAGGATCACACGCATTTTTACTTTAATTGAGACAATGTGCCCAATATAATTGCCAGTTGAAACGAAAATATCTATATTTTTAAGTACCAATCTTACACATATTTGACAATTTTCTGAGTTAACTAATTAACAATTAATATTATTCGGTGCAACGATAAACTTATTTAACTACTAATTAAACATGACTCGGGATTAGTTAACCCAAAAGTTAATTATAGGCGGTGCAAACCACTGCTTCTCGTTTTATTTTGTTAGCTATTATTCCAGTCACCCTGTATACCACAGCGAATACATGTATTCCCAAATATTGATATTTTTGGATTGCTTTACTTCTGACGAAGCTGTCGAACGACGGCGAAACGTTAAGTGTTTGTGCGCTATTTAGGCCCAGTTTTACAATCGTGGAATAAGAACGGAATAACTGTTCGCCACATATCCTTTAATGTTCCTCCATATCTACGTCACACCTACGTCTCGTTATACTAATAATAATGCTTATCCGACGATTATAAAATCGGGCTTTAGTGTCCGGTTAAAAGATTTTGTGATACAAGAGCCAACTTTAAATTAAAGATAAAATTATCAGTAAATTTTATTGTTGCAGCATAATTTAGAATGTTTTCTGGTTTGAAGTGTTCAAGAAATGAATTGTAATGATGATTACCGACTAACATAAATACAAAGTTCGCAGGCATTCGCGACCTTAACCGCTTCATTTTGAAATTATTTTTAGATGTTTTACATATTCATTATCGTGTGCAGTAGGTTGATTAACATGCAAATATATTTACTGGTATATTTATGTTGCTGTTTAATCATTGAAGAACTACTATATGTATACTCGTCGCGGACGTTCACGTTCACAATGTTCACATCGTGGCAGAAAAAATTATTCAACTTACCTAGACACATTTAAATAGAGCACATTTAAATTAAGTACACTTAAATGTGTATGTGGGGCATACTTTCACTCACAAAACGAGTATTTTTGCCTTTGGATCGATAAAAATATCAGGACAGTTACATTAAGTGATTGTAGGTGCGCAATTTTATTACTGCGTCTAGATTTTTCAATTTTTTGTTTCGAAGACCATTGGCAAAATTAACTTGAATATACTCTCTATATTTCATTGTCATTGACAAATTGTTTTTATTTTGCAATTTGTATTTTCGTAATCACGGTTCAGTAGGTTTTAACAGATAAACAAATGACCATTTGTACAATTGATAAACTTCCTATTTGCGTCAACAGCTCTGTTTGTTATCCTGCACTGGTGTACATTTTTTTACGAAATATACTTTAATGAAACCTGAAATCTTTGATAGAGTGTCAATACGAATCAGACTCATTCATACTGACATACCACACAAACATTTCAGATTGCATTAAAGAGTACGCAATTATGTACACCAGTGCAGAATAACAAACAGACTTAATATTTAAAGTTGTAAATACTTAAATTATAATATACAATTATAAATAATACGTAAATTAAGCTTGAATGTAATATTCAGACCCCCCACACGCATTAGCATGTTTGTTGTTTTGTGAAAATCATGAAAATCAAGTTGCTCTTAAATCCTTATTTTTATAAGAACCTTGTGTCTGGAATCATAGTGATGAGACATTTTATAATAGTCTGTCCTATTTCTGCCGTTTCTCAGGTTTTAATGAAACAATCAGTATACACTCACATATAATATTATGTATCGATAAATTTAAAACCTCGCATCCATTATTAAAAACTCGCATCCATTGTTGGATAACAGACATTGATGTCCGATCAAGGTACACAACTGTCATATTTATATAAATATCAAGATATACCTATATTATGATATGTTTGTTGGATATATGCCCGTTTTCGTGTCTTATATTTAATAATAATTTTGTTATTTGTAAAGAAAGATATTTTGCTCGCAGTAAAAAGAAAATTCTACTAGAAAATAATGTTTGCCGTAATAGAATTATCTCGGCTGTTTCGATTCTATTTATAGTATTTTTTGCCGAATTAAAGTGCAACACCCCACAAAAGAATTAATAATCGTAGCATTCCCACCTTGACAATCTACACTTATTTTTTTGTTATTTTCGGGCATGCCATATGTTTATGCACCTGATGTTTTGATTTGTAGTTCCAATAATGTTTTTGTCTGCATTCTTCATTTTGCTGACACTTTTTAATTTATTTTATTTTCTGTTTTGCTACAAGTTGTATCTACAACAAACAAATAATCCCTTTATGTAAATAGTTCAGCTGCGCAACCTTGGCGTTGTTTAGTAATTACTAATCTCATATTTCATATGTTCGTAACTCGCAAGTATGCAACCTTGATCTTGCTTATTAATAACATGTGTACAGGGAGATGGAAATTGATTGTCCTGATCCTACAGTACTTTTCGTGAGCTTGTTATCAATAAACTGAAAAAAGAACATTGTTCAGTCAACCAAATTTTTGTTGACTGAATCATTTTTCGTGGTTAAATATGGCGAATGCACATATATTGTTAATTCAAAAATTTTTAAAATGTTGAAAACTTGCATTGAATGAATGCATTAATGATTTTCAATGAAAATATTATTTGCTTATTTTATCCTTTTAACACGACATTAATTTTATTTCACTAATATATCAATTTCATTCAATGCAAGAATATCTTGCTTCAGCAAATATTTCATTTGAATTCAATTAAAGATAAAAAGTGAGCAAATAAAAATCAGATTAGAGCAGGCGGTGCAAAGAAAATGTATGTCTGTGATTAACTGAATTAATTAATGTAATACATTCGTGCGCTGTCAAATTTATTGACTTTTCATTTAATCACAGACATACATTTTCTTTGCACCGCCTGCTCTAATCTGATTTTTAGCTGCTCACAGGTTATTTTGTATTCAATGAATTATATTTTTGTTGATACAATGCAAAAAAGTCAATACTAACTATTTTGTTAAATTTACTATTTTCATTTTCTCAGTGTACTCGCATCTATGTAGGTATCACATGAAGATTAGAACGAAAAGCAGTGCGTGCATAGAACATTCATGAAATTTGCATCCAAACCTAATCTAATTAATAAAGAACATAATTATTGTTTATTGAGATTACTATTACAATAAAATAAACCATATTTCATGAATGAATGGCAATGAACTGTCAACAAAATCTTCCCCAAATCTCTCTATCTAGCTAACTTCATTTTAATAATTGGATGTAAATATCGATATCAAGCTCGTGGAAAGCAGTGTAGGATCAGGACAATCAATCTTGGTATAATCTTGGTAGAACTCTTGTGTTGTACACACGTATTAAATAAGTCTGGATAAAGTTTGTATTTATCAATAAAGTTAATAGGAGTATATATTTATATTATTCAGATATTGTTGTGTTTCGTGAATAAATAAAATTGCCTTAAAAATCGAACCGCTCGGTTTTTGAACTCATGCAACTCGTGCTCTTATGCAGTAAAACAACCTACAGTTGACAGATTCGAGTATATCTGAAACCTGAAATGCCAAGAATGATTTATGTACAGTCGTGGACAGTTAAAACAGAACGAAAAGCATTCAAATTCAACTTTATCTCATTAGCACTAAGCAAATTTCCGAGCATTTTCTTTTAACTGTCAACTGTAGTAAAGTAAAAACATTCAACTTTTTCAATTCTCCTCTGCTTCTTGTATCGTATCCACTCTTTTTCTTCCAGCAGAAGGGTAGCCAGCCACATTGTTAATATTAACCTTTTAGAAAATCTATTTCAGAATGTATCAAAAAACAAATACTTTGAAAAGGACTGTATTTCCCACATTAAAAAAATAAATAAATTTGAAACTTGCCTCAATCTTTTCTATCGTTTGGATATATTTGAGTAATTATTGTAAATGGTACCTTTCTTGTTTTTTTCTTTCTCAGTATTTCTTTTACTTTCTAGTTTTGGTATTGCTCGTCTTCTTTCCTCTTATTCTTGTATAATAAATTCTCCTTTATTATCTTCGATGTTTGAAATGGTTTGAGTTGTTGTGAAATGTAGATTGACTTTTTTTTAAATTTAAGAAAAATATAGTTTATGTTTTTGTTCTAGAAGGATAATAGTCCTGCAACAACATCCCACGGCACCCCAATCGCCGTCAAAGACGCAACTTTAACCATAGGCCGGAGAGGTCCTGTTCTTCTACAAGATGTCGCCTTCATCGACGAAATGGCCCATTTCGACCGCGAAAGAATCCCCGAACGTGTCGTCCACGCCAAGGGTGCAGGTGCCTTTGGCCACTTTAAAGTCACCCACGACATCACTCAGTACACCGCTGCAAAAGTCTTCGAAAAAATTGGAAAGACCACTGACATTGCCGTCCGTTTCTCAACCGTGGGGGGTGAGGCGGGCTCTGCTGATACCGTGCGTGACCCCCGTGGTTTCGCCGTTAAATTTTACACCGAAGACGGCATCTGGGATTTGGTTGGCAACAACACGCCCATTTTCTTCATACGCGATCCAATCTTATTCCCCCATTTCATTCACACTCAAAAACGCAACCCGGTGACCCACCTAAAAGACGCGGACATGTTCTGGGATTTTATTACTTTGCGCCCTGAAACCACCCACCAAGTGATGTACATGTTCGGCGATAGAGGCATACCCGATGGTTTCAGGCACATGAACGGATATGGATCGCACACCTTCAAGCTCATTAATGCGAGCGGCAAGCCGACCTACTGCAAGTTCCACTACAAAACCAATCAAGGCATTAAGAATCTTGATGTGAAGAAGGCGGAGGAATTATCTGGAAGTGACCCCGATTTCGGCCTCAGAGACTTGTATAACGCCATCGAGAATAAGGATTACCCATCCTGGACCTTCTACATACAAGTAATGACATATGAGGAAGCTGAAACCGTCAAATTCAATCCGTTCGACGTGACGAAGATTTGGCCCCACCGTGATTACCCCCTCATCCCCGTGGGTGAATTCGTTTTGAACCGCAACCCTGAAAATTATTTCGCGGAAGTCGAGCAGATAGCTTTTAGCCCCGCTCATATGATACCAGGTATCGAACCGTCCCCTGATAAGATGCTTCAGGGTAGGCTATTTTCTTACAATGATACGCACAGGCATCGCTTGGGGGCTAATTACCTGCAACTGCCGGTGAATTGTCCACGCAACAAAATCCGTAACTACCAAAGAGATGGGCCTCAAGCCATATACAATCAAGCGGGTGCACCTAATTACCACCCCAATAGTTTCGACGGCCCTGAAAGTGATGCTAGGACCAAGAAATTAACGCCGAGTTTCCCGGTGTCTGGAGACGTCGAGCGGTTTGATTCTGGCGATGAAGATAATTATTCTCAGAGTACTGTTTTGTACCAAAAAGTTTTCGATGATGGCGCGCGCCAGAGGATAGTGGATAACTTCGTCGACAATTTGAAGAATGCGGCGGATTTCATTCAGGAGCGCGCTATTAAGAACTTCAGTCAGGTCGACCCGTCTTTGGGGCAAAGAATCGCTGAAGGCCTGAAGGCGCAAAGGCGTCCTCACGCCAATCTCTAATTTTAAGGGCTAAACATGATGCGGAAGGATACGCAGTGCTAAGACTCTATTATTAACATGTTATAATGTTGGGGTATTTTGTCTTAATTTTTCATATCACAAAATAAACAGTTATAAACATTTTTTATTTTGGTTAACACTTTAAATACAACAGAGTGAGTTTGCAGGTAAAAAGTTAATGTGCAAGGACATACCTACACACATTCATTTACAGGTGTCCTAATATTCCGTTTATTTTTAGGCGACTAGTTTTATTTTTTCTTGCTGAAACGGCAGTCTTCCCCCTACGTATTTTGACTGCGCGGTATAATAACTTTCTTCTCTACAGCTTGTTCAACTTTGTCAAACACTTTTTCCCTTCTGCTTGAAAGCCCTGCACATACTTTAGTTCGGCCGTGCAGGAATAAAAATACAAGAAGGGAAACACGTGATGAAGATGATGAAATTACTTTTGGATGAAAAAATGGTACATTCAAGAATCCTAAAGCATTCTACCTTTTATGAAACCTAGAAGGTTTACTAATGCTGACAATTTTGCCAACCATCTGAAGTTATTTTCCCTTTCAATGACCAAAGAATCCTCGTTTTCACCATAAACTTGGCCAGCAAGTAAAATTAATATTTTTTTAGATGTTTATTTCTTATTGGGAAAATAAATTATTTTTCACATCAACTTAGAGTAAGCTTTGTAAAAACAATTTTTAGAACTTCTTTTAGTTACCTTTTAATTTTAAATGAATCCATAATTCCTAGAATATTGAAGGCAGAGGTGGAAATTCAAAGACGAAAGAAAGTGAAAAGAAATCTAAAAGGATATTTAAATTCTGTGTAAAATGTACCCTAAGAAAAAACAAATGGAAATAATGCGATTGCCACAGAAAAGTTATTACAAAAAAAACCTACTTAGTTTACTTTTTCTCTATATGCCGATCGATCGATAGATAAGTCAAAGAATTTTTATGTAGTTACCTCCTTCTAACTTTCGTGAAACAGCCTTGTGGCTTTGTCAAGTCAAGTCATTTCATTGTATATTTTCTTAACTTATATTTTATACGATCGGCATATAGTAAAAAAATAATCTAATTTGTTTTTGGTTACAATTCCTGAAATATTGTAAATTGTCTTTTGTTCACCTAACATTTGTAATAAAAGAGATCCTCATCCTATCCTTGGGACATATTGTACAAGAAGAATGCAAATTGCCCCTTTTCAGTAACTTTTTCCCTTTTTCTCTCTGTCTACAAATTCCTGCAAGACGTAAAATTTCCAATTAAACAATGACAGGAGGGACTCGTTCGAAACCCATGAAGTTAACATGTTTTAAAATTTTTACAAGGAACGCTCCAGAAGATATCCAAAATTCCTGGTTACGCCCTCACCTTCCATCAATAAAGAAACAAAATGAATTGTGTTTGTTTCATTTCTAAGAATTTTCTGTCCTCTTAAGGTCTAGTTAAAAATTCTTTGTTTCTTTTTTATGTGGTCTTCCACCCTAGGAGGGACTACGAAAAAGAATTTCCCAGATGATCGTAAAAGGAGACATAGTTCTCTTTAGATTTACTTTTTCGACACAAAGACGCTTTTATTACATTTGGTTGGAATTTTGGAAGTATTTTATTTTAGATTTTTCTAAGAAGGAGAAGATGAATTCCCAAGGTAAAACTAAAAATAGATTATCCCCATTGCTTCTGTGCTCAGAATTCGGCGTACTTATTGTTTTAAACTTTCGATAACCGGGTTCAAACTTCAAGCAAATATGGAACGGAGATAACCTAGCTTCACATTGTTTTGCAACATCAAGATTATTAAAAATAAACCTGAAATAACTGTGCGAAAAAAGAAAAATATATTTTTGTTTATCATATTGCAGATATCATGAATAAAAATATAGGTATGAATAATGAATGAGTAATAAATAATGAATGAGTTCCATTCTCGATTGCGGCGGAAAAATTTTTCCGCCAAAATAGTGAATTATTTAATTCTTTAAATAATTCCATTTTTAATTTTCTGTTAGTTTTGTACGAATTCAAAGCAAATGAAACTTGTGAAGTTAAAAAAAAAAACACTTTCGTCTTTATTGAGTTGTTATTGTTTGCTTTACAACATTTTCCTTTGACAGGTTCGTAATTTTTTGTAATTACAAAAAGATATGGCAAAATTAGTAGCTCCAGTATAATTGTCGTTTCGCTATATGTTTGACAGTAATGATTTTTTTAATTTTTTATTTTTTATCCCGAAAAAGCAATCAAACATACAACGAAATGATGACATTTATACTAGTTTTTTGAACTGTCCGTTCAATTATTATTACAAATTTTGAGATCAACAACCAAGAAATTGATTCAATAAAAAAAATATGAAACGTCCTTCCCACAACTAAAAAAATAGCTGATGTTTGTGGTCATCTCCACATTAAAAAAAGACTCTTCATACAGGATGCTTTTCAGAAACTTGATTGCTCTTTTGCTTTTGTCTACATTTAACTTTGACAAGTTTGATAGATCATTAAGAAATAAATTCAAATAATTATATTTAAAAAATATATTTTTCCTGGCGTCTCCTCTTTAAATAGGTAGGTTCAGAAACTTGCTCTTTAGTCGACTTTTTACTTTGACAAGTTTGAGTTAATTTTAAAAAATATGAAAAGTACGATAACTAAGAAAAATGTGATTCTTGATTATTATAATTATATTATAATTAATATATTACAATTAATATATTATAATTAATAACTTGTCAATTTGATTTTTGCTTAAAACGATCTGAACGAAAGGTTATCAGTGTTGCCAAGCATTACAACTAAAATTCTCCATATACTAAAGAGATCCAATTTTTGACAGTATTTTTCATATTTTTGTTCAATAAGAACAAATCGTTCTGTTGGGGCACTCCGAGCTTGCTTCGCTTCGTGTTCCCACTCGTGTTACAATAAGCCTCCTTGTGAAACTTGTAAAATAATATACTATTTTTTCACGTCATATCGTAGCCAAGGAATTTGCTTCATTTTATTTCATTTATGATCATGACACACAATTTATTGTTTCGTATCCTTTGGGATCAACAGTTTAGTTTGTGAAAAGTGGTTGAACGAGTTAAAACTAAAAACGATTACTATTTTTTGTGCTTAGTATTACTTATTAAAATGCCGCACTCACGAACGACGAGAGAACAGATGCTCCTCATCTACAGCAAAGCTCGAGAAACTGAAGAAGCACGGCGGATTTATGGAAACACATTTGCAAATCAATGCAAGAACATTTACAGCTAATGTCCCCGCATTTACGCGATTATGGAACGTTTCGTGTGTGTGTCGCTAATGATGGATGCCACTTTGAACAGTTCTTATAAACATTCCTAAATTACTGTAGTGAACGTTTGAATGTGTTCTTCCACACAGATATTATTCGGTGAGTGAATGCGCCTTTGCATATTAGTCACGCCTGCGATGTTTATTGCCTACGATCAGCGAAGCAGGTTCCGTAAGTTTTTTGTTGTTTCATGACCGTCGTATAAGGGGCGGATAAAATAATTTTAAAACTTTTTTAAAAATTTTTCCGTGTTCTATGTGCTCTCACGGTAATGTGGTTAAAATTTTTGCACTTATTTTACAAACACCCTGTACATAATTGTTTAAAAAAAATTCTATTGTCTTACCTTTTATTCAGATTGTTTTAGAAATCTTTTTTTGTCGACTTCGACAAGTCTGACAATTAATTTAAAAAATATGAAAAGTATGATAACTAAGAAAGCAATGATGTTTGCGCTCATCTCTAAATAAAAAAGAATGCCTTTTATAAACTGGAATAATGTTTGTCTACTACAGATAATGAAAAAATATGAAAAGTAAAATAAATAATTAGGAAACAAATGATGTTGAAAGGAAAGGAAGAATGAGGAGGGCCGGGTTATAGAAGAACGAAATCGGAGTTAAAATATCTGCTTTGAAGATGACATAGCGAATAAGAAGTTGAATTTGAAGATACTGAAGGAGTCCATGAAAATGAAAAAAGAGACGAAAACAACGACAATCAAAAGAGCGTAGTCGACTTAAGAAATAATTCCACAAAAAAGATAAGAGAAAGAAAAAATAAGGATAAAAATGACGATGGAAGAAGAGAAAAACAAATAGGACAGAAAAGGCATTTTTTTATGTTGAAAACAAGGACAGAAAAGGCATTCTTTTTTCATATTGAAAACAAGGACAGTAAAAATTCGTTATAGATTTTATGTCTTCTTCAGATTTGTGTTTAAATACAAGAGAAATAGGTACGGAGATATCAAGAACGAGTACAAAGAGCACCAAGTGCTATAGAAGAAGGATGCAACTATTAAAGAAGCAGCAATTTGTAGTTAAATTTACAGTAAATCTTTATTAAAATACATTTATAATCAGAAATTGATGTTATATTTTTGAATTGTCAATAATAACTAACTTGTTTTAATTTTAACTGCTCCGATTGCTTGATAAAAATACAGTCAGTTACTCGAGGAAAGAAAAATGATGAAACGATGAATGATAAAAAGGATATACACAAAAAAAAAACAAAATGAGATTTAGAGCATTCAAATAAAACACAAGAAAGACAGAGAAGCTTACAGAAGCGAAATTGAAGAATTTGAACAGAGAAATGAGTGAGCCAGATATGAACTAAAAGTCAAAGAGATAGAAAGTTATTACAAGAGAAAAGAAATACCAGCGATTTTTTACAGAGAAATAACGAAAATACAAAAGAGATTTAATTAAGCATTAGGTATGAAAGATGAACCAAAATTCTAATAGAGGACGAAAGTAAGAAAGAAGAAAGTGAAATAAATAAAAGGACGGGATTAAAGATGAAAAGAGAAGGATAGATGATTGTACGAAAACTTGGCACTTTTTTCAATGTATTAAAGTTAAACTGTAACTGAAATACCGCGCCTTGGTGAAATGCAATACTAAGTTGTATGTTGTACAAAGAAGAATTATACGGAGTAGGCTTAGAAATAAATAATACAAATAAATCTTAAGATGTCATCCTCACAACCCTCCTATGGATTTTTTATATCAATTCATAGATTGTTTCTTAACAATGCCTTTTTGTATTGAAACAATTTTAAAAATTCCCCGTTTATTTATAAAAAAATTTAAAGAAAAATGTGTTGCTAAGTCTAGAAGGTGAAAAACAAAGAGATGAGGAGGGAGAGGTATCATTAAAATTTGCATTGTGTGTGTTATTAATCTATTTTTGAAAATTATCGGGCTATTAATATTATCTAAAAAAAAAGTATTTTCGGATTATGTTGACTTGATCGCTACTGTCGTTACGAGCTCATTGCATTCGCAAAAAGAGATACGTTTAGAGAAAATGAATAACAACAAAATTTATCTAAGTAATAAAATTCGTTCATAAACAGTCCTTGAAACGATCACAACAAACTTTATCTTTCGGTAAAAGTCCTATTTACAGAAAAAAAGTTCAGTAGCTTTACATTGATGCCATACATACCAAAAAAGTTCTGTAGATGCAGTCTTGCGTGCCTACAGAGGTCCTAGCAAAAGATTAGATACTTTTTCAAGCAGAAAAGCAAAAAAAAATAAATTAATTGTACGTAAAATTTCCCATTTTTTTATTTGTATATACAATTAAATAATTATCTTATACAAAACAATAAAAAATATTTTTGTTTGTATACTGTGAACCACGTCGCTTTTGATTAATTCATACAGCAACTAGTATTATTGCCTCGATATTTAACCCAAGACTTATTATTTATCTCTCTAATGTCTTTTGTAGATAAACTCTTGACTTCGGCCTTTTCGCTATTTTGGCACTTTCGAGGGTATACGTGATGAAAATTTGTTAATTAAACCGTGTCACACGCAAGCGCACGGACGTCCTGGTGTACACATATAAAAATCACTTGGTTTTCGCTTGGAATCAGTAGTTCAGTCTTCGCAGTGCAAAAAAAATTATATTTCTATACCATGGAAGATAAAGCTCTTAGGCAAATAGAAACGTACAGCAAACAAGTGAAGGTGAGAAACTAAGTAACATCTTATTTTAAGAAAGTGTTTTCGTTTTTAAGTAAATTTACAATTGCTTTAAATATTATTGTTGGGCTATGCAGAATTGTGTTAATAAATTTGAATAGCTTTAGAAAAAAGTTTACCTAAACTGAGTGATTGTTTTAACAGAAAATATTACCAGTTTGGGTAATATTTTCTGTAAAACTATTCGATTTTATGAACACAATTTTACATCCAAATTAAAATTAAGTTGGATGTATCGTGTTCGTTTCACCTTAATCACGTTTTCTTTATAAAAGAAAGAAGTAATTGTTTCAAAGTTAACTGATAATTTTTATTTGACCGAAATCTCATTCAACAAAAAAAAATTAAATATTTCCACGTTCAAGACCGCAAATTAAAAGAAAGAAATGCGAATCGATAATTGAAATCAAAAATATTTTTTTAAAGTCATGAACGGTAAGATGATGCAGACAGTAAAAATTATGCTAGAGGAAGAAATGCGTACGTAATCATCTTATAAGAAAGTGTTCCATTCTTAAAGACGAATCGGTTGAGACCATAATATATAGGGTGTTCCATTTAAAAAAATATAACTTTGGTTTGGCAGATCCAGACGAAACATCTAAGTCACAGCGCAAACGGATTTTAAGAATATGCTGTAATAAAGTACCTATCTTCCGAATACGCACTAAAGACTCATCCTGTAAGTACAACAAATAAAGATTTGTTTCAAAGTTTCAGTAAATATATTAAAAGAAAAGAAAGTGTTTTAGAAAAACAAAATTTATTTGCCTATTATAAAAAAAGTTATTGATTATTTTTAATAGAACATTAAAAGTCTACTAGTATAGAAAATGTTTATTATTGATATATCCGCAATTTTAAATCATTAATTGTAAGAAGATATTGACGGCAAATGTTAATAGAAAAAGTTATATGTATGTACATATGTATTTGGATTAAAAATAAAATTTTAACAAATGAAAGCAATTTTTTTATTTAGTGGTTATTCCGTCTACAGTTTCGTTATGAATTCTAATTAATTCGAATCAATTAAAATACATTTTTTTAAAAACCTTTTTTTCGCAGCGTTTTGATTAATTTGTATCCAAACATTATTTTCCCTTTGTGATTTTTTAAAATATTTGTTGAAAGCCAGAAATACTTTCCATTCAAAATTAAATTTATCGTTTTTTACAAGCTTTTCGGAACTTTTCAGAAAGATATATGAAGCTGATTATTCTAAATTCTTCGCTGTAGATGCATGTGATTGATTTACCAGATATTCTTTTCATTTGACATAACCCATATTTACTTTTTGATAAACACCGTTTTAAATGTATGTATTTTTTCAAATGTATAATTTATTTGTATTTAATTTTGAAAAAGTTGTCAATATGTACAGCGAAACGTTGATTACAAGGCATTCTAAAATGAACAATTTTTGTCCTAAATCATTATTAAATTTTTAATGTGATTTTTGGTTATACATCAGTTGATTTCATTGAAAAGATAATTATTATTCAGAACGAAAAAGAATTATTTTTGGGACTTTTATATTACTTATGATAATGATAATTAAATTTTAATAATATTTTTTAGTTTATCCTTCAGAATAACATTTAAGATAACTCAAACTGGAACACATTCAGTCTCCTTTTTTTACTTATTTAATATTTTAATTCTATTTTTCAATCCTATAGTACGTAAGTTTACATAAATATTAAAAAAAATGGTGGAAAACTAATAGAAAGTGTTTCATAAAATTAAAACTGATTTGCCTAGTAGTAAAAAAAAGATAATTTTTGAACAACATAACTACTGAGAATATTTATTATTGATATTTCCGCATATATTTTTTTTAACAACGTAAAGTGAAACCAACTTTATTTATTGTTTTGTAGATATCATTTCAAAGATATCGCAAGAGGTTATCTTTATGAACACATAAATCATAAATACTGTATTCCGAATAAAATTGCGAACTCTATGTGGCACATGAAAATGAGTACTTACACAGTCGTGTACTTTTCGATTTTAAAATAGTATATTATTTTACAAGTTTCACAAGAAGGCTTATTGTAACACGAGTGGGGTTGGGGTACGACGAGCGAAGTGAAGCAAGCTCGGAGTGCCCCAACGGAACGAGTGTTACAATGCCTCTTGTGAAACGTGTAAAATATACTATTTTTTCTACTTTGCGTCACTTATTGAACAAAAGTACGAAAAATACTGTCAAAAATTGGATCTCCTGTATGTGGATTCATTATATCGTATGCATTATCATGGATTTGTTTATATTCCTAGGGGTTTGTTTACTTGAAAGCCCCTAAACAATAAAGACTAAATTATTATAAAATGATATTTTTAGAGTGATTTCTTTTATTTTTCATCGACACTTGCTAACTAAAAGTTCGCAAAACGTAACCACATATCCCTAATAGTCTTAAGTGCGTTTTTGTCCATGAATCTAGTAGTAGTTATAATACAGTACATATTAAATTGGTATTGCTTTTACGTAAATGTATGTAATGAATATTTGTTTTCTTTAACTAGCTTGAAGGCCCGGTAACAACAAACCATGGCGCACCAGTTGGAGAAACCGACGCAATACTCTCAGTAGGAAAACACGGACCAGCTCTGCTGCAAGATGTAACTTTCTTCGACGAGTTCGCCCATATGAACCGTGAAAGAATCCCTGAACGTCTGGTGCACGCCAAAGGCGCAGGGGCCTTCGGCTACTTCGAAGTCACCCACGACATCACCAAGTACACGGCGGCGAAAGTCTTCGACACGGTTGGAAAACGAACGAAAATCGCCGCCCGAATTTCAAGCGTTATTGGCGGAGCAGGCTCAGCCGACACCGTACGCGATCCACGTGGTTTCGCCTTGAAGTTCTACACCGAAGATGGTATTTGGGATTTGGTTGGAAACAACACCCCAATATTCTTTTTCCGCGATCCCATGTTCATTCCGAGTTTCATTCACAGCCAAAAGAGAAACCCTGCGACTCACTTGCTTGATCCCACGGCAATTTGGGATTTGATCAGTCTCAGACCAGAAACGACGCAGCAAATTGTATTCCTCTTCGGCGATAGAGGGATACCAGATGGTTTTAGGCACATGAATGGGTACGGATCTCACGCTTACAAATTCATAAACGCCCAGGGAGAAGCTGTCTACTGTAAATTTCACTACAAAACCGACCAGGGGGTTAAAAACCTCGATGTAAAGAAGGCACGTGAATTAGCTGGAGCTGAACCTGATTACGGTTTCAAAGATTTATATAATGCCATCGCCAATGGTAATTACCCCAGTTGGACCATGTATGTTCAGATTATGACGTTCGAACAAGCTGAGAAGTGTCCGTTTAATCCGTTTGATCTTACTAAAGTCTGGCCACATGGTGACTATCCCCTGATGCCAGTAGGAAAATTAGTTCTCAACGAAAATCCAACGAATTATTTTGCTCAGGTTGAACAACTCGCTTTCTGCCCAGCACATTTGGTTCCCGGCATCGACGTATCTCCTGATAAAATGCTTTTGTCTCGCTTATTCGTTTATGCAGACGCACAAAGATATCGACTGGGCACCAACTACCTACAAATTCCAGTTAATTGCCCTTTCGCTCCGGTTCGTAACTATCAGAGAGATGGCCCAATGACAATGCACAGTCAGAGTGGTGCCGTCAACTATCACCCCAATAGCTTTGGTGGGCCATTAGCTGATGCTAGAGTTAAGAAACTCACCCCGTCTTTTAAAGCATCCGGAGACGTGTATCGCCATGACACGTCTGACGAAGACGATTTCTCTCAGTCAAGAGTTTTTTACCAGAAAGTGTTAGATGAACCTGCTCGAGAAAGACTCATAGATAACATAGCCAACCATCTTATACTGACTCCTGAATTCATTCAGGAGCGCACTGTGAAAAATTTCGCACAGGTTGATGAATCGTTTGGGGAAAGATTGCTTGCTGCTTTAAAATTCCAAAGAAAGCCCCAGTCAAATTTATAAATTTGATTTCTTTTATTAAATAAAATTTGTGAATCGTAACTGATTCTAACAGTTATTATTTCTTCATTACTGTCGTTGATGTATTTTGTAAATAAAATTTTTTTTTCAATAAAAATTGATTATGAATGTTTTATAAATCCGTTTACGCTCGAGATTTTTTTAGACAAATAAATATGTTTGCGTTGGTCTTATATTATTTCATGAAACTGCCAATGATCTAAATCACTTTCTGAATCAGAAATCATGATTAAGCTACAAACAGCACAAACTGACATGACGTGATACAGCGACAGCAGAAAACTAGACGGAGTTGAAAATTAGTAGGTAATTTTCGTCTCTAGTGACGAACATTATGAGATTTTTTCTCACTAATGCTGGAAATCAAATTTTCGCTGGAGTATTTGGTGACGAAAAATGAGAATAAATACATTTCTGATGAGTAATTGCCAAGCGAATGTTACAAAAGCTTCAGCTTCTTGAATTCTACTGCAATGGCGTTTGGCGCTTATGTCAAACCAACCAAATTAATAATAGTTTGACATAAACGACACAACCAATAACGAATTTTAGGCAGTAAATTCGCAATAAAATAGAAAACATCACATTCAACAAGCAATTAATGGATTAATTAATTGGTATAATAAAATACAATATTGAAATAATAATACAAATCTGCCACTAATCACAAGAGGTTTGTTCGTTTGTACTGCACTAGGCCCAGTTAAAATTTCCTCCAATGATATTACTTAATCACACAATTAACTTGATCGAGTGGTTAACTACGTTTTATGAAACTGAGCCTAAGTTACACTGAGAACAGTTCAGTGTAGGGGGAAGCGGGGCACATTGATGCAGGGGGTACAATGATACACCACCAATATCTGATTATAGAAAAACGTTATTCGAACCGCGACATCGCTAAAACGTGTCTGTACATGTTTGAACAAAGCAGTTGCGCCTGCGCCGCCCGCCAGTCATCCGTTGGCGTTTGACGAGAGCAAGTGTATTTTTTGCGCGGCCAACTAAAAAATCAAGTGAAATGTAAAAGTGTTCCAACGCTGTTTTACGTCGTTTATTTGAGACCTAAAGATACCAAAGGTAAGTAATTCCGATCTGTAATTAGGATTACACGTGTTTTTAAAATAAATTCAATAGTTTATTTGATATAAATTTTAATTTTTCGAAAATGTCAGTTGGGGTACATTGATACACTAAGATACGGGGCGCATTGATGTGTATAAAAGTGCCCCGCTGGTGTATAAAAGTGCCCCGATAGTACATAAAAGTGCTTCAGTAGTATAACAGTGTACGAAATTTCTAAACTCTTTTTTTTTCAGAAAATGGTACGAACTTTTGTACCCAAGACTGATAGGACAAGCATCGACGAAGAGAAAGTAAAGAATGCTATATCCGAAGTTATATCGAAGACGTTGTCTATACGGAGAGCAGCTGACAAATATGGGATCAAACCTGCAACTTTGCAACATCGTATTGAAAAGTTTCGAAAAACTGCTGAAGGAAATGAAGCGTCATCATCTAATAAATATGGGTCCAAGTACACTGTTGCACAGGTGTTCTCAACTCAACAAGAGAAAGCCTTTACTGAATATTTGTTGAACTGTAGCAAAATGCATTATGGGCTCTCTCTGCAGCAAGTCCTGGTTTTGACTTATGAATACGCAGAATTATTGGAATGTAAATATCCTGAATCCTGGAAAAAGAATAAATGTGCTGGAAAAGATTGGGCGGCAGGATTTAGAAATAGAAATCAGGAGCTAAGCCTTAGAAAACCGGAAAATACTAGCGCAGCAAGAAGTTTTGCGTTTAATAAAAAAGCAGTCAATGAATTTTTTGACAATTATGAAAGAGTAATGATTCACTACAAATTTACGCCTGACCGAATAATAAATCTAGATGAAACTGGAATTACTACAGTGTTACCTACACCTAAAATTTTGGCTGAAAAGAAACAGAGACAAGTAGGACAAATTGTATCAAGTGAACGAGGAGAACTTGTAACATTATGTGGAATAGTTACTGCTACAGAGGCTGCTCTTCCTCCTGTGTATGTCTTCCCACGTGTCCATTATAAAGAACATTTTTTAAATGGAGCTCCGGAAGGAAGTCTAGGTTTGGCAAACAGAAGCGGATAGATGATTACTGAATTGCACGTCCAAGTTCTACGTCATATTCAGCGCCAAACTTTATGCACCAAGGACAATCCTATTCTAATAATATGTGACAACCACGAGTCTCACGTGTCAATACATGCAGTTAACTATTGTCGTGACAATGGTATCGTCTACTTGTCTCTTCCACCGCACACGTCTCATAAATTACAGCCTTTGGACGTCAGCATTTTTGGGCCTTTTAAAGGCAGATTGAAAATCGCTTTTAACGATTGGCACGTTAGAAATGTGGGAAAGACATTGTCCATATATAACATTGCTGAACTAACAAAATCAGCTTTCCTGGAATCTTTCACCCCAAAAAATATTACGAGTGGGTTTTCAAAACCAGGTATTTGGCCATTTAATAGACTTGCTTTTGGAGATGACGATTTCGCACCAATAGATATATTTGATACGAGTTCTCAAGATGTTCCAGACGTTGCGGATGTGAATGATGAAAATAGACAAGAGCCAGATTTTGTGGACATGAATATAAATGAAAAAGATGATGAAGTGGCCGAAAATTGTGAAGCAGATGACGTACCGGCTGCTGTAGCCTCTATAGATCATTTGGGGACTCGAATTGAAGAGCATGTTACATTGAATATGGTTCCGCCAATAATGTCCCCCGAAGTAGTTAGACCATATCCAAAAAAAAGGCATTGATAAAAATGCTTCCTCGTCGAAGAAAGGAAGAGAGAAAGAGAAATCGAGAGTCTTTACTGATACGCCTGAAAAAGATAGATTACAGAGATTGCACGAAGAGAAGCAAAGAAAACAACAAGTTAAAATGATGAAACAGAAAGTAAAAGATTTAAAAACGGCGAAACAATTATTGGGTTTATCGGAAACTAAAAAGATTAAGAATAAAAAACGTAGTCGTCCACAATCTGACTCTGATAGCAGCCAGAATGAGTCTGTAAAATTAAGTGACAATGATGTCGAAGATTTTGAAATTGCATCTGATCCAGAAGATGAGAATTTAGATCTTGATGTGCTCAATCCTGAAAATATAAATATTGGAGATTTCTTACTCATTAAATTTGAAAAGAAAAAGTCCGTCGTTCACTACGTCGCCAAAGTAATTTCCAAATACAACTTGACCGATTATCAAGTGTCATATCTCAGGAAAAAACCAGGATCTTGTGTGTTTGTCTTCCCCAGTGTAGAAGATAAGGCAAGCGCAGATTTCAAAGATGTTATTTTGCTGTTGCCAAAACCAAATTTCTTAAAGGGCACGTCTCGAATGTCATCTCTTTATTCTTTTTCTATTGACCTAAGTGAATATAATGTGCAATAGAGGCTAATCGTTACGAAACCAAATAAGCTTCTTTAATAACTATTTTTGCCTCTAAGTTTCTGTACATTTGAGAATTTCCAAATTTTTTTCAATTGATAGATGTTTGAGGAAAGATTAGTATTTATTTTTTGTTTTGAAAATTTGCCAAAAAGTTTTAGTGTGCAACACTGTTCATTATGCCGAATTTACACGTGTATAGTAGCTAACGCAAGTTACTAAATTTAGTTACTTGCATCATGTAGACAGAGCTATTAAACTAAATAGCCACTGTCTACATGATGCAAGTAACTAAATTTAGTAACTTGCTACTTGCTACTATACACGTGTAAATTCAGCATTACAATACGATTAAGATTGTAACCTAACAATTTGTAAGGCTGATTATGATCTCTCACAATAAAAATTTATTTTCTTATTAAAATTTTGTTATTATTAACCGTTCTCATACAATTTAGGCTTTGTATCAAAGTACCCCATCCAATGTATCTAAGTGCCCCATAGGTGGGGCAGATTGATACAATGTCCATTTTTTTTATAAATCATCATATTATTTTTATTTTCTAACTCAGTGGTTCTATTCTTTGCTATTATAATATTGATTAGTTATGCTGTGCATTAAGCAAAATAAAATAATATTTGACTCATTTTTGAGACACACAACATAAAATTAAATTTTTCTGTATCAATCTGCCCCACTTCCCCCTAATCTTTTATCACGTCATTTAGTACGCAGTGTAATTTCGTGCAGGAAAAAACCGGTGACAAACGAACAAGAGGTGCGATTACATTTAAACTATAATTATCCTCAATCGAGGCGAAATTATAAAAATAATAACAATATAATACTAAACTAAATTTAAAGTTGGTTCTTGTCCGATGAAAATTGTATCACAAAATCTTTTAACCGGACACTAAAGAGCGCACAAAACACTAGTGTTTTGCTAAATAAATGTTCAAAAATTTTGACTTCAAGTCGGCTGGATTGCAATGGAGCCCCCAGCATCCTCTGTATAGCTATTTCGGTCCTAAACTAAATGTTAACAAACTAAATTCACAATTTTCCAATTTTAACTAGTAATACTTATTTGTTTAACTAAAGTCTTGAAAATAAGTATTCGAAACATACTGTTCCAATAAATCATCCTGCGTCTTCTTTCTTTTTACATTTAAAAGGGACCAACATATTATACTGAATTGTGAATTGTGTATTGAATACAATACACGAATATGTATTTTCATTAGTTTGCCTTTAAAAATATAATTTTGAAGCATATTGAGACCACTGGCACTAAATTGGTAGCTCGAAGATTTTAAAGTTTCTTTTACGTTGTTTTAAAAATTTTCATCAAATTCAGGCGATCTATTTGGAAAAGATTATAACCATTCCGGCCTTATTTTTCTATTCACACTCGTCACTCATACATAATAAATCTTCATTGGCGGTTCGTGTTTTATTTACATGCTTAGATTTTCAGGTTACATATAACAGCACTTTTCTGTTCGCACCCTAGACACTGAGCAAGAAAGTGCAGTTCAGAGTAACTCGGAACAGATTACTCTGGACAAACGAACGCGACCAGTGCACTTGGACTATGACAAATGAACGCATTTTTCAGCAATAATGTGCATGGTGTGCACTGGTGTTGACAAACGAACAAGTTAATGGCGCGGACAACGACGCACTGGCAATTATGTCACGCCAGATTGTACATGCGCGGTTATATGGCGCTTACGCCAATATTAAAATTGAAGTATCTCCATAATAAATTTTCGTTGCTTATGCCAATAGGACCATTAAATGCGTCTTAAAAGCAGCTTTCTAATGATAGTAACTTCAAGATTTCGAATTTTTTATGCTTACGTCGTTCTGGCATGAATCCGTCTATGTACAGTACTTGAAAAGATCGCAACAAAGTTGCAAAGTTTAGATGAGGATTCCGATTTACAGGGAAAAAAAAGTTGAATAGTTTTAGATTAATCCTATGCAAAATCAACTCGTCAAAAAAGTGCAAATGATGTAGTTGTACTCTAAAAGTCCTAACTAAAAATTACATCCCTTTTTTAATAAAACAGAAGTCCAAAAAAATAGTAATAAAAAATTAATTATTCGTAATAATCATTCAAAATTTTCCGATTTTTGGTACGTACATAAAATTTGGAATAATTTCTTTACTTATGAAAAAAAAAACAATTGTTGTGACTTTTTATCCGTATTGATGTCTCTATATTTAAACCACAATTTTTTATATCCCTAATCTCTTGACTTCAGCCTTTTTGACTTATTTTGACAGTTTCAAGGTGAAACTTCAGGAAAATTTGAGAATTAAACCTGTCACACGCAAGCGCTCGAATATCTTGGGGTACACATATAAAAACCAGTTGACTTTCGTTTGGAATCAGTAGTTTAGTCATCGCAGTGCAAAAAAATTATTCTTCTACACCATGGAAGATAAAGCTCTTGGGTAAATAGAAACGTACAGCAAACAAGTGAAGGTGAGAAAATAAGCAACTTCTTATTACATGAAAGTGGTTTCGTTTAAATTTACAATTACATGAAAGTGGTTTCGTTTAAATTTACAATTGCTTTAAATATTGTTGCTGGGGTTTCCAGAATTATGTTAATAAAATCGAACAACTTCACACGAAATATTATTTAAACTGTTACCACATTGTGGCTCAGTATGACCGAAACCCTACATCCAAATTAAACTTACGTTAGATGTGTCGTGCTCGTTTCACCTTAATTACGTTTCGTTTATAAAAGAAAGAAATGTGAATCGATAATTAAATTCAAACAGCTAAAAAGAAAATCATGAAGAGTATGAAGATGCAGACAGTAAATAATGCTAGAGAAAGAAATGCATATTTGGATACTGTATGAAATACTTGAAATATAAAGTATTATTTTTAAAATATATTTACTAAATACAACAGTACATGTAAATATAACTACTTAAAATTTCGAAGTTTACGTAAATATTTAAAAAATAAAAATTAGAAGAAAATGCTTTAGAGAAATAAAATTTATTTGCCTATTCAGAAACAAATTACTTATTTTTAATAGATATTTTTTAGAACATTAAGTCCAGCACAGAAAATGTTCATTATTGATAATTCTCTATATAATTTTCTCAACAAAATAGAGTAAAATAGATTATTTAGGAGGTATCATTTCAAACATGTCACAAGAGGTTATCTTCTATTAGAGCATATAAATCATAAGATGCGATACTGAAATAAAATTGCAAATTCTAATACGTGTCATGAGGAAATGCATACTTATATTAAAAAACACTATAAAAAAACTTTAAATTTATCACATTATTCTATTGCTTTTACAATTTTTATATCTTATTGTTTCATTGATTACCTCGTAATTTTGGAGATGTGTTAACGTTGCTCCTCAGCTAGTATTACCGCAGGCGCTTCAAAAGCTAGAGATTGATTTCTGAAAATGAACGGCGAGTAATTCGTGGATAATTTCGTCCCCTTCATCCGAACGCTCAAGGATACCACGCTTCTTATTAAAGTCAACTTATTTAAATTTAAAGGGATATCTTATTTATTTTGCACTGACATTTGTTAATTTTAAATCCGCGTAACCATGTCCCTAATTGTTTTAAGAACCTCTTTTCATTAATGTTCATGAATCTAGTACAACATTGTAATATTAAATTGGCAATACTTTCACGTAAATATATCTAATAAGTACTTATTTTAATTTTATTAGCTTGAAGGTCCAGTAACAACAAACCATGGCGCACCAATTGGGGAAACCGATGCAATACTATCAGTAGGAAAACATGGGCCAGACGTGGCTTTAGTCGAAGAGTTCGCCCATTTGAACCGCGAAAGAATCCCCGAACGCCCAGTGCACGCCAAAGGCGCAGGGGCTTTCGGTTACTTCGAAGTTACCCACGACATCACCAAGTACACGGCGGCGAAAGTCTTCGATGCGATTGGAAAACGAACGAAAATCGCCGCCCGAATTTCAACCGTGATTGGCGGAGCAGGTTCCGCTGATACTGTGCGCGATCCACGTGGTTTCGCCTTGAAGTTCTACACCGAAGATGGTATTTGGGATTTGGTAGGAAACAACACCCCCATATTCTTTTTCCGCGACCCCATGTTCATCTCGGGTTTCGTCCATAGCCAAAAGAGAAATCCTGCCACTCACTTAATTGATCCCACGGCAATTTGGGATTTGTTCAGTCTCAGACCAGAAACGACGCACCAAGTTATGTACCTCTTCGGCGATAGAGGGATACCAAATGGTTTTAGGCACATGAATGGGTACGGATCTCACGCTTACAAATTCATAAACGCCCAGGGAAATGCTATCTACTGTAAGTTTCACTACAAAACCGATCAAGGAATCAAAAACCTCGATGTAAAAAAAGCAGTTGCGTTAGCTGGCGCTGAGCCTGATTACGGACTTAAAGATTTGTATAACGCCATCGCCAATGGTAATTACCCCAGTTGGACCATGTACATTCAAATAATGACGTTCGAACAAGCTGAGAAGTGTCCGTTCAATCCGTTTGATCTCACTAAAATCTGGCCACATGGTGACTATCCTCTGATGCCAGTTGGAAAATTAGTTTTCAACGAAAATCCAACGAATTATTTTGCTCAGGTTGAACAACTCGCTTTCTGCCCAGCACATTTGATTCCTGGAATCGACGTGTCTCCTGATAAAATGCTTGCGGCTCGCTTATTCGCTTATGCAGACGCACAGAGATACCGATTGGGTGCTAACTACTTACAATTACCAGTTAACTGTCCTTTCACTCCAGTTCGTAACTATCAAAGAGATGGCCCCATGGCAATTAACAATCAAAGTGGTGCAGTCAACTACCACCCCAATAGCTTTGGTGGTCCGTTATCTGATCCCAGAGTTAAGAAACTCACTCCTTCTTTTAAAGTAGCCGGTGATGTGGATCGTCATGACACGTCTAACGAAGACGATTTCTCACAGGCAGGAGATCTTTACCGGAAAGTTTTGGATGAACCTGCTCGTCAAAGACTCATAGATAACATTGCCAAAAATCTTATATTTACTCCCGAATTTATTCAGGAGCGTGCCGTGAATAATTTCGCGCAAGCTGATAAATCTTTTGGGAAAAGATTGCTTGCTGCTTTGAAATTCCAAAGAAAGTCTCAGTCAAATTTATAAATTTAACTTCTTTTATCAAATAAAATTTGTCAATCGAAACTGATTCCAAGAATTATTAAAATTGGTTAAGAGTGTTTTTGATTAAATATTTACATTTAAATATCTAATCAAAAACACTGACCTATTTACACAAATGTTTTATTATTATTTATTATTATTGTTTTATTAGTTCGAGAAGCTATCAACCTGTTTGAAAAAGTTAAATCTCGAAGTAGAACAAAAAACAAAGGTTATTAATTTCAACTATTTTTTTTTCAAAGAAACGAAGAAAAAAACATCTAAAGATGAATAATTGTTTAATAAATGCTTATAAAAACAATCGAAAGACTGGGAAAGTATGCCGTACTTGTTGAAAAACAAAATTTTGTAAATTTTATTCTAGGGTTATTCGGCAAGGTTGGGCTGAATTCTTAAAGACACTCTTTTGTTGTATGCCTTATATTTCGAAACAAGATTTGTTTCATCATCAGAGGCTCTGTGATTGTACAAGATATGCAGTTAGTAAAAAAGTTTTTTTCAAAACATTAAAATGACTTACAACAGCTTGAGGGTTCCAAGTAAAGTAGCACATTACAGTAATTACAATTTTCAAACAGTTAAAACATTATAAAACACGTTAAAATTAAGTGAAGAACAAAACACAAAATTTGTAGGTTAAGAGGCCTATGGAGGTCCGCCATATTGGCAAAAATTTATTTTTCAAATGCTGCTTTTAAAACGCGTTCGATTTAAAAATTCTAAAAGTAGATCAGTCTGTAATAATACTATCAATGTGGGAAAGTCAATAATTATGGAAAATGTTTTATATTAACAAAGTAAAATTATAAAATTTTAAAACTCACTACGGAAAATGACTTTCCCACATTCTACGTAAAAAACTGATCATATTTGCTTAAAAATATATACGAAATTATCATTCCTAAAAGTGCAAAATGAAAAATACGTAATATAAAAATTTGCTATGTAATGTGCTGCCATCTTAAGGTTGAAGGAAAACTAACTCATGTCAAATAAATTTGGCAACGTTGCTATCGTAAAACTGGGTGCGTTCCGACTTGTCGCTATGCTTTTAAACTTATTACCTTTACCGTTCCAAAATTCTGAGGGTGTTAGCATTTAATTGAACTACATATATTTGAATTTAGGAGCAAACAGGCAAACATCCCTCGACATGGCAACTGTTGTGTTACCTTTGTCAGCACGAAGAATAAGTAAGTTAGGATTCTTTTTAAGAAAGATGATTACATAACAAAAATTATTAACCAACTTGAAGATAAAAAATATTACAAACAACTCAATAAAGATCCTACAGGATCCATACAAAAACGAAATAATGATTTAGTCAAAGCTCTTAAAAATAAAGAACACATCGATAAAGGCACTGCCAAAAAACTGAGCAATTACAGTGGAAACGCTCCTAGGCTCTATGGCCTACCCAAAATACACAAAGAAGATATACCTTTACGGCCCATTGTGACTTCCAACAACGCCCCCACGGAACAACTAGCCAAATTTGTGGCTGACATCTTGAACAGAGCACAACAAGACAACCATTATTTTGTAAAAGATTCATTTCATTTTGCTGATTTTATCAATAATTTTCAATTACCTCAAGGTTATGTAATCATCAGCCTTAATGTGGTATCCCTGTTTACCAACATACCACACACACTTATCATTGAAAGCATCACTGACAACTTTGAACACATAAAGAAATTCACTAATATAACTTTATCTGAACTAATCGAAATTGTCAACTTTTTATTAAACTCAAGTTATTTCACATTTGATAAAAAATATTTTCTACAAGTCTTTGGTTGCCCAATGGGCTCATGCCTCAGTCCTATTCTTGCTGAATATGTCATGAACAAACTCTTAGATCATTGTATACCCAAATTGGAATTCAGATTACCGTTTATAAAAAAATATGTTGACGACATCATCACAGCTGTACCGGCTAATGCCTTAGAGAAAACTCTTCAAATTTTTAACAACTACAATGATAGCATACAATTCACCATTGAAACAGAAAAGGACAACTCTGTTCCCTTTTTAGACACCTTATTAATAAGAAATAATTCCAACATCATTGAACTTGATTGGTATCAAAAACCCACTAATTCAAACAGATACATCAATTATCAATCACATCACAATTACAAAACCAAAATCAATTTCGTGTTAGGCATGAAAAATAGAATACTAAAAATCTCACATAACAAATTTAGGGAAAAAAATCTGAATAAATTATCCAATATTCTACAACAAAACAGTTATCCCAAAACTCTTGTCAACAAACTCATTCATAGTCATGACTCCAACTTAGCGAAAAAAACAAAAAACTACAATCTGACTCCTTATGAACTCAACACTATAAAATTTTTTAAATCTTTTCCTTTTATAGACGAAATTCAAACGAAGATCAACAAATTGTTTTCCCAGGAAAATATCACGATAGCTTTTAAAAATGTCAAAGTCGTTAATAATCTTTTTTCTAATGTAAAGGAACCTATCTCTAACGAATTAAAAAGAAATGTGATTTATCGTGTGGGTTGTTGTCAGTGTGACCACGTCTACATTGGACAGACATCCCAACACTTAAAACAACGTGTAATGAAACATAAAAGTGACATCAAACATAACAATAATGCCAATTCTCTAGTTAACCACATTAATGAATTTAATCATAACATTAAACTGGACAATGTGGAGGTGATCACGACTGAGAACAACTTACACAAAAGACTTTTTATTGAAATGTTTCACATCTACACTCACTCTGATACAATGAATGCACAATCCGACATACAAAATTTAAGTAATATTTATTGTAATTTAATGGAAAAGGAAAAAAAATAGAACTTTTTGTAAACTGTTTAATTTTCAAAATTGCCGCCAAATTTTGTGAACGTGGTTTGCTCTTTGATCCATGTGGTTCCCGCGCGTTGTGTCAGCCATTGATGATTAACCTACAAATTTTGTGTTTTGTTCTTCACTTAATAGGCGTTTACGAAAACTGCCCTACAGTGCAGCGCTCGGAGCACATTAATCACGTGGTAGGGTACTCTAATTTGATGAAGTTTTCGTAAGACATTTCTATTTGGTGATCTGTGACAGTTGGTACATGTATCATAACCATAACCTATGTAGTTCTAATTCGAAACCTAATAGGAGTAATAAATTCTTTTTAAAATCTATTATTACAAATTATTAGTGATGAACTTGAAGAGGGTGACGATGGAGAAATAATTAAGTTATTAAATGCATTAAATTGATGTGTTCATGTATATTGTCGATATTTCTTGATGTTGTTGTGCAGAAAAAGCACTCATATAGTATGCAATCTTCTTCATTCATAGTTTAAAAATCTCAGAAATTCAAATACACTACTATAAAACAATTAACCACTACCACAGGTCATAACCTTCAAAGTCATAGAAATTTAAAATTTTGAAGTGGGGGTAAATTACTCTACGTGCTCGATCAAATTGTATCGAGCACTTCGAGCACTGCTTGGAGTACACGGAGCATGTTTTCGTAAAGCATTACGAACGCTCTGAACTACTTTTAGTAAGCGTAAATGAAAAAGAGTACGCACCGAGCGACGCCTAAATTTTAACGTGTTTTATAATGTTTTAACTGTTTGAAAATTGTAATTACTGTAATGTGCTACTTTACTTGGAACCCTCAAGCTGTTGTAAGTCATTTTAATGTTTTGAAAAAAGCTTTTTTACTAACTGCATATCTTGTACAATCACAGAGCCTCTGATAATGAAACAAATCTTGTTTCGAAATATAAGGCATACAACAAAAGAGTGTCTTTAAGAATTCAGCCCAACCTTGCCGAATAACCCTAGAATAAAATTTACAAAATTTTGTTTTATAAAAACAAGCGCCTTTTCTTTGCCGAAAGGCAAACAAGAAATAGAAAACAAAACAATTTTTTTAAAATTTCTCCATTAAGGAAATAAAAGACGATCGTCGGTAGGTAGGTGCATAAGTAAATTTTCCATGTTATTTTTTCTTAGAAAAGTATATGCCGAAGACAAGGGAAATACAAATTATCGATTACACAGGCTGTTTTTTAACTTCATGCAAAAAATGAAATCACTGAAAGTTGACATTAAAAGTGAAGAATGAAGCAGTTTTTGTATAACAATTGATTAATAAATATTAGAGATAATAAATGTGTTCCCGTTCCATTTTCAAAGAGTGTAAGCTCTGATGTCCGCAGATGACTTTCAACGTATGCGATTTTGTCGGTGGTTACTCTGGAAATAGACGGACAATCCGAACTTTGTTAATAATATTTTCTTCACTGACGAATCAATGTTTACAAGGGATGGTATGTTTAATTTTAACAATATGCATGTGTGGGTAGGTATGTTCAACGGCACTTTAATCGGTATGTTTAGGTCTCGCGCGGGGGGGGGGGGCTTCGAACACTTATTGTGGATGAAACTCACCGTCCGTTGCGTCTAGCAGTTCTAAACATTTCACAAGTAATTGCCGGATGTCGGTATGAATTTTTTAATTTTATTTTTCGTATCAGTTTTGGTGCATTCGTGAAAATATCTATTATCTAATAGAATAGAGAATATCTATTATCCAATATCTGTATAACAAATTACAACTATGTTTTTACCAAAAGCATAAAAGAAAATACAGAAAATTGGACTCCAAGAAGATTTAGACAACATTGAGGTTTACAGCGCATCAGCGCGAGCAGTAAGTAAGTATAGGTATATACAATGTGATCGAAAATGATTGAGCGTCCTTCAAAAATATGTACTAGTTTCGATATGAAAAACTCGTAGAAAACTCAAATAATAAACAAACCTTGCACAACATACGAACGCTATTGATTGTCACCTGACCTTGAGTATTCAAAAACGCGAAAATTCTCTAGGCGGAAAGTAGTTTTAATCACCTTTGGGTATTTATTTTCTCAAGGACGCTCAATCATTTTCGATCGCATTATACAGCTCGGCGGGTAAACGGACCTTTTATTTAGAGTCTTTAGTTATGGCCGACCATACAATAATATTATCGGAATCGGTTCACGCACGCTACGGGACTTAAATTAAGAAACTTTAGGTCTGTTCAAACCGCGAGTTCTGACTAAACATGCACTCATCTCATCACAGTTGTACGTCTCAAAGAGCTGTCAAAATAATTCACTACTTCGAAGTCCAACTGATTCGAACGGTTGTTAACTGGTCAGAACTGTCGGTTAGAACAAACCTTTTATCTTATAGCAAATAAGCAAGATTAAAATTATTTTGTTAGATTTATTTTCAAGTTGTTTCATTGCATAATTTTTTAACATTAAAAGTAAATGTTTCAAATTCTAAAATAAATCATAAATTTATATATAAAATACCATTTTAGAAAACAAATACATATTCATAAATTTTCTTTTTTTCTTAGACCAATTCAAGAATAGAATAATTTAAATGAAATAAATTTGATAAAATTAATAAAAGATTGTGCAAAGAAATTAAAAGTTAAAATGTAATTTTCTAAATGCAAATTTTGTGTTTAATAAACATTTATAAAAGCAATTGCCTTCGCTGAAAGGCTAAATAAAATTATACCTACATATACAGGGTGCCCGGATTTCGTAGGGACAACATGAGTAACTTTTGTAATTGAAGAGGTAGAAAGATGGTTAAATTAGCAAAAAGGTGCAGGTTCGATAGCTCATTAAGAATCCATTTTCAAATTGTACTTGTCATGGCCATCTTGGTTAAAATTAAAAAAAAAAAATTCATAATTTCTTTTATTTGCCGTAACTTTTTTTTCACTTAAGATATTTACATGTGGCTTGAACTAATTTGCAGTACTTGAGGCATTTAACAGTATTAATGGCAATATTATCCGTAAAGTCATTAATAGTATTCAGAAACGGTGCCAACTTTGCATTGAAAACAATGGCGGCTTATTTGAGTGATATAATATTTTTGATTATTATTTTTGTAATTCAGTTTGGTTTTGTTTTGCCAATAAAAATATTTAAATTACCATACAAACCGCATCTAAATATCCATGCGGCGTTCATTAAGTGGACGTAAAAATCGAATATTACAAAAATTATACTTGTTAATTGAAATAATAATAGATTATTCATTACAAAATAGAATTATTAATTTAATCAATTAGCTAATTATATTGAATTAATTCATTAAATACAAATACACGCAATAAAATTAGTATGTACGCCTAAGAGTTCTGTTGCGTTACACGACATCCGCCGAAAATTATCGACTGCAATTTGAAAGTAACCAATCACTAAGTTAGTCTTAGTAAACAGTCCCCTTTCACTCCTGCGAACTTGTTAGCTACATTTTAAAGCTCGCTTGCCCAGTCTACCTAGATTAGTCGTCGGAGAGAATGGATGCGTTTCATTTGCGCGCTCAAATGCTTTGAGCGCTAATAAGGTTGCTGAAACCATTCCGTTTGGGTTTGCAAACGCTTATAAAGCGCCAGCTGACGAAATGATAACGTCATATGACGTCATAGTTTTCGCTCACAATTGCTTATTCCATGGAGGTAGGGCAGCAAAAGCGTAAGCGCTTATGCCCCTAACGGAACGTATGAGACGTGTATGAGAAGATCAGCTAATCATAGTCAGATTATAAACAAACATTACACTTCAGAAACAGCTGCAGCAGCTATGATTGGATCAATTTCACTACTAAAATTATATTTTTAAGGTTATGAATTCGTTGTGCGAACAAAAGTCAAAAGAAACACCTTTGCGTATAACGGCTTAAGCGACTAAACGCCAAAGGAAACAACAGAAAACAGCGCTTATAAGCGTGAGCGCTTAAAGCGTGTGAGCGTGCAAACGAAACGCACCCTATGAGTGATCAGAAACGTAAAGGCGGCCACGTTTGCGCTGCAGAAGATTCTGAAAACGATCAACTAAATTGTAGAACTAGTTTTTTTAGGTTTCCTAAAGATATTGAAAGGTTAGTGGTTCGCAGTATTTGAATTTAAAAACATATTAGGTCCGTTCCATTCGTCAGGATTTCGAGTTCTGACCGTTCAAAATCGTACCGAGCATGAGCAGTGCATAAAATTGGATACAAATTTCATACTGCGCATGATTTGAAAGATTCAGAACTTGAAATTCGGTCAAATGGAACAGACCTATTATTTATCACACACATTTGTAGAGCCAAAATTTGAGCAGTGGAATGTGGAAGAGAAGACTTACTAATGAATCCTCAACGTTTATACAGGACCTATCGAGTGTGCGATTTAAGGGACCGATTGTAAAGACTAGATTGTCGGTGGTGGTTATGTTGATATTTTTTTATAGTGATGTCAGGTGTTTTTTTTACCGAAGTAAAAAATGTAAATTATGCTAAAAAACTGGCTAAGTAAAATATGTTTTTTAGCCGGCTAAAAAAAAATTGAAATTCCCGCTTGTTGCCGTTAATTTATGTTTGGGGTTTTGGGTCGCATTAGACGCATACGGCTCTGACACAGAATAATAAGCGACCAGAAGTACAACTGGCTGTCGACACCTTTGATGTTTGTGTCCGCTGTTTAGCTTTGAATTATGGTGGGAGAGTGGTGACTGGTCCGCGCGAATTCAAAAATGACAATTGGAAGAAAAATTAACCATCGGTTTTTCGTATGTTTCACAACATTGTGCTGTTCGAATAAGTTTGAATTTATTAAATCATAAAGAAAATTATTTGTTATTTATAATGTAAATGATCAGAATTTCCATTATATTCTCAATTATTATAACAATTAATCGAAAAGAAAACTACATTCAAAACTAAGCCTAGTTCATCGTAGAGACACAAGATGGCACTGTTTTCGTGCATGGCGTAATACTTTATTCACGTGCAAATGCCAAGATGCCAAGTTTACGCGTTCGTTTCTTCTGGTGTTACAAACAGTTTTTATCCATAATAACGTTTGCATTACTTCTGCAGCGGTCGTTAAAAAAGTCCAGGAAAGCGAATAGATATATTATATCACTAAAATTTCTATTTAAGACTTCTCAAAAATTGTGATTGTGAACGTACCCTGACCGTAATTTTGAAATCTGCGGACCAACCAACGCATGCGCAGTCAAAAATTTCAGACAAAGCCACGCCTTAGTTAATCTTCTGGTCGTTTATTATTCTGTGGTTCTGACGTGATTCTACTGTCGGAAGGCTACTTTGGCTGCTTTGGCATCATGACTACTGATTTTCATCACTTTCTGCTGACGAAGGCCCAAATACTTGCAACAAAATTTTTAAAATATTTAAATTAAAAAAAAGACATTATCTTACTTATTTTTATTAAAACTTGAACAAAGACCTAAGTATTTGGTATTAAAATGATCAGAATAAATATTGCAATACGAAAATCACATTAAAAAAGAAAAAAAATATTTTACCATTTTTGACCGTTTTTCTGTCCGTAACAAAAAAGTTATGGCAAATAAAAGAAATTATGAAATTTTTATTTTTTTAAATTTTAACCAAGTTGGCCATTACAATTAAATTTGAAAATGTATTCTCAATGAGCTCTTGAACTTGCACCTTTTTACTAATTTAACCATATCTCTATGTCTTCGAATAATAAAGTTACCCATGTTGTCCCTACGAAATCCGGGCACCCTGTAGAGTTTGTTCAAACTTAAGTCGGCACTATTGCTAACTTTATTATTATAAAAGCTACAAATTCGGTTAAATTAGCAAATTAGTAGTACTTTTCAAACTGATTACAATCACGCACTCAAAAAAACAATTGAGTGTCGCGTTTATGAGATAAAGCCAAAAGACACTTTTTTAAATGGAATATCCTATATATTATATTACCAATAAATGGAGAATAGAATTCTTAATTAAAATTTTCCTCATCATTTCGTAAATTAATAAATAAAGAAGGCATTGTCATTTTTATAAAATCATCAAAAGTGTCTGTGCTTTGGAAACAAAACATTTGCAAATCGTCGTAATCAAATTTGTAAAATAAGTGCAGAAATTTTAACCACATTACCGTGAGAGCACATAGAAGCCGGAAAAATTTTTTTAAAAATTTCATAACGGGGGAAAATTATTTGATCCGCCCTTTATACGACGGTCATGAAACAATAAAAACCTTCCGGAGCCTGCTTCGTAGTCAATAAACATTAATATGCAAAGGCGCATTCACTCACCGAATAATATCTGTGTGGAGGAACACATTCAAACGTTCACAGCAGTAATTTAGGAATGTTTATAACAACTGTTCAAAGTGGCATCCATCATTAGCGACACACACACGAAACGTTTCATAATCGCGTAATCGCTATAAATGTTCTTGCATGGATTTGGAAATCTGTTTCCATAAATCCGCCGTGCTTCTTTAGTATTTCCTCGAGCTTCGCCGTGAATGAGGAACATACAGTTTGTTAAATGGATCTTTTACGCTCGTCATTGACTTTATCCATATGAAACCCATCAATACTTTCAAGCTAAGTAATAAATCGCAAGTTTTACTTTACAAACATTCGTATAAAAACGTTCCTTTTTCAATTTGAACGAGTGATGTACCTACCTAGATTCTACAGCTACCTATAAAAATTGGTTTTACTAGTTCCGTTATCAATGACGTGCGTAAAAAGATCCATTTAACAAACTGTATCTGTTCTCTCGCCGTTCATGAATCGCGGGATTTTAATAAGTAATACTAAGCACAAAAATAGTAATCGTATTTAGCTTTAACTCGTTCAACCACTTTTCACAAACTAAACTGTTAATCCTAAAGGATACGGAGCAATAAATTGTGTGTCACAATAATAAAAAAATGAAGCAAATTCCATGGCTACGATACGATTTACTGCGACGTGAAAAGAAATGCTTTTATTGGCCGCCGGACTTCGGCAAAGGTCACTGCTCGATTGCAGTTCTGTTTTTTGTTCCAACAGATGCTTTTTGCGGTCGCAATAAAATTTCCTTTTCTTGACCTACCTCAAAGACATAGACGTGCGATTAATTCTTGCCCGATTTTCTCGAAGTGTGTAAAACTTTTGTTAAGTACATATGAGTTGCCATTTATGGTGATGTATTACAGGTTTAAATATTTTCATACAGTAAAATAACAGGCTGTATACAAGATGCAAGGATGCAACCCATGCCTTCAAATATTTCTATATTTAATTTTTATTTTAATAAACACTTCCCAAAAGTCAAAATAGCACATTGTCATGCAGTGGATGGAAAGAAATGGGTTTGCGACGAAGTCAAAATCTCAAGCCGAAAGTTAAAAGATCTTTTCATCTAAAATGTAAGTTTGCGGCTCTGGAAGAAATTTACAAAGTTGCTAAACAAAGCATATAAATCTTATTACAAACACCAAAAGGAATTATTACCAAAGGGTCATCTTCTCGTCTGATAACCCCACCAAAGCTTCATGGCATGTAATTAAGAAACTGTCGGATAATATCCCACAAAATAATAACCTTACTATTGAAAACGAAGGCCATAATTTAAATAATCCTCATCTGCTAACTAATCATTTCAATAACTTTTTCATTCAAGCTCCTCTGGACTCGAATCTCTAAATCTAAATCCGATTCCCCCACTGCAAGCAACGTCCAATATACTTCGTCCATGCCCTCAATGTTTTTAAGCCCCTGCACTGCCGTTGAAATAATGAATATCATAAAGTCCAAAATAAAAGCTAAAAAGTCTTGTGGATACAATGAGATTCCTCCTCATTTAGTGGAAAATGTTGCTGAATACATTACTATTCCTCTCCAGCATATTGTAAATAATTTTTAGTAGGTAAATTTCCAGACGATTTAAAAATGAACAAAATAATACCCACCTTCAAAAAAGGCAACCCCCGTAGAATTGATAATTACCGTCTAATAGCCCTACTGTCTTTCTTCCCTCTCCGAAATTTTTAATATGCTCGTATATGGGATTTCATTACGCGTTTTAACTTCTCTAAATCACAACACGGTTTCGTGGCAGATAAATCCACATCTACGGCAACACAAGCCTTTCATGAAAGTAACATGTTATCATAAAGTCCCGTGGCCCCAGTAGGCTTTGGAAGTGTGAACGCATGTCTTTTCTTAAAGTAATTAATTAATCAGAATGACATTTCTATTTAATGAATCCATTCATTTCAAAACGCCATAGACTAAAGAAACGTGTACATTAACGAAAAATTCCAATATTAGAGCATATAAACGTCATTCAATTTTCTAAGAAAAAACGTACCTACCCTTACACATCCAAGGCCTACTGAGGTCACGGAACTTTATGATAACATGTTATTATAAAGAGCATTGACGCGGGCGAGAGTCCTGTTAGGATCTTTTGTGATCTCTGCAGGGCTTTTGATTGTGAGAATCACGATGCTCTGAAGCAGAAGTTCTCTTCCATGGAAATTAGAGGCACATTCCTAGATTGGATCTCACCTTATCTTCACAACTGTCCATAATATGTTTGTCTTAGACACACTCAAAATAATTTTCAAACTGAGTTTGTCTCTAAGAACGGAAACGTGGACATGCGTGTACCTCAGGGGTCAGTCCTTGGACCGATGCATTTTCTCCTCTATGTAAATGATATTACAAAAATTGATGACTCTGTACACTTTACAATGTACGCTGACGACACATCGATAATAACATCCAGTAATTCTCTCGTGCAAACTACTGATAAATGAATTTTCTCAATACACTTCACTCTTGGTTCGCCAACAATAATTTATTTCTGCACCCTGTTAAGACTAAATTCATTGTCTTCCATAATCGTCAACGTAAGATCCCCAACATCTCTTTAAATATTAATAACATTTCTGTCAAAGCGTCTACGGATGCGCATTTCTTAGGACCATGGCCTTCTAAATGAAAAGCGAGTTCTAACTGGCCTGGGCGTTTTGAAAAATTTACATTGAATTTTTGTGCTCGAGAAAACGCCAAAAGTAGCCACTTTGGCGCTGGTTATAGGGCACTGACGGCACCGAGTGAAATGCACTGTCATTACTCAAAGTGAGTTCACTCAAAATTAATTAATATTGTAATTACCGTAATACAACATAATTTATATGTTCAAGTTCAATTAGCATTTTACTCAATTTCAGATATCGTCTCTTCAATTTCTCCTCATATTGATAAAGTGCTTCAAGGTTCGATATGGTTGCTTTTAGTTCTTCGGTGAATTTATGAAATATGGCATTGCCAAATCAAGAAAACAAGTCCCAAAACGAACAGACGGAAGACAGTAAATTCACCGAATAACTAAAAGCAACCATATCGAACCTTGAAGCACTTTATCAATATGAGAAGAAATTGAAGAGACGATATCTGAAATTGAGTAAAATGCTAATTGAACTTGAATGCGCAACTACTTCAGAAGAAAAAAATGCATAATTTATATGGTGCAAACTTTATAGATTCATGCACAAATCATTTGATCACGTCGGAGTGAAGTATGCTTGCGCAATAAAGAAACACTGTCATTTTAAAAAGCTTTCGTGTTATAAATAAAACGTGTTAAAAAGGGCGATGATAATTACGCACAGTAAGAAAAGAAGCTCTATTACATGTTGTAACTTACCACAGAAATTTTGAGTATGTGCAGGTAAGATTTTAATCTAAAATCGTAATAGTTTAAAGGCTCATTCAGAATTGAATTAGTGCAGAAAATTAGTGCAAATAGGTACTGCAGATTGGCCGTGCAAATGTTTGACAGATGTATTTTGATGTGTCTATTCACAATCAACAGACGTTTTGCACTAAGTTGATTGTGAATACAGACATCAAAATACAATTGTCAAACATTTGCGCGGCCAATCTGCAGTACCTATTTGCACTAATTTTCTGCATTAATTCAATTCTGAATGATATTTAATGCTAAATTAAGTTGTCGAAATTGGATATAAATACTCCACTTTATTCTAACGTAAATAATATTCAGTATGCTCAAATTTTTACAATAATAACATTAATTGTTCTTACACGAACTCATTCACCATTCACACGTCACAGAACTGTCAAGATTTTAGGTTAAAAAAGCGCCCCATAAGTAGTGCTTGGCGGAGCACGCCTGAACTGCACTTTTGCGCAGGCCAGATAGAACTCGCTTTAGAAGGCCACGCTTAGGACTAACTGTGGATGAACATGTGGACTGGAAGTTGCATTGTCATCTATTAATTTCTAAATTAAAATCTTTAATATTCCTCTTCCGCAGCTTAGAGTTATTTTTGAATAAAGAACAGCTTAAATGCTTCTACTTCGCACAAGTTGACTCGTTGACAAGTTGAGGTATGGAGTACGTTTCTGAGGTAGGTCGGTGTCCATTAGTGGCGTGTTCATTGTTCAAAAGAAACTTCCAAGAATCATGGTGGTTGCTCCTAATTCCACATCATACCGTGATATTTTTAAAGGATTGCAAAGAATGACGGTCCCTTCTCTTTATATTTTTGAATTGTGTGTTTACATACAGCTTGATTGAAGCAAGTAGGTTGGCGACGCGTATTCGAGACGGCCGGCCTTGTCTCGCATTGGGAAGCGAAATGATGAGCGCGTATTTAATAATTTTATTTTAACTAGGATTTCAATAATACATGTAAAATATTGTTCTAATTGCCGCAATACATTTTCATAACGCAATTATTATTGTTTGTAATATAATAATGTAGCTAAAAAACAGCTCTAAAAACTGCATGCTTCAAACTGAAGGCGTGAGCTGATACACGCTAGAATCCTACACGACTTCGTCCGAATTTACCTATATCCACCTAGTTTTAAAATTCAACCTGTATATAAAAACAAAACAAAATTCGTAAAATCTGGTGACATTCATGCTAGAGATATACGACAAGCCGATCGGTTTCGACCACCCTTCAGTAGGCTTGTAGTGAAAAACTCTCTGAATTACAGTGGTCTCGACCACTTCAATATTTTACCTGGTTCAACACGTTCAAGAGTCCCTTGAAACTTTTTCTCTTAAATAATGTCATTTATAGATCTGTTGAATTTGTAAATGCCTGCAACGACATTATATAAATGTTTCGTGTATTAACTACTATTTAAATATAAAATTTTTGACAAATTTCCTAATTAGTTTCTTAGTTTAAAGTCTGACAAATCCCATCATTTTATACATGTACGTACTAATGTATTACCTATTGTATGTGCTTCTGGGAAGTAAAAATTTAAAAAAAAATTAGTTTCTTCTAGTTTATAAAATTGAAAGTATGAACAACAACTAAATTTGTAACTAAAAGATGTAGAACTAATTTAGACAAATTTCTGTATGTTTAATTTATTTTTCTGTCATTCAAAATGAATTTAAAACATATCAGTTAATTCCTTGTCATTCATATTTTCAGTTTTAAAAACTACAAGAAACTGAACAATTTGACAACAAAAAAATATTGACAGTTGTTGTCATTTGTTTGCTTATGAGGAAGTACTTATAGACACTACACTATTTACTGTAAAAACAGATATCATTTATTTATAATTCACTTGACCGTTTCTTGCTTGTCCGTTGAAAATTTGCATAAAATTTGTAATCACACTAATCATAATTGTCAGGCAATTGTAAATTCATTTTAAAGGTCGACGTTTCATTGTGCATTGACAGCTTCTTCAGACACAGAGACGTCACCTTTTGAATTGAATTCTGTTCGACAAAGTATTACAAATGTTATGATAATTTTATAGTAGTAAAAATTTGAATTTTATTGCGAACTGTTTATTGATTTATAAATCTCAGAAAAATTTCTCTTCAAAAATAAGGCACAACGAGAGAGAGATGAAGAAAAAAAAAGAAGACGAGAAAATGGAGATGATAGAAGTATCTAAGAAGCGTAAAAGAAAGACAAGAACAAGATTAGAGGATAACAAAACAGAAGTTAAAATGTTTGCTTTGGAAGATAACCTCTACGAATCAATTAAATTTCAAGGTACTGATCCAGTCCATAAAGAAATATGGAATAGAAATAAGAGAAGACAGTCAAGAGAATATGTACATTCAATATAAAAATGATACCGTAAAAAAGATAAGAGAAAAAAAGATAAAAACCGAAAGATGGAGACAGAACAAAGGAAGAAATGAAGAAAAACTATAACAGGGTTAGAAATAATGAAAGAAGGAGAGTTGAAAACCGAAAACAAAAAGATGAAAGGTGAAGAGAAGACAAAAGGAACGACAAAAATTAAAACAGCAACATTAAGTAAAATAAAATAAGAAAATAAGAAATTTCTGTTTCAATAATTGACGTAATCGTTAGTTAGTGAAAAGAAATTAGCTCTTAAGATTACAAATAACAAGAAAATTTATCTGTGTGATAAAATTTATATACAATCGCAACAAAGTTTCAATGAAAGACCGATTTACAGGAGAGAAAAGGTTAACAGCTTTTATATTGACCCAATGCAAGAGCGACGTATGTCAAAAAAGTGCAGATATGCGGTGGAACCCTATCAAGTCCTAACTAAAAATTACATCCCTTTTCAAAATAACAGTCAAAAAAATTAATTGTACATAATTTTTTCAAATTTTCCGATTTTTTGTACATACCTAAAATTTGGAATAATTTCATTACTATAAAAAAAAATGTTGTTAAATACGTGACTTTTCGTTAATCCGTACAGCAACCGGTATTTGTGTACCTATTTATATTTAAACCACGATGTATTTATATTTGTAATCTCTTGCAGATGAACTCTTGACTTCAGCCTTTCTGGCTTATTTTGACATTTTCAAGGTGATACTTCAGGAAAATTTGGGAATTAAACTTATCACACGCAAGCGCTCGAATGTCTTGGGGTTCACATATAAAAATCAGTTGACTTTCGTTTGGAATCAGTAGTTCAGTTTTCGCAGTGCAAAAAAATTACACCTATTTCTACACTATGGAAGATAAAGCTCTTGGGCAAATAGAAACCTATAGCAAACAAGTGAAGGTGAGAAAATAAACGGCATTTTATTAGATGAAAGTGGTTTCGTTTTTAATTAAATATTTATTTTACAATTGCTTTAAACATTGTTGTAGGGCCTTGCAGAATTATATTAATAAAATGGAAAAACTTCACACGAAATATTATTTAAACTGTGTGAATGTTGTCACACAGTCCGTGTGACTGAAACCCCGTCCAAATTAAAATTACGTTAGATGTATCGTACTGGTTTCACTTTAATTAGGTTTCGTTTATAAAAGAAAGAAATGCGAATCGATAATTAAATTCAAAAAATTAGAAAGAAATGCGAATCGATAATTAAATTCAAAAAATTAGAAAGAAAATCACGAACAGTACGAAGATGCATACATATTTGGATTCTAAATGAAATACTTGAAATATTATAAAGTTTTATTTTTAAAATATATTTAATAAGTACAATAATAAACACACATGAGTATAACTACTTAAAATAAAATATCTGTTTCAAAGTTTACGTAAATATATAAAAATTAAAAATCCGAAGAAAAATAAAGTTTATTTGCCTATTCAAAAACAAATTGCTAGTTACTTTTAATAGATACTTTTCAGAACATTAAGTCCGGTGCAGAAAATGCTTATTATTGATACTTCACTATACACATACAGGTGTCCACCGAGTGCCGCGGTCTTCTCTACCGTCTGTAGTATATAAGATAAAAAAAAATTCAAACGAGCTAAGATGTACTTGGTCAGCTCTACTTCGTAAAATTATTTTTGGCTATACAGAGTGTTCAGTAACTGAGAGCCATACCAAAGTTATATTTTTTTAAATGGAACACCCAATATATTTTTACATATTTCGAAAGTACGCATAACGAATATGTAATAACAAAAGATTTAGGAACTTTTACTTAAGAGTTTGTAAGATATTGATGTTTAAGTGTAAAAAATTGCCGTAATATGAGCGCTTATATCTTTGTTATTTATTTACATTTCGTCTTGATTTTTTGTAGGTACTCAATACAATATCTACAATATTCTACAGAAATTTTAAAACAGCTTCGGTCTATCAGTTTTAATAAGCTTTCATAAAACGCCAAATCGTCGCCCTAATATGCAAACTGCCTAACTCCATGTTCTCAAATTTTACAGGAGACACAAAAAACTTTCTACGATAACGTATAACAACGTATAAAAAATTAATTTAGTCACTCAAATCTTTAAACTGTTTTATGGTATAAGATTAGGAATATTTCCATTAAAATTGTAAGGAAATTCTATGTAAGATGGCCTAAAAACCTTAATTTGGCCCAATAGTGGAGTTAGGCAATTTGCAAATTAGGCCGACGAAATGTATTTGTCTAAACTGAAGGAGTCGTGAGACAAAAATTAATAATTTTTCTTTCTTTCAATATTGACGTTATTTAGCCTTTCTTTTGTTTTGATTTGCTGATAAATCAATGAATATGTTTTATTTTTTGTTCAAAGTAATTGAATATGTTCCTGTTAAAATAATTCCTATTTTTCTTTACTTTGAAAATATCTAAATAACTTTATAATAATAATTTTAAAAAATAAAATTTAGAATCATGTTGCCGTTTGCTAGAAAATAGGAAAACAGTTGCTGTAAATTTTTAATTGACAGAACAATTATTCAGATTAGTAGATAACACTTCTTTAACAGTTTTGTATTTTTTATGATAACAAAATGCATTTTAATAATGAAGAGTTACGTGACATGACATACCTACTAGGAAAAGGCAACCAAAACTGTTTTTTGGCATCAAGATTATATTCGCAGCATTATCCTATGAGAAGACACCCGGACTATGGAGTTTTTCAAAGATTGAAAGAAAGATTCGAGACGCCAGGAAACATTAAATATAGTAAAAATGTTATTAAAATAACGTTATTTAAATATTTTCAAAATAAAGAAAAGTAGGAATTAGTTTAACAGGAACATATTCAATTACTTTGAACAAAAAATAAAATATATTCATTGATTTATCAGCAAATCAAAACAGAAGAACCGATCGGAAAGACTAAATAACGTCAATATTGAAAGAAAGAAAAAATATTAATTTTTGTCTCACGACTTCCTTAGTTTAGACAAATACATTTGGCGTTTTATGAAAGCTTATTAAAACAGTGTTTCACGAGAGTCTAGATATACTGGGTGTTCCATTTAAAAATTTTGAGAAAAATTATCTTTTGCAAAACCCAACACCCTGTACACATAATAACTGATAGACAGAAGCTGTTTTGAAATTTCTGTAGAAAAGATCTTGTATTGAGTACCTACAAAAATTCAAGACGAAATGTAAATAAATAACAAAGATATAAGCACTCATATTATGGCAATTTTTTACACTTAAACATCAATATCTTACAAACTCTTAATTAAAACTTCCTAAATTTTTGGTTATTACGTATTCGTTATGCGTACTTTCGAAATAAGTAAAAATATACTGAGTGTTCTATTTTAAAAAATATAACTTTGGTATGGCTCTCAGTTATTGAAAACTCTGTATAGCCAAAAATAATTTTATGAAGTAGAGCTCACCGAGTTACACTGGCTTGCAATAAAATCGCGTACACCTTCAAAATCAAGTAGCAGAGTTTTTACCTATTTTTGGCTTTGTAAATCAGTATTTTGTGAATTTTGACATACTATTAAAAATGTAGATTATAAACTGAGAATTTAAGATTCTTGTTACGATTTATTTAAGTATGAATTTGTTATTAAAGTATCAGGAAACAAACGTAACAGAGGTGCATTTATTTTTATAAAATAGAATTAATGAGTAACGGAAATATAAAGTTCAATATTTTATCATTTCTTCATCAGCTTCTAATACTCGGTTCAATCTTTCAGGCATAATATGAAATAAGATTTCACCAATAATTTTCATCCTGGCTTAATTCTTCCTTATCATGATTCAAATAAAATGGAAAGCATGACAGCTTCTGTTCTTCCATCAATACTACACTCATCAAAATGGTCTAGGGGACAAACGTAAGAAGTATGCTTGCGTACATGAATCAAAATTTTGCGCGAATATAGCTAACAGAGCTCTAATGTGGCAACCTTAGGATCAAGTTGGCGATGTTTAACTTTGTTTCCGTAATCAAATGAGAGTTAGCTAATGACATTTGTGTCGAAGTGTTGTTTGTGCTCTGAATACGTTTTACATTAATTTACTTGATGTTTGTGTGAGAGGATTAGAAGTTGAGATTTATAGTGCTTTTGGAATTAATAAAGATGGAGAGATGGCTTCTTAGTCGTGAAATTCAGTTAAGAGCTGTAGGCATGATACAGGGTGGTATAACTATTCGAAATGTGGCGAAGGCTGTAAATTCTACAAAAAGTACCATCGGTCGCTTGTGGCAGCGTTATGGAGAAAGTGGTGATGTAAAAGAAAGACATCTTGGCCCCACCAGAAAAACAAATGCTGTACAGGATAGATTTCTTCGCATGCAAGTACTTCGTAATCGAAATCTTACGGCCAACCAACTAAAAATGGAACTCCAAAATGTCCATCACATAGATGTCAGTGATCAAATTGTAAGAAACAGGTTACATGAGAATGGACTCCATGCTCGACGTCCGGTTAGGGTTCCTGTGCTATCGCGTGGCAATCGCGCACGAAGATTAGAATGGGCTGAAGAACACGTCAATTGGCAAGAACAAGATTGGGATCATGTGCTCTTTACTGATGAATCCAGGTTCGGTTTGAGGCCAGATTCTAGACGGCTGAAGGTGTGGAGAAGACCTGGAAACGAAAACCGTTTGGCAACTGTTCAGGAAGTGGAGCGGTACCAAGGGGGAACTGTGATGGTTTGGGCTGGAGTTGGAATTGACCGTAGAACAGACCTCGTTTTTGTGGAAGGCTCTTTAACAGCTAATACGTATCGGGACACAATTCTACAACCTGTTATCCTTCCGCAGGCAGAACAAGTCGGGGGACAGTTTTTACTTATGCCGACAATGCTCGACCACATGTTGCGAGAACAGTTAGAAATTTTTTGGATGAGCAAAATATTGCAGTATTACCGTGGCCTGCGCCATCCCCCGACTTAAATCCAATAGAGCACGTGTGGGATGTGCTACAAAGACGTATCCAGAATCATGGCATGGTGTTTCAAACAAAGCAGGAGCTGTCAAACTGTTTACGAGACCAGTGGCAACAAATTGATCAAAATGATATAAACAATTTAATTAGAAGTATGCCCAATAGGTGCCGTGCTGTGATTAACGCCAGAGGTGGCCATACACTGTATTAAATGTGAAATCTTTCATTTTCGTTCCGATTTCGTTATAATTTTTAAATTATAAATTTGCTTTATGTTTGTTGAACACCCTATATAACAAAACTATGGTAACTTCGTTGTGGTTTATGCTAAAAATAAAAGTTTCTTGTTCAACTTTACAATTTATTTCAAGATTTTGTCATAGTTCTTCCACTATTTGCAACAGCGTTTATTTTTAGACGTGTCCCCTAGACCATTTTGATGAGTGTATTTTCTTTGAATCAGAATTTATAATCCTTCGACCTGCAGTTGACCATAATGCCGGAAGGCTTATCACAAATAACGAGATCTCCTATTTGGTTGAGATGAATTTTACCTCAAATTATTAAAGAGGGCTTCATCTTGCCCATGAGTTGAATTTTTTAACATCCCGAACCTGCTTTTCTACTTACACTTTCTTCCTCTATCTACATCTTCTCTGTTCGTGTAAGAGTGCTGTTATTTGGACCATAATTATCCACGACTGCTCTTATTCGTCATGCATCTTCTAAGAGAGTATTAAAATTGATTCTGTTTGTGTCAGTTCGGCATTTTTATTGTTTGACACTGACAGATTATAAATTAAGACCGACTTAATACAACAAAAAATGGCTGTACGCGATCTTTTTGCACGCCACCGTACATCTTAGCTCGTTTGAATTTTTTTTTATCTTAGATACTATAGGCGGTAGAGAAGACCGCGGCACTCGGTGGACAATCTTGTTTTCCTCAACAAAGTAAAACCAATTATTTTAGAGGTATCATTTCAAGCATGTCACAAGAGGTTATCTTCTTGAGAACTTAATTCGTAGATACTGTACTAAAATAAAATTGCAAATTCTAATGTGTCATATCGAAATGCATACTTTATATAAAAAATTGTATAAAAAACTTTAAATTTATTACATTATTGATCACCCGTAATTTTGAAGACGTGTTGCTACCCAACTGATATTGCCGCGGACATTCCAGCGACTAGAGATTGATTTCCGAAAAGAATAATTTCGTCCTTTCCATCCGAACGCTCAAGGATACCATGTTTCTTATTAAAGTCAACTTATTTAACTTTAAAAGAATATATTGTTTATTTTGCACTGGCATTTGTCAATTTCAAGTCTACGTAACCTTGTCCCTGATTGTTTTATGGCCAGTTGCACCAAGCATTTAAGCTCAACTTAACCAACTTAACTTAAAGGGTCACTAGAATATGACTTATGCCTCATTTATACAGCGATATTAACTTTAAAAATAAACTGAAGAATAGCTGGAAACCTAATGTAAAAGGTGGACGTATGATATAAAATGAGAACATTTAAGCAGATTTAAGGCTGTTTTACATTATAATATTTTTTGGTACAAAGTGAGAGAGATAAGCTACCACAGTGAATTTTGATTGGTTGAATTGGCACTTCTCACTCATTTTGTATCAAATTTTAGCATAGTGTAAAACTGCCATAAAGTAATTTGAATACAGTAAAACCTCTAAATAGCGACCACCAAAATTTGCTTGAAATATGTCCGTTATGTGGAGGTGGTCGTTATTAAGAGTGTTTAGAATACGTAAATGAAAAAAAGTCTTTTATATCTGTGCTTTTTCATTAAAATAAGTCTGTAACATAAAATCAGATGAAAACCAACTATATATGTATGTTATATTGAAAATTTTTTATTGCATAGACATGAGGTATGTATTACAGAAAATTATTAGCCACCGCCACCGTATTACATACGTAATTACATTTTTTGGAAATATTTTTCAATTGAGCTTTGTTTTAAAATTTTAACTTTTGTTTCTAAAACACGACATTCACATTTTGCTAAAATTTGAACAATTTCTACAGCTAATTCACTGTCGTCATTATTAAAATAAGAAACTCTGTACATCTCTTAGTTTTTCACACACTTCACTCACTTCCAACACCAAACTTTTCAGCCAACTTTCTAGGACTGGTACTAAACTTTTCACTTTCTATAAGATCATTTTTTTTCTTTAAGAGACAAACGTTTTTTTTTCAACGACATGATAATTGTGTGTAATATGGAACATAAACTAACTCAAAATTAGTATTGTGAAACTTCATACGGTTTATAGGATTTTGAATTCTAATATGCTTTACATGGAAAATCCCTGTCGGTATTAGCAGGTAAATATCCCGTAATCGAAAATTTATGGCCGGTAAATTTGCAGACATTTTCCCAAAAAAAAAAATTTTGGAAGTGACCGTGATCGTTTTTGAGAGGTGCCGCTATTAGAAGGGTCATTTATAAGGGTATTTTCATAGAATTGGTTTTAGAATTTGAAAAATGGCCGATTTTAGAGGTGACCGCTTTTAAGGGGTGGCCGAAATAAGAGATTTTACTATAGTAACCAATTTGTGACCTTGAAAGTTCGTCATCTTTCATCTTATTCATAACTTTAAGCATAAATACTAATTGTAAGTCGTGCACTAAAGACTCCTTCTTTTCTGGTTGATTCTTAGTGGTTAAAACTTTTTGTATAAACACCATCAATCATAAAATTAGTTTATGTATATGCAAAAGCTTAATTACTAAAGTTAAAGAAGCTGTATAAATGAGGCATTACACAATGTTGGGTAATTCCAAATGTCACATTATAATAGTATATTATATTACAAGTTTCACAAGAAGGCTTATTGTAACACGAGTGGGGTTGGGGTACTACGAGCGAAGCGAAGCAAGCTCGGAGTGCCCCAACGGAACGTCGGTCACAATTGTCATTCACCCTGTATGCAATGTAATCTATTTTGAACTTGTGAATTTGTTCATTTGATGTCTTGTACTACTTTTCAGATTATTGTCACAAAACGATAATTATTGTTCTTTCTGTTTACATTTTTCAATTTCAAACGTTGATGCTTTGTCAGTTCTTTTTTATTGAAATAAAGAATATTATTATTTTTATTATTATGTAACACATTTATGTATGTATCTAAAAGTATCTAAAAGGTATCTAGATACAGTTATAGTATATCTCTATCTGGATCTAGTTACTTTTAAAAAAGAAGTATACAGGGATATTCACATAAACCGTTCGTTAAAAGTTTTCAAGGTTGCAGTTCACGTAGATATTTGAAATTTAAGGAGCAAGGGTTTTCCGTGGAGATCTCTTTAAATAAAATAAAATTGCCTTTGTATCACTTCCGGTTGTACCGGAAGTCGCTATCAACTCGCTTATTTTAAATGGAATGCTATATTTTTTATCACGTTTTTGAATTCTACATGTAAAAATATGTTAAATTGCAATACATTTCCCTATCTCTAAAATGCATCATTTTTGAGATATTTTGAATTTTCTTAGAAATTTGGATTCTGCAATCTGATTTTAAAAAAATTATAACACAGCTGTTATTGAAGCAATTTTATTTGTAATAGCAAATATTGTATTTGAAGCTTTAAGGTTCTTAAAAATTCCATCAGCATAATCTATTAAGCTACAGGGTGTCTAAAACGCACCGCTCAACTCGAAGATATTCAAACACAGAAAAATACTTTTTTTCAAATGGAATGACCGATTCCCACCATTGTATGTGGAATCAAATGCTGCGTCGAACTGTACTAGCATTCCCTATACCTAACTTTAACAGTTTTTGAGTTATGAAACATTTTCGATTAATTCAAAGAAAATTACAATTTTAATAGGTCAAATATTTTTAATTTTATTAAGATAGCATGGAAATTATAACAACGATTACTGTTACTACAAATTTTGTAGTCAACCAAAGAAAATAGAATTTGGCAAGTGGAAATTCACAAATTTTAATAGTTCTTTAATCATCCTTCTCTTAGGACGCTTGTGATCTTATAAAACGAAAAAGTATGAATTTCATTACTTTAAATTGAAGAATAAAATAGCTGCTAGTTTGCAATTCTCTGGATTAGCGTGAAAGTATTTTAAAACCATTGTCTAATTATCTTCGTTGTTTGTTACTGATCTTCGTACATTTTATTTTTCCAAATTGTATAAAGTTAGGTTCAAACTTTCCAAACTGTGTTTTATTCATAGGAGACAAGAGGAGTACATTTGATTGAACACACATTCTCTGCTCTGAACAATTTTAGATCATTCTTCATGAATTTAAAAAATAGATTTAAAATATCAGCGTTTGAATAATTTTGATTTTGATTCTCAAATTTTTTTTGCTTTTGCTTAAAATTTGTAGTAACAGGAAACGTTAAATGCAATTGTTTGTTGTTTTCATAACTATATCAACAAAATTAGAAATATTTAACCTAATAAATGTCAATTTTTATGTATTAAACCAGAAATATCTTATAACTGAAAAACTGTTAAAGTTAGGTATAGGGAATGCTAGTACAGTTCGACGCAGCATTTGATTCCACATACAATGGTGCATTAAAATATCGGTCATTCCATTGGAAAAAAAGCATTTTTCTGTGTTTGAATATCTTCGAGTGGAGCGGTGCGTTTTAGACATCCTGTAGCTTAATAGATTATGCTGATGGAATTTTTAAGAACCTTAAAGCTTCAAATACAATATTAGCTATTACAAATAAAATTGCTTCAATAACAGCTGTGTTATAATTTTTTGAAAATCAGATTGCCGAATCCAAATTTCTAAGAAAATTCAAAATATCTCAAAAATGATGCATTTTAGAGATAGGGAAATGTATTGCAATTTAACATATTTTTACATGTAAAATTCAAAAACGTGATAAAAAATATAGCATTCCATTTAAAATAAGCGAGTTTATAGCGACTTTAGGTACAACCGGAAGTGATACAAAGGCAATTTTATTTTATTTAAAGAGATCTCCACGGAAAACCCTTGCTCCTTAAATTTCAAATATCTACGTGAACTGCAACCTTGAAAACTTTTAACGAACGGTTTATGTGAATATGCCTGTATGTAACTGTACCGAGTTACAAATTAGGGTAAGTATCTGCATCTGAATCTAGATACTTTGAAAAATGTATCTGTTACAACACTGCAACTTGTAAGTAGAAGGTAGTGTTTTTAAAATAGCCAATTTTTAAATAGCAGGGAACTTTTGAATGAGTTTATTGATTTATACCGTCAATTGCCGGAAGTATGGAAGGTAAAGAGCGATGCGTACAGAAATAGACGGCATGTATCCGTAGGTACACGACAAAAGCAACTGGAGTTTGCATAATATTGCGTATAGTGTATGAGTGACCTTGTTTGCACAACAACCTGTGCAACGTTAGTTTGCGCAATTTGTTCGCAGGTGTATGGGGGGCTTAAGGTAACAAATTTTTCTTTTTTTTATGTCTTACCATTTTCCAGCAACATTTTTTTCAGTTTGAAAAACCACTATTTGTGATGTACTTCAATTTCAAAATTTAAAGTTAGCTATGTTATTACAATAAGTAAATGCTTTTTGCAATTATTAGCTTTCGTATTTAAAGACGGGAAAAATAAGTTTCAAACAGTGGAAGTAGAAGAGGTTCTACTGCTCTCAAGATTTAATGCTTCACTCTCGTTGTATGATATAAAATAAAAGTCCACAAGCTTTAACTTTTTTAAAGATTAGAAAGCAAAAGTGATTAGCTGCTGCTATTACGTTTTGAAATTTCAGTAGATCACATTGGCTCTTCGAATTGAAAAAATTGTTACTGGAAAATGGTAAAACACACAAAATACAAAAAGTTTTATTTCGACTATTTTTCCATATACCAGGTGTCCACTTTGATTACACACCATAGGGATTTCAATGTGATTTTTTTTAATTGTAAAATTCGTGCTCTCCTATTAAATATATCATAAAACACTAAACAGCATAATACGTAGCTAAGACTACTTTTAGTATGTTTTTCAAATACATGGACTTTCAAAATTAAAAACGGAAAAGTGTAAATAAGCAGATATTTCTTTATTCCACAGTTTTAATCAAGCAGGCAAATTTCTAATTGACAAATTTTATTGATTTTTAAAATTTTATAATAAAAAATAACACTTCAAACATAATTCGTATTGAAAAGTATTTATTTATGAACTAATAGGAACTACAGCGAATAATTTGCCGATTGCGGCCAACCTGTTCTTAAAGCTTCTTCGAACATTGCTTAACATTCGTGAAGTAATAGTTGCCTATTCTTCCATGATTCCACATTTCAACTCGTTCAAATCGCGACAAGGAGTGTGATAATTTTTTTTATTTTAAATAAGGCCACAAGACGAAATCGTTTGGTGTTAAATCCGGCGAACATGCAAACCATCGTGGATCAACAAACCTGCAACAAACAAAAATTTACAATTATAAAAAATTGCATTGGAATGGCGCGTAATCAAAGTGGACGCCCGGTATAAAAAATGTGTTGCCTTATATACGAAACACGCTGTATATCTAATAAGTATTTCTTTTTATTTAATTAGCTTGAAGGTCCAGTAACAACAAACTACGGCGCACCAATTGGGGAAACCGATGCAATACTATCAGTAGGAAAACATGGGCCAGTTCTATTACAAGACGTAGCTTTCCTCGAAGAGTTGGCCCATCTGAACCGCGAAAGAATCCCCGAACGCATGGTGCACGCCAAAGGCGCAGGGGCCTTCGGCTACTTCGAAGTCACCCACGACATCACCAAGTACACGGCGGCGAAAGTCTTCGACACGATTGGAAAACGAACGAAAATCGCCACACGAATTTCAACTGTGATTGGCGGAGCGGGCTCCGCTGATACCGTACGCGATCCACGTGGTTTCGCCTTGAAGTTCTACACCGAAGATGGTATTTGGGATTTGGTAGGAAACAACACCCCAATATTCTTTTTCCGCGATCCCATGTTCATCCCGAGTTTCGTCCACAGTCAAAAGAGAAACCCTGCGACTAACTTAATTGATCCCACGGCAATTTGGGATTTGCTCAGTCTCAGACCAGAAACGACACACCAAGTTATGTACCTCTTCGGCGATAGAGGGATACCAAATGGCTTTAGGCACATGAACGGGTATGGATCACACGCTTACAAATTCATAAACGCCCAAGGAGAAGCAGTGTACTGTAAGTTTCACTACAAAACCGATCAAGGGATCCAAAACCTCGATGTAAAGAAAGCGGTTGAGTTAACTGGCGCTGAGCCTGATTACGGGCTCAAAGATTTGTACAACGCCATCGCCAATGGTAATTACCCCAGTTGGACCATGTACATTCAAATAATGACGTTCGAACAAGCTGAGAAGTGTCGGTTCAATCCGTTTGATCTCACTAAAATCTGGCCACATGGTGACTATCCTCTGATGCCAGTTGGAAAATTAGTTTTCAACGAAAATCCAACGAATTATTTTGCTCAGGTTGAACAACTCGCTTTCTGCCCAGCACATTTGATTCCTGGAATCGACGTGTCTCCTGATAAAATGCTTGCGGCTCGCTTATTCGCTTATGCAGACGCACAGAGATACCGACTTGGTGCTAACTACTTACAATTACCAGTTAACTGTCCTTTCACTCCAGTTCGTAACTATCAAAGAGATGGGCCCATGACAATTCACAGTCAAAGTGGTGCAGTCAACTACCACCCCAATAGCTTTGGTGGTCCGTTATCTGATCCCAGAGTTAAGAAACTCACTCCTTCTTTTAAAGTAGCCGGAGATGTATATCGTCATGACACGTCTAACGAAGACGATTTCTCACAGGCAGGAGATCTTTACCGGAAAGTTTTGGATGAACCTGCTCGTCAAAGACTCATAGAGAACATTGCCAACAATCTTATATTTACTCCCGAATTTATTCAGGAGCGTGCCGTGAAAAATTTCGCGCAGGTCGATGAATCTTTTGGGAAAAGATTGCTTGCTGCTTTGAAACTCCAAGCAAAGCCCCAGTAAAATTTATAAATGTAACTAATTTTATGATATAAGTAATTGCTATAATTTTTTGGTTGCAGCTCTCATTTTTTTGTCGTTACTAACATTGACACATTTGGAAAATTGACTTAACATAAATTGGTTACGCGTGTTTCTGATTAGATGTTTAAATGATCCGTTTACATTTCAACTATTTTTTTTAACAAAAGATATCAAAAGAACAACTAAATACCAGAAACAAATAAATATTTAAAAAACGATCACCTTTTCTTCGTCGAAAAACAAAAAAAATTAAAAACCTCGCAAGAAAAATGATTTGTCATTGCTTTTCTTCTTCATCGAAAAAGAAAAACCAAACGAAGAAAATTTTCGCTTTCGGTTTCGTTGTGAAAGATTATGTTTTTCTTGGGAAGTAAATGTCCAAGAGAAAAAACGAAAGCTATCGATTTTATAACAAAATACAATTATTTTTTACTAAGAGGAACGAAAAAATACAAATAGAAAGTGTTTGATTGTTTAATAAATGTTTATAAAAACGCTCGCCTTTTCTTTTCAATTTTTGAACTCATCGCCCTCTAGTTACTGTTTTACGCACGAAATAGTCAACCGGTAAACACTGGAAACAGCGTCAAAAACACTGGCCTTTTCGAGCATTCTTAAATAAATCAGTGTTGATAATAATAAAATCTAGTTTATAAAATACCATTTTACAACAACTTTCATTCATTAGCAGGCCCAGAAAAGGGAGATATCGTCTAAAAATTCCAATAAATTTGACAGCATCATCTATTGAATACTAAAGCATGGGTTGAAATTATATGAAACTATTTCCAATTATATTTTTATATTCGTTTCAAAAAATATAATACGAAACTCTTGCGGGAATCATTATCCCGCGTTTGCGCATGTGAAACGCTCCCTCCTACGTCGCGTCGGTCGCGCTTCAAAACTGCTCTCACGCGGGAAAAATGTGTTCTCGCACTCGGTCCGTAAATAACTATTAGGTTGTTGGGAAAAAATGTCGTTTTCTTTTTAATTCAGAATGTTTATTTACATAAGTATATAAATTTTGATGAAACTATATAATCACCATTTGCATCAGTACCTCTTGCCTTCTTTCTGCTAGCAGTTGTATAAGATGATATTACCTAACTTTCCTGGAATCAAAAAATTCTAGACATAATACGACACTTTTTTCCGAACAGCCTAATATTACAGTATGGATATAAAAAGGTCGTTTTACACTTGCTAAATTTAATAACAATTTTTGTTACAAAGTGAGAGAGATAAGCTACCATAGTGAATTCCGATTGGTTGAATTGGCACTTTTCACTCACTTTGTAACAAATTTTACATAAAAAATATCATAGTGTAAAACGGCCATAATAAAATATTTGGTTTCAATTTCTTCGTAACCCCTCCTATCTCTTTTCACGAATAGACAGTGTTCATGTTCCCCATTCTGTTGTAGGTTTTCTGTATCTAATCCTTACAATCCTTTTGCTATTATAAACTTTTTACATTTTTACTTTAAAATTAATATTAAAATAGTATATTATACACCTACAGAAGTCTGAGCTTCATTATGAAACTGTTTTTGGTGTCACAATGAGTTCATTGTGAACGCAAAGTAGAAAATAGTATATTATACAGCCTCGGTCCTTTACATCCCTCGGCCCTAAAAGCCTCGGGATGTAATCATACCCTCGGGTTATAACACTAGACTTCTCTACCATGATGTATATACTATTTTTTACACTACTAGTGCAAATGATAATTTTAATTTGAACAAATATTTATTTCAAATTACGAAAGGTTTACAGTTTTCTGTATTACCGATATGACAGTTGATTTAAATTTTTTAATTTGTCACAAACATTACGTCGATCTTTTTGCCAAATCGTTAATTAAATAAAGTAAGTACGGTAAACGATGTACGGCGATTTAAATTGTACGCCGCCTGAAATGCGGGAAATTGCCGAACAAGTAGCAAACAATCTATTGCCTGACAAATCAAAAGACAAGATTTGTACCTGAAAGCGTACATAACATTGTTGTTCGTTATTTACCGGTAAATAATAAAATTATTTACCTCAGGTCGAGAAATTGTTTTTCACAGCAACCTAACACATGTCAAAATGACAGGCTATAGTCTATAGTACTAGTAGTGGAAAAAGTTATTTAGGCTGCGTTTAGTTCATGGGCGACGTTGTCGATTTCGTTTAGTCCGTAGTTATTTTACGTTATCTGACTAATTAGCTGAGTGGTCATTGTTCAATACATGAACACATTTTCTATTTACAAATTAATACGTTCACAAGAAACATATCACAAAGGCAGTTTTAGAAATTCCATTTCATTTTACCTCCGCTTAAAGGATGATTTACATTATAAGACGACGACACGACACGTAGCGTAACAGACACGACACGAAAAATACGCAATGTGTACATTATCAGACACACATCAGACAGTCAGATTCGCAAAATACACTGTACTTCAACGACACGCACAAACACGAAAAACATTCCTGGTCAGATTGTCGTCTCGTCTTGTCTTAGCCGATACGTGTCGTTGCAGGATAGTGTGCATGATATCATTGAATTACATTGAATAATGTTTCCGTGTCTTGTCTGTTACGCTACGTGTCGTGTCGTTGTCTTATAATGTAAATCATCCTTAATACTCAGAAATTCTCAGTTTAAATTTGTACACCTAAAGTCATGAATGATGTAACTTTCCAAGTAAACGTAGCTGGAACGAACGGCATTTTCAAATTCAACCCTTCTAAGAAAGGTATCTCAGACTTGCCCCATCAGAAATAATATAAAAATAATCGCTTGTCTCAGAACAACAGTGTCCTAAGGTTTCTGCCGCAGACTACACAATAACGCGCCGCCGTTTGCCGACAAAGATATTTTAGTGTAATTTATTATTAGTAATTGTTATTAAGTGTTTGCTTATTTAGTGTAATAAATTGTGCAAAATAAATCTCTTTGTTTCAAAATAACTCTCACCGATAAACCTACAAACTATATCTATACGATGTAAAAATCGTGGATGGTGAACTTTGTGATTTGGTTGCAACATATATTCAGATCTAATCACGCTACAATTAAACAGTCATGGTGGTCGTAATTTGAGATGCAACCATTAGGCAACCACGGTGGGTATGAGTTCCGTTTGGAAAACAGTCCGCCCGAGCTCGTTAAACTTTGACGGTTCTTCTATCAACTAAACGCAGCTTTAAGGGTGCGCTACAGTCGCCGCCATGTTGTCATTTTCGAAATTCACGAATTACGCTAAAATTACTAATCTGACTAACAAGTAGTTTCAATATTTTCTTTTTATTTTTAAATAAGGAATATCGGAAAGTTATTTTTAATATTTAGTAATGATTTTTATAATTTTTATTATTAATATACGTAGACTTTTAACTAAAAATTAACTTTCCCAGGTAGAACAACTAATTTTATAAAGATTCGTAACAAACACAACTTAATGGAGGCTATTATATTTAATAATACAAGAACTACTAAGCTGTTGAATTATTATTTACCGTCACTAGATAATTACAGTACCGCAACCCATATGCTTAATGTGTAAGACGAAGAAACACGTTTTCGCACTAATATGGCCGACTTTCTTAGTGATTTTCTTTCCGTCAAGTTTAATCAAATTTAACGTCTGTCACACAAAAGTTTAAAAATGATTTAAAATGCCCGGGTGTGTCGTTTTGACTTGTAAAAACAGTAAGTAAGTAAACTTAAAACATACGGAAAAAAAAATTCTTTAATTCAAAACAAACACCAAAAGTTAAGTTAAGTGTTTGTACGCTATTTAGTGTCCGTTTAAAAGAGTTTGTGATACAATTTTCATCAGCTTTAATTATATGTATTTTAACAAGAAGTTTTAGTTCAGATGCGGTCGAATCAGTTTTTGCAAATATTCGGCTTCGTGGTGGGTCAAATGACTTAAGAGATTGTAGAGCAGCTGAGTATACACTTCGGCAAATTTTGAGAAGTGGTTTCATGAAAAATGTCAACAATAGCAACAGCATGTCTGAAATAAAATATGCCAGCATTGCAAAATTTATAAGCACTGAACATAATATTGATAAATTTGAAATCACTATTACCTTAAATGAGGCCACAATTGAAAAACTCAAACGAATGAGATATTTGAAGGCAGTTACACAGGTTTCCATCATGATACAAGATATGATATTCAGCGGTCTCACTTTCGTTCGGTTCTGCGCATGACGTCATGCGGAGAGTTTTTAACCCCAATTATTCAAAATTAAACCAACGGAGTTTTATAATGAACAAATTTGACTATTTAAAAATATATTATTTTAACAATTAAAAATTACTTTACTTTACTATTAAAATTTAAATTAAAGGAATTAATTAAAAGCGTCGTATTCTTGCTTCAAAATTTGCAAAATGTGTACGTATCATTTCTTATTTTAAGAAAATCATAATAAACAAATACTTGCTATTAATACCAGAATATTCAGGAAGAAGAAACAAAATTGTGTCACAATAATTTATTAGACTGTCACTGCCCTTAACTTATTTAAAAATTTAGTTTCCAGGTGTGGCAAGAAGTTTTAAAAACCTTAGTTGAGCTTTAATTAAAGTCATAATTACAAAGAAAATGCTTAAACATAAATTTATTAAACAATATTATTACAAAATTTACTCATGTAAACCAGAAGTAAACAGAGGTTATGATGCTTACGGACACAAGATTTGTTTACTCTCCACGTGACGTCAGCCTCCCACTTTTCAAGATGCGCAATATCATATCTCTTTAATCCTTGTATCATGGGTTTCCATCAAATTGAATCTGCAGCAGTTGACTTTCTTTGTGGTTATCTAAAAATGAAAGTTGGAACTGGGAGACATGCCAGTTACCTTTACGAGAGAATTCCTACGATAAAACTAACTCCTTGCTTGACTTAATTTGTAATCAGGATCGTGGTAGGTTAAATTATTTCACTGAAAAATTTGTTAGCTTAGTTCACTACAGGGACCATGCACATGCGATGACAGCGCCACCAATGGCCATATTTTGCATAAGTGAAAACACGAGTGACAGTATGATGACAGTTCAAATGTACATCTGTCATTTCAAATGCTCAGTGTACATTTGAACTTGAATTTTGTAATTAATTTCATACCAGAAGGTCAAATACTTATTATGTACTACAACTGTAAATTGTCATAAGAGTTATAGTAACAGGAAGAATGTTAAATTTTACAATTATCCAGACAGCAGTAAGAAAATATATATGGATTGAAACATTTAAGTTTGTATGCCGTTTTGAAAGTGATTCATAGATTTCAATATCGATTAGTCATTACGTACAACGTACTCTAGTCGAAAAATGTGTAGGAGACTCATGATGAAAGTTTGAAGAATTTCATGAATAGAAGTCGGAAAGCAAGTCAACAAATGTAGGCCAGTTTCAAATGCGGTTGATGATTAATGGATGGTTAGTCTTCGTAATGTGAATACATTTACGGTCATGATACTGATGGTACGCGTTTCATGTGAAGAAGTCAATTTAAACAATAGCCCCAACCGATCATCAGACCGACTTCATGTCAAATGCATGTGGAACATGTTTTATACTATTTAACTGGAATACTTTGTGTTAATTGTATTAAAAGACTGATTATATTAGTGAGGTTTCTTAAATTGAGGTTTGTACTCAGATTTTTGTTTAATTAATTAATTCTATGATTAATTAATTCTATGAGTCACTCTCGTTACCCATTTTATTTATACAAATGGGTGTAAAAGAGCGAAGAACACGTTCCAGTTAGGCAAATTTCCATAAATTTGTGTACGGAGATTTAAAATCCACCGTGTTTGAAACGAAAAACGAAAATGTCCAACAATAATCAACTGCCGATCTTCTGATGTGTTTTCTGAAATACTGTGCTCATAAACAATAGAATTCAATTTGTAATATATTTTCACATCTATTAGTGACACCATGCAGGATTTGTATAAATTTTGCATATTTAGAAATTGTACAGATTATCAAACAATAAAACTTGTTGCAAGATTTGAGTAAATTTAGAAAAAGCCCTAAATATTTTCAATACAATTACAAGAAACAAAACAAATCTGCGCACAACCAAAAATTTTATTGACCATCAACGCCATGCAAAATTTCTTCCGCAAATACCAAAATTTTCGCTTAGCTATTGAAGTTATGCATAGGGTGACTGCGCCTGATGGCCGGCCACTACCAGCTGGTCGTCTACTTACATAAACAAGATTTTAAAATATATTTGAACATCCATTGTAATTGCAAAATTAAAAATTACAGAGTGACGTTAATATGGTTTTCATACCACTAATGCATAAATCATCGCCATGCACATGCCTGCGCTGAACGCAGGCATGTGCATGGTCCCTATAGATATATTACGAGTTATCTTAGAAGTCTTACCAAGTGTGCCTAAACAAGACGTGGATTCAATTTTAAAAAGAGTAATTGGCTCATATCTTTGTCATAATCCCATGTTCAAATGCAAACTCCACGGCAACACTGTTTGCAATATTGTTTTAACTAAATTAATATCTCCACTACTGATAAATTTCTGTAATTTGCAGACACAAAATGTAACAGTATCTATATAAGAAAAAGGAAACTTCTAAAATTAAATTGATTTATAAATTTTTCCTTGCCGTGTTTCAACTTTTCAACTTTAGAATTTCAGTTTTAGTATCATATGCAGGCAAAAATTCTTTTGAAAGTATTGTGGGACAAATTTAACAACATAATGGCACATAATATAACACCTAGGTTTGAAAATAGCTTGACATTCTTGATTTTGATATTATTTACTTATGGTTATTGATTGTGCATCCGTAAATTTAAATTATTAAACACAAAAATAAAGGACCAACACAATTAACACCTTGTTGACATTTCGTCGTTGTGCATGCAAAATGCGCTATGTAACAAAAATATATTTTTGGCCATTAAATATATTTTTGGCCATTAAATAATTATTGAAGACATTTCTATTTAATTGGGTATTTTTAATAATTGGATAATATCTTAAAAAAGTAGAGGACAGTCAGTCCTTTTTACCACAAAAAGATATGATTTAATATTTCATACAGTTTTTTGTTCCTTCTGTAAAATTTAAATGTTAGCACTTTGCAATTTGCATGCACAACGACGATTTGCGATTGAAGTTTTGCACCATTGACAGATGACTGTAGTGTGGCTCCCTCTTCGGCACGGAAAAAAGGCTCTGAACTAAGAACGCGACCGGCCGAATCAAGTACTGAGTGCTTCATTAATCCAGGCGGCCGTGGTAATTGTGGTGGTAATGACAACTGAATTACTTGAAAACTCACAAGAGGCGCTGAGTGGAGTACCGTCAAAATTTTTAAAAGTCGAATTGAAACGGCCATACATACATGTCAGCGAATGTTAATGTAGCTGGCCAAGCCCTAACTCGTCTACTGGGACGAGGAAAAAGAGTGAATAGATTAATCTGTTTTATTAACATTGACGCTGGATTTCACAAACGTCACTTAACTTTAATCATCGATTAAGAATAATCATTCCTATACCTTCAACACATGTAACCATGGCAACGTTTACTTTTAACGGATGATTAAATTTAAGTAACGTTTGAGAAATCCGCCATTAAAGTTGGTTTTATTAACAGCAGCAAGTCATTTCATTTTTATTAAATCACTAGTTAGAAATTTATGGCAAGCAGTACTGCCACCTCGTAATTTTCTCTTGCTACACAGTGATAATTACACAACAATTTTGAACCATTTTAAATTTTACATAATATTTAATTCGTCAACGAAAATCGCTCCTGTCAGAAATTTCAAATTTATTTACACCTGTTTGCCACAAGTTGCGCGCGCAGACCAGGTGTTAGGAGCTACGTCCATTGAAAAACTTGCTGTCCAATTACAGTTACTCTAACTTTTTCCTATTAAATCATAATTTATTATTTACATTAAAATACTGTCTAGTTCTTGAGTAGTTAAGTAATATCGAAGTTTAATTTACAATTTGGCATCTCACTAACCTCCCAGGGGCCCGTTCAGGAAATGTATCGCGAGAGCACTTTGGGCGTTTAAAATGAAAAGCAAAATGCACAAAATCACTTACACGAGAGAGAAAGAACATTACCCAGAGCGCGCTCTTTTTAGTCGGAGCGTTATTCCTGAACGGGCCCCTGGTGTTGTACTTGTAGCACAGTATAAAGAATATAGTAGCGCAACTCGCTTGTCGACACTTTGATCTCTTTACTGGATTTTCATTGACCTCGACTAGATTAAAGGGGTTGTGTCGAACTGTTTGTTCTGCTTTAAGTGCGAGCGATTTTGTTGTAAATTGTAAATTCACACGTGCTCACACACCAAGGCCGGATTGTAGCGTTTAGTGGACATGGTAAAAAAAAACAAGGCATAAATAATGTATATTAACATAATTATAAAGATCCATTCGGCACCACAGCCGTGAATGTATGAGCTCTGCATCCCGAGATTGTGACTCAGACCTTGCGCGGGATGTTATGCGCGAATTGAATATTTCATGAGAGTCGCGCTCTGTGTAATCTTTACACTGTGGTTGTAGGTTACGACATACGTTTACACTTCCTTGACCTACTCTTATCAAAAATTTATTTGGACGTATGGTACTAAGATTTTTCAGTTGAATATTTGTTAGTTGAAGTAAGGTAACTTCAAAATTTCGTTTAAAATTAACAGAAAATTAAATTTGCGGTGGGATTTTTGCGCGGGTTTTGATTAAATTACAAACATAAGTTTATTCTTTAATTTTTAATAACTGAGAAAACAATTAGCGAAACTAAGTTAAAAAAACACCAGAACCAGAACAACAGGCTGCAAAAGTAAGGTTATGTTGAAACTGTCAAGAAACGTAGCACGTGCTCAATATACGCCGCACGTCCACTGTTGACAAACATTTCACGACAAGATGTGAAATTTTAGAATAATTACTCGGCGCGAAGTACTATTATTTTTCAGTAGAATATTTGTTTTGGTAATTATAATTAAATTTAAGTAAACTTTATAATCTCACTTAAAATTAACACAAAATAAAATTTGTGGTTGTATTTTCTGAGCGGGTTTTATGTTTGCACCGCCGACTTCAATTGTTTGCGATTTTTAAATTTAGCGGGAAGCATGCGCCTTCAGACAGAAACGCCGCCCTGGATATCGGTCGTTCGCGTAACCAACACCAACAGTGTACCCGACCTAACGTAGCGTCACGGCAATCGACGATATCGGCGCAACACTTTTTGCAAAATCGCTTTCAAAATCGAGCCGAAAATTAACTGGCTGACGTTCGTTTTTGGACATGGAGAACTCTAACTCGGAAGGTGTCGTCCTACCGGACATTTCCGAAGCCGAACATCTTGCGAGTGAGCACGATGGCGGCGAGAATGGCGAATCTGTTGTCGAGACAAAAAATCGCGTTTCCGTGCAAACGGTACGACATGCAGGCGTACCAGTTACCTTACCAGTCGGTTCTCTTATTACCAGCACCTTCAATGTTATCACGCAAGATCAGCTACCGCATTTTAAACCGATGCTATGCGTCGACAACAACGGATACCTCGCCACGGACGGTTCCGGCGGCGAGCTCAAAACCATCGTGATACAACAAGAAGACGTGACAGGAACAGGGGCGGTTGCAACACCGGTGAGTTTAGCATCAAACGCCGGCTCTTGGAGCGAAGCCGCCAGCCTACCAGTACTCCCAGTCAGATGTAAGAACACATCCGCAGAACTCTACAAGTGCCGCTTTGGTTCCGGTGGAAGAGGCCGTTGCATTAAACTAGGTACAACCTGGTACACCCCCAGTGAATTCGAGGCACTTTGTGGTCGAGCCTCAAGCAAAGACTGGAAACGCAGCATACGCTTCGGAGGCCGCAGCTTACAAACACTCATAGACGAAGGTATAATACTACCACATGCAACAAGTTGCACCTGCTCTGCATGTTGCGATGACGAAACAGCCACCGGGCCTGTGCGATTATTCACCCCGTACAAGCGAAAGCGTAGGAAAGACACAGATGGTTCAAATAAACGCAGAGACTTCGGGGAAGACAGCGAAGACGGCAATCAGCAGACCAAGGAGGAAGCATGGCAGAACTTGGCGGAGGGACTTGACTCAAATGAGTATCAGCTCATGGAGCCTGTCGTGGGTTCAGATCCGACTACGGCTCTTAAGAGACTGGAAGAAATCGCTGTGTCCATCAATCGGCTGACCAGTGAGTTCAAGAAAGGTATTGAGGATGTGAAGGAGATGTTTAATAGACAGAATGAAAAGTTTCAAAGGGAGAAGGATGCGGCTGTTTTAGCTGCGAGGGTCGAAGCTCAGGTGGCAGCTTTGCAGCCCGATGGGAACGCAGATTCTACGCTGCAGCCTTCTGTAGATAGCGAACATCAAAAAAAGGTTGGTAGATTAATTTTTTGTTGAAAATTTATTAATTGAACTTTAAGACCTCAACCAATGCTTACCTTCTTTATGGTCTCCAGTAGAACTGTATCCTATTATTCTTCAGGCAAAGTTGTGTTCTTTATTACAAAAGGATTCTGGCTGCTAGTGCTGCTGCTTATATTCCTACTGCTACTACTTCATAGAAACTGAACCAATGAAGCAGCAGCAGCTGTGAGAAAATTCTTTTGTAATAAAGGACGAAAGATGAAACATCAGTAGAACCTAGAGTTGCGATTGAAGGAATTTTAATTGTACAAAAATTTCAAATCAAATTGTACAGGGAAATCACAAATGATTTTAACCCACGTGACCCTGCCGTATAGGCAACACATTGTACTCTGTTGGTAACAATGCAGAGCTGTATGTTAAATCGTTCGAGAATGTAATGCTTGTGATTTGCGAAGGCATCGGAATTTACATCATCATCTGGGAATGCTTGGTTAAAATGGTTAAACTCAACAGAACAGCTACACTCACGAAAGTCAATGACAAATCCACGTTAATTTGAAACAGTAACCTCACTTTTTCCAGTGTTGCCACTTCTAGAAAACAAATCCTAATTCAAATTGGTCACGTGGGTTGAAGTAATTTATGATTTCCCTGTACTAAAATCACTAACATTGGGGTCACTTAACTTGCCCCCCCCCCCCCCCCGTAACGTTTTTCAAAGTTTTCTTGCACCAAATGATTGCACCCTTATGCACTACCAAAATAAATTTTTGCACCCCTTCAGGAGAGAAACTGCAGGTAAATTTCACTGGGAGGGGCCAAGTTAATCGTAGGCCCCTCCAGTGAAAATTTTCAAAGTTTTTTTGGTGTACCGTGTTACACCCCTAATGCACCCTTATCACCATCTTTTTTTAATTTTTGCACCGCTCAAATAGCTGAGAAAAATATAAAATAGAAAATCAGCTACCCCCCCTCCCAGTTAAAATTTTCAAAGTTTTTTTGGTGCACCGTGTTGCACTCCTTATGCACCACCTTTTATAAACTTTTGCATCGCTCAAATAGCTGAGAAAAAAATAAAATAGAAAATTAGCTAGCCCCCCCTCCCCCGTGAAAATTTTCGAGTTTTTTTGGTGCGCCGTGTTGCACCTTTATGCACCACCTTTTTTTAACTTTTGCACCGCTCAAGTAGCTGAGAAAAAAAATTAAATAGAAAGTTATTTCAGTTATTTCTTTCTCAGCTATTTGAGCGGTGCAAAAGTTAAAAAAGGGTGCATTAGGGGTGCAACATGGTGCACCAAAAAAACTTTGAAAATTTTCACTAGAGGGGGCTACGGTTAACTTGGTCCCTCCAGAGAAATTTGCCTGCAGTTTCTCTCCTGAAGGGGTGCAAAAATTTATTTTGGTGGTGCATAAGGGTGCAATCATTTGGTGCAAGAAAACTTTGATAAACGTTACTGGGGGGGGGGGGGTAAGTTAACTGACCCCTAACACTGGGTCATCATAATTAATCATAATCATATTTAATAGTGTAACAAAATTATGATTTCTTGTTTAATGTATTTTTCAATTTTTTCAATTACACAAAAATGTAGAAAAATTAAAAATTGAAATTTTTCAGCGAAACTTCGTATTTGGAGTATTTTAGTGGTTAGCAACAACTTTTTTAAATACTTTTTTGCTCTATCTTCATCTCTACTATTACTTTACTTGAAACACTAGTTTTTATTTAAATCATAGTTGGCCAGATTTAGACTCCAAAAAGAATTAATTCCTACAAAAAGATTAATCTTAATGGTCTTTATCTCTGGTAAAAATTTTATACTAATTGCGTTATTAATCAACAAGTTATTCAGGTGTCTTCATGTAAAGTGAAACACACTGTATGTAAATTTATCGTCTTCAGGCTGTTATCGTCAAAAATAAACTATTAAAATTAAAAACTGCCTTCATTGGAAAGAAAAAATAAGAATACAGAAATTTTTGACGATAGCAGTCTGAACAATATAAATTTATGCAAACCGGTGGCTATATTAAATTTTTAAAATTCGGAAGTACTCTTATTACCATTTTAATTATTATAAATATTTGAAATCTTGCCTGCTAAGGTAAAACAGACAAAACAGTTTATGTGAAAAAAATTGATTTTTGAATTTACGCATATTCTTTTAATTTACTTATTTTGCTTGCAGAAGTTATGATACTACCGTTTTCTACAATGTGTTTCAAACACAGAAAAATACGTTTTTTCAAATGGAACGACCAATATTTTAATACACCATCGCATGTGAAATTAAATGCTGCGTCGAACTGTATTAGCATTCCCTGTACCTAACTTTGACAGTTTTTGAGTTATGAAACATTTTCAATTTAATTCATAAAAGTTTATCATTTATTAGGTTAAATATTCATGAATAATGATCTAAAATTGTTCAGAGCAGAGAATGTGTGTTCAATAAAATGTATCCCTCTTGTCTCCTATGAATAAAACACAGTTTGGAAAGTTTGAACCTAACTTTATACAACTTGGAAGGATAAAATGTACGAAGATCAGTAACAAACAACAAAGATAATTAGACAATGGTTTTAAAACACTTTCACGCTAACCCAGAGAATTGCAAACTAGCAGCTATTTTATTCTTCAATTTGAATGAATGAAATGAAATGCCTACTTTTTCGTTTTATAAGATCACAAGCGTCCCAAGAGAAGAATGATCAAAGAACAGTTAAAATTGTCAATTTCCATTTGCGAAATTCTATTTTCTTTGGTTTACTACAAAATTTGTAGTAACAGTAATCATTGTTATCATTTCCATGCTATCTTAACAAAATTAAAAATATTTGACCTATTAAAATTGTAATTTTTTATGAATTAAATCGAAAATGTTTCGTAACTCAAAAACTGTCAAAGTTAGGTATAGGGAATGCTAATACAGTTCGACGCAGCATTTAATTCCACATATGATGGTGTATTAAAATATTGGTCGTTCCATTTGAAAAAAAGTATTTTTCTGTGTTTGAATATCTTCGAGTGTAGCGGCACGTTTTAGACACCCTGTAGCTTAATAAATCACGCTTATGGAATTTTTAAGAACCTTAAAGCTTCAACTACAATATCAGCTATTACAAATAAAATTGCTTCAATCATAGCTGTGTTATAATGTTTTGAAAATCAGATTGCAGAATCCAAATTTTTAAGAAATTTCAAAATATCTCAAAAAAGATGCATTTTACAGATAGGGAAATGTATTGCAATTTAACATATTTTTACATGTAGAATTCAAAAACGTGATAAAAAATATAGCATTCCATTTAAAATAAGCGAGTTGATGGCGACATCCGGTATAACTGGAAGTCAATTTTATTTTACTTGAAAAGATCCTTTCGAAGTATCTCTCCTCCGTAAATTTCTATCCAAACTTCTTCTTTGAAAATCACTAACATTGTACTATGGCACACATAAATGACTATGGCCTAGCCGCGAACTGTGTAAAGGCAATGTATGTCATCACAGTATAAGTAAATATTCAGTAGGGACACTTAATCGTCAGTATCAAAAAAGACGCCATTCTATTTGATGCCCTTATCCCTTATGCAAATGTAATGTGTGTATCTCAAAATTAAAAAATCACTATCTGTTGAATTATGTTGCCAAAAAACCAAATTCCCAGATATTTTTGTTGGTACTTCACAATCACTGTAATTTACGCGCGTCAGTAATTTAGCGTCAAAATTTAAAATGTCATGTATACATTAAATTTGCTCTAAATCTTAATTATGATATCGCGAAAACGCAAAAATCTTTTAAATTGTGCAGTTGAAAATTTTCCCCCCTGAATTTGTCACTAGGTAGTACTATCGCGGCCTTAAAATTTCGCACGATTTTTTATCAAGTAGCCAGAATTTCTCTAAATTATAGTTCTGTAGAACAGGCTTTTTACTTTAATTTTTCTTGTCCAGCTTCATTGTGAGTATTCTGTTAAATAACAAATAAATAATGAGTTATTTTGTAAATTCTATTAAAGATCTTCGATTAAAAATTGACAAAAATTTCACCAAAAACAGTTTCACAATGAGCTCCGTTGTGAAACTGTTTTTGGTGTCACAATGAGCTCATTGTGAACGCAAAGTAGAAAAAATAAATTTAGAATAATCGTTTTTTTTTTCGGAAAGACACAAAAAATAAATAAAGAAACAAAGTGGATCTATGGTAAAAAGAGAAGCTCCAATTGTTTGTTTTTGTCCAAAAATGAGCAGGAATCCGATCTTTCTTCATTTCTTCTTTGTTTTCCACAAATTGCCAAAAACAATGTTTTTGTAAAATCGTATCAAAATGAAGTCATTTATACAATAATTTGCGGGCGTAAATAGTGCCTTTTGCGCTCTAAAACCAACCAACATGTTTATCTGTACTTCGAAAACGAAGCATTTAAAGTTACATATTTATAGGAAATGTTTTACTTAATATCACCGCTTACATTTTTTGCAATTATTAAGTTACACCCTGTATAATATCATTGTAAAAACAAATGATTATCTCTAAAATTTAACTTGAAAGCTTCCGCGGCCGTCGTCCATGTTTGAATTGGCTTCCGGTTGGAACCGCGTCACGTTGACTTCTTCTACTGTCGACGTTTCGTTCTCCATTGCAGAAGAACTTCCTCAGGGCTGCTGCTGCTGCTTCTCGTTAGTCGTTGAGACTCGTTGAGGAACGAAACGTCGGCAGTAGAAGAAGTCAACGTGACGCGGTTCCAACCGGAAGCCGATTATCTCGAAAACTGATTAATTTATTGATTCCATATTTTGAAGGCGATGTAATCTTAAAAGTAGAGTTTGATTTGAAAATAATAAATTTTGAAAAACAAACTGTCGCTTTTGCATTTCCAACGTTAACACATCATTGAGTAGGAAGGATTATATCAAAACCTTCTAATTTAACTAATCACGTGCAAGTTTAAATAAAAGAGGTGGTTGGTTTCTGTGAATGCCAAAACAGGGAGAAAAAACATAGAACGAAGTTACTTTATCATTTGGAGGGCGACATAGTTCAGAAATTTGAATAATAATAATAATAATAATAATAGGTCTTTATTAGGGCGGGATTTCAGCCAAAGGCTGTTTTCATCCTACCTACAAGAGGAAATAACAATATTCAAAACTACAAAATAAGCAAGAGATGTGTACAATGACAATAAAGAAAAACGATAAAATAACAAAAAATAAATACATAAGTAAGTGATACGTCTGACAAGCTCAGAGACTAAAATGTCCGATGCAGTTAATTGCTAATAGAAATTAATAATTTTACTTTAGATTTGAAATTGGAATATTTTAATGTTTTGAAGGTATCAGGCACACCGTTATAAGCGCGAGCAGCAGCATAAGAGAAAGAACCTCTAAAAAATGTAGATTTGTGGATTGGTATATTTAAAGTATATTCTTGACGAGTTTTAAAATTGCATAGATCTCGGAGAAAAACTAATTTATGAACTAAATAGCTCGGATCCTGTACTTCCAAAATATTATGGACAAAGCAACATAGATGTAGCTGCCTACGTACCGCCATTTTTAATATTTTATGTTTCTCATAAAAAGGCGTCATATGAGATTTCCTATTAATATTACCAACGAAACGCATGCAAGAATTTTGACATTTTTGAACCTTATAAACATTCTCAGATGATAAACATGGTCCGTATACAATATCACAGTAATTAAATGCAGATAGTATAAGACATTCTACTAATAATAGTTTTATTCTGAATGGTAAAATATGTTTATATCTGTGAATGGAACGCAACTTACCATAAGCAGATTGAATAAGTTTATTTATGTGCAATGAGAAAGTGAGATGAGAGTCAAAAATGACTCCCAAGTTTTTAATTTGTTTAACTAAAGCCAAAGGTTCATTATCTAAGAAAAGTGCATTATGAAGAAGATAATCAATTTTACTACATTGCCAATTTGTACCAATCAGCATGGCAACACATTTTTTAGAATTTAACATTAAGGCGTTATTTTTAGACCACAAACTGAGTGACTCTAAATCCTGATTAACTTTATTTACGGCTGTCATATAATTGGAGGGAAAAAACGAATAAAACATCTGATTATCATCAGCATAAGCGTGAATTTTGCAATTTTTTATATTCTCATATAGATCTGCCATATATAAATTAAATAGTAATGGTCCTAAGATAGAACCTTGTGCCACTCCGGAGTTAACATTGCAGACGGTGGAAAATTTGAAACCTACATCAGAATTTATACGTGTCAGTTGAGACCGATCAGAAAAATAGCTGGCAAACCACTCAACCGCCGAGGATGACAAGCCGTAATGTAAAAGCTTAGCTAAAAGGAGCCTATGGTCCAGCATATCGAAAGCTTTAGAATAATCTAGTAATATTAAAATAGAAACTTTAGAATTATCAGAAGCAGAAAGAAGCTCATCAACTATATCCGCAAGAGCTGTAGTTGTACTGTGACGTTGTCTAAATCCAGATTGACATGTAGGAATAAAATGAAATTCATGTAAGTAACTATTCAACTGATTATATACTATTCTTTCCAAAATTTTGGAGACAACGGGAAGAACACTAATAGGCCGCAAATCAGTCAAAGCATTTGGCTTGTCACACTTCGGCAATGGGGTGATCAGAGCTCGCTTCCAAATGTCAGGAAAAACACATTGCTCAAGCGAAAAATTTATGATGTGTATTAACGCAAATTTGCAGAATGGCAAGCACATTTTTAACATATCTATAGATATACCATCCACACCTAAAGCACTGGTAGATATACGAGAAATTATTTCAATGATCTCCTCACAAGTTGCTAGGCGAAAATCAAACCTCGCATTCACTTTAGAGTTAACATTATTACAGAAATACGATATAGTATCGGGATTTGCTTTTTGAACATTACCATGCGAAAAAGAAGCATTAATTAAATCAGGGCAACACAAATGTGCAGGTAAATCTATAGAATTGTTTTTGTTGTGTACTCCGAGAACACCCAATTGTTTCCACACATCAGCAGAATTTTTAGAGCGCTTAATGACACTTTCCACATATGATTTCTTCTCTCGTCTGATGCAATCCGTTACACTGTTACGTAATTTTTTGTAAGTTTCCCATTTCACACAATCTGTTGCTCTCGGAGCATTTAAGTTACGTTGAGATCTTCTAAACTCATTGAACGCCTTGTTTTTCTCACGTATAAGCTGCTTGATATTATAAGTTATCCACGGTGAAAAAGGTTTCGTCACTCTTTTTGTTTGCGTAGGAGCAAATTCATCAAACAGAGAAAGTATAGCAGAGTTAAAATACTCGACTTTACTATTAATATCATTAATATAATAAACGTTATCCCAATTAATGGAAGCAGCCATAGCATGAAAATTAGTTAGATTAATACTTTTTATATCACGATAAGTTATAAACTTGTGAGTACGTGTTTTAGGAAGATTGTAGACACAAAATATTAATCTATGATCACTAACAGAAGCAAGTGGCGTTACACCTGTTCTAATTAAACATTCAACTTTGCTTACAAAAAGTAAGTCGATGCAAGATTCCGATGATTGTGTCACTCGCGTAAAATCAGTAACTAATTGATGCATGTTGTACGTAGTCATGAGAGATTCTAAATAATTTTTACTAAAAGAATTTATTGCATAATTAATATTAATATCTCCCATGCAAACAATTTCGTCAGAAATAGTAAGTAGTTCTGAAAAGACATCATGAAGATACGAAAACGAAGTATAACTTACCGAAGGAGGTTTATATAGAATGCCAAAACATACAGTTCGTTTTCCAAATTTAATTGCCAACCAAAGTTGTTCGATATTATTAATTTCGTAACCGCTACATATTACCTGGTAATTTAGGGCAGATTTGAGAAAAAAAGCAACACCGCCACCTCTTCCCTGGGGCCGATCACATCTTAACACGGTGTACCCTGGTATCCGTAATGCACAATCTTTAACAGAATCATTTAGCCATGTCTCGGTTACCCCAAATAAATCAAAGTCATTATCAAGCAAGTAATTTCTGAGCTCGTCAAACGTATTTAATATAGAGCGACTATTAATGAAACCAAAAAATATGTTATAATCTCTGTTATCGCCTAATACATCATATTCATTGGGCAGCATACGTTTATTTACGTAGTGTCCTGAGAAAGAAAACCAGACATATGAAATATTAATACAGGTATTTAAATATAGGTTGAATTTAAATTTCCAACAAGATAAAGTTAAATTAAAAAAAAATTACAAGAAGAAGCTAAAATTAATTCTTTAGAAACAAGAAATATAACCACTTTATCAAAACAACTAAATTCCGCAATGTACTCTCACCATTACAACAAAATGTAATTATTAGATCCAAATGTACTTAAAAAGAAAACAATAACAAAATTTCAAGAAAATTATTTGGCGTAAGATGATAGATCACTAAGCGATTTAATAATTTTTTTATTGTGTTCATCATTGGAATAGACCATAATCCTACCGTCCATGGACCATGCGTTACGTTTCCCAAAAACACGTGAGGCGGCTTGAAGCAATTCATAGCGCTGCTTGGTAAGGTCCTCATGGATGGAAAAAATCGTTTTCTTAAGCAATTTTTTGGCTGAGAATATCTGGGCACGCTTCCGATATGAAACAAACTTTACCAGGATTGCTCGAGATTTATTATTTAGGACAGGCCCCACTCGATGAGAACGATCAATATCATCAATCGTGATTGGAATCATAAGTTTATTATTAACTAATTGGATCACAAGATCGTCAGTATTTTCCCCTATGGCTTCGGCAATTCCAAAAAAACGCAGATTGTTTCTCCTCGTATACTGTTCAAGGCTGTCACAACGAATCTCCAACTCAGATAATTTAGTATCATTTGCAGAAATGGAAGCGGTAACACTGTTGAGTTTGTCGGTAATAATGTCCAGCTTTTCGTCAAACTTACTTAAGAGTAAATTGGAGCAACTCGCACAAATTTTTGCAATAAATTCTTCTTTGAGGCATTCTTGAATGATTTCTCTGAGTTCGTTTTTGTTGGTATCAGTTTTTACACTCTGACATTGCTGTCGTGTCTTCGGTTCAGTCGGACCCATTGTTTATTAGAATGGTGAACTATGACCTCACTTACCCCAACTAAACGTGGCACGAGTACCGAACGCAAAAATGCAATTTACTCACTATTAACGAATTTTAATAAACAGTAAGTTCGCACAACATGTACCACTAATTATGTACTAAACAACGAGGTAAAACTAAAGTTTTTAATATATGAATAAACCTGTATTGAAACGATTAAAACAGGGACACGACGTGAACACAGTCTACTCACGGCGCGCGCTCATCTCTTTTTCCGGTGATTCCCTGACTTTTAAAATTTTGATACTATAACTATTATAATTATTAATTATAACTACAATTATTAATTCTGCTTGTACCCAGGCCCATTTATTTCTTGCTACGCCACTGTTAATGCCAATGAATGAAACTGTAAAATTGTTATTATCCTGATAACTTTGACAATAATTTTTAAATTAACGTTTCACTTTGCATTGATTAACTTTTTTTTACATTTACACAACAAAGAAAGAACCCATCACAATTTTTTAAATCTGAAAACATCTTAACGTGTCAATACTATTTATTATTATTTATATAAGGTATAGGCTTACATAAAACAAGTTTAAATCAAAATTAGAACAATTAATATGACTAGGTTTATTATAAAAGTTAAAAATAAATAAACCAAGAAGTTCGCAAATTTGAAATGTTTAATTAAAAAGAAATCTGTGAGACCTTGAACATTCGCCTTAACTTCTTTTTGATGTGGATTGGACTCATCACAATTAGATTCGTCAAATTATGAAAACTGGTTTCCTTGCTTGTATTTCTTTTTGAATTTTACTTAAGCTTTCAGTTTCAATGTAACCCTTGTGGTCACTATGTGATTGATTATAATTTAATACTTTAACAAAACAACAAATTTGTTTAGGAAACTGAAAAAAGAAATGTTAGTTTAGTTATTTATTATTTTCACAGTTTTAGTACAACTTCAAGGGAATTTTATTTTATTGTTCCAGTGTGCCAATTGTAATAGGGAAGCCCTTGCAGAATGTTCTTTATGCAGAAGGACTCCGTACTGCTCCACCTTTTGCCAACGGAAAGACTGGGCATCTCATCAAGTTGAATGCGTGCGAGGTGTGCCAACCGATTCAGGACCTCAACAATCCATTATGTTGATCGTTGAGAGTACGGAGCAACAGTAAATTTCTTGCGAGGACCAATCGTGTAAATAATTTGTGATGATTCAATTTATGAACCGATACATTCTTCTTCACGTTTCATATTTTGCACGGTTTCGATTATTTTTAAATGTGATTGACCCGGTTATTTTTCAGAATAATTCTCTTAATTAAAAAAGCAAGGTCTAGTTTAAAGTAATTACAATTAAAAAAAAAAAAAAGAATTCTCACATTCAATCTGCATGTTACTGTGATGAAATTTTACATTTATTAATTTCTTTTTGACGGTTTCATCATTGTGTTGCTTGAATATTTCTGAGATCTAAGAAATTTTAAATATTATTTCTCTAAAGTAAACTTTTTTTAAGAATGAATCCTTAAAACAGTGCAGCTATAATAACCTAATGATCATAATTAATTAGAAGGTGGACGCAGCTTTTAATAAATGATCACATTCATCATATCAATGACGTGTAAATACAGTTTGTCTGTTGTCAGCGGAATGTTATGATACAAACTCATTTATTTATTTTTATTTGTCCATTTCATATACTTTTAACTTATATCTTAAAGTTATTGATGCTGATTGATTTGATGAAAATAGGCGTTGAACATTTGTTTCATTTAAAAAAATTTCCTCTCATTTTCTTTATTAAAAAAAAATTGTACTTTGTTGGTAGCTGATTTGTCAGCATGTGATAAAAAGTTTGCAATTAAGCGACGTATCTTAAAATCGTCAATAGAATCTAAGAACTAAAAAAAAATACTTTCTAAATATTTTATATTCATAGAATTAAGTTTAATTGATTAAATAACATCTTTTATTACTCATTGTTTTATTCCCAATCTATGTTTTCTGTCAGCACTGTGTATAATGTTTTCTTTTTAGTACTCGACCATTATGCTTGACCCAATGGGTTACCTAACCAGGGATAAACGGCAGGGCATGTAGCCAAACATTGAGTCATCCATCTGGTTTCACCGATGTCCTCTCTTAGCAGAGGGCAAGTTGTTCCAGTGCACTGTGGTGTATGTGTTGTTGGGCACTCGGGCCACAGACTTTGAAGCTGAGAGGCAGGAGTGGGACGTTGGGTCCATTCAACCGATCTTGCCGTCGATACCTGAAGAGTTACTTTAAACAAATGTCGCAAAAATTTGTTTTACTTACCAAATACACATCATTCAGAGTTCCGAGATAATCCAGGAAGCGGAGATAGGCATCAAATCTGGCCTGGACTGCAAACCAAGCCGCGTGAACGTAAAACCCGAAAGGAGCTCTGTTACCGTTGTAATGACGTTGGAAATTTCTGACCATGAAGTCGAAGAGACCGTCAGTATCCTGTGGCCTGTGATGAAAAAAGTGTAACTCAGATTGAACCGTATGGAATGACTTGACTTACACAAAAATGCAGGCGTCAACCATGGAGCAGATGAATCCGTCGTTGTCGTTCCAGTTTATCATGGGAACTACCCAAACTCCCGGGATAGAAGCATGCGGGCAGGTTCCAATGGGGCAGTCCTGTGTAGAGGCGTAATCTAAAGTGTAAGGCCAAAGTCCGGAATTCATGTAATTTTGGGTCGGCCAAGAGGCATCGTATAGCATCCCCAATTGTCTAATCGCTTCAAAACTGTTGTTTCCTGCAACCCATAAGAAGTAGATGTGGTCTTACCTCAATGTCTCAAAAATATTTACCGCCTAATTGAAGTGAAGGAACCCTCAGTCCTTGGACATCTTCGCTCGGGATATTAGCAAATTGTGAAAGTATTTGTCTGTGGCCCCCAAATTCATCGATGTGCCCCTCCACCGATAGGTTGTCCCAGTAAGTCAGGTCGATATTATGCGTAATGGAGTGGGTTGCAATTTCATGGCCGAGAGCATGAAGAGCGTGCACCTAATCGATAATAATATGTTTACACCGAGCGTTTTAACAAAAATTGGGCGTTTTACCTTGGAATAATCTGTGTATTCGTGTGATATGTAGAAGGTAGCTTGCACGGGGCATCCATCTGGGTTTGTCCTTCCGGTGAAGGCTTGGTCGTAGTATTCGAAGTTCAGGGCCGTTACTCCGTCATCAAAAGTCAAAAGGACGAGCTAGAAATGAAAGTTTTGTTTCAAATTTTCAAGTCTCTTAGGTTTTCAAAAGAAAACAAAAACGTCCTGACAAAAGTCGCCTGTTATACCTACACGGTGTTACATGATCAATGCTCTAGAGATGTTTCCAGAATAAACAAAGAAAGTCGTGGAGTAGTCGGAATATGAAAAGGACCTGTGGGCGGAGCTTACCTGCTTATATTGCTTATGTAGCATGGGCCACATGACAGGTCCTTCTCATACTCTGACTGCTCTAGTACAAAATAGTTTCCATTAAAAATTATTATACAGATGTTGAGTTCGGAAATTCACACGGTGCAAGCTCGGAGTGAAAAGTAGAGTGAGAGCGCAGCTGTTTTGATATACGTAAAAGTGAGACAAAAGTGCTCGAAGAGTGAATAGAGTAAGCGCGGAGCAATTACCGAACCCAGCAAATGTGTAACGCGGTGTAACAAGGATTTAAAAGTCATGTCTTATTTAGATTTACAAGAAAATTTGAGCTCCCTTTGACATTTGTATTTAATTTTCTGAATCTAACTAAGACATAGTTTTTAATTCCATTGCTTCTAAGCAGGGCCGCATTCAGGTGATTGTGGGCCCTAGGCACTAGACCTATCCTTTCCCCTGGGTATGAAACATACAGTGAGTACCAAAAAGTTTTATACAAATAGAGAAAAAATTTATCTTACATTTCACAAAAAAAACTATTTATAAAAAGCTCTGCATGACTTGTAGATCCATAATCAGGTACAAAATTTAAAACAAAAAATAATGATTTGGATGGAGAGCAAAATACGTTCAAACTGTAGTGGAGAGCAAAATGTTCGTTGAAATTGTGATTAAATAGCAAAAAATTATGCACACTTGTAGATTATTGATATTCCCGGATAAAAATTGATAAAGAAGGTTATCAATGTTTTATAAAAATAAATTATCTAACAATTGCTGGAGTATTTATTTTTTAATTTTTATCTGGGAATATCAATAATCTACAAGTATGCATAATTTTTTGGTACACGCTGTATATTTTTTTCCTTCCTAATTCCAATATTTATTGGTAGGCCCTAGGTATTGTGTCTAAAGTGCTTTATATGTAGTTAAGACGGGCCTGCTTCTAAGGATTGCTTTAAATTGGATCATCTGATATTGGTATTGGAACTATTTGTTATACAGTGTGTTACATGATCAATGCTCTAGAGAGGGTTCCTTTTGAAAAGTTCCTGAAGTATGAGGTGATCCAATTTAAAGTCATCTTCAGAAGGCCACAAAATTAAGTCATGTATGTCTTAGCTAAATTCAGAAATTTGAGGTCCCTTTGACATTTAAAGTAATTTCTTAAATTTAGCTAAGACATGGTTTTAATTCCATGGCCTTCTGAGGATGACTTTAAATTGAATCACTTGATATTGTTATTTCATATACAGGGTGTTATATGATCAACACTCTACAGTGAACAAAAAAAATTATCTGACAAAAGTCATGGGCAAATTTTTATACAAGTAAATACGGATTTTAAATATCTATTAAAATTCGTTATAAAAAATACGCAGAAGGCATGAAATTAAAAGTCATGGATTTAGAAAATTTGAGATCCCAATATTTTGACATTCTCATTTAATTTCCTAAGGCTGGGTTTCTGAGTCCTAGTTTAAACTCCTGTTTATTTCCATAGGAACAATTGTTTTTATAATTGCTACCATGGGAATAAACAGGAGTTTAAAGTTAAACTAGGACTGAGAAACCCAGCCTAAATGTTACATGATCAACCTTCTAGAGATGGTAACAAAAAAAAATAGTGGTAGGTACTAAACAGTATTTTTTAGAAATACTCAACCATACAGGGTGACAAGTAATTACATAGCACTATTAGATATTACTTTCTGGTCTTCCTTAAATTACAAATACAGGATGTGTCTTGTCACGGTCGACAGTCTAAAAGGAAAAGTTTCTTTCCAAAGTATGATGGAAGCCAATTTAAAGTCATCAACCTCGGAAGGCTATGGTTCAAAAAAATTGAGATCACAGTATTTTGACGTTTCCATTTTCTGAATTTATCTAAGACATGGTTTCCAATTCCATGGCCTTCTGAAGTGAAGGATTAGATCACTAGATATTTTTGTGTTATTTTTTGTTATACAGAGATGTTACCTCTAGAGGTGGTTTGACAAAAAAGAATTGTTTCCCAAGGCTTTATAATTGCCTCATGTGATGTGATTTTTTTGTTTGAATTATTACAAATAAGTGAGTAAACAATACTAATTGTTAGGTACCTATCAGCCACTGTCATTACTCATTGATAAATCAATGCTCGACTGAGGGATATTTTCTCGATTGTTTAAAAAAAAATCCAACATAAACCCCAATTTTAACAAAGAACGACCATGATCAGATTGAAAATTAATTAATTCTATTTGAAGCAATAATAAAAAATAGAGTAAGATGAATATTTTAATAAATATAGGGTGACTGACAATGACTGTTCCGCGCAAGAGAATGAACGTTCTAGATTACAGGAAAAAATCTTTAAAAAATTCTACGTAACAGTTTATAATTAATCAAAATTTACCTACCCTAAAAGCATGCTACGGCACTGCCTACAAAATACAACACCACGTTTTATAAATGCAGCTGTAAATTGGATTATAAAGTTTTATTAATTTATTTGAAAAGTCCCGCTAAAGACTGCTTAGATTTAATGAAAAATATCATGGTAGAAAAAAGAATAAATCCGTTAATCTCAAGTGAAATTTTAGAATTAACAAATTTAGTTATTAATCAAAATTATTTCATGTTTTCAAATAAATTTTATATACAAAAAGAAGGTTTAGCAATGGGTTCACCGTTAAGCCCGTTACTGGCTGAAATTTTTATGAATTATATTATACAAACAATCCTGTCATCCGATTTAAGTAAAAAGCATATATATTTCTGGTATCGATATGTGGACGATATAATAGCATGTTTTAGTGGTACAACTAGGCAGTTACAAACCTTTTAAAATTATATTAACTCAGTACACCCTAATATTAAATTCACAGTCGAAACAGAGGAGGATAATAATTTAAACTTTTTGGATGTAACTATAACCAAAAACAGCAATAATTTAGCATTTGATATTTTCCGAAAACCCACATACACAGATTCAGTAATTCCTGCAGATTCTTCGCACCCACACAAACAAAAACTTTCAGCATTTAATTCTATGATCCACAGAGCCATTCATCTTCCACTTTCAGAAGATAATCTTAAAAAAGAAATAACAACCATAAAACAAATAGCTATTAATAATGGATACAACAGCAACATTATTGACAAAATTCTAAAAAATAAACTAGAAAAACAAACACTAAATACCATATATCCCAAGGTAAATTCGAGTAACAACAAACAGTACATTTCACTTACATATTTTGGTAAAATATCCGAAAAAATCGGCAGAATAATTAGCAAAAATCAAAATATATTACTTGCATATAAACTCTATAATAAAATCTCAAATTTGGTTTTTAACACTAAAGATAAAATAGACAAATTTGAAAAATCTGGCGTATATAAACTTAAATGTAATGATTGTAAAGGCGTCTACATAGGTCAGACTGGGAGAAATTTTGCCACACGCATTCAAGAACACATTCGGTCTTTCAATCTACAAAAAACCGATTCAAATTTTGCCAACCATTTAATCGCAGAAAAACATTCTTTCACTTCTGACAATACACAAATGTTACATTACGCAGAAAAAAGCCTTAAATTAAGCCTACTGGGGCCTTATTCTCGAACACTGAGGGAGTAGAACTGGTGAGAAATGGGCGTGGTTCTCCTGATATTAGCAAACTGGTATTCTTGAAATTCGTTCTCTCGAACGAGAGAACAATCTCCCTCAAATGTTCCCTGCATTTCAACGAGAGAAGCGGCTGTTTTTAATAGAAGTGTAATGTTAGAGTGTGTGTAAGAAGTTAGGTAGGTATGTAAATATTTATCAGAAATATAAAATAGTAACCAAGAGATTGGTTGTAATTTTCTAAATATGTACCTATTCTTTTTGTTTTGTTAATGGTTACTAAAAATTTTTCGGACCATTATCCATTTTTGTTTATTTCTTATCTATAATAAGCGCATTCATGAATCAATTAAAAATAGGTGAAAACTGTTGCCGCGGAAACTATTGCGTTTCGATAATTTATGTCTTAAAATATTTTCAAGGAATATCTAGTCACAAAAGTTGCAAACATTTATTTAAAGTTTAGTTACAGGTGTGAATTAATTATTTTGGAAGTAAAACCGGTACTTATGGATGCACAACGAATATTAATAGCACAGCAAATAGTAGGAGATGCAGAAGAAGCTGCAATTTTTTTGCATGACTATAACTATATGATTTTGTTAGTTGCCCACGTATCATATCTTCATGGTCGCTTATAAATTGAATTAATAATTGTTTCTGTTTTTGGTTTATAGGACTGCTCCTTGCCTTATCACATTTCCTTTAAACACACCTACTTATAATGCTCAAATAAACGCACACTGCTTAAAATGCTTGGTTAGGAGCTAGGACGCTTCAACACAGAATTCGCGGGACGCGCACGTGGAAAAACAACATATCATTGGTCGAACAGTTTTCTGTACATTTGGCAACAGCGCAAATCCATCTCTTCCTTAATTTGCCTTCTCTTCGAGTTCGAGAATACCAATTTTTAATTGCAAGAGAACGAACAGGGAGTACTTTCGCCGGGGAGCGATCACTTCTCTCCAGTTCGAGAATAACCCCCTGAGTCACTAGAAATTCGTAAAGCGACGAGTAATTCCGAAGAAATTTTATTGAACGACCAAACTGACCTAATGTATTCAACCTTCTTCGAAGCTTGTAATTAAGGATCCCTCCAGGGGGGTTATTCTCGAACTGGAGAGAAGTGATCGCTCCCCGGCGAAAGTACTCCCTGTTCGTTCTCTTGCAATTAAAAATTGGTATTCTCGAACTCGAAGAGAAGGCAAATTAAGGGAGAGATGGATTTGCGCTGTTGCCAAATGTACAGCAAACTGTTCGACCAATGATATGTTGTTTTCCACGTGCGCGTCCCGCGAATTCTATGTTGAAGCGTCCTAGCTCCTAACCAAGCATTTTAAGCAGTGTGCGTTTATTTGAGCATTATAAGTAGGTGTGTTTAAAGAAAATGTGTGATAAAGCAAGGAGCAGTCCTATAAACCAAAAACAGAAACAATTATTAATTCAATTTATAAGCGACCATGAAGATATGATACGGGGGCAACTAACAAAATCATATAGATATAGTCATGCAAAAAAATTGCAGCTTCTTCTGCATCTCCTACTATTTGCGTGCTATTAATATTCGTTGTGCATCCATAAGTACCGGTTTTACTTCCAAAATAATTAATTCACACCTGTAACTAAATTTTAAATAAATGTTTGCAACTTTTGTGACTAGATATTCCTTGAAAATATTTTAAGACATAAATTATCGAAACGCAATAGTTTCCGCGGCAACAGTTTTCACCTATTTTTAATTGATTCATGAATGCGCTTATTATTGATAAGAAATAAACAAAAATGGATAATGGTCCGAAAAATTTTTAGTAACCATTAACAAAACAAAAAGAATAGGTACATATTTAGAAAATTACAACCAATCTCTTGGTTACTATTTTATATTTCTGATAAATATTTACATACCTACCTAACTTCTTACACACACTCTAACCTTCCACTTCTATTAAAAACAGCCGCTTCTCTCGTTGAAATGCAGGGAACATTTGAGGGAGATTGTTCTCTGGATTTTCGAGAGAACGAATTTCAAGAATACCAATTTGCTAATATCAGGAGAACCACGCCCATTTCCCTCACCAGTTCTACTCCCTCAGTGTTCGAGAATAAGGCCCCTGGACGCCTATTCTTGACATCGAGAGAACTTTACAGTTCTTAGGAGAAAATATGAAATCACTTCCCTGGAAGTTCACTTTCGTTTCTCTTGTTTGTCAATCTGCTATTCTTGACCGTACGTGCATGGGAATGTGATATGAAGTTAATGCGAGAACTTTTACGATGCTTTTACGCCGTTGCCGGTTCTATCATCGGATTTTAACCAATCAAAATAGAGCTGTTTGGAATGTGAGGGCGCACAGTGGTCCAGAATGAAATTCTAGCGCGACAAAATTATTTTTTTACATCTAAGTTTCCAAAATGGTGAAAATAACAAAATTATGTACTTTTAAATAAATTTTCTAAAGCAGTGATTTAATATCAAAATATATCGCACAATTTTTATTTTTAGATTTAAAAAAAAATCAAGTTACTTCTTCAGTTTCCGTTGGCAACCTTGTTTATTTTGACAACAATATGAATTTTTCACTTCTGACGAAGCTGTCGAACGACAGCGAAACGTTAAGTGTTTTGTGCGCTATTTAGTGTCCGGTTTAAAGATTTTGTGATACAATTTTCATCGGACAAAAACCAACTTTAAATATCAAAATATAATTATTTCTATAAAAAATTTTGCCTGATTTTGGATTGTTAAGCATGTAAAAAACTAGACTTTTCTATTTAAAAGTGAACTGGAAGGGGTTCCATCCCAATTTTTTTATATGTTGCGTAGAAATGATTGTATATTGATATTCTCTTGGTTATTCTTAAAAATGTTCACGTCAAGTATCCAGCAAATGCTTATCTTACCTATAAGTATTTACTCATGTCGAGAACCAAATCAAGAGAGAATTTTGAAAAACTTAAAAAGTAGCAAAAAGTAGCAGTTCATTGGGCAAAATTATTTAAAAAAAAATTACTGGCTACTATTAGGCCTGTTCCAACAACAGCCTGTGACTTGTCCGAAACTGTCAGAAACATGTGCCAATCAAAGTTTCATATTTAACGCACCTCTTGAAAGCGTTGATTAATTCGACGGGCGAATATATTTGACAGTTTCGAACCAGTCAAAATCTGTGTTGGAACAAAGCTATTATATAACTCGTAAAAACATCTAATTTGATTATATTTATATCTTCGAATAGTAAAATATACAATAACCTGAAACCAGTAGTTAAATTATCATATTTAGGTTTAGAAAAGAAAGTATTATTAAATAATTACAAAGAACTGTACTTAGGTACTTTTATATATTTATTAAGTAATTTGAAATTAAAAGTTAGAATAATATAAACACATACTAGTTCTCCTGAGAATTGAAGTTCTACTACCACCAGCCAGTAGAAACAAGTTCTCATGAGGTTCACGCGATAGGAGCTAGTAAATTTTTCAAGAATAGTGTTTGTAGGTTTTCGAGAGAACTCCGCCTACTTCTCACGAGAAAATAGTTCGGAATTATTTCAAGAATAGAGCTCCTGGTGTTACGCAGTTATTGTCAATAGTTTAGAATTTAGTTTTCTCCGTGTATATTATAGACTAGGTATCAGTTTAAATTATCAGTTTGAAAATGACATTGTAATGTTGAAACTGCAGTCACTGTGTGACAAATAAATGTGATATTAACAAAGTAATTAACTGTGTTTCCTTTTTGTTAACTTAAGAAATAGTTAGAACTAGAACTGTTCATAAAGTTTTATTGCAATTTTTTATTAACTACACACATGTGACCTTAACACACATATGAATTTCATTTTATTACATGTGTAACAGCTGAGAACGATAGTCTGAGTTATGTTACTTTTACACCGGTTATTGGAAATCTCAGATGCTCAGATAGGATTACTAGAAATTGATGTACTTAGATAAAATACTAATAAGCAATTATCGCGACGATCAGATTTCCAAGGGATCACTTAAACATATCCGTTTTCTTCGAAAATGTGAAACGCTTTATTATACCTGCATTTCATCTCTGACATTTTTTTTTACTTATTAATGGACGAATCTAGTTCATCATTCTTGCAAACTTACAGCTGATTGTAAAAGATTGTAAAAGATCGCATAGAGACATAAAACAAATTAAAATAAAACACTAGGTATAATATGAACAAAATTTGAGCCAGTGATACAGATCTTGTCAACATTAAATTTCTGGCAATTTTTGATAAAGCTTCAATTTAGCAGTTCTTCACGACGCGACCATCTGAAGTTATCAACAAAACTTCTAACCAATCGCGGTCTATTGTTAAGGACTTAACCAACTTAGCTGCTCCTTCTTGCTTTACTTGAGTAATATAATGGTTCTACTAAAAACGACCTCGTTAGACAGTTGGGAGATTTTTTAAGGCAAATTCCAAAACATCAAAATGACTTAATCACAAAAGCTATACATTTCGGTTAGAATTCATTTAAAATCATTGCGCGTGTTTAGCGAACAGCAGCTGCTGAGTTGCTGACTCAGCAATCGTTTGTGATTGGCTATTACCTTAATGTGAACCAATCACAAACAATTGCTGAGTAAGCAACTCAGCAGCTGCTGTTCGCTAAAGCGCCCATTGTTTCCTTTATTTCCAAGACGATTTTTTTTTAAATTAATGAGTCAAACTACACTTTTCAAGAAGAATTTTTGTTGGCTGTTACCTGTACGTGATCAGGCCTTTAAAGATGATTTCAGAGTCGACTAAAAATTTTAAAAAAATTTTTTTTTTCTTTTCCAATGCCTGAGATGTAATTTTTTTAATGAACTTAATTTTTTTGTTTAAAATTAAATTTTCGACAGAACTGCTAAAGGCGAGATAATGTCCTAATATGAAAATCACGGAACTTGAGCTCTGGGTAATCAATCGCTGAAGTTAAACCGACAATTATTTCAGTAATATTTCTTTGTTAACGGTAAATGAGAAAAAAGGACGGAGATATGATTCTTAAGTCTGATAATGCGTTTTATTTATGACGCAGAGCTCTTCTTTTTTTAACAACATTACCCGGTTTGGTTATTAATTAATTAAGATGTATAAAAAATGCGCCCCTAAAAGTGAGGATTTCTTTTTAAACTGAATTTCAAAATCAAAATTAAAGGGGATATATTTTTTTTAAGTTAGCATACATTTCACTTGCAATTCATTTAACATCATCATTATCCTTATCTTCAAGAGGATTTTTTTTTAATTAATAAGTCTCACAAACTACAGTCAGTGATTGAAGATAATCGCGTTGGAGATAACTAATGGTTTCTTAAAAAAAAGTGAATCTACTTCAGCTTGCGGCAATTTACACAAAGGTGTCTCAATGACCTTTACAAACTTCACATTAGTTCTCAATTATCTGATAAATTTGTGAGATTAGAGGAAACCCGATGACTTTTAAGTTATTTTTATAATTGCGCACTGAAAGACCATAATTGAAATTATATCTGTTCTTTTGTGATGATGCAAAAATAAAATTAATTTCTATTTTGGCATTTTCCTTTACAACAAAATTTCAAAAAATTAACATTTACCTTGAGAATCTGTTTTCCTTCATTTTTTTCTGCTTAAAATATTAAGCTGTTAAATCCACAGTAATAATAAAAAGATATTTTTTTATTTTATTTTTTTGTAAAATTAAGCGTTTTTATTTATCAAAATAATTAATGTAGGTTGGTCGAATAGCTAGCCCAACACTAGGTACCCATTGCAAAAAAATGAGTTTTCGTTTCATATACTTTAATAGTTTTAGGATATAATTCTATAATAATTTCTGGAAGTGTTCCGAGTTAGAAATTTTTTGAAAAAAGAAATTACCTGTGGAATTTCTGACGGAGCCAGATTTCCCGGAATAGCTGAAGAAAAGCATCTACAGTCTGGAAGGACGCATTCAGCATTGCAAGGAGCAGCAGGTTCTAATCTAGGTGTTCCACTCCTTGGGGCACAGAGCACTGTGGCGAAGACGTTCGCCAAAAGAAATACCTTCCAGAACATTTTGAAAGCACTCGTTTGATCACTCAATACGCTTTTTATGCTACATTTGTGGATAAAATGCGATGCCGATTGTGCTTATATATACACTAGAGATAACACATTTCGAGTACCCTTCCGATAACGCCTTTCAATTTCTAACTTTGGAAAGATTTCTGCGAACACTTCACTAAATAAAAACAAGGAAAATTGAATTTTGGTGTAGTACAGGGATCTTCATGTTTATACATATAAAGTCCATCAAATTAAATCAGCGAAAGTCAACCTTAGGAGCAATCAATTTACGTCATATTTGCTCTTTACTCGAACGAGTTTATGACTTTTCGTTTCGTTATTCTTCTCTCAGCTGTCTCTTCTTCTGCTAGTTGTCTCTTCTTCTTCTGTCTGTTGTATTTTCTTCTTCATCTTTCAGTTGTCTAATCTTCTTCTATCTTATCTATGGTAGCAAATATTGAAATGGAAATCCATACTAGATACCTTTGTAAGATCTAAGCAAGTATGGTTATTCATATCAAATTAGGAAAATTAAATTCTCATTTAGTTTTCTCGCTGTTATGTTTTTTTTTCTTATCGCTGATATTTATTGTTGGGAGAATGTTATACATACAGGTGTTTCATTTAAGACGGTTTCTTTCATACCTCTTTAGTTACTTATTTTATAAAAAAGTGTTTCAAAAGAAAGTGTCACTATATCATGTGGAGCATATTTTAAAATGACGGAATATTTCGTGCATTTTTAAAAACTGTAAAGAAAAACATAAACGATAAATATAGACAACCCTATGTCATTGGAAAGAGAATTAATTAGCACGTCTAATAATGGTAAAGAATCATATTAATATTCATATTCTTTATTCGTACTTTGCCATTCAACAAAATGGATGTACAGGGTGGATCAATTTCGATGTCTCTTATGGGCATCTCTGTAACTACAAGAGATAGAAAAAAACTAATGGCCAAGTCTCGATCTCTTTTTTAGAGCTAAAGTCAATAGAGTAAACAAAAATTGGCCATCTTCTTTTGTTTTCGAGCTATAAGCCAAAATTCAGATTTTCGACTCTTCGTCAATCAGTCATATCTCGTTTATTTTTGCAGATATTAAATAACTGTTTTGACATTATTAAGACACTTTTTGGAATACAGTTCAGTGGTGTAGTTGGTTTTTTCATATTTAATTAAATTTTCGAGCATAAAGTTATATTTTTTTTAATGGAAATCATAGTAGGCAATACCACCATTAAAAAGAGATTTCTTTTCTGTTTTCAAAAATGTATACTTTGTTGGATTTATTTCTTACAGTTAATACAATAAAACGCCTTTTTAATTATTTTTGATGCATTCTTTTCTTAGTGGGCTAGTGTCAACAAAAGCCGACAATTTTCTTATGTTTTTATTAAATATTGTGACAAGATGCAAGTAAATTCATGCATTGGATTTATTTAGCAAACTTAAGATAAGAGGAAATGTAACTCGTCAACGTAAACAACGGAACCTTGACACCTGCGTGAAAAAACCTTTAACACGTTGGAACGGATTTAAATTATTTCGTTATCTCTCGTACCTTTTCGGCGTCGGTAGAATTCGGAATTGCTCGAGTTACACTTCCTATAAAAACCCCGCGATCTGCATATAAAGATAAGATCAGCTGTCAGTACAGCATGTAACTTCTTGTACTTTGATTTGTGTTATGAATTAAAGATGTAAGTATTTACGTTATATTTGTATAATTAATGTTTGTCTGTATTTATTTATGTTTAATATAATATTGTGACGTTTACGGTCCCAGCCCGTCTGATGCGTCAACAACGACGCGCCTTAGACGAGAAGCTTCGATATCGCGTCAACGATGATGCGAGACTTTCTGTCGAAGGAGCGAGAATGTTCGCGAGAAACAACCCCGGCATATAAAAATGCACGCAGCCAAACGGGGGACAGTTCGACATTAATTAAGCAAGTGGTCAGTTCGAAATTGAAGTCGCGTTATAAATATTCGCTCGGCTGTTAACATAAATTACTTATTAGATTGTTAAATAAATTATTCTTAAGTTAGTGTTAATTAGTGTTACTTTTAAATAAATTAGATTATTAACTATTTCGTGTTTTGATTAAAATAAAAATAATAGAACCTTTAAAAACGTTACATTGGTGTCAGGTGCGAGGTTCGTGGAAATAAATAAACAATTAAAATTAAATTGAATTTAAACAAATTAGTAAACAAAGATCAGTGTCAAAAACAAAAACAATGGCTTCAAGGAAAGTGTTAAAAGAGTTAAAAGTGACCGAATTAAAAGCCGAATTAGAAGAGCGCGAATTGGAAATCTCCGGAAAGAAATCGATTTTGCAACAGAGACTACACCAAGCGCTACTAGAAGCAGGGGAGGATCCAGAAGCCTTTCTATTTGAAATCTCTGGCGGTCCTGCAGATTTAAGTAAAATATTCAAAGATGAATTGCTGGAACAATCCAGAAGTTTAGACGAGAAATTTCGGGAACAATCTGGAAATTTCAAAGATGAATTGCTGGAGCAATCCAGAAGTTTCAAAGACGAACTGCAAACTAAATTGCTGGAACAATCTGGAAATTTAGACCAGAAGCTTCGAGAACAATCTGGAAATTTCAAAGACGAACTGCAAATTAAATTGCTGGAACAATCTAGAAACTTAGACGAGAAGTTTCGAGAACAATCTGGAAATTTCAAAGATGAACTGCAAACTAAATTGCTGGAACACTCTAGAAATTTAGACGAGAAACTTCGAGAACAGTCTGGAAACTTAAAGGATGAATTTCTAGAGCAATCAAAAGGGCTCGAAGATAAACTAGTGGTGAAAATATCAGAAGAGACAAGGAATCTGCAAGAAAATGTAGAAGAAATACTATTCCAGCAGGATAACAAAATTAAGAATCTCGAGCAAATCATGGCAGGGTTGCGAATGCTCGGGGATCCATCACCAGCAGAAATACCAGAAAATAATGAGACCCAAACTGTGGTAGGACCAGCGGAAATTTCTAAATTGAAAATAAAACCACCGACGTTCGATGGTAAGTCTTCTTGGCCCAACTACTTCAAACAGTTTGAAGCTGCAGCAAAAGCGAATGGATGGACGGCCAGTGAAAAAGCCACTTCGTTAATTGTGGCCTTGAGGGGGGACGCCATCGATGTGCTACAAATGATGCCGCTAGAGGAACAAGAAGACTTCAACAAGCTGGTGAACCGGCTGGAGATGCGTTACGGCCAGGCGCATCTGACCGACGTGTACCATGCGCAGCTGAGAAACCGTTACCAGAAATCCGGAGAGAGTCTTCAGGAATTCGAGGCTGATGTAGCGCGCCTAGCCCGGTTGGCATATCCTGCAGCTCCTGATGATTTCCTGCAATGTTTGACGCTGCAGACCTTCGTGGGTGGAATCCGTGATCCGGACAATCAGCAGGCATTAAGAATGGCCCACCCTAAGACATCCAAGAACGCATTGGCCTACGCCTTGGAATACGAGGCGACGAAGCAAGTTTCAAGAGGACACGTCAAGGTACGAGCTGCCATGGACTCCCAAGAAGAAGAACTCGCCAGCGTCAAGGTGCGATCTGCTGGAGAGGAGCGGCCCAAGGATAATACCACAGAGGAGGATATTCGCCGCATTGTGGAACAAGTCCTGAGGCGGAAGAATCCGCTGGTGTGTTGGAACTGCCAAGAAGAGGGACATGTTCGCAGGCGGTGTTCCAAGGCCAGGCAAGATCCTCCACGAAGGAAGCCACAGGGAAACTAAGCCGGGTCGGTGCAAAGGGGCAAACGTCGACCCGTATTCAAAGGCCCCCAAAGACAAAAGCCACAAAAGTAATAGCCCTGCGGCGATTAACCAGCAGTGTCTTCGTGGATGCCACCATTGATGACATCCCTCACACCATGTTATTGGATACGGGTGCGACGAAGACTATCTTGAGGCCCGACGTTATCAAGTCATCAAGACGCACTGAGCCGACTAAATGGAGACTGAGGACGGCAACGGGAACATCAGCGACTGTCCATGGTGAAGTAGAGGTGACCATTACCATTGGATCGACCCCCATCAAACATCGTGCGCTGGTAGCAGAAATAGAGGACGAAGCGATTCTGGGCATGGACGTCATGTGTGCTCATGAGTTTCAATTGGATCTGAAGCGTGGCGTGATGGCGGTTAACAACGAGGAGTTGGTTCTACATCGACGAGAGGACGTGGCCGCTCGAGTTGTTCTCGCAGAAGATGTCGTATTGCCTAGCAGAACCGAGGTTATAGTCGACGCAAACCTGAACGGCGCTTTCCAAGATGGGCAAGTCATTATGGTCGAACCTAACACTGACGATCAGAAGATTGGAAAAGGAGTTCTCGTTGGAAAAATATTGTTGACAGCAAAGAAGGAAATACCAGTTCGCCTAATGAATGTGAACTGTTTCCCTGTCAACATCAAGAAAGGTACGATCTTGGGAAGCTGTGCCATGGTGTCCTCCATCTCCCGTCAAATAGAAGCAAACGTACAACAAGAAACGAAGGTCCCGAAGAAGTTGTTGGAAATGGTCCTGTCGACGGCCCAGGAACTGACTCCAGACAGAGGACAAAAGCGAAGAACCTGATCTGTCAGTATCAAGATGTGTTCGAGGTAGAAAATGGACCTAAGGGAAGAACCGACATAGTCAAACACAAGATAGAGACCGGGGAAGAAAGGCCCATCCGTCAAGCTCCAAGGAGGTTACCATTGGCGAAGCGTGAGGAAGCAGAACGCATTATCCGTGAGATGGAAAAAGACAATGTGATTGAGCCATCAAGCAGTCCATGGGCGTCACCGGTGGTGCTTGTGAAGAAGAAGGATGGATCCACACGGTTCTGCGTAGACTATCGATTGCTCAACAACGTCACCAAAAAGGATAGCTATCCTCTGCCACGGATTGATGACACCCTGGACACCCTGGCCGGTTCAAAGATCTTCTCGACCTTGGATCTAAAGAGTGGTTATTGGCAAGTGGAACTAGCGCCCGAAGATCGAGAAAAAACGGCGTTTTCCCTTGGTATGGGTCTATGGCAATTCACGGTGATGCCGTTCGGGTTATGTAATGCACCAGCGACATTCGAGAGGCTGATGGAGACGGTTCTAAAGGGTCTGTCCTGGACAACGTGCATGGTATATCTGAACGACATAATTGTGGTGGGGAAAACTTTCGACGACCACCTGAAGAACCTGGAAGGAGTGTTCCAGCGGCTTCGCGGAGCTGGACTAAAGCTTAGTCTCAAGAAGTGCCACCTGTTCCAGAAGGAAGTGAATTATCTAGGCCATATTGTTAATGGGAATGGAATCGCCGTGGACCCAGTGAAGATTCAGGTCGTGAAGGACTGGCCAACTCCCAAGAATAAACACCAGATAAGGAGTTTTCTAGGCCTATGCACTTACTATCGGCGCTATGTTCCCGGATTTGCGGACATCGCTAAGCCGTTGACAAAACTCACCGAAGAAGGTCGTCCGTTTGAATGGGACCAACATTGCCAAATTAGTTTTGAACAACTCAAACAGTACTTGATAAGTGCTCCTATCCTAAGTTACCCTCTCCCAGAAGGCAAGTTCATCGTGGACACTGACGCTAGCAATGTTGGTATCGGTGGCGTACTGTCCCAGATACAAGAAGGGCAGGAGAAGGTGATTGGCTACTTCAGTAAAGTCCTGTCAAAGCCGGAACGAAATTATTGTGTCACTAGAAGGGAATTGCTAGCCGTGGTAAAGTCCATAGAACATTTCTACAAGTACTTATATGGCAGACACTTTCTCCTGAGGACGGACCATGCCGCTTTAAAATGGCTCCTCCGATTCAAGAATCCTGAAGGACAAGTAGCACGATGGATCGAACGACTTCAGGAATACGATTTTGAAATCCAGCATCGGGCCGGAACTAGCCACAGAAATGCCGATGCTTTGTCGAGAAGACCTTGTGCCGAAGACTGTAAGCACTGTAGTCGGCTGGAGGAGAAAGTGGCCACGGCTGCGAGGACGGCCATCGTAGACGACAAATGGCAAGGTGAAGAATTGCGACGAGACCAGGAGAACGATCAGGATTTGAAATTGGTGCTGGAATGGAAAAGTAGGGAGGCAAGGCCTACTTGGGAAGAGATAGCACCGTGTGCACCATCCGTGAAATCGTACTAGGCGCAGTGGGACTCCATAGTGCTGGATCATGGTCTTCTGAAACGAACCATCGAGAACCAGGAAGGCACGGAACAGAAGACACAGTTACTGATCCCCAAGAATAGGGTACCGGAAGTTCTGAGGGAACTTCACGATGGAACTTCGGGAGGGCATCTGGGAATCAAGAAGACTATGGAAAAGGTGCGCGAGCGATTCTACTGGGTGAACTGCAAGGAAGATGTAAAGGACTGGTGTAGGAAGTGCGTAGTCTGCGCAGCTAGTAACGGCCCCCACAGACGAGGCAAGGCTCCTATGAAACAGTATAACGTGGGAAGTCCTTTTGAGAGAGTTGCCATAGATGTAGCCGGCCCATTTCCACAAACGAATAGTGGAAATAAGTACATCGTCGTGGTGATGGACTACTTTAGCAAGTGGGTTGAAGCATACGCCCTACCAAACCAAGAGGCGATAACTATTGCTGAAGTCCTTGTCCGAGAATGGATCAGTCGGTATGGCGCGCCCATGGAGCTGCATTCAGATCAAGGGAGGAACTTTGAATCGGCTTTATTCAAGAACGTGTGTACTCTGCTCGGCGTCCGGAAAACTAGAACCACTGCACTTCACCCGCAGTCAGACGGAATGGTGGAAAGATTCAACAGAACCATCAACCGACATTTGTCCAAGGTAGTCTCCGATCATCAGAGAGACTGGGACACGTACATTCCCCTTTTTTTACTGGCATACCGTTCGTCCGTTCATGAAACAACAGGAGAGACACCAGCAAAAGTGGTATTTGGGCGAGAGCCAAGACTGCCCTGCGATCTGAAATTTGGCGTGAGGCCTGGCGAAATCCCTGCCGACGAAGACTACGTGAGCGGTCTACGCAGAAAAATGGACGACATTCACAATCGAGTTCGTCACAACATACAGACATCCAGCGACCGAATGAAGGAGCATTATGACATCAACGCTCAGAATGGGGGATACGAACCTGGAGCGCTGGTCTGGCTTTATAATCCTCAAAGACGTCGAGGTCTATCGCCAAAACTGCAGACATCTTGGGAAGGTCCTTACAAAGTGATGAAACGGATCAACGATGTCATCTACCGCATCAGGAAGATTCCGCATGGCAAACCCAAGGTTATCCACTTCAACCGAATGGCTCCTTACAACGGAGAAGAAAATGAGGGGACAGTACAACGGACGCAAGGTTCAGAAGTAAACTTCGAAACCTTCATGTTTCATCACGCCACAGGAAGTAAGGCGCGATTCGGAGTGACCACAGAGAGACAGCAAGATCATCCACACGGAGGCGGAACGAAGACGACACGTGTACTACTTAGTCACCAAGAAGACATCAAGCGGTAAGCCTGACTATCGCAGTATTTGGAGAGCTTTATGGAGCCTGAAGAGACAGTTGGTGGAAGGCAAGGAGACGAAATTAGCCATTCTCAAGATAGGCTGCGGACTAGATGGGCTGGACTGGAGGGTCGTTCGCAGCATGATAGAAGTCATCTTCAACGGAACGGGAATTGAAGTTCTAGTCTGCAGTCACCACCCACAGGCAGCTGTTGGCAGTAGGAAAACCGTAGACTGCTATTTCTTCCAGACCGGATGTTGTAAAGAGGGACCAGCATGCCGATTTCGACATTTTCCTTCAAGGCTATCACAAGGAACGTTCCGAGACGAAACGTTTTTAAGAAGGGGGCAGTGTGACGTTTACGGTCTCAGCCCGTCTGATGCGTCAACAACGACGCGCCTTAGACGAGAAGCTTCGATATCGCGTCAACGATGATCCGAGACTTTCTGTCGAAGGAGCGAGAATGTTCGCGAGAAACAACCCCGGCATATAAAAATGCACGCAGCCAAACGGGGGACAGTTCGACATTAATTAAGCAAGTGGTCAGTTCGAAATTGAAGTCGCGTTATAAATATTCGCTCGGCTGTTAACATAAATTACTTATTAGATTGTTAAATAAATTATTCTTAAGTTAGTGTTAATTAGTGTTACTTTTAAATAAATTAGATTATTAACTATTTCGTGTTTTGATTAAAATAAAAATAATAGAACCTTTAAAAACGTTACAATATTTAAGCTACGCTATGCCCCTTGTTTCGATTTATACCGTAACATTTTTGATGGAGGCGCCTAAAGTTCAAAATGTAGTCACTATTTTATTTACAAGAAAAAAAATATTTTTTTTCTTAGGAATGTTCTAAATTTCAATTATTAATTTTTTTCGTAACCGTAACTAACGAATTTGTTTAAAAAGAATTTTTAATGAATTTTTAATGAGGCGATAGGAAGTAATTTAAAATGTATTGTTGCAAAATTCTTTTCTTATAGGGCGCGTATCTAATGTTTCAATAAATTGCACTAACTGTTTTTTTTTTTGGCATTATTAAATATTTGTCGGAGTATCTATTGAAATCTCTTTAGTAATATACATTTTAAATTTTATAAAAGATTTTGTAACGAATTTTTTTTTTGTACTTAAGAAATGCTTTTTTTAATGCCATATTTGTTGCAATCAAGCACCGTTAACCATATTTCAAATTTCACTTTCCTAAGGATTAATAAAAATTAATACCCTGATTTCAGTCATCTGTAACGAAATCGGAATACGCTTAAAATTTTAATTGCGATTTTTTTTTTTAGTAACTTCAGTATGATTACTAACTTTAATAAATATTTTCAATTCTACATGTAAAAGTAACTTTTCTTATATTAACAGATCGAAAATTTAACGTTAAAACAAAATCCGATTACATATCGCGATCGCCCGTAAATATGAACGGAAATCAAGACAATCGCGCTCATGTCACAATTGCTTTAGCACGAGAAGCAAATAGAAATCCACGGTTTTCTAAATTCGTTAGTCCTGAAATATTTATACCTGCAACGACAAATGTAATTGAATTTATAAAAAATTATGAAAAATGTGCTAATATTAATAACTGGTCAAATGAACACAAAATAAATTTTTTCGGTTCATTTCTTCATGGAGCTGCAAATATTTGGTATATTAATTATCTTTCATCAGGCGAAAATAGTAATAAAAATTGGGACGACATTATTCGTGATTTTAAAAAAGAATTCTGTGCGACTTCTTATATTCGCGAAATAAAACTTCGTTTATTAAACCGAAAACAAAGAGAAGACGAAGACGTATTAAAATATATGTACGATATTTTAGAAATGTGTAACGATTTAAATCCAAATATGCCATTTGAACAAATTTTGGATTACTTTGAAAACGGACTACATCCCATCTACGTAACTCAATTTTCTTTAATGTCAACTACCGATATGACATTAAAATATTTTAAAACAGTTGTAGAGAAATTAAGTGAAACGCGAAAACGGGCTATAGCTTCGTATTTAACGAATCCTGAATTATTTCTTCAAGGTAATTATACGCCCACACAGAGTGCATCGTTTGCAGATAAACAATTTGCATTTGCGGCTCAGTCCAATCTAAATAACCGCGCGCGCAAAATCAAGGCCACCTGTTTCATTTGTAAAAAGCCGGGTCATCTTTCTTATACGTGTTATTATAAACAATCGAATGGGATAAATAAGAATTCACGAGAATTTGACAATAACCGGCTGCATGCTAAACAGTTTGTTAAAGAACAAGCTTTTTCTTCGCAACGGTTTCGTTTTAATAAAAAACAAAACCAAAATGTTGCTTTACTAAAACCGAGACAACGTTTCCCAGTAAAGTCTGGATTCACCTCGGAAAATGGGAAGAGTAGCCTCTACTCTTTTCCATCGTCTGGAATAGTAACTATTCCTGCTGTCTTATTTAAAGATATTAAATGTTATTGTCGATACAGGTGCGCTAAATAACGTAATTAGTTCGCAATATGTTAAATATTACTCTGCTTTAAAAAAGCCACTATATATAGTTCTAAAGAAATTTTTCCGACAGAAGTATTAGTAGTTCGTGATCTTCCGAAACTTTTAATTCTTGGAACACATTTTTTAAAGCAATACGATGCAGTAATTAATTTCTCCCGTAATTACCTCGAACTTTGTGGAAATATACGCGTTCCCTTTCTGAACAATACCAATAATTTAAACAATTTCTTTTTCCAACCACTATCACATCACATACGCAGTTCAGGCGTTCCTAACGAAACCGTTAAAATAAAAATACCACTTAAGAGTGATATTACGTTAAAACCTAACGAATCGCAGTTTGTGGAAATAAATTCGACAACCACAACCTTCCCAAAAAATTTAAATTCGTATAATTTTGTTACTCGCGAAGATTTGTTACTTTCAAAGCATGTCATAATAACAAAAAATCTATTTTTTGTTGACCAAAGTGTAATGCTTGAATTGACAAATATAGGAAAGATTCCTTCAAAATTGTTTGCAAATACCTCGGTTGGTTATTTAGAAAAGTTATGTCAACCTAACTCAAAAAATAAAACACGTTCAAAAAATTCTGCAAACACTTCAAATTCTGAAGTTTTTGGCCAGTTCGGTTTACTGAAAAATTATACATTACCTTCGCATTATAAACGTAATTTTGCTAAGGAGGAAGGGAAGCCAAGTGTAAATAAAAATTTCATAAAACCTCGTATGTTTAATAAAAAAGAACAATTCAAAAGGGATAATATTACTTTAAATCACTGCAAATTTCAAGGAAATAATTCCACAAATTATAAGTCTTCTCAGACGCGATTACAACCAAAGAAAAACGATGTGACTTTAGGAAAACAAAATTTAGCTGTTCGGAATGTTGCTTCTGAAAACGTTAAACGATCACAAAATAAAGCTAAAATGAGGTACGACAAATGCGATCGTCAGACAGAATACAATGAAGGCACTAATGCAAAAAATTTCACTTCGAAACGTAAAATTGGTAAAAGTGAAAAATTATTTTTACGTCGGGTTGGACCAAATTTTATTCCAAAGGAACAGACGGTTGTAGATTACATTGTTCGAAAAGGTCCAGATAAAAATTCAAAAACGGATGTAAAACATGCAAGCAGAATAAGACCGTATTATAAATCACGGCAGTCTCCACAAAAGTAAATTATTTGTTCTTAAATTTATTTATACATAAAGGAATACATGTATAAATTTATGCTTTTTTTATGTTTCAGAAATTTCCCGATAGTCATCAATTTCTTGATGTACCAATGCAGACTCAGCATACGTTTAATTAACATGTTTTTAATGATGAATTTTTACACATATGATTTCAGATCTACATATGCAACAACTCCATCACCAGTGGTAATTACAAAAGCCTATCTATGCAGTTGCAAATCTGGCAGGCCGATAAACAATTTAAAGAATTCTTTATATAAACATTTTGTTTATATTTGTGCTAACCCATAATTTATAACGGTATACCGAAGAAAATGAATTAAATTCTCAATAATTTATTAATTTAATTCAGCTGAATTTTACGAGTTTGCAAACTTTAAAATTTAGTTGCTATGAAACATCATGACATATATTGATTAATTTATATAATTTTTAATGTAATGTGTTATTTTTAAGTTTAAGCTTTATCCAACCACGTGTGAGATAGGCCCTAATCGCTACGTGCTCGGATAATCTACTGTCACTAGTTTTAAAATAAGAAATTTCATATTGTGCACAAAACACCTGAGAACCGGTTCCAAAGTATTCCAAATCTTAAGTATCACCTAGGTATCAATTATTTTTGTATAAAGTTAAAAGTTATGATAAAATATTTGTATACTTATATATTTTCGACTTCTTGCCTGCCTTGCTATATTCTTCGTAACCTGAATTCAATTCTTTTCGGGATTTTATTATTTTATTACGTGCACGTCAGACAAGAAAGTTACCCTCTAGTTTGTAGTTAAGTTAATTATTGATAATTTATAAAAATTATAAGTTACTTTATACATTTTGTATTTCATTTTTTTTGTAATTTAATGAATTACTTATGTAATTTTTTTTGCGTTGTAAATTGTATGTCGCCCTCACACTTTTTTATTTTTAAAATGTAAAACTTATAATTTCGTAAGTTCCCAGAGTGACCTCCATCTTCTGCTGTGAAAATCTCTGTCACCAGCACTAACGAAGAAGCATTAACAAAACTGTCAGCCAACAAAATGGATATGTCATCCTCACCGACTACACCCCTACATTGGTTGTGTCCGATGACCGTCCACAATGACTGAGACTACTTGTCACCTTCGACGCACTAACTGACCCACATGCACTGTTGACCAACACCACTCAGCTGGTCCTGAACTTGCAACCGGGGCAACCTAAGCCCAAAGAACCATGGCCGTTCTTCATGCATTCCAAAAGGTCTCCAAGCCAAGAGAGTCATCATCAACTCCATTTCGCTTGTCTGCTTCATTCTTAGGCAGTTCTTCTACGCATCCATATGGACGACACCTTGGTAGCATTTCCATGATCTACACCACCAGCCTTTCGAAACCGTTCATTCCAAACAACATATCCCTTCGAACATAGGATGTAACCACATCTGTTTTCTAATTATTTATGGAAGCAGCCTTCGTACCTGATGTCTACAAAAGAATGGAGCAACGCAACCCCAAATAACATGAACTTCCTGGTAAAAACATCAAACCAGCCCGGAAGATACTACAGGAGAAGTCCATCAAGATTTGCACCCTTTGGCGCAACAAGGACTTAGTAACCTACCCTTACCTATATACCTATTTTTTTTGCGAGGGGGGAATATTGTGACAAGATGCAAGTAAATTCATGCATTGGATTTATTTAGCAAACTTAAGATAAGAGGAAATGTAACTCGTCAACGTAAACAACGGAACCTTGACACCTGCGTGAAAAAACCTTGAACACGTTGGAACAGATTTAAATTATTTCGTTATCTCTCGTACCATTTCGGCGTCGGTAGAATTCGGAATTGCTCGAGTTACACTTCCTATAAAAACCCCGCGATCTGCATATAAAGATAAGATTATAATCAGCTGTCAGTACAGCATGTAACTTCTTGTACTTTGATTTGTGTTGTGAATTAAGGATGTAAGTATTTACATTATATTTGTATAATTAATGTTTGTCTGTATTTATTTATGTTTATTATAATATTTAAGCTACGCTATGCCCCTTGTTTCGATTTATACCGTAACAATATTAACAAAGATTTGATGATTGGGTAGCACAAAAGTGAGAGGTATTGCGATGAACATAAGAGATGGAAAGCTTGCGCCGATAGAGCTGGGTTGGATTACAACATGAGTTGGCTGCGTATTTTAGCGGGTAGTGTTTAAATTGTGATTTTATTTTGATATTATTTTTTGGATTTTAAGTTATTTATTGTGATATATCAAGAGTTGTGTTTATTATCTACTTATATTTCAATATTCTTTAACTTTTTCTGCAATAATTTCTTATTTTTAAGCTGTTTTTAATTTATACATATAATTCAGTTCATTATCCCATAAAATGCATATTTGATCGAAAAAAATTCGTTTTAAACTTAAATATTAAATGAAGTTACATAATTTCGAATTTGTCCCAAACCACATGGTATCGGAATTGTTGTAATCTTTGTGACTCTAAGAGTATGCTCGTTCTATCTTTTTTTCTCTTTACGCGGCTGCAAGTGCTGCAACTGTCAAAATATTTTAACAAGAGTTGATATTTAATAAAAATAACCAAAAAAATTGTCGGCCTTTGTTGAAACCAGCCTACTAAGAATAGAATGCACCGAAGAATAATAAAAAAGGCGTTTTTTTTCTATTAATTGTAAGAAATAAACCCAAGTATACATTTTTGAAAACAGAAAAAAAATCTCTTTTTAATGGTGACATTGATTTGACTATGATTTCCATTTAAAAAAATATAACTTTATGTTATAACTCGAAAATTTTATTAAATATCAAGAAACCAACTACACCACTGAATTGTATTCAAAAAAGTGTCCTAATAATGTCAAAACAGTTTTTTAATATCTATAAAATAAACGAGATTGACGAAAAGTCGAAAATCTGAATTTTGGCTTATAACTCGAAAACAAAAGAAGATAGCCAATTTTTGTTTACTCTATTGACTTTATCTCTACAAAAGAGATCGAGACTTGGCCACTAGTTTTTTTCTATCCCTTATAGTTACAGAGATGCCCATAAGAGACATCGAATTTGATCCACCCTGTACATGTCAAAATAGAACTTAAGTATTAAGTATCTACTATAAACCTAAACAACTTAAATATCTATTTCTAATTATAATCTTTCATGGTTTAAGAATTCTGATGTGCTATAATAGCCCTTACACACAAGTACTTTTTTAATAGATCTTTTAAACAATTGAAAATTCAATTTAAAAAAATGAGACAGTTGTTTGAATATTCTCAATTTTGTTAAATTACTTGAAAATGCTTACGGCACTTGGAAGTGTAAGTGAAAAAGCATTTCAAGATGAAACTTTTGCAAAAAATTACAAGTCTCTAACGTTATTTGTTCGGAAGATATTTGCATTTGTTTGAAGTACTGCAACAGACATTTTTTTTTAAGTTGAATAACGCGAAAACGGTTTACTTTAAGACCTATGTGTTAAACATAAAGTTCCGTTTAAAATAACGAAGTAACATAATGCCCAGACTAAACGGAACACTGTATACGTATACGTTTAAAATGTGCTCCACATCATAAAGTGAAACTTTCATTTGAAACATTTTTTTATAAAATGAGTAACTAGAGAGGTATGAAATTACCAATTTAAGGTTCGATTAATTTTTATTTTAAAACAAAACAGGATATACTTAATAAACTAATTTATTTTAACGCATAGTAATAAAACTAATTTATTTACAAAGTGACATTATAATACTAATTTATCTCAATAGCCGAGCGATCAGTTTTAAACTCTAAGGCTATGTCCTAGGTTGACGGGCAACGCGGGCGGTGCGAGCGATGCGTTTAGAACGGGCGGGCGTTATAAGAAACAAACCTTTGCAAACAGTTGTTAATGTTCAACGTGAACGGAATTCAAAACCACCCGTCCCTTCCGATTTTGAATTGCGTTCACGTTGGACAGTATCAACCGTTCGTAAAATGTTGTTTCTTATAATGCCCGCCCGTTCTAAACGCGTTAAGCTGGATTTACATGGAGCGTTGAGCGCGTAAAAACGCCGGGCGCACTGTACTCTCATTGGTTAGTGCTCGTTACGTAGAGAGCAGTAGCCAAGAAGAATACAGTACGCCCGGCGTTTTGACGCGCTCAACGCTCCATGTAAATCCAGCTTTACTCGTACCGCCCGCGTTGCACGTCCAGCTAGGACATCGCCTTACGCTATGTCCTAGGTGGTTGGGCAACGCGGGCGGTGCGAGCGACGCGTTTAGAAAGGGCGGGCGTTTCAAGAAACAATACCTACATACTTTGCAAACAGTTGTTAATGTCCAACGTGAACGCAATTCAGAACCGGACGGGACGGGCGGAGAGATATCGCCCGCTCGCGTTGTTTTAAAAATTACTTTGGTTTGAATTTTGACGCGATGCCCGCATGCGAAACGCCCTGGACTTTGAAATAAGCGCAATAAAAGTTACAGAAATCGAATGGTGATTGACAAAAATTGTTCCTTTACGATTTCTCGATTAGACCAATAGTTTTCTAATTACATATAAGGATTTTTAGCGTTCCAATTAATGACAAAAGTGACACATTTTGCGTATTTTAAAAGCAATCTGAATTGTATAGAATGGCCGGTAATTATTCTAAAAGCCGTTTTACAAGTACGAGAATTCTTACGAAAATTATAACGAAAATTATGCCGAAAATTTTCGGAACAATTCAATATTCAACAGAATATTTGACGCCCGCAGCTACGTAGGACACAATCGGGCGCGTGACACAATCGTGCGGTGAGCGCCCGTAACGCACGCTTGTCTTGCCCGTCCAGCTAGGACATAACCGTAGGCTATTGGCCGAATTGGTCTAATCGAGAAATCGTAAAGGAACAATTTTTATCAATCATCATTCGATTTCTGTAACTTTTGTTGCGCTTATTTCAAAGTGCAGGGCGTTTCGCACGCGGGCATCGCGTCAAAATTCAAACCAAACTAATTTTTAATACAACGCGAGCGGGCGATGTCTCTCCGCCCGTTGTGTCCGATTTTGAATTGCGTTCACGTTGGACATTAACAACTGTTTGCAAAGTATTGTTTCTCCCGCCCGCTCTAAACGCGTCGCTCGCACCGCCCGCGTTGCCCGTCCACCTAGAACATAATGCGTAATGCGAACTAACTCTTCATTCCCCGGTCGCTTGCTTTTATAATCCGGGCTCATTTACGTGGAAGGCGTCAGAACGTCTGGTGTTTATTCCACCGTCGAAACTTTTTCGAAGCGACGGCTGTTTCTGCGGAAGCTTCTAGACTATGGCGCGCCGGCTGTGACGCATGTAGCTTGTGTCAAGTGGCGTTGAATCATCACAATATGAAGACACATCTTATCCTCAGTTCTTAAGCCACTTAACTCTTCTAGGCCTTCCGGTCACCAGCTGGTTTTCTCATCTCTTCTATTTGCTCTTTTAGCTTATTCTTATTTTGATATATTTTTATGTCTTTTTAACAGGTAAAGCTTTGTTTGACATCTTAATTTTATTTGGATTACGTAATTCTTTTATTTTGAGTTCACACTCCCTAGAAATTTATATATTTTTATTCCTTCACTCGTAAGTGATTTTCTGTTATTCTTTTAATGTTCTTGTTTATTTATCTTTTGGTTGATGCAGTTTTGTTTAAAGCGTTGCCTGGCCTCTTAATTTTATTTGCTACATCTAGATCGCTATTTTCATTGCGTCTACTACATGCCCCCCAATTTATAGACTTTTATTCTTTCACTGTATTTTTATAGTGCTTATTTATTTATTTATTTATTTATTTTTTTATTAAAATGAGTAGTTTTGTTTAAAGCATTGTCTGACATCTTAATCTTATTTGCTACATCGGGATCAGTATTTTCTTTACCCCCTAGAAGTTTATATACTTTTATTCTTTTACTGCAAACCAATTTCTGCTTTTTGTAAGTTCTTGTTTGCTTATTTACTTTTTGGTTAACGTAGTTTTGTTTAAAGCGTTGCCTGACCTTTTAATTTGATTTGTTACATCTGGATCACTATTTTCATTGTGTGTAGGTTTATTTTCTGATTAATATAAGTAGTTTTGTTTAAAGCATTGTCTACATCTTAATTTTATTTGCTACATCTGGATCAGTATTTTCATTGCCGTCTAGAAATTTATATACTTTTATTCTTCACTCGTAAGCCAATTTTAATTTTTTTTAATATTCTGCTTTTATTTTTGGGTTAATGTAGTTCTGCTTAAAGCGTTACCTAACCTCTTAATTTAATTTGCTATATTCTTGTTTATTTATTTATCTTTTGGTTAATGTAGTTTTGTTTAAAGCGTTGCCTGACATCTTAATTTTATTTTCTAAATCTGGATCACTAGTCTCACTGTGTATACTACATACCCCCTAATTTATACACTTTCATTCTTTGACTGTGAGCCAATTTTTAATTTCTTATTGTCCTCCTTGTTTATTTATTTTTTGATTAATATAAGTAGTTTCGTTTAAATCATTGTCTGATATCTTAATTTTATTTGCTACATTTTGATCAATACTTTTATTGCCCCCTATAGATTTATATAAGCCATTTTTTGTTGTTGTTTATTTCTTTATTTTTTAATTAATATAGCATGGTCTGACATCTGCTTCATCTGGATCACTATTTTCATTGTGAAATTTACGAGTATACTTTTATTCTTTCACTCTAAGCCAATTTTTGTTTTTTTTAATTTGTTCTTGTGTATTTATTTATATTTTAGTTAATATATCTTTGTTTAAAGCAATGTTTGCCATCTTAATTCTATTTGCCACATCTCGATCAATTTAATTTTAAATTAATATACCTACATGCTTCCTAAAAACTCATGTAGGTACTTTCCAATCTTTCATTTTAAGCCAACTTCTGTGCTTTCTCTATTTTTCGTTTTATATTTGACTTTATCCAGATTTTCTTTATTTGCCTACCTATTCCAAAAGTATTAGCGTTATTTCTAACAGTTCGCGATTGACTGCTCCAGAGCACTCTCAGAATATCTCCATTCCTTATTATTAAATGAGGTTAAAATAAGATTAGAATACTTTGAGAGTGTTCTATACCAGTCAATCGTAAAAACGCTATAAAATAGAAACTTCTAAAATTCTACAGGGTGTTTCAGAAGGAAGCCTTAATACAAGGTTTCTATTGGTTTCTATAAATGATTCTAACATCGCATTAGCTCTGATAAACAAACGACCATCTGCCACTAGCCACCGATACTGAACACAGTCATTGGTAACGTCATCGGTTTTAATTCTTAAATAATCAAACATCTTTTTCAGAAGCTTATTTGGTGCAACATCATCAATTTAAGGAATAAGTTGTAAACTCAAATTAACATTTGATACTGGTGTTGTGTTTTAGTTTATGACAGTAAGCGCTTTCTATTTACGCAAAATCTCACTTAATCTCAGTTGCCTCACTTCGACTCAGAAAAAATTTATTGTTCTATTTGGAAGTTAAGAAGTGAGCCAAACTGAGATTTTTACCTCCCCCTTACCCCAACTGCACAACCTCGGTAGGTACTTCACTTGGCTCAGTTTAATGGTGGGGTGAAGATAAACGAATCAAAATATCAGACACTACCAAACGAAAAACGTTTTATGAATGACGGTTTTATAAACATAAAGGTTTAAAAAGTAAGGTTAAGTACGTGCTGTTATACGTGCGAACGATAAATTTGCATAAGTTCTAGTCTGTGGTTCTAGTATAATAAAAAATGTCCCAAATAAATTATACAACAGGAGACCAATGGATATTAAACGATCAGGGTAATCAGGGTATGATAAAAAATGTTGTATACTACAAAGGATAAACTTATTATTTATTTGCACTTATCCTGATAACATTAATTTTTGACGAACTTATGAAATCGCTAGCCATTTTAAGGTTATTGAGACTTGAGACTCACTAACAACTGAGCATCGCGTTCTTTTTGACACTGCAAATCCAAGTGAGATTTAAGTGAAACAAGTAAGTTATCTCACTTCGGCTCAGCTCAGTTCAATGCTAAATAGAAAGCCCTTAGTGTTGACACTGACATTTCTCAGATAGTAGAATACACATTCAAAAGGAGGTGGAATATCCAACGCAATATTCAATGCCTACTTTGATGTTAGAATCATTTATAGAAACGCTGTATTTTAAGAGGTGGTACTCCTCTAAGGACCATTTTGAATTAAAAAAAAGTTCATACATGTGTCCAATTTTCAATGGACACACAGCTGTTTGAAGTTGGCGCGTAAATCCAAACAAATAACAAGTACTGAATCCTCCCTCTGAATGTATGAATTGTGACATGTAACAGTTGTAACCTGACTGTTTGGTGTTATTTGTGTTTTTATTGGTGTGACTCCGTAATCTTTCAGAATTGAAAACATTGTTTATACGAACTTTTTTACAAAAAAGGAATCATAGTACTACTTCCTAAAATATTAAAACTTCCTCTTGAAACACCTGTACTCGTAACACTATTCTCTTAATACTTACCTTTAATACCTACTTAACTGACAATTTTTTTTTACAAATACAAAAAATCTCTAGTACATTAAATTAATTAACTTTCGCCGTTCATGTTTATTTTACTTTTATGTAAATTGAGTATGACATGTAATCATCGTCAAATCTGTACAAATTAAAGATACGGATGTGTAGTAGTCATTTCCTTTTCAGAACACGGATGTGCGAAGTGATTATACAGAGATCCACGAAATCGATAAATCTAAAGTCGAGATACAGATATTAATAGTGTCACTATCGAAAATTAATTTAGTTAAGAGCATAGTGAGGGCCCATTAAAGGGATTACACTTATCAGTTGTTCTATGAATTAAAATTAAACAAACAAAAAAAACTTACAAAAAATCACAAGAGATAAGATGCTAATCTATTTTACGTTAAAGCTCCAGGTGGAACACATTTAATATTTTACAAAATTCATTTATACCGCCTGTTTCAAATTGTTTTGGAATTGTATCCGCTGATCTGGTGCGCGAGACTCCCTCCTGTTTACAAAAGCTGCGTTATTCAACTCCGTTTACTCTTTTCGTACTTTTGTCTCACTCTTACTTGTATTAAAACTTATTCGCTCTCACTCTAATTTTACTCCATCCCTGCATCGTGTGAATAAACGAATTCAGCTAAAGTAGAACGTACCACGTGAGGTCCAATGAACTAGCGTTGCCTTATAATCAGACTTCGGACATTTCGGAGCGTTGCCATGGTTACGCAATACGAGGACCAATGAGAAATGTCCATTCACTGCGTAGCCATGGTAAAGCCCCGAAATGTCCGAAATCTGCTTATAATATAGCCATTTTTGTCCCCCCGCTAACCTTTTTCAATTTTTTTTTGTTTCTTGCAAAATTCACTCACAACTTATTGAGTTTTATTTGTAGGAATGAAATTTCAAAAACGATAAAGGCAGAGATAAACAAAACTGTATTTTTTGCTAATTTGTTACCGACTGGTACGACAATCGTACGTACGATTCGTGGAAGTCTACGCGAAACACTTTTTATAACAAACAGATAAACACGTCGAATGAGGAAACACTTAATCGAGATTAAATTTACGTCCTGTTGTGTTCTGTCCAAAGTTTAATTGATTGACGAAGCCGTTATAAAAGATAAACTTATTATTGCGATAATGCTTTCAGGTTTTTTTCCTAATTTTGACTTACAAAATTAACTTATCGCCAAATTAATGGGCGTGAATTAAATATACCGAGTGACTTTTAATGATTGAAGCAAATTAATATGTTGGGAACACTAAGGAATTGGCATTACTTGAAAGTTCGTTAATTTTGCGGGAATGCGTAGCTATAGGTTAGAGTTGATGTTTACATTGATGATGAAAACTGTTTAACAGATTATTATTATTATTATTATTATTATTATTATTATTATTCAAGACCTGGAAATGTTAACCCCCTTTGCGTAAGCAGCACCGAATCCTTTGAGATAAGTTATTGAAGACGTTATTAACGTTTTAGGTTGTCCGATATTTGCAATTGCCTCTTCAATTGCCTGCTGCACAATTCATCCAAATTGATTAATACATATTCTAAACACTACATTATTGAAAAGAGGAAATAAGAAGTCCAAATTTAATTGAATATTAGAGCACATCTTCAAGCCCCTCTTTGCGTAAGCAGTACCGAATCCTTTGAAATATGTTATTGAAAACATTAACGTTTTAGGTTGTCCGATATTTGCAATTGCCTGCTGCAATTCTTCCAAATAACATCAAGTTATTGAAATAAGGAAGTAAGAAGTCCGGATTTAATTGAATATTAGAGCAACTAGGCCACCAACCAGCACTGATTAAACATCCTGGGAAAAACTCCTCTAAATAATTTATTGTGGTTCGTGCTGTGAAAGTAGCCATTTGCTATTTCAGTGTCGTCTAACTGGTTTATAAATGGATTCAATATAAGTCTCTGATATCTATAGGCGTTAATTGTTTCCTGGAAGAATATTGGTCCAATAATTCTTCTCCAAGACATTGCCAACCAAACACCAATTTTAAGTGGATCTAGTGCCTTTACATCAATCACATTAAAGGGATTATGTTCTGACCAAGTCCTGAAATTTTGTGAATTGATAAACCCAGAGAGATGAAACCAGGCTTTATCAGAAAAGAAAGTTGTATCTTGTTGGTCACTATTATTTAGCAGATTATTGTTATACCACTGACAAAACTGAATTTGTTGAAGAAAATCGAGTGGGTGAAGTTGTCGAACCATTGAAAATTTGTATGATCGGTAATGAAGGTGTTTTTTCAAGATCTTCCGAGTGGATTCGTATAGGAAACATCAGGATTCTGTTGTACAGTATCATCAACATTTTCTATAATATCGAGTGTTATTATATGTTAAGTTCGGAAATTCACGCGGTGCAAGCTCGAAGTGAAAAGTAGAGTGAGAACACAGTTGTTTTGATATACGTAAAAGTGAGACAAAAGTGCTCGAGCAGTGAATAAAGCAAGCACGGAGGAATTACGGAACACAGCAATAGTGGGGCGACCAGTGAATTTTCCTTTTTCTACATTACTGGTTTGCAAGAAACGTTCATTTATTAACTGATTTTGAACTGAACTGACTTTAAAGTGAATAGAGAGACTCATAAAAGGAATGATGTTTTGGAACTAAAATTAACATAACCTCAAAATACGTATGAAATCAGATGAAACTGATAACTGATTTAGGAAACCAGCTTGATCAGTACGGTGTGCGGGAGGGGAAATTCAATCACTTCCTCATCACTGGTCGCCAACTGAATAACTGTAAATGGAATGCAATCAACGATTTTTAAGTGAATTTGAATAGATTCATGTTCGTTGTAAATGAAGGACGGCTATTCTAAAACAGTGTTGTGAAAAGAGGCAAAACTCAATTTGTTGTTCAGTTGAGACTGAGCACTCATTTCTGCTGAATGAAGTTCACTCATCATAACATGTTCCAGTCAGGTAGCGGAGAAGTTACGCTACAAGAAATGGCGACCCCTCCAACTCATCAACCTCATGAGGTCGCATTCAGCAGAAATTTGGTCAACAGTTGCACAACTTTCGGGTCTGCTGAATGTGCCCATTTTCATTTTGTACTCCGCTTCGAAAATAAGCCATTACTAAAAATGTATTTTATTCTGTGCTCAAAACCATTTTGGTAATAAATTGAGATAATTAAATATCTGATTTATTTGGTTTTCTTGATTCGACAATAAACGAATTTATTTGAGTTTGACAATCTAGTGCACTAACCTAAATTTTGAATTTTTGAATTTGAAAATCCAGCACACCAACACAAACATTGAAAAGTGTTGCCAATCTAATAAAATAATTTTCAATCATTAAAAGTCACTCGGTACCTAACAGTTCTAAATATAGCTGATAGTTATAGCTTCCTTTGTTACCTATTTTTTATTTTATCCTGTCTTTCTCAATTTGTTAGAATTAAATAATTAGAGAGGGAATAACATATTTTGACGTCATCATGTCAGCGACGCATGCAAATAAATATCTGCAGTTTACTTATCTAATTTTTCTCTAAATACTTCTTTTTTCATGTACATTACCAAATCTGGAAATAATGGTTAAGCTTATAAATGTGAAACAAAATATAAAAATCTATTAACTACATCTATTACATATAACATTTCTTAAGTATTCATATTTCCTCATATGAATTTTGATTATCTTTTAGCTTTTCCTGCTTTTAACCTTGCTTCTTTTATTCAGAACACTCATCAATGCTCGCTTCTTTTACATATTTCTTTTAATAATACCTACTAAGTATATCATTCATGCTTATTATGTTTTCAACTGTGGAGGCCTTAACTTTAGTTAACATTTATTTTCATAGTCTTTATTTCATCGTAACTAATTCGAATTGCAAAAGTAAAAAGGAATGACAATAGCAACTTTTACGAAAAGAAAAAATAAAGTAAAATGGAAACAATCAAAAATAAAAAAGAATAAAAAAACATTTTTGACCATCGAGAAACTCAATCGAAATTGAAAAAAGAAATTCCTGAAAAAATTAAGAAAACCAAATGACGATTAGTAAAAAATTTTAAAAAAATTTCAAAATGTAATGGTAGTTTGGAGCACAAAAGAAAAACAAGAAAAAGGAAAACAAATCCCAGTCGCAAGGAAGTCAATAGTACGTAACTACTTTGCAATATCAAAACTAAAACCTCGTATGGACAGAAACTCTCTTACGCAAACATACTATGGGCTCGTCCACTCATCTTTAATATATCATTGTCAGTTAACAACTTACTATTGACATGTTACACCTAATGATTACAAATTAGCATGATCAATGAAGAATGGAATCAAAAAAATGAAATGCAACATTCAGGAAAAAAAAGGCAAAAAAATTGAAGATAAATTTTTGATCATTTAATTTCCGAAAACTGGTTAATAATTAAAAACAAAAAAAAAATTAAGAACGTTTCTGACGATCGAGGTACCCAATCGAAATGGAGAAAAATAAGAAAAAAAAGTAAGAAAAACAAATGACGATCGTAATAAAAAAAAATAAAAACTCAAACTCATAACTTTAAAGTTCTACGAGTAGTGGGGGTCCACCATCTTGCTGCCAACGTTTTCCCTAGCCAAATCAGTTACCGGCTCGGACAGGACCACTAGGTGGCGTGGTGACAACCAACTTCACGGCATAGACGGTACACTGACAGATATCGGTCGCGAGGTAATCATTTAAATTTATTGCGCATGCATTTCTAAGAGCGATTCGTCGGCCAAATGCAGACATTGCACTATTAAATTACTTTACATTGTTTGTTTGAATTCGAAGTTTGTCAACTCTAGACGAACCTAACCTAGTTAAGTGAACTCATGTAGTAACCCGCATTTGTACGAAGTCACAAGTGTGTAATAAATTGTGTTAACTTTAGCTACGATTTTAATTTCTACATTCACGCACACCAGTGAGTAAAGTCTCGCCTCTGATTATTATTGATTCATTTTCTGCACGATCTGGTCGATTGGAGACGTCGACTGATCGATTACGTTTAGCTGAAGAATAATTGTCTTCTGGCGCCCTTAATAAGTTTACCACCTTTGATTAACCCGCCCCTTTCTTCACTGTTGCTAGCTGGGGCTCAGCTGATACGTTAACATCGGCAGAAGCTTGGCATCCGAATCGTGGTAAGTAAGAGACAAGTAAATTTAATTTAAATTTGGTGACAAACTCAAAATGAATTGTAGATTTTACAATGTACCACATAATTAGTGGTACATGTTGTGCGAACTTACTGTTTATTAAAATTCGTTAATAGTGAGTAAATTGCATTTTTGCGTTCGGTACTCGTGCCACGTTTAGTTGGGGTAAGTGAGGTCATAGTTCACCATTCTAATAAACAATGGGTCCGACTGAACCGAAGACACGACAGCAATGTCAGAGTGTAAAAACTGATACCAACAAAAACGAACTCAGAGAAATCATTCAAGAATGCCTCAATGAAGAATTTATTGCAAAAATTTGTGCGAGTTGCTCCAATTTACTCTTAAGTAAGTTTGACGAAAAGCTGGACATTATTACCGACAAACTCAACAGTGTTACCGCTTCCATTTCTGCAAATGATACTAAATTATCTGAGTTGGAGATTCGTTGTGACAGCCTTGAACAGTATACGAGGAGAAACAATCTGCGTTTTTTTGGAATTGCCGAAGCCATAAGGGAAAATACTGACGATCTTGTGATCCAATTAGTTAATAATAAACTTATGATTCCAATCACGATTGATGATATTGATCGTTCTCATCGAGTGGGGCCTGTCCTAAATAATAAATCTCGAGCAATCCTGGTAAAGTTTGTTTCATATCGGAAGCGTGCCCAGATATTCTCAGCCAAAAAATTGCTAAAGAAAACTATTTTTTCCATCCATGAAGACCTTACCAAGCAGCGCTATGAATTGCTTCAAGCCGCCTCACGTGTTTTTGGGAAACGTAACGCATGGTCCATGGACGGTAGGATTATGGTCTATTCCAATGATGAAGGCAATAAAAAAATTATTAAATCGCTTAGTGATCTATCATCTTACGCCAAATAATTTTCTTGAAATTTTGTTATTGTTTTCTTTTTAAGTACATTTGGATCTAATAATTACATTTTGTTGTAATGGTAAGAGTACATTGCGGAATTTAGTTGTTTTGATAAAGTGGTTATATTTCTTGTTTCTAAAGAATTAATTTTAGCTTCTTCTTGTAATTTTTTTTTAATTTAACTTTATCTTGTTGGAAATTTAAATTCAACCTATATTTAAATACCTGTATTAATATTTCATACTATGTCTGGTTTTCTTTCTCAGGACACTACGTAAATAAACGTATGCTGCCCAATGAATATGATGTATTAGGCGATAACAGAGATTATAACATATTTTTTGGTTTCATTAATAGTCGCTCTATATTAAATACGTTTGACGAGCTCAGAAATTACTTGCTTGATAATGACTTTGATTTATTTGGGGTAACCGAGACATGGCTAAATGATTCTGTTAAAGATTGTGCATTACGGATACCAGGGTACACCGTGTTAAGATGTGATCGGCCCCAGGGAAGAGGTGGCGGTGTTGCTTTTTTTCTCAAATCTGCCCTAAATTACCAGGTAATATGTAGCGGTTACGAAATTAATAATATCGAACAACTTTGGTTGGCAATTAAATTTGGAAAACGAACTGTATGTTTTGGCATTCTATATAAACCTCCTTCGGTAAGTTATACTTCGTTTTCGTATCTTCATGATGTCTTTTCAGAACTACTTACTATTTCTGACGAAATTGTTTGCATGGGAGATTTTAATATTAATTATGCAGTAAATTCTTTTAGTAAAAATTATTTAGAATCTCTCATGACTACGTACAACATGCATCAATTAGTTACTGATTTTACGCGAGTGACACAATCATCGGAATCTTGCATCGACTTACTTTTTGTAAGCAAAGTTGAATGTTTAATTAGAACAGGTGTAACGCCACTTGCTTCTGTTAGCGATCATAGATTAATATTTTGTGTCTACAATCTTCCTAAAACACGTACTCACAAGTTTATAACTTATCGTGATATAAAAAGTATTAATCTAACTAATTTTCATGCTATGGCTGCTTCCATTAATTGGGATAACGTTTATTATATTAATGATATTAATAGTAAAGTCGAGTATTTTAACTCTGCTATACTTTCTCTGTTTGATGAATTTGCTCCTACGCAAACAAAAAGAGTGACGAAACCTTTTTCACCGTGGATAACTTATAATATCAAGCAGTTTATACGTGAGAAAAACAAGGCGTTCAGTGAGTTTAGAAGATCTCAACGTAACTTAAATGCTCCGAGAGCAACAGATTGTGTGAAATGGGAAACTTACAAAAAATTACGTAACAGTGTAACGGATTGCATCAGACGGGAGAAGAAATCATATGTGGAAAGTGTCATTAAGCGCTCTAAAAATTCTGCTGATGTGTGGAAACAATTGGGTGTTCTCGGAGTACACAACAAAAACAATTCTATAGATTTACCTGCACATTTGTGTTGCCCTGATTTAATTAATGCTTCTTTTTCGCATGGTAATGTTCAAAAAGCAAATCCCGATACTATATCGTATTTCTGTAATAATGTTAACTCTAAAGTGAATGCGAGGTTTGATTTTCGCCTAGCAACTTGTGAGGAGATCATTGAAATAATTTCTCGTATATCTACCAGTGCTTTAGGTGTGGATGGTATATCTATAGATATGTTAAAAATGTGCTTGAGATTCTGCAAATTTGCGTTAATACACATCATAAATTTTTCGCTTGAGCAATGTGTTTTTCCTGACATTTGGAAGCGAGCTCTGATCACCCCATTGCCGAAGTGTGACAAGCCAAATGCTTTGACTGATTTGCGGCCTATTAGTGTTCTTCCCGTTGTCTCCAAAATTTTGGAAAGAATAGTATATAATCAGTTGAATAGTTACTTACATGAATTTCATTTTATTCCTACATGTCAATCTGGTTTTAGACAACGTCACAGTACAACTACAGCTCTTGCGGATATAGTTGATGAGCTTCTTTCTGCTTCTGATAATTCTAAAGTTTCTATTTTAATATTACTAGATTATTCTAAAGCTTTCGATATGCTGGACCATAGGCTCCTTTTAGCTAAGCTTTTACATTACGGCTTGTCATCCTCGGCGGTTGAGTGGTTTGCCTGCTATTTTTCTGATCGGTCTCAACTGACACGTATAAATTCTGATGTAGGTTTCAAATTTTCCATCGTCTGCAATGTTAACTCTGGAGTGGCACAAGGTTCTATCTTAGAACCCTTACTATTTAATTTATATATGGCAGATCTATATGAGAATATAAAAAATTGCAAAATTCACGCTTATGCTGATGATAATCAGATGTTTTATTCGTTTTTTCCCTCCAATTATATGACAGCCGTAAATAAAGTTAATCAGGATTTAGAGTCACTCAGTTTGTGGTCTAAAAATAACGCCTTAATGTTAAATTCTAAAAAATGTGTTGCCATTCTGATTGGTACAAATTGGCAATGTAGTAAAATTGATTATCTTCTTCATAATGCACTTTTCTTAGATAATGAACCTTTGGCTTTAGTTAAACAAATTAAAAACTTGGGAGTCATTTTTGACTCTCATCTCACTTTCTCATTGCACATAAATAAACTTATTCAATCTGCTTATGGTAAGTTGCGTTCCATTCACAGATATAAACATATTTTACCATTCAGAATAAAACTATTATTAGTAGAATGTCTTATACTATCTGCATTTAATTACTGTGATATTGTATACGGACCATGTTTATCATCTGAGAATGTTTATAAGGTTCAAAAATGTCAAAATTCTTGCATGCGTTTTGTTGGTAATATTAATAGGAAATCTCATATGACGCCTTTTTATGAGAAACATAAAATATTAAAAATGGCGGTACGTAGGCAGCTACATCTATGTTGCTTTGTCCATAATATTTTGGAAGTACAGGATCCGAGCTATTTAGTTCATAAATTAGTTTTTCTCCGAGATCTATGCAATTTTAAAACGCGTCAAGAATATACTTTAAATATACCAATCCACAAATCTTCATTTTTTAGAGGTTCTTTCTCTTATGCTGCTGCTCGCGCTTATAACGGTGTGCCTGATACCTTCAAAACATTAAAATATTCCAATTTCAAATCTAAAGTAAAATTATTAATTTCTATTAGCAATTAACTGCATCGGACATTTTAGTCTCTGAGCTTGTCAGACGTATCACTTACTTATGTATTTATTTTTTGTTATTTTATCGTTTTTCTTTATTGTCATTGTACACATCTCTTGCTTATTTTGTAGTTTTGAATATTGTTATTCCTCTTGTAGGTAGGATGAAAACAGCCTTTGGCTGAAATCCCGCCCTAATAAAGACCTATTATTATTATTATTATTATTATTTAAAATTTCTTTAAACAATTATTAATAATAAACATTCAAGACATAATAGTGATTCGGAATTCACAAAAAAAGAAAAGAAAACAAATGACAATCAAAATATTTAGGAAAGCAAAAGAAACACAGAAATCTTAAATATTTTTTTTAATTGCTAAAAAATTGAAGGTAGTCAAAAACAAAAAAAAATTAAGAATGTTTTGGATTATTCGAAAAACCCAATAGAAATGAAGAAAAACGCAGAAAATTTTTGATCAGTTAATATCAATAGGACATACCAAGGCGGTCAAAATAATAGCAGTGGCACCAAATTCTCAAAAAAAATATGTATTACTCAAAAGAAATAAATTATTTGTAAAATTAATACCATCTTATTAATTAAATTAATTTCACTATTTCATACATAGATAATAGTGTTTTCAATAATTGAAGGGAAAGATATATTTTTAACAATCTTGGCGTTCTACTGCTATTATTTTGACTGCATATGTAGATAACAAATTAAAAAAATATCGGAACAGAAAGGAAAGAAAACGAAAGTTTCAAAAGAAAAAACGAAAAAGAAAAACAGAAGGCGATTGTAAATTTTATGAAACAAAAAGACTGAAAAACAAATGACGATCGAAATGTTTACAAAATAAAAAGAAATAATTCCAGAAAAGATAAACGAAAAAGAATAAAAGATTAATTAATTCGAACCTACTGTGAGACGTTCTTTCTAACAATACCGGCAATAACAAGAATGATAATTTCAAAAATTCTCAGGAATATATGACGAACAGTCCATAAACAAATCATTTTTATTAATTATTATTATTATTAAATATCAAATGGAGGTGATACGATTTTTAATCCCTATTCTGTAAATCATAACGACATTGTTAAATAACGACAATCGTTAAGTGATATATTTTGACCAATCACTACTTACAATTAGATACAACGCATTTCTGCGTACAGATTGGTCAAAATATGACACTTTACAATTGTGGTCAGTGGCGTAGCTATCATAGGGCAAAGTGGTGCAGTGCAGCGGGCCCCCCAAGCTCAAGAGGGCCCTCGAACAACCCTGAACTTCCGAAGCGAAGTGTGTTACTGTTAAACCATTTCAAATTTTTAAAAATTACAGTGGCGGCTCGTACTTTATTTTACAGGAGGGCACATATTTAAAATGTTTCTTGTATATATCATTATTATCAAGCAAATGCAGTGAAATTACTAAATTGTGAAAACAAAGTGTGTAAGATATTCTCCTCTTGATGGAACTCTATAAAATATTTAGTGAGGGTCCATCTTTTGCAGAGAAAACGACAAGAATAAAATTAAAACGAAGTCCAAACTGCGATAATTTATTAATATTCCACCAAAACATATGAAAATGTACGGTGCGGTGGCTTGCAAAAAAAATCGCGTACATTTCTGTTGTATTTTAGTCGGTCTTAATTTATAATCTGTCAGTGTCAAACAATAAAAATGCCGAACCTTACATTTCCTTTATTCATAAAATCTGCACCTCTGTTATGTTTGTTTCCTGAACAAATTTATGCTTAAATAAATCGTTGCTTAAAAGACAAATGAAGCAAAATAATTTTTTCTTCTCCACACACCCGCACATTCACGAAAACTTATTACAGGCATTTTCCTTTTTAAAATATCGGTTAAACTCCCTAGTTTTACCTACCGTTGTTTTTTTAGTATTTAATTTTGGGGTGGGTCTGCCAAGTTTTTTATGTAGAGCTTGTCTTTACAATTGAGAGGCCTTTATAATAAAATGTACGTCACCGCATTCATTTTTGCAGCATTGTAACATAGTACACAGTGAATATTCGAGTAGGTACACGAAGTAAATTGTGCTCCTCTGTGGGCGTTCCTGGGCTCCGTTGTCATGACAACCTGATAAACACACCGTCTAATTGTAACGGCAATGACGTGTTCTCGGGACACGTGAACTTATAGAAGTAAATATTGGTCAGAATCTGCGAAATAAGTATTGAGACTTAACAAGCTAATTTCTTACAGTTTGGTCTTATTATTTATTATTAAAAGAAATAAAATAGTGATAAACGAATAAATATATGAAAGCTTGATTAACTTGGGGGGCACGTGCTCCTGTGTCTCCTTGAACCTTAAAAATTATTCTGGTTAGGGGCTCCGATTTCCTTTTGCACCGGGGCCCTTGGCCACCTAGCTATGCCACTGATTGTGGTTACTTAATATACAGTGACTTTCAAGAAGTGTGCTACAAACGGGAATTTTTTTTATTATCGGTCTTTATAAAAATTTATTGAAGCAGAACGCTTAAAGTCAAATTGGAAAAATGTTAGGTGAAATTTATCTTGAACGGTATACAGCGTGGACACCGAGAAATGAAGACGGCTTAAGAGTAAAGGACCCTTATTTTACAAGATACAGCAAAATGTCATAAGAATAAGTTGATCAGAATTAAAAGTTATATCTAAGTATGAAATTACAGCCTTCCATCTCAAAAATAAAAAGTCACAATTTATAGTGAACAACTCTTTAATACACACTACATTAGGAAATACTGGTTGAATTAAATTGTCCGCCAAAATAATATGAATAGGAAAACATTAAATTGGGTCTTATTTCTCAATTATTTAATTTGGTTTTTAGTGATTATTTTAATGCGTTCCGAAATGTTATGCTTTCTTGTAGCACACTTTTTGAAAAACACTGTATATAATGTAGACTCAATTTCTTTTGGTCATGATTTTTTCACCTCTGAACCGCATATGAGTTGTCAGATTCCATAAATTAGATTTTTAGAGGTTGACAAACCCTACACGGCTCGTCTGAATGCAACTTTACTTTGAAAAAAATTTCCATGTTTAATTTATGTTTTTATCAACTTATAACAGTTTTCTTTATTAAAAAACATTAACCTTTAAATCTTTGTAGCAGAAATATTTAGCTTTTTTTGTATTTCACAAATTGTATATACAAAACAAAAGAAATTCAAAAGCAAACAACAATAATTTTGTATTTTGTATGCTAACTATAAATTTCAGCTTACAAATGAATGCTGTCGTAGAATCTAACGGAGTTCACGAATTTTGATGGAAAATCAGGATAAGGTTTTGTTACTTCATATTTCTCTCACACTTTCCTAAAATGACTGTAAAGGATTGTGATGATAGTGATGCCCGAAATTTTCTGTTCGCAGTTGTACAGTTGAGAAATTAAAAAAAGCATACATACACTCAGAACGTGTCGCTGTGAACTTGGTTTTGTCTGAAATTATTTTCCCTTTATAAGTCAAAATAATCGTCAAAGAGACAGATCGACATTAACGTGCCGGATTTAAGTTTATCGAAAATACTCAATTAATTATTTTTGGTCAGTAAGAAGATTAACCGAAAGATTTGGAGTTAATAAAAGCACCATACAATTTTCTACTTGGTTCCTAAAAATAAAAGTGACATGTTTTAATTGCCAGCGCTTATGTCAATCAGACAGAGATTGATTTACTATTCTAATATTTTTTAAATTCCGCGACTGTACATTATTTACACTTGTATTAAAAAAATCCTAAATAAAACTCTCTTAAGATTTTGATTTTTTTTTTTGACATTTCACTGAAATTTCATTCTTTTTTTTTTGTGTGAAATTTAATTGCATGTCCTGTTGAAAAGTTTCATAGTAAAAATAATGAATTTTTTTTTTTTTAATTGCCACATACCTACACGTAACTCTTAGCGGTATTATGAGTTGAAGGATGATAGCCGTACGATAGCTACTGTTTCCATTGCAGGTCAATAAGGGCGAGGTTAGCATACAGTGATATAATGATCATCAGTGTACAACAAGAAGTCCTTCATAGAGGTTGTTTTAATGGCAACTCCTGACGCTAATTGCTTTCGAAAATTGACGTTTTACGTTCCATTTCTTCAGTAATTGAATGTTTAAAATATGTCAGTGTTTGTCGATTTTAGACAATCGATCAATTCCGGCAGAATTTCATAGAATTAGATATAACATATATAACATACACCATGCCATATTTCACCATGTTCAAGAATACTGCAATTCTGTATGAGAACCAGAGTTTAGAACAATTCAGTGAACAAGCTTTTGAGGCAGCACATGCAGATTTTAAGAAAGTGTGGGAGAAGTACGAAGTCCCAAAAGCTCATCCTGATTTTCCGTCAAAAATTTTGAACTCCGTTAAATACAATAGCATTCATTTGTAAGCTGACATGTATAGTTAGCATACAAGTAGGTACAAAAAGATTGTTGTTTGCTTATTAATTTCTTTTGTTTTGTATATACAATTTGTGAAATACCAAAAAGAGCTAGGTATTTCGAAATAACTCTTAATTAAAAGAAAACTCGTCGTACGAAGATTTAGAACTTTTTTAATAAAGAAAACTGTTAAAAGTTGATAAAAACATAAATTAAATGTGGACATTTTTGTTGTATTCAGTTGTATTCAGACGAACCGTGCCTAATCGTATCGGCGTATCTTCAGATTTTACATGGCACGAAAATCTAAGGGTATAGCCATAAGAAAAGTTGATAGTCGTGTTTCTCTTTATAAATAAAAATAAACAAAATATTTAATATTTTTGAAATAGAGAATTTTCAGTTTTTGAAGATATTTGAGAAATGAAGGAAGACAGAAGAGATTATTTTGCACATTTTTATAGGCCCCAAAATGGGGCATTTCTTTTTGTATTTTAACCGTTTTTGTATCTTTTATAATTTACGAGATCCCCATAGTGGGGCTGTAACAGCTGTATCATATCATAATTTATTTTGTGAACTTGTAGCTGTTATTGTGTGCTTACTTATTTGTGCAGTTTAGTTATTGTGCAATTATCAAACAACTGTGTCACTTTATTACTTTGTGTCACGATTATTTATTAGTGGAATTATGAGTTACAGAAAAATATGTTTTGTAATTTAAAGTATTACGTTCATTAATAAATAAATAAATAAATCTTACGAGATATTTGACAACATGTTCTAAAACTCATCAAACATTTATGATGTGCATTATCTTAAAAAAGGCATTAATTAACTTAATTAATCTGTTGAAGAGGACGCCTACAAAAATTATACGCCATTTGTATTTCTCACTACTTACAATTAGTATTTTGTAACGTTTTTATTTTCATACGATTATTTTTTCCATTGACATTTTTAACCGAAGCTCTCTTGTGAATTATAAGTGAAGAAAAATAATAAATTTGCACTTCATGTTTTTTTTTTTTTTTCAATTTTAAATCTTTATATTTGACAGATATAGCAATCACTTGAATTTCAGTATCAACTCATAAAACAAGTTCTTCATTAACAACTTCGCTAAAGTAAACATAACGGCTAACACCTCATCAATCAGTTCGCCAAACATCTCAACAAGTAATCCGTCGAACATGGTATCAGACGTGTTTTTTTTTTTAATTTACTTTTTAGTTGTTTTCTTGTAAAACTTACGTTTTATCAAATAATAAATGAATCATAAGTTCTGATTACAGAGGTTTGGCAATTGAACTTGAAAACTTAATCTAGCTTAATTTTTTTTATTACCTTTCTGTGTTATATACACGTACAGGTCTCTGATGGTTTTAGTGATAACTTAAAATTTCAATGAAAATGTTCGTTCGTGCTTTTGTTTTCGCGCATCTAATTTCCTTCATTTTCTGTGCCTCAGAACTTGAACCGGCAAAGCCTTGCGACGCAAACATTTGTAAACCCCCGTATTGCAAGTGCATGTCTACAGATATACCGGGTGATCTAAATGTACAAGATATCCCTCAGGTGAGCCGTGTGTTGATGCAAACAATTTGTTATTGTTCAACACCCTTTATTTTTTATTTTAAATAAATATGAGCGATTTTTTTTAATGTCACGATTAAATGCTTACACCTCAGAGTAGCACTTAAGTAACAAATACAATTAGTGTGTAGCTATCTTAACTTTAATCTGAACGACCTATTGTAATTTATCATCATTGAATAATTTTCGTAATTTTAAACGTTTCAAGAAAAATCCCCCTCTTTCAGGAAGCATTTTTTATTTTTAAACAAAAAAAAATTCTATCGTTTCAATCGAAGCCCCCTCCCCCCAACATTCCATTACTTAATTTAACTAAAAGTATTTTCATATAACAAGAGAAAAATACAGATGTTTTGCATTAAGAGTTAATCTTCGATTGTGATTCGAAGATAAGGCCTGGCAAAAATTATTTAATGTAATTTTGCTGTTTGGTCCAGACGAGATTATAAAAGTAATCAACTGTCGCTGTTTCCGAAACGTTTTAATGAAGTGAATTACCAAGAAACGTCAACAAACGAGTACCAATTGTCAAGGGATTGATTGATTGTATAAGCTTCACAATATACAAAAAAATTATCACACTTTCTATTCTAAAAATATCCGTTCATAATTATGTTGTAACACGACTTTTCGTGCCATACAAATAAATGCAGAGGGATCAAGTAAGTATTGTTATTCTCTGAATATACAGAATGACAATACACTCACTGAAAATTTCAAATCTAAAGAAAAGGACACTGAAATGAATTTCTTTCTTCCATCTTTATCATTTCATGTGATTCGCTATTTTCTCTTTTTCCATCGTCACCTGTTATCTCAATCTCCATCTTTTTGGATGTACAATAGTGCTCACTTAAAACGATACTCTTGCATGCAAACTGCACCCTTATGAACATTCAAGTAAATGATCTCTTTAGTTCAGAAGAGGTCCATATACAGTGTCCTGCGGTATCCCCGCTTTAATAAACACTGATAAACAATTAATTGCTTTTCAACACATAAGAAAAATAACCCCCTTGTCTTAGAGCATGAATTCTTCACCATTACAAAATTAGTGACATAAAGAAAAAAATCTCTAAAATATTTGATTTCAGTTCGTCCTACTGACTTTCGACGATGCCGTGACGGTGACAAACTTTCCTTATTACGAGAAAGCTTTCTCCAACAGAAAAAATCCGGATGGCTGCCTCATTCAGGCCACATACTTCATCAGTCACGAATACACAGATTATTCCAAGGTCCACGAGCTTCACTCACACGGTCACGAAATAGCTTTGCATTCCGTTACTCACCAAGCAGGAACGTCATACTGGGACAATCTATCGATCGAAGGACACAAAGCAGAATTTGGGGATGAAATAGAGATCATATCACACTTTGCTAATATCCCCAGAGAAGACATCAAAGGACTTAGGATTCCATTCCTGCAATTAGGAGGCAAGTTATAACCCTACTGAGGCATTAGAAGTAATCTTCGAGTTCTAATTTCAGGTAATAATAGTTTTCAAGCGATTAAGGAACTTGGTTTGCTGTATGATGCTTCATGGCCTACTCAAAGGTTTATTAGCCCAGCCCTTTGGCCGTACACCCTAGATTACCAATCGACTCAAGATTGTCCTATAGGAAAATGCCCCTTGGCTGCGTTACCAGGCGTTTGGGTGCAACCCATGGTAAATTGGTTCGACGATAAAGGCTATACCTGCTCTATGGTGGACGCTTGCCAAAATATGTAAGCTTCATGGTAAACGCAGTTTTTGCCAATAGTAAAAATACTTTGCAGCCCAAACGATGTTGATGGCCTCCTCAAATTCATGATAAGAAACTTCAATCGCCATTATCAAAGTAACAAAGCTCCTTTCGGATTTTATGTTCACGCTGGTTGGTTTGCTGCTGAGGTACGCTTTGAGGCGTACTTGAAATTTTTGGATTACCTTCAAAGCTTGAAGGACGTCTATATTGTAAGTATGCGGTAGAAAATACATGCGTTTTGTTTGCTACACATATCCTTGCAGGTTTCTGTTTCAAAATCTATTGAGTGGTCGCGAAAACCCACCTCAATTTCTGACCTGAAGGAATTGTGGCCTGAATGCCCAAAAACAGGCCCCAAAAATTGTAACAAGCGCGTGTGCGAGTTAAAGAAGGGGCAAGAATACAGATATATGACTCAGTGTTTGGCGTCCTGCCCGAAAGTGTATCCCTGGTTGGGAAATCCCCAAGGTGTTTTATAAATAAATAAAAAATAATTAAAATTGTATGACTCATGAAAATAAAAAAAAGATACGAATAACTGCAAACTTTATTATAAACATTTCTGTATCTGGCCTGGCAAATGTGTAGTTGAAGCGTTCTCCGTTTAGCGCTACTAAACGCTAAAAATGTTGACAGCTCGTAAATCAGTTCTTGTAAGAACTATTAATTTTATTGTTGCAGTAATTATTTACTTTATTTATCTATTGATTTTATCACGTGTATAAATAAATTGTTACTAACTAATTAACCTTCATTGCAGCGCCATTTGTGAGGATGGCGAAAAAGTTACAGTGATTCATAACACGACTGAATTTAAGTATGGCAGCACGCAATTCTACATCTCATTTATCAAGTTTTCTTACTCTTTAAAAATTAAAAATAAATACAGCCTTTTACTTTCTGAAACATTCTGTACAAAAACTTGGAAACGCTTCCGAATTTGATATCTTGGATTTCAGCGAAGATGCTTTCAAAATCAAGCGGCTGGAGGCCACAACAAACAAATTTAGTTAGGTTTTCCCATTGGTTACCTCATGCCGGGAGTGTTGGACGAGGGACGGGTGGAATGCGGGGTAGCGTTTGTGATGTAGCCATAGACCAGTCAAGGCTTGCTTGTTGAAGTTAAATGCAGTTTTGATCAGTTGTCAAAATTTGGAAAGAAAAATGACACTAAAATAAAACCGGTTCAAGTAGGGGAAACCCGGGCAAAGTGAATACCTTAATATTTAGATGGTTATTGCAGGAAAAATAGTAAAGGTAAAAATGCAATAAATATTATAAATCAGACTTCATTTATTAAACTTTGAATTGGAATTAACAGTTTACCTTACCTTTAAAGCTTCTTGCCTCTATAAATAAAAAATTAAAAAATGGAAAAGTACCCACTTTGCCCTAAGTACTCGGGCAAAGTGGATACATGATTCGGGCAAAGTGATTATCAAATAATAAAAGACTATAATCGTTAACAAAATCTAATTATGAACTGAGGAGCACAAGTTATTAACCAAATTATAATCTTACGAAATCTATTTTTTTAGTAATCAGCAGGTAATCAGTATTTATCCAGAACAGATATCACAAATAAAAGGACCAGTGCTATTTGCATAAGGTTCTCTGACCAACTGCCCTGATTTGTCTTTTTTTTGGATTTATGTACCATCTGCAACAAAGTATGAAATGTGTAACAATGGAAACACCGAGTGCGCGAACAATAAACAAAATTAAAACACAGTTAATAATAAAGGGCAAAGTTTATCCACTTTGCCCGATTCGTTTTGCCCGGTGCGACTATTTTCAAGATTACAATATTTTAAACCGAAACGGTTTTAACAAACCTCGAAATATACACAGTATAAAAGGGCAAATATTTGTATATCGTAACTATAAATACATTACGGGTAATACATATCTTATGTAAGAATAATTGACAAAACACTTGCCTTGAAAAATTAATCTTTTTTGGGTGAAAATTAATTTGCTACTGCCCGTATAGCATGCAGCGCGAGCCCCCTGTATCATAATTCTTTGTTGACTGAGCAATGATGGACGAACGTTCCGGGTCATATACAGTTGATGTCAAGCAAATATTTTACAAATGGCAGAAAATATTCGCTTTGCCCAGGGTATTCACTTTGTCCGGGTCTCCCTTACTTGATATGCACCAAACTCTTAAGCTGAGCATAAATTTAAGCGGTGTTAACTATGTGATATTTCAGATACTCAACATTATGTAAGTTATAACAGGTGATCAATATCTTTTCTAATCAAGTGACCTATGGAAATAAAATCATATGTCTTTAATTAGTTTATTATTATTATTATTTATATTGCATTCCTATACAAGACGATAGGAATGCAATAAAAATAATTCAAATGGCATTTGAAATAATGAACCAAACAAAGATATAATTTTTTCCGTAGGTCACTTGATTAGAAAAGATATTGATCACGTGTTACTTTGTTCCTACCAGAGTACTGCAAGTGCGTAGGTAGTGTCAGTAGGTAATACCCGGTTAGCCGGGTACTGTCTTACGGAACCAGATAATACCCATTATTGGATATCTCCGGGTTTTAGTTATCACATGTTACTAGGATAGTTAAGTTCTAGGTAACACTCATTGTCGGTACCTCTTATCCCCGGTAATACTCAGTATCAGTACCAAGTCTGCTCGGCATAGCCTGTAAAGCCCTTTTCGGGGAGAGAGAGGGAGAGGAGAGAGAGGGAGGGAGGAGAGAGGAGAGGAGAAGAGAGGGGGAGAGGGAGGTAGGGGAGGGAAAGAGAGAATAGGCGAGAGAGGGAGGGGGGGAGAGGAGAGAGAGGGAGGCTGGAGAAGGGAAAGAGAGAGGGAAGAAAGAGAGATTAGACATTGGTCATGACTAACATATGCAAAATTAGTCGTTAGTTTATTCCTTGATTTGACTAAAAAATGCCCAACTATACCGGTAACAACTGTTACCTCGTACTTACTACTACCTATCTCTAAAGACTACTGCCGAGTACCTACTACCTGTATGTATTAGGTAGGTATCGCGTCGCTACACCTTGTTGATTAAACCTAGTAACCGGTAACGGCATAGGTAATCATACAGTACTCTGGTTCCTACACAGTTCTGACTACATAGTTCGAAACTGTCAAATATATTCGCCCGTCGAATTAATTATCGCTTTCAAGAGCTGCGTTAAATGTTAAACATTGATCGGCGCATGCTTTTGACAATGTCGGACTAGTTAGATACTGGCCTAGTATTGTGACGCTTAAAATTAAATTGAGCTTAAATATTTGATAGAACTGATCATAAGGGACCTTATCTTATTGTTATCGTTATAGTATACGTTCCCATTCCCAGGCAATTGTAGCTTTTACTTTAATTGATAAACGTTAAATAATATCCATTATAATTTAAAAATTCAATTTAGTACGAATTTTCTGATAGTTAAACAAAAGGTCAAGTGACGTTTTACCGCAGTCACTCTCACTGACTGAAATTTACCAGTTACCAGGCAACCTACGAGTAAGGTCTAGCGATGACGTTGTATGTAGCTATATGTTCAGTGGCGGTTTTAGGCACGGGCAAACCGGGCAAAATTCCGGAGCCTCGCACTTCAAGGGCCTCGCGTTCCGAAATGTTCTCTAGTTGTTCTCACTTGGTTATAAAAAAGTACCTAGATAGGCATAGGCGTAACTTTATGATCGATTTTTTGCACAGGAAAAGCGCAGTTTTGGTAAAATTGAAATTTTTGAAAAAGGCCTCGCTCTTTAAACTTGCCCAAGGCCTCGCGCATGCTAGAACCGCTACTGTGTATATTGGTTGGCGGATGAGGCAACCGGTGAGGTTTTCCTAGTTTACACTTTCAGCATCTTGATTTTATTATCTGTCAAACTTGTCAAAGTGAATTGTCGACAAGAGAGCGATCATATGAAAAAAAAAAATCGTTTTTCGTTTTGTAATCTGAAAGCGAGCACAAATGAGTTTTGTTTTCCAAATTTGCATATTTTCATATTTTTTAGCGAATGTCAGACTTGTCAAAGTGTATTATTGGCAATAGAGGAATCTAGATTCTGAAAAGCGTTCTTTATAAAAAAAATTGACTTCTTTTTCTCTTTTTATAACTTGGAGGTGAGTAAAAATTTTAGCTGTTTTCTTGTCAAAGAGCAATGTTGATAAAAGAGCCATGAATTTTTTGAAGCTTCTGTATATAAAAAAGTCTATTTATTTACGATCTGGAGGTGAACGCAACTATCAGTTATTTTTTCAAATTATTATACTTTTCGTATTTTTTTCTTAACTGTAACTTGTCGAAATTAAGTGTAGATTAAAAGCAATCAAGTTTTTAACTTGGAGGCGAGTGCTAATTAGTTGTTTGTTTTTTCCAGATAAATAACTTTATTATATTCCTTCACTGTACTATTAGTCTATAATTTTAAAAAAAATTATTTTTTTATTAACTGTCAACCTTATCGAAATGAATTGTAGAAAAATAAAATTTCTGAAAAGTATCCTCTAAAAAGAATATAATATTTTATTTCTAAATAAATTAGAGATGAGTTGTTTTTCTTAGGCACTGTATTTTTCATTTTTTTAAAATTAACTGTCACATCTGAAAGAAATGATTTGTGGACAAAAGACGTAACTACAAAGTGGTCAAGAATAACTATTTGAGTTGGCAATACAATTAAGAGCATTTTTTATTCGGCTATTTGCACTGAAATCGGATATATGTTTTGTTGATTTATTTGACGCAACATCAACAGCGACAAGATTATAGGTTATGTGAATAAAAATTAGCGTTTTAATTTGAATTTGAAATGTCAAATGACGCTTGTAAAGTGACGGCTGTCAGTGTCCAGCCGTCAACAACTGGAAGTTACTCCAGTTGTACCATTTAAAAATAAAATTCAGCACTGCCAACTCAGACAATGATTCTTGACCATTTTGTATGTATCTGAAATAACTTGAATAAAAGAGGGCACTAGGAAAGATAACTTTTTTAAATACATATAATTATTTTATTTTTTTTTATTATTATTTAAACTTCCTACATAGAAAGTTATTTCTTTTCTTTTTATAGTCTGGAGGTGACCACAAATATCACTTGTTTCATAATTCGTATAGTTTTCACATTTTTTTATTAACAGTCAAATTTGTCAAAGTGAATTGCCAACAAAAGAGCTGAAAACTATACTTTATAGAGTTCAATTTTTTTAAATTTTCAGGTGAGCATAAACATCAGTTGTTTTCCTAATTCTTGACAAGACAGCAGTTGTTTTCTTAATTAGCGTAATTTCTATATGTCCTTGTAATTCACTGTTAAATTTGTCAAAGTGAAATCTCGACAAAAGAGCCATTTATGAAGCAACCTGGAGCCCGTTCAGGAACTGTATCGCGAGCAGGGTTTGATGATATATGTATCACGATATACAGGATGTTTACGGTCTTCTCTGTATCCTTTTAGGGGGTGATAGTACACCTCAAAAGAAGTCGATATACCTTAAAATGTCTTAGTAAAAGTCGTGTCATAGAAATCTTTTATTTATTACATTAAATAGTTAATTTGTTTTAAATTCTAGTAATCTACTACTTAATCAGCATTGTCCATTACAAAAGATCTTCGAAATTATCACCATGTTGTATAGAATATCGATGAGCCATCCAGATTTTTAAAGAACTAGAGTGCCTTTAATAAGAGTGAAGACATAGGCGCCATGTTTGTGCTAAATGGGAAGGGATAGGAGGGAAGTTCTTTCTGTAACTACAAAGCCGTATTGAAATAAAAAGCAGACGGATTGTATATACATACAAACTGAATAATTAAGTTTAACTAATTTAATTAACCTACCTCAAAACAAAGAACAATTACTAACCTCAAAATATCCGTCCGCACCACATATACGTAGGCCATTTCACAATTCACCGAATGTAATCGGTATATTAAACCGGGACCCCTACCAACGCATCATTAAATATACAACTGTCGACATTTCACCACTACACGTAGTCCATTTCACAATTCGTTATTTCAAACGGAACACCCTATATTTTATAACTAATTTGAGCTTGTCAGGTTATTTTAGGGTAAGTTTGATAAGGGTTCCCTATACCTAAGCCCTATAGTTTTTCAGATATTAGGCTTCGTTTACGGTTTTTGGAAAATTTTGATAATTAATATCTCAATAACGAAGAATGTTAGAAAGCAGATATTGTGGTGCTGTTGCGAGTTAAGTGGAAGGTATCTACCACAGTAACAAAATTTACTTTTCATTAAACAGGGATTCAGTAAAACTATTTCTATTTCGATAACAGTTGAAAGGCAATAATTTTTGTTTTTTAAATGGAACGGTGTCATTTTTATATCGTTGTTAGATACTCCATAAAAGTATCTTTCAATTAACTACACACTTCCCTATACCAATTATTGACGGTTCAGGAGATATTTAACCCTATTTCATAATTTCTACACTGACCGGCAAAAAAACGGGCCACCATAAAATATTTTAAAAAATCGAATCTAAAGAGATATTTCAAGTAGACATGGAATGTTAATTTGAGTAAATTACATAATCCGTACTTTAAGATGTTTTATTTATTCCCACCTTTATTTTTAAAGGATAAAATCCGCTTTTAACGAGATTAAGAAATTTTTGTTGTTTGAAACGCTATACGTTTCATACAATTGGCCCTAAGACTTCTTGTACTTCAGTTTAACTTTTTGTTTATGTCAAATAATAAAGTTATTATTATTTATTATTAATATTATTGACGAAATATTTAATAATTATATTTAAATAATACAACTAACAAAATTAATCACTGGTCTCCCAAAATAAATACGAAACTTTTGAAAACTGTAGGAACAACAAAATTATTGTAAGATGTCTTGTAATTTTACAATATGTATCCAAAATGTATGCATTTAATGTAATAGAGATTAATAAACTTAGAAAATTGACAATTTATTCAAAGTTTGGGTAAATACTCACTCCTGCTTTTCATTAAAATGTTAAAATGCAGAAATTATGAAATAACGTTAAATATCTCCTGAACATTAATGACGAAATTCTCCATGCTGTTTATAGATTCTGTTATAAATATTTAAGAAAGAAATTCTTTTCTATAATTTCCAAAGTTTCTTTTATTGCAAACTAATTTCACCTAAATTGGCATCGTCAGTGCAATCGTGTATTTGAATTCGTAACCTGTATCTAATAAAACACATAGCTAAATTTTACGTTCTTCAGATATTTATTTATTTATGCCTATTTATGTGAAACTAGTTTGCAATAAAAGAAACTTTGGAAATTATAGAAAATAATTTCTTTCTTAAATATTTATCTCCTGAACCGTCAGTAATTGGTATAGGGAAGTGTATATAGTAAATTGAAAGGTACTTTTATGGAGCATCTAACAACGATATAAAAATGACACCGTTCCATTAAAAAAAAAAAGTTATTGCCTTTCAACTGTTGTCGAAATACTTTTACTGAATTCCTGTTTAATGAAAAGTAAATTTTGTTACTGCGGTAGATACCTTCCACTTAGCTCACAACAGCACCACAATATCTGCTTTCTAACATTCTTCATTATTGAAATATTAATTATCAAATTTAAAGCCGTATTTTCCAAAAACCATAAACAAAGCCTAATATCTTAAAAACCATAGGACTTAGGTATAGGGAACCCTTACCAAACTTCCCCTAAAATAACTTGACAAGCTCAAATTCGTTATAAAATATAGGGTGTTCCACTTAAAATAATGAAGTAACACATCGTACTGCCAAACTGGGACAACCTGTATATTCGAAAATAATTTTAAGCTATGCGGAGCTTGAAAGGGTGATGCTTTTGTATAAAACATTTTTTCATATTTTCAATAGGAACGGCGTAAACGAAGAAACCCGGTTAAATGCCACACACTGTATACTGAATGTCTTATGACGTCGGGGAAAGACTTCACCGGTTGGTTCCTATGAGTAATTCAAACAAGAAACTTCCAATAAACACGTGTTCGATAATGCTTTTTAACGGAAGTGTAACCCTTCAAAGTTTATTACGTGTTGAATGTTTACAACTTCAAGACGATGTTAAGATTTTTGTTTTCATAGGTAACAAGTGAAATACGAAATAAGCCTATTGCTATTGCTTTGATTGATTGATGTTATATGTTATAAACTTTGAAGGGTTACACTTCCATTAAAAAGCATTATCGGATACATGTTCATTAGAAATTTCTTGTTTGAATTACTCATAGGAATCAACCGGTGAAGTTTTTCCCCGACGTTATAGATCACGCTGTATAATAAAAATCCGATTTTTTATTTTTATATAATAATCAGGATTTTTTCAAACCCTGATCGCGAGAGCACTTTGGAGGTTTAAAATGAAAAGCAAAATGCACAAAATTACTCGTATGAGAGAGACAGAATATTAGACACTAGAATATATGTCCTTTTTACATACATATACATAATTAATTCAATGTTATTGTTACGACTTCGGGGTTCACAAATTATTTATTTTAAAAATACTTTAATGTCTACGATCATTTAACATAATGAAAGCACAATAATATCGAGCTGTATATACACTTGTCTAACAAAATAACACTTTTCTAACTTAATCATTATATTAATTCGTTAGCTAGCTACCTGATGGCGAGAGTATTTGGCCAGTGGATTAAACTCAAGATAAGCATTGAAAAGAATATATTAAGTTGCGAATTTTTATACAATAACAACTTCTATCTATGTTGTATCAATAACTGATTACTTGATAATATTAATATCAAACGCCTACTATATGAATGTCTTAACAGTATAACGATAACTCCAACACTCCCCCTCGTTATGGTGGGAATTTACCCATGCCTAATTTTTCTAAACACTTTTGATGTTTGGGCCTTGGGAGACTCTTCGTTAGTACATCTGCTGTCATGTCTTCTGTTGAAATATATTGAAGGCTAACTTGATTAGACTGTAGAGCTTCTCGCACGAAATGGTGTCTTATGTCAATATGTTTCGTACGTGAATGAAAGACAGGATTAGCTGCTAACTTTTGGGCTCCTACATTATCGCAGAAAATCTCTACTTTTCCAAGATCTTCGAAACCTAGTTCATTTAGAAATCTTTGTAAGTATATGGCTTCCTTGGTAGCTTCCGAAAGGCTCATATATTCTGCCTCTGTTGAAGAAAGTGCGACAGTCCTCTGTTTCTTCGATTCCCAAGTAATTGCACCACCTGCAAGAATAAATGCAATACCTGTATACGACCGTCGGTCATCTGGACAATTTCCCCAGTCGGCGTCAGCATATCCAATGAGAGGTTCTTCTGTAGTTCTGTATGATATACCAATACTTGCGGTACCTTTCAAATATTTTAGTACGCGTTTGGCCGCAATCCAGTGAGCTTGTTGATAAGAATCATTAAAACAACTCAAATAACTCACCGCATGTGAGATATCCGGTCTGGTACCTAACGCAAGGTACATCAAAGAACCAATAAGTTCACGATAAGGAACATTTTCAGCATTCTTGATTTTTGATTCATTTGTCTGGCACAATTCTGTAATTGTACACATTGGTTTTGAGACTGGCTTACAATCACTCATTCCGAAACGATTTAAAACTTCTTCAATAAACCCTCTTTGGTGAATTGAGTATCCATTTTTGTGACGTACAAATTCTATTCCGAGACAACATTTCACTTCACCAAGATCCTTGACATCAAAATAACTTGAAAGTCCATGTTTCAGTTTATTTACCTTTTCCAAATTTCGTGAAGCTATCAGTATGTCGTCAACATAAACAACGACCAGCACTAAATCTTCCCCTTTACCATTAAAATAGACACATGGGTCTGATTTCGATGGCGTGAGGCCAAGTTGTTGTAACTCGCCATCGAGCCTCTTGTGCCATTGACGACCAGCCTGGCGAAGTCCGTACAGTGCTTTCTTAAGCAAACACGTCTTATTTCCTTCACGTATTTTCTTGAGCATTTCCTGTGCCTGTTTTTTAATATTTCCAGAATTTTGTTCTGTTCGAATAATGTGCTCCAAGGTCTCTTCAATCATCTCTGGTACTTCCATGTAAACTTCTTCGTCCAAATTTCCATTAAGATATGCGGTTGTGATATCAAATTGGTGAATAGTCATGCCATATAATGATACGATTGCTGCTGTTAAACCAACTGAACTAAGACGGGCAACTGGTGCAAATGTTTCCCGAAAATCTATTCCAGGCCGTTGAGAAAATCCGCGTGCGACGATCCGCGCTTTTCTACGCAGCAGTTTTCCATCTGGTCCGTACTTGTTGGTCAAGACTAATCTCCCTCCGATGATCTTTTTGTCTGTAGGACGATTTACTATTTTCCATGTATTATTTTTAATTAAACATTTTAATTCAGTAGCCATAGCATCATACCAATCTACCACATCTGGACTTGAAATAGCTTGTTTAATCGGTACTTCTGCTAGTAATGTCTTTTCCGGCGATACATTCGTGGTTTCAACTAGGTTGAACTGTTTTCGCGGTCGACCTCGTTCACCAGTTAAAATCTTTCTAGTTCTGCCAGGTCCTCTTTTTAATTTGACGGGTTCTTCCTCTTGATGTTGGTGCACACCATCATTACTTATTTCTTCAGCTACTGTTTGAATTCCTGTCAGTGGAACGTCTATTTCTGGTAATTCCTCTTGTAGGTTCACCTCAGGTTCTAAAGTGTCCAAAATTGTTCCACAGGGAGACGTATCTTCCATGAATTTCACATCTCTAGTGATTTCTATTTTTCTTTCTTCTGGTATCCATACACGGTAGCCCTTTGACTGATCTGAGTATCCAACAAAAATTCCGTTTTTCGATTTGGTCTCAAATTTTTCCTTCGACGAAGATCTGTCAAGAACATAAACTTTGCATCAAAATTCTCTCAACATACTCACGTTAGGTTTTCTTCCGTGATATAATGCATACGGAGTTTTTCCTTTGAGAGACTTTGATGGACACCTGTTCCGAATGAAGTTTGCTGTAGCAATGGCTTCCGCCCAAAAAGACGTAGGCAGGCCGGACTGAATAAGCAAACATCTTGCCATTTCCACTAAGGTCCTATTTTTACGTTCTGCGATGCCATTTTGCTCTGGGTTATTAGCTACTGTCAATCGTCGTTGAATACCATGTTTGTCCATGAAACAATTAAATTCATTATTTAAATATTCTGTTCCATTGTCTGATTGAAGACATTTTAAGGACTTACCAGTTTGATTTTGTAATAAATTACGCACCTTTTTGAATTCATCAAGGACTCCGCTCTTTTTGTTTAAAAAACGTACCTCAGTCCATCTTGAATAGTCATCTATAAATGTGACAAAATATTTCGCTTTTCCTTTGGATTCAATACGCATTGGTCCGCAGACATCTGAATGCATTAAATCAAGTTTATTTGAACAACGTTCCGATTGCTTTGGAAATGGTGTTCGTGTCATTTTTCCTTGAATACAAACGTCGCATGTGAAGTTATTTCCAGTTTCAGTAATTTTTATTCCCTGAAATATTCCATTCCGACTTGCTTCAACCAAATCTTTGACATTTAAATGTCCCATTCGACGATGCCAAAGATGTATTTGATTTTTATTTGATGACTGCGATTTTGACTGTTGAGTTCCAATCATGCAATCTGCTCCATTTTCTGTTTCAATATAATATAATCCATCTCTGCGTTTGGCAGTCAATATAACATCGTTATTGTCGTTGACAACTGTTGCCTTTTCTTTTCCGAAAATAACGCGATAACCTTTATCAGTTATCTTACCAACCGATAATAAATTCGTACGCAAATCCGGAACATATAACGTGTCAGTTAGACTGACATTTTTAAATTCTTGTCTGTCACTTATTTTTAGGCATACTTTTCCGCGCGCTTGAATGTTTGTAGACGCTTTATTAGCTAAATATAGTTTTTCAGTGTTCATAGCACTAATGTTTTCAAAATCCTCTTTGTCCTTACACAAATGTGATGAGCACCCACTGTCTAAACACCATATCCTGTCCCGATTGACATATGCAGTCTGATTCAGGCTGTGAGTGATTTCTTCATTTTTGGCAGGAGAATTACCATAAAATATATAGTTATTAGCACTATTTGCACTTTGTTCATTTTTCTTTTGCTTCCAAGAACATTCCGACGCCTTATGTCCAACCTTTCGGCAACGGTGACACTTAAATTTAAATTCATATCTGTTGTCCGGTTTATTTTCAGCATATTTATTCTTCTGATATCGCTTTTTGTTTCCAAATTTTCCCGCGATCATAGCATTTGTAGTGTCACTTTGACTTTCATTTTTGCGCGCATTATCTTCTTCTATTATTTTGATACGCAAAGTTTCTAGTGTTGGTAATTCATCCCTCGACTCAATTGCACAACGAAAATTTTCAAAATTCGATGGAAGACTATACAATAACAATATCGCCAGTAATTCTGCGTTAATGTCTATATCCATTTCACTAAGTTTATCGACTAAATCAAAAAACTTATGAAGATGCTTACGAACGTCTTCGCCTTCGTGCATTCGATGAAGTATTAACTGTTTGAGTAGTGTGGCTTTCCGTGCAGGTCCTCTTGATTGATAAATACTTTCCAATTTCATCCACACGTCATGAGATGTCACACATCCTTTGATTTGTTTTAATTCCGAGGAACTGATTAAAAGCAGTATGTCCGATTTGGCCTTCCGATCATTCGCAATCCACAAATCGTGTGTTTGTTGTGATAATACATCACCTTCCACAATCTCTGGTTTTATCTTCGTGCCATTCACGTATTCCCATGCATCATTCTTTATCAACAAAGCTTCCATATGTATTTTCCACGTATCATAATTTTCACGATTCAAGGCTTCTACCCTTGCGGTTGCCAATGTGTTCATTTTAATACGGTAATGGAATTCAAATTTCGAACTGATGTAAGGTAAGGTTTTGACACTTTAAGTTTCTAACTTTTCACTTATTCTTCTTTGCACAATGCTTTCCTATGAGGGTTTCTGGGCCCATAACCTGATGGCGAGAGTATTTGGCCAGTGAATTAAACTCAAGATAAGCATTGAAAAGAATATAAACTGTGAGCAAATAAAAATCAGATTAGGGTAGGCGGTGCAAAGAAAATGTATGTCTGTGCTTAAATAAAACGTCAATAAATTTGATAGCCCATTAATGTATTACATTACTTAATTCAGTTAATCACAGACATACATTTTCTTTGCACCGCCTACCCTAATCTGATTTTTATTTGCTCACTTTTTATTAAGTTGCGAATTTTTATACAATAACAACTTCTATCTATGTTGTATCAATAACTGATTACTTGATAATATTAATATCAAACGCCTACTATATGAATGTCTTAACAGTATAACGATAACTCCAACACTACCCGCATCACTTTCTAAACAAAAACTGATTTAACTATCCCGCTCCCTTGGTTTATATAGCAGCTAACGCTATTCTAGAATAGCGACGAACAAATATAGAATATTCCAGCAAATTGTATCACCATTCAGTGCGAGTCTGGAATTACAGAATCTTGTCTGGATCATAAGTGGCGCGACCAGTCTAAAAATAGAATTTACTTCACGGAATGTAACATTATTTAACTTCTGCCATCATCAAAAAAATAATAACAATAATAACGAAGTAGGAAAAAATACCTCACAATTACTGCGCCAGATGTTAAAATTCCTCCAAAGAGGACAGCACCGGTAGTCACTTTGACTTTCTGTAATGAGTAATGACTAGGGAGTCTAAATTTAAATCAGTTTGATTTATCATGAGCGTACGCTTCGAAAGAGTGGATTTGTAACCAGTATACGATGCATAGATAACAGCAGGCGAGCTCGACGACGCTGCGAGTGCACGGAGCCGAACAATGCGCTACTGCTTCAAAGCTCGCGGAAAAGATATGCCGTCTCCGCTTGGTCGACTAGCGTGCATAAAAAAAACTGATTTAAATTTAGACTCCCTGGTAATGACTAAAGCCACATTGAAAGCGAGCGAAGACTCAAGTGTTAGTATACATACATAAATGGTCTGTAATGTCAGGCAGTTATTGGCTATCAATATTCAATTGATCATGCTTATGCGCATGGGCATAGCTACTCTGAACTTCCTATATTATCAAACTTCTAATATGGCAGAATAATGCGGTGGATTTAAACCCCTTGCTGTTGTCTCCAAAACAAAAATTCAATGTAAATTTTTTAAAGCGCCTGGGCCAATGAGAAGTCGTTATTTATTTAGAAACACATGAGTTGTTAAAGTACAATGTGATTTTTAATGATTTTTACTTTTGAATTTGGCGGCATAGTTTTTAGTGTAGGTATTTCACGTTTTAAATGCGGTTACGAAGAACAAATGTTTGATTATTCAGTTTTCGGTGTTAAATTTCAGAGTCGATACGTTATTTTGATTGTTTGTCTTTCGTAGGCGCATTTTTGATCTTTTACTTCGGTTTATTTTAATATTACTATTCTATCAGAAGAAAAATGAAGAAATATGACAAAGAAAATAGAAAGAAAAGTTTAAGTAGCGACATCCTATGATCGCTTTTTGACCTGACATTGCAACAAAATTTTTAAATATGACAAAGTTAACAAACGTGAATAAGTGCTGTCAACGTAATAACAATATGATATGACGGTAAATTCAAATCATATTCAATCATTAAAAATCATACTGTATAAAAGGAATGATAAGAAACAGGAAAAAGTCACTCTTACGTGTTTCAAATTAAATTCATAAATCAAAATTCATTACACTCCTAATGAATAACTGTCGCTATGGCAAGAAATTGAAAAAATTACCCCCTTTGCCCAACTGTCGATGCGTAGGTCTTTAAATTTTTTTTATGTGCATTATTGCCGCTTTTAAAATACAAAAGTATTTTCCTCTTTGAATAATTAATAGATAAAATTTTACAAAGTAAATTTTATTTTATTGCACGAAAATAAATCGTATTTTAAAATCAGCCGGTTAGTTAGATTGTTGCTATACATTGTTTTAAATGTGTTGCCCTCTGTGTTGAAATGAGTGTACTATTAGTTGCAGCATCTGCCATCTGTCATTACAGAAACACACAAAATGAGTTCTCAAATTTGATAAAGTAGGTTCTAAAAAGTTTTTTTTTTTGGTGTTGTAAATATTTTTGAATGAAGTTTCTACGTTTTCCCAGGAAAATTTATTTTCAACGGTACACACAAGCTATATTTACTTATCCGCGCGGCAATAAAAATACGACGCATTAATGCGTTCACCGTGATTCGGACTCCTGTTTTCTCACGTATTACTTTCTAGGTTATATCCAGCATCCTAATTTCCTTCTCTAAGTACACTTTGCAATAAATATGCCTTCGTCAGTTCGACCTAAAGGATACTCAGGCAGTAGCAGGTCCTTACCAGTAACACCAATGTCAGAACGACAACAATTAGCCTTACTTATGCAAATGACCTCATCGAACAACGAAATCGACTCTCGAAGTCCTAGCAATAATACTAGATCTAGAGATAGAAACGAAAGGGGTGAAACACCCTTACACCTCGCCGCTATTAAAGGAGACGTCGAACAAGTTTGTAAATTATTGGCCCATCGTGCGGATCCCAACGTCGCAGACTTTGCAGGTAAACCAAAAAAAGCATCTCACTGTGAGTGGTATGACAATAAACAAAATCTAATGCCACTTTCTTTTTAGATTTAAGAGCGGGAAAACTTTGTTGGTATTTTTCTGTGTTTTACTTAGGAAGTATCGGTTAATTAGGGTGTACGCTTCTAGGTTGGACTCCTTTGCATGAGGCTTGCAATCACGGATGGTATGAAGTCGCGTTTCGTCTAGTACAAGCCGGAGCCGTCGTGAATGCTAAGGGTTTGGATAATGAGACGCCCCTGCATGACGCTGCCATGAACGGACACATGAAATTAGTCAAACTGCTAGTCGAACGAGGAGCTGATATTCGTGCCAAAAATTCTAAAGGAAGGACACCGATTGATGTGGCAGCTCCCGGAGTCGCAGCCATATTGCTTAATCCCAGTTTACCAATTTCAGGTAAGTAAATTAGAAAAAATTCTATTCATATGCATGGCGTTAAAGAAAAGTTGATAGGTCAGTACATGTTTCATGACACCTTTAAGATTCAATTTTGCTTTTGAAAATTTTATCACACATTATCATGAAATCAAAAAAATTTCAATGGAAATCATTTCAAAATAATAAAAATGATAAAAAAACGAGAGTCAAGTCCATAAATTTCTTGCTTTAATATGTTCTTACTTTGCAAAAAAAAAAACAAATAAAAAATGAAATAGAAAACTAGTGTTCCAATGTTAATTGGCAGTACAGTGCTGCCAAATTGTGTAAGTTGTAAATCGATTATTTATTTGCAAATAACATAGTGTATCGCTTGATGAACAATTTAAAAAAATTAATTCCTCTTAAAATTCCTCAAAAAATTAATTTTAAATCAAGTAGGTATATATTGCCTTAATTTAATTTAATTTAATTAAGGAATTGACGTTAGTCATCGCAGAAACGTTAAAAAAGGACATCAAAATAGTAAAATCAATACGATAGTAAACGTCTCTTCTTTTGTTCTGCACTTTTCTACACTTTTTGCACTAGCCGCTCCTGAGAGAGTGAGATGTATACAGGGTGCATCATTGGTATGGATTTCTTCAATAGCTCCTTAACTACTATTATAAAGGAAAGTATCTTGTATAAAAGTTATCGGCCCAGTATTTCATTCAGAGTTTAACTTTAAGCTTCGTTTTATTTCTACGGAAACAATAAATTGTCCTTACAATTATTACTATGGGAATAAAACGAAGCTTAAAGTTAAACTCCGAATGAAATACTGGGCCATAGACTGTAATGAATTCTACATTAGTAAATTATTTTCGAATATACATCATGTTCCGTAATTATTAACCAAACTCATACTTTTTTTTAATGAAATGCATATATTTTTATTTCATATCTCGATAGATCCCTTTTTATTTTTATTTTATTTATTAGCATGATACACAACAACGAATATCTACAATGTAAAATATAAAAGAGAACAAAACCAAACTGTTAATTAGAATATTTCTTCATTCTTTAGCTCTCCCATAATTTCTAAGATTTAAGCCAAAAAAAAAAAAATTTATACCTAATAATAATAAAATGAGAAAAGAGCTAACTAAAGAATGGAGACTGGCATTTACAATTACAATTCTTATGAGGTTTATCATAATGTTGTTGAATAAATAAACATAAACAATTCAATTAGCGTGCGTACGACAAAAGTTGAACCAAAGATTCTACTAAACATTTTTTATTAAATAACTATAGCTCTAAACCAAAGAATTCGCAATCTACAACTACTCAATTGGATGAAAGGGCTGAAATGTAGAAGTATTTTTTATTCATAATTAGCAGTCAAAAAAGTTATTTCTACTGTGCTAAACGCACATGGAAAACGTTGCTATTACTTATAGAGATTATTCTACGAGATATTTGTAATTGTTATGCACAGTAGAAATAATTTTTTTGTCCGGTAATTATGAATAAATTACTTCTACATTTTAGCCCTTTCATCCAATCGAATAGCTGTAGATTGTGTTGATCTATCGAGATGTGAAATAAAAATACAGTCACTGCTAACGTGAACACTGCTTAACATGAACTCCTGTATAACGTGAACACCTAAATTTTAGTATTGGCCACTGTCTAACGTGAATAGTGCACCTCGCTAACATGAACAGCTACTTTATATAGTATAGAAATTTACAACATAAGTCCAAACAATCACTTTTTACTTCATTTTTTTCCAAAAATACATATTATGTAGTACATAAATAAAGGTTGAAAGTGATGTTTCATGTTTTTAATTGTTTTTAAGAGATTAAGACTACATTTCGGAAACATGAACAATCGCCAGAGTCCAAAGAATCACTTCTTACTTCATTTTTTTTCTAGAAGTACATAATATGCAGGACATAAATAAAGGTTGAAAGTGATGTTTCATGTTTTAATTGTTTTTAAGAGATGAAGACTGCATCTCGGAAACATGAACAATCGCGCAAACATGAACACAGCTGGTTTTAATTAGTTTACGTTAGCGCGAGTGCACTGTATATACATTCCATTTAAAAAAGTTTGGTGGATAACTCACTTATGGAACATGCAGTGTAAGCGAAAATAATTCATTAATGTAGAATTCATTGTAGTCGATAACTTTTATACAAGATGCTTTCCTTTCTAATCAATAGTTAAGGAGCTATTGAAGAAATCCATACCAAAGATGAACCCTGTATAATATAATGTGTGTGAGAAAAGTAGAGCAAAGAAGTTGAAAGTGTAGAACAAACGAACAAACTCTTGTTTCTTTCTGTTTTTTTGATTAACAGAAAAAAAACTTATAACACAATATGTATTTGTAATAATATGTATTTGTAATCGATTGTCTTTTGTTTGATAATCATTCATAATTCATAATCGATTGATCCTTGTTTTTGGAGAACTGAAAAATCTTTCTAAACCGACATATTCTTTCTTTATCGTCAGTTAATAATAGATTGATTTTTTGTGCAGTCGATTGTGATTGTTCGTCTTTTGTTTGTAAATTGTCTCTTGTTTTTTTTAACTATTTTTGATGAACAGAAAAAAATGTCAACGATTTTTACGATAATTTCGGATCTTTTTTTACAAATCATGAACATCAATTTATTATAGTCGTCCCAGTTTTCTATCGGTTTTATGATGGGTAAGAGAAAACCGAGACAAGTGAGGCAATAAAGATAAGCTGTTTGCAAAAAAACGCCGACCGCGCGCTTAGTTTGCAGGGCTGTACAGAAGCGATGTATTTCCTGTTAAACGACGCGCCGCCCGGGCAACGCAACGTGAGAAATTTTTATGTGTGAACTATTATACAATATTATATAGGAGTATTTTTTAAATAAAACAATTCCGACAAAATGAAATAATTTGAAAAAGATTTTTTTTTATAATGCTGTTTAATATACAGGGTATCCCAAGTTGAGTGACCTATTAAAAGTTTTCAGGGAAGGGAATATACAAATACTCTGAAAATTAGTACACTGCCCTAAGGAAAAGCGATCTTTCAGATTAAAATATTTTCACTTTTATATCACTTCCGGTTATACCGGAAGTCGCCGTCAACTTTCTTATTTTAAATGGAATGCTATACTTTTTATTATAAATTCCGATTTTACACATTATTTTAAATAAAATGTTAAGGCTTCCCTATACCTAAATGTAACCGATTTTGAGTTATCTTCAAATTTATTTAAAAAATTGTTTTGGTGACCTTCAGTCCCATGACACCTTATGGACGATTTGCATTGCCTTTAGCAAATACCGCAACCATTCATAGATGTCACTGTTGTCCGCAGTTTAAACTGTAAAGTGGAAAATGTATCCGAATACGCAAAATATTTATTGCGGATTGTTTCCTGATTGATTCGTTATTAATAACCAACCATTTTTGCGTATCCGGATGAATCTGCATGCACATGCACCTCCTCAGCATGTTGTAAAGGTTATTCTGATGTCAATCTGTGTAAATCTAGATATCTAAGATATCATAAATTATATTTTATTGACGTGCATTTCTGACGTTTTGAGAATAAGTTAAATAATTCGATATCTTAATAATGGTAAGGAATTTTTTATCATTTAATGCATTATCACTTAAATGCAGCGTTAATTAGTTGTAATAATTGAGGACTTCATAAATCAAGGGATAAAACCTTTTCACCAAGGGCGGTTTTATATAAAAAAATGTGCAGTACGATCTTGCTCCAACAAATAAACAAACAATTCAAATGTGCAGTATTTCTTATTTCCAAGAAAATAAAAAAGGGTTGGAAATGATAAATAACCCACAATTTAAAATTTTTTTAATTAATAATGCATGAGTATATAATTTTAACACGCTTGGCATTTCACAGTTTGTTTGGCTATTTTATCGTTCACTTTCTCATAAAACTACCAAATAAGCTGAGAAATGTAAAGTCCGTTAATATTATATCTGTCGCTCACTTAGCATTACCATAAGTAAACTGCAAATAAATTCAAACCTGGCGCGTTTAAGCGATTAGTTTACGCAACCATTCATAGACGGCGCAAGTAATTCACTTGCACTTTCATAACATTGGATGTCACTTCTTTTTTAAGTATGTTCTGTGGTGACCTTTCATTTAAGACAATGCATTTACGCCAATCTCAAATTTAAAGATTGAAGTGACATGTCGTTTAAAAGTATAATGTTCAGACTTTCAAATCATATCTTAATTATCCCTGAAAAGTTCATAGGGTGGTCACAATATGGTGTCGAAGGTCATTATGTTTAACTGCCCAAAACTCAATTTTATTAAATGGAACACCCTGTATATTTTTATATAGATGAGAAACAGAATCAAATTCTACATCGATTGGTATTAGCATTCCCTATATCTATATCTTTTAGTTTTCTTGTTATTAATGATTGTTTATTTTATTCTGTTAATTAATGGAATGAATGCTCTTATTCGTAGAAAGCTTTGAAAAAAAGCAGGTATTCAACTGTTACTTTTTAAGAAATAAATAATTGCTAACCATAATATTATTTTGACGTACATCATAGAATAAAGCTATTAGGTAAATACTTACAGTCAGTTTACCATTTTCATAAACGAGCGTCTTCAGTGTGGTGATAAAGTAACGCACCAAGCGAAAACACACCTTTAGCGTTAACTTTTTCGAAAAATGCTCGGACAGGTCGATTTTATTTTTAAAAAAGACATCTTCTACAACCAATTCTAATTTTATGACAATTACCACTTTTGAGCTGTGACGTCATCGACACTTTTTTTAAATGACAATCTATTTTTTTGAAAATGTCATTTGATAGTATCCATTTTTCTGAGTACAAAAATGTTAATGAATCACTAATTGCATAAGAAAATTTTGAAGAAAAAATTATTGAAAAATGGAAATGTGATTTTTAATCTTAATAAAATTTCAACCTAAAGTAATTCTTTCTTATAAAAACATAACAAAACAACTTAATAAAATTACAATAATGCTGAAAAGCTCGTGTGTAAACGCTGTTAATGAGTCTTGCCATGGTTTCACAGCTAACGTTATTGATTTCCGTCCTAATTTTGTTTTGTAAGTCTTCGAAATTTTGAGGTCTGTCCACGTAAACTCGACCTTTTAGAAAACCCCATAAATAGAAAACTTACAAAACAAAATTAGGACGGAAATGAATATCATTAGCTGTGAAACCATCGCAAGAGTCATTAACAGCGTTTACACACGAGCTGGTCACTGTCAAGTGGTTGGTGGAGGACATTTTCAGCATTTATTGTAATTTTATTAAGTTGTTTTGTTAAGTTTTTATAAGAAAGTATTATTTTAGGTTGAAATTTTAATAAGATTAAAAATCACATTTCCATTTTTCAATAATTTTTTCTTCAAAATTTTCTTATGCAACTAGTGGTTCATTAACATTTTTGTACTCAGAAAAATGGATGCTTTCAAATGACATTTTCAAAAAAATAGGTTGTCATTAAAAAATGAGTCGATGACGTCATAGCGCAAAAGTGGTACTAACATTTTTTTAGGCCTTTATGAACAAAAAATGTTTTCGAACAAAAAAATTTGTTTGTCGATTTATTTATTCTTCTGTGTGACAATCGATTGTCTTCCGTTCGTAACCGATTTTCTTGTTTATTAACCGAAAAGTACGATTTTTTTGTAATTACGGGTATTTTTCGTAATTTCTCACATTTATTTAAACGAGAGTAGCCGAATCTCTTTAAACAAAGCAATCTCTGCTTTAAGCGTTTTTGTTTTTAAAGTCTACTTAGGTCTGACATGTAAACAACTGAATGTTAACTAGGAACTTTTCATTTTACAAAAAATAGGTTTGATAATATTATTGTCATTCAGACAATCAAATTTATTGAGTTTTTTTGATTACAAAGTTAAGTAGGCATAAGCAAACAAAATAAACTTACATAAATGCGAATAAAAAAACCAAATCAAAATCAAAAGAAGTAAGCACAATAATAAAAATAAATTAAAAAAAAGTCAATACGTGTAGATAACTATAAATAAACCATGTAATTTTTTTTTAAACAAAATTTGACACTCGTATGAAATTATCACATTTTCACGTAATTAACAAGAACTGAATTTGTATGTATCGATATTTTTAGCTGTAGAATGAATTTCAATTTTATAATGCATGCATACACGTAAGTGCATGTCAAGGTCGCAATTTAAATCTAGCGCTCTTGTAGTACGTCGCCATTTTCTATCAAGCATTATAGTTCGCCCACTTCAATAAAGTATTGCCCTCCGACACATAGCTGAGTGAAACGCTATCTTGATTTTATTTAATCAAAGTTCGAATATGTTATAACATTTTATATTAGAAAAAAAGTTTAAAATTTTTACAACTTTTTAAAGCGCAGAGATTGAGTTCTAGAGTTTTTAACAAATAACTTGTTTTATCTAAAATCGAGGGTTTTTATCAATTATTTCTTAATCTGTATAATAATTTTCATAAAAAGTTAATTGATTTTCGGTCAGGTGATCTAATTTAAAATAATCCTCAGAATAAAGAAATTAAATATTGGGATCTTAAGCTGAGTCTAGCTAAGACATGATTTTTATTTCCATGGCCTCCTGAGCATGACTTTAAATTAAACCACTTGATATAATTTTGTGTTTTGGAAATTCGAACAGTTTAGTACGTCACTTGAAATTATGCATTTGTATCAATTCTTGAAGCAGATTAAATCTGAAACGATTTAATCTATTAAGAGGAGTCGGCCCTTGTGTAATTAGTGTACAGAATATTTTAGTCAGAATCACTTACGTCATTTCTAGTCTTACTCGAAGATAAGCGGAGCAGAATGGAAAATAACGCTGCGCGAATTTCTTAATCGAAAAGTTCTGTTTGTAATTTCGAGATTACCCTTTTTCTAAGCGATAGCATCTAATCAGTTTGTCTGGGAAAGTTTTGGCACAATTGTATTTCGCCCAGTTTGAGAAACAACCATATCTGCTCCTTGCAGTGTAATGCAGTATTTTTACAGCTAGTCAGGGGTGTAGTACGGGCAAAATTATTAAGGTATCAGAATTTGAAAATGTCAAAATTAAGTTTCATCCAAGCCTATCTGAATATTTAACTTCTGATTAGGTTGAACTCGTAGAAGTAATAAATTCTAAAATAAATTAAAAGTAGGTTTAAGTCACCTTGATATTTACCTAATGATTTTATTAATCGAAATTTACTGAAAATATTGACGTAAATGCCTCGACGTCTGCTCTTTTTCTTCAAGCGTTCTAAAGCAATTTTTGCAAGTGCAGATAGTGACAAATTTACCTGTTTCTTATGGTATTTTAATTGCCATTGAAAGTAAACATCGACAAATGTCGAATTAACGAGCGGATATAACTATTCTATGAGCGGATGTGAGTTTAGCTCGTATATAGGCGTTTGATTTTAAGATCGCAGCGCTACCGTGGATAAATCTGAATCTCTGTAAGCTACACGGAATTTTTGTAATGCACGTGTTTAAGTGCGTACTAATACAAATATACAAGTTGATTTAATGTGAATGTCACATATAACACAATCCTGATACATCATACACAGGATCGACGCCAAAACACGATTTGTTGTGTAGCATACAAGGGTTTGTTTAGTTGACACCAGGTGGCGAACGTTTAGCTGCAAACTCCAATACGCAATGTGCACGTGTACTATTTTTTTTTCTTCAAATATTCCCGAATGACTTACGATATCTTTACTTTAACAAATAAAAAATGCGCGCAATTTTAATATATCTGCGCAGTAAGTGCAAATGTCCTAAGCGTTCTAAAGCTATTTTTGCAAGTTCAGGCAGTACACAATACAGGGTGTTTACGGTCTTCTCAGTATCCTTTTAGGGGGCGATAGTATACCTCAGAAGAAGTCGATAAACCTTAAAACGTCATAGTAAAAGTCGTCTCATAAGCGAGATAATATAGTATATTAAAACACAAGTTACAGAAGGCAGTCTTTCAAGCACGAGTCCGAAATTCCATGATGGAATTTCGGACGAGTGCTTGAAAAGCCTTCTGTAACGAGTATTTTATACTATTTTTTCTATTTTGCCCCTTTTTAAAGAAAAAAGCGATGTTTTAAAATTTAGGGAATTTTGCGGTGGTTGGTGACATTTATTTAACATCATTTAAGTAGCCAGTGGGAAATTCAATTTTGAATGTAAAGTAAAAAATACAAATGCTCAACATTATGGATTTCAGCAAACTAACCTGCCCTGCTGTTCCACTGGATCATAGTCTGATTGCGCCTCGCATAATAAAACCACTGTTGAAGGTAATAATGCACTCCACAATATTATTGTATCAAATCAGAACATAACAGGCATTAGTATAAATTCTAAAGATACATCCAATGTGTTAGCGTTTATAATAATTGCAGATTTCGTGGTGGTGATCGTTTAAATTAAATAAATGTTCTTGATATCGTTTGACATTTGATGTTTATTTCTTACTTGGTACTACCAACTACAAACATTAAATAAATTAGTTACACCAATGCCATTAACGCACTCAAATTTTCTTTTAAAGCACTCGTTTCGGTGCGTTAATAGCTCTATTACCAACGCAAAATAGAAAAAATCTTTTATTTATTACACTAAACGGTTAATTTGTTTAAAATTCTAGTAATCTACTACTTAATCAGCATTGTCCACTATAAAAGATGTTCGAAGTTATCACCATGTTGTATAGAATATGGATGGGCCATCCCGATTTTTAAAGAACAAGGTAAAAATAATAAAATTTTCAGTCAAAGGTGAAAGTAAAACTGAATTATTGATAACAACTTTACGTGTCAAATAACAAACGTAATAACAATTGAATAATAATTTTTGCAACCGCCCAAGATTACTTTTTATGTTTTTTGTTATACTGATTAAGTAGTAAATTACTAGTGTTTAAGACAAATTAATCGTTTAATGTAAAAAATAAAAGAATTATTATCTCGCTTATGAGTAGGGAATCTAAAATAAAATCAGTTTTTTTATGCGCCTTAGTCGACCAAACGGAGACGGCACATCTTTTCCGCGAGCTTCGATGCAGTAACGCATTGTTCGGCTCCGTGCACTCGCAGCGTCGCGTCGTCGAGCTCGCCCACTGTTATTTATGCATTTTATACTGGTTACGACCCCACTCTTTCCAAGCGTACGCTCGTGATAAATCAAACTGATTAAAACCTAGACTCTCTACTTATGAGACAACTTTTACTAAGGCGTTTTAAGGTTTATCGACTCCTTCTGAGGTGTATTATTGCCCCCTAAAAGGATACAGAGAAGACCGTAAACACCCTGTATATTTCTTGAGGTAACGGGTTTTCAATTAAAAAACTTCTCGTAGTGTGCCATGAAATGACAAAGACCGAAAAAGGCATGTCATAGTTTATTACATGTTTGCGTCGTCAACTGACAGATACATTTTGGCGTTGTTAAAATTTAATTTTTGTCGTAACTACTGTCCTGTGAAATGGATTTCATGTTAAAGCAGAAATCGTTTTTGTTTAAATCCTATTTTCGTAATGAACATTTTCACATCTTTTATAAATACAACATTTGAAATATCTGAAGAGTTTTCTTTCTTTAAAGTAAGATTGTATTTCCCTATTACTTGTGCCACATACGCAGACATACGTTTTCGATATCATATTTTTCCATGGCATGCTAGAGAAGTTTTTTTATTTGAAAACCCTTTATTTCACTAGTCACGCATATAACGTCACATTCTTTAAAATTTCGGCAAAAAACGCAACAGACAGTGATACGTGCAAGCATACTTCAAATAATTTCAAATGACATGTCATATCTCCACAAAATCTAAAATGCAAGCAGTTTTAACAGTTTTGCGCGATAAGTACCACGCGATCGAAAATAAAATTATTCAGAGTAGGCTGTGATACAGTTTACCACCATTTCTGAAATAACTTTCAATAATGAACAAATTGAATGTTTTGTGTTCCAATTTAAAACAATTAAAATGTCTCAGTTAGGTAAAGCTATTAAATTATCATTTTTTTTTCAATATTAATGGCCTAGCCTGAATCATTTTTCTTTCAATCGCGTGGTACAGATGTCCCTAAATTTGTAATTTTTTTTATATATTCTAATATCAATTTAATAAATAATAATAATTTCTATTGGTGCTAATCCATAAGAGGTTACATATGTCAAAAGGGGGACAAAAGGATAAGATATATAAATCCAAAATGCCTAATTACATTAAAATTACATTAGAGGGTCGATGTCCTAGTGAGGGACATATACAGGAGTTCATTGCCGGCTTTGTTCAAGGACTCATCAAAGTCAAAAGAAGCAATTTCGAATAAAAATTTCGTGACTATCCTCTTAAATTTTGGAAGAAGTTGAGTTCTGACCTTGATTGCCAGAATATTAGAGAAAAGGATTGCAAAATATTGCGTTGTTCGGAAAAAAATGTCGTATTATGTCTACAATTTTTTGATTACAGAAAAGTTGGGTGGTATCATCGTGGAATACAACTGCTGGCAGAAAGATGGCTAAAGGTCACTGATGCAAATGGTCATTATACAGGGTGATTCAGAATAAGTGTCCGACCCGTTAGGGGCGTATTCACTAAAGTCATACAAGTACGAAATTGCAAGAAATAAATTTATTGGAGACATTTGAAAAATCAGCGTCTTGCGAGTCCTAAATTGAAACCGATTAAGTACCGCTGATGCCGTATTTATAAAATTACGTAAGAAAATCGTTTGTTACCGTCTAGGCATTTTTTGCGGTTTTTTGCAGTGACCATCAACCAATCCGAATTTTCAATGAATTTTATCTCAAAACTATGCATATAGCTTTTTTGCTTTGTTTTTCATGTATTATCTGCGGTTAACGGCTCGGACACTTATTCTGAATCACGGTGTATAGTTTCATCAAAATTTATATACTTATGTATATAAATGTTCTGAATTAAAAAGAAAACATTTTTTTCCGAACAACCTAATAGTGCTGTTTCTGGTCCTATAAATTCGGTGTTAGGGGGCATAGATATTCTCGTTGGTAGCTCACCAGTACTGGTATAATATTCCTCGTGGGCCTTGGAGTATTCAAGGCACTTTAGCACTCTTCATTAAGAGTGCAGGGAAGGTCAAAACTCCAAGGGAGATAAACAAAGGCTTGGCGGGTTCTCGAAAAGCTTTCCCGCAAATAATACGAATAACTTTACTTCAAGCCAGGTTCTTGTCCGATGAAAATTGTTGACAGCTGTCGAACGACAGCGAAACGTTAAGTGTTATTAGTGCGCATATTCAGTGTCCGTTTCAAAGAATTTGTGGTAGAATAGGTAGGCATAGACGGACGCATTTACTGGCACACTTGCATGCGACGAGCCAAAGAGACGGATAAATCCGTGCATTTATTGCCGACAAAAGTGTGAACCGTAAATGCAGTTGGCGTGGCTTGTGATCTCTTGAAATTTCCAAAAGGCCAAGAGCCATGCAAATCCGTCGCGTAAATCGTCACATTCTTCCATAGCATAAACAGGCAAATTTACTTGTAATGGATCAGGACAACTCATAATTCGTATGATCGGCGTGGATGTTTATGGTGTCGGTCGTAAAAATGCGCGCCGTTGCCTACCACGAGTAAATGTGTCACTTTTGCTTACGGCATGTAAGTGTGCCAGTAAATGTGTCCGTCTATGCCTACCTAATAACTTTACGTTGGAGGCAGAATATCCTTTTAGTCGAAGCAGCGTGACCCCAGATTAATAATCCGTATAAGAGGGTTGATTGTAGTCGATTTGTAGTCGATTGTCTCTCGTTTCTTTCGCTTTTAATGAACAGAAAAAACGAGACATTTTCTCTTCATTTCTCCAACCAAGAATTTTTTTTTGATCGTCGATATATTAATCGATTGTCTTTGTTTGTAAATCTTTGTCTTTTATTTGCAATCTCTTTAGGTTTTGATGGACAGAAAAAATGAAACTTAATTTTCTGGGTCTTTCCAAACAAAAAAAATGTTCAATGTGCTAATCAATTGTTTTTTGTTTGTAACCGATTGTCTATGTTTATAATTGTTTATCTTTTGTTTATATCGATTACCTTTTATTTCTTTTACTTTTTATGAAAGGAAAAAGAAATAAGGCTTTTGCAAACAAAGAAACTGACGATTTTTTTGTAAATCCGGATACCTTTTTACAACTTCTAAATATCGACTTATTAGTCGATAAACTTTCGTTTGTAATCGATCTTTTTGTAATTGATTATCTTTTGTTTACAATCGATTATTTTTTGTTTGGTAATAGATTATGTTTTGTTCATAATCGCTTTTCTCTTGTTTCTTTTATTTTTGGATGAACAGAAAAATTCACACCAAATATGTTATCATTTTTTTTTATAATTACGGATCTGTTTTAAAAATTTATCAATCGATTGTCTTTTGTTTTCGCATCGATTCTCTCTCTTGTTTCTTTTGTTTTCGATGAAAAAATTGAATAAAAAAATGGAAAAGGCTTTCCAAACAAAACAAAAAATGCGGACGTTTTTTTTTAAAATTCCGAATTTCTTCCACAAACAATGATTGTCGGTTTATTAATCAATTATCTTTTGTTTGAAATCAATTGTTTTTTCTTTGTAATAGATTATCTTGTGTTTAGAATCGATTATTTTTTGTTGGTAGCCGATTATCTTTTATTCAATCAGTTGTCTTTCGTTCGTAATTGATTGTTCCTTGATTCTTTTCGAATAGAAAATTTCATTTTTCAACAGGACGGAGCTTCCTGTTACGCGGCCAAATCTACAAAAAAAATTGTTCAGGAACAATAATATTACTGACTTGACCCTCAAATAGTCCTCACATAAATATGGAAACCCTGCAATATGACATGAAAAAGATCTTGCGAAAAAATCCCCAACGAACAATTCATGGACTAAAGGCTAAAATACAGGAAATATGGTATTCTTTCGCCCCACAATATTGTGAATCCTTAGTGGACATTATGCCAGAAAGAATCCAGGGTGCAATAAAAGCCAAAAGTGATGTAAACTGTATTAATTTATTAAGTGTTAGATTCGTCCAAACATTAAATTGTCGGCATAATTTATAGTTTTTCTTTAAAAATCTGCTTTCTATTTTTATTATTAAACTTGTTTTGTATAATTTTTTAGTTACTGTTAACCAGTCCTTTAATTTAATTTTTATATTTTTATATATGTTCTCGTCCAGACATTTAGTTGTTAGGGCTCGTACGTAAAGGCCACTTTAGACCTACTTTATACTACTCCATTTTTTGTACAAGATTGTTCAATTTCTTGAACAATTTAAATCGTGCTGTAAATTTGTATCAAAATAATTTAATTTGTATAATTTAACTACTGTTTGCTACTGTTCATTCTGACCCTGACCCGCACACTCCGACATCTGTTAAGACACTGAACGTGCGTTATTTGCTTGTCATAAAACAATAAACCATCTGGGAATTTATGGCAAGGGACGGCGTTCGGCAATTGTGTGTAACAGTAGATAAGAAAATCAGCGATTTCGAAACAATTTTTGTCGATTTTGTTTAAATTTTTTCCTGGAAAACGAAAGCCGCAACACCCTCGAATGTAAAGGCTTTTTTACTGTACAGAGTGTTCTCAATACGTGGTTTGAAAGTGTCCAGTCAATTACTTAACATTAACACCCTGTATATTAAGAAATTTGATTAATCTCAAAATGTTCGTATGTGGACAAGATCTAGTTTTTACTCGTTAATTTCAGTTACGACACATATTCGTTGGTGGAAGTGGCCAATGCAAAAAAATATTTTGAAAGTAACACTGTCTAACACGATTTTCGTTCCCCGGTTTAAACTGTTATTTTCTTATTACTTATGTCTCAAAACTATAGAAAATATTTTTTTTTAACTCAAACTCTGCTTTTGTGGTCAAGACATTGAAACTTTGATAAATAGCAAGAACACGGTGGAATTTGTTACATGTTAGTTGAAGAGAGACAAACAACATATGAATCCAAATTAACATGTATTTATTTGTAATATACAGTGTGTTAAAAGAAAGTGTCACAAACTTTGAAGGGGGGTAGTATGGTCAAAAATATGTATGCAGACTGTATCCAGTCTTAATGAACATTGGGCCGCAAATGGACAGTTTCGGAGATACAAAATATTTTGCGTTTACGCAATTTTTTTAAAATTTATGTACAAACAAATAAACTAGCAATATTTATGAACAAGCAACAATTGCAAAATGTCAAATGAGATGTTCAAAGTGCGCCAGAGATGTCGTGGCTGCTGTGAAATTGAGGGAGGCCACTTTGAACATCTCATATGACTTTTGCAATTGTTGTTTGTTCGCAAATACTGTTAGTTTGTACATAAATTTTGAAAAAAATTGTGTAAACGCAAAATGTTTCGTATTTCCGAAATCATCAATTCGCGTACTCAAAACTTTTCTGCATATTTTGGCCATACTACCCCTCCTCAAGATTTTTTAACACCCTGTATGTAGACAATTCTAAAACAATATAAAAATTTCTAGAACGCTATTTAATAATTAAAAATTCGTCATATTACGGATAAATGATGATTTAAAAAATATCGTTCTCTCGATCATAAAAGCAAACTTTAAGTTGGTTTTAGATATAATGAACTAGAAAATAATATTTACTACCCGGAAACAAAAAAAGTCAAAATTTGTAACACAGTGTAATAGATTCGTTCTGATAAAAGAATAAGATTAAAATAAATTGTTTGAATTTAATCCCTTTGCATAACCTAAATTTTGTATTCTGACAGTACTTACGATAATCTGTAACACCTGTATAGTTCAATCTACGATATGTACTTTTGTTTCCAAGGCTGACTCGAGGTAAGATTTTGTTGAACACTCGATATGTAGCGCTGGAGGATTTCAAAGCTAGCCACGACTTTATTGACGCGGTCGAGCTATATCCGTCGCTAGTACGGATTTGATTATACCGTTTGCAAGCAAGGATCGGATTGGTTTATAATTCTTTGTGACCAATAGCCGATAGTGGTCGTGCAAGTGCATTGTAGGTACAAGTTCTACCGGCTCCCGACCTGAGATGCGACGAGCATCGCAGATTCACAAAGGTATGTAGCAAATGTCATTGTTTTATACGTTATTTAGTGCCGATAGCGTCGTGCGATGTGATTTACAAGCGATAAAGGCTCGTGTTTGACAGATAGGTAAGACGATAAAGAACCATCTTGCCTGTTTTCTTTAATGATCGCGTGTAATTTCGATGCAAATGCCTGGTGCATTGCCCTTGCGCGATTTTTTTCAGTCGGCGCGCCAGGAGAACACTTCAAGTGCCATACTGCCATTTTAGATTCTTCAACTGTTTCGCCGCGGCGTTTGTTTATATTCTGTCACTGGCCTACTTTCTTTGATGTGAATGGTAGTACTTTATTATAATTTTTTTTAATCTACGCTTTTACTAAAATTTAAATAATTAATTCGACGTTCCTTGTTTTTTACTAGACGCTAAAGGTACATAACTATATTGAAATAAAAATGTAAATTAATGTAGGTATTCGTACGTGTGATATTTTTATGCAACTGATGCTTATTTGCATTGAACTTGAAATCTGAAACTGATCTGCTTGTTCACGTGTTTCGGAATGGAAGAAATTAATTAATCTGCTATTTATAAAACGATACTGCGGAGAAAAAACACCGGGTGAATTTCCAGCCCCTTAGTTCGTAGAAAATAGGTTAATACTAGCACTATAAATAGTCCGTTTTTGTAAAATTTACGCAAACATTCTTGTTATATCGACCTGACGAAGCTACAGTGTAGCGAAACGCGTCGTATTTAATTTCAATTAAAAAAAAAATTTTGTGAAAATCAACAAGTGTTTTGTTTATTCAATACCAAATGCTTTATTGCTTTAAATCTAATTTACAATAATGTTTCACCGAGTACCGATAGTTTCAATATAAAAAACACCATTTCGAACAATTGGTGCTAAATAAAGAATGCATGTTTACGACCGCCTCCGTGACTTTATCGTGTGCATTAAATAACACACATTGCATTTCATAATTACCTGTGTTGAGCCTTGTCTTTCTTTAACTGCATTGTATGTACATTTTTGTACAGCAAACCATTAAATTGGAAAAGCGTATCAAAATAATACACCACCAAATCGGCTACATGTACGTTATCTGCAATAACGTTCATTATTGTTTGTAACGTGAGAGCAATAAAAAAATACCCATGGAATTTCGAATTTTTGTTTTAGACTAAATAAAGATGTAAACAACATTAATGTTTAACTGTTATAACCTGTGAGCAAATAAAAATCAGATTAGGGTAGGCGGTGCAAAGAAAATGTATGTCTGTGCTTAAATAAAACGTCAATAAATTTGACAGCCCATGAATGTATTATATTACTTAATTCAGTTAATCACAGACATACATTTTCTTTGCACCGCCTACCCTAATCTGATTTTTATTTGCTCACTTTTTACTTTATACTTAAAACATTATCACTTACATACGTATGTCTAAATAAATTTTTGATTAATGTAGGCCATGAAAGACAAAACGTTTTTTTCAGATTACTGCGGCAATTTATTTATTTACTTGACAATTTATGAATTGAACTGAACCAGGTTCAAAGTAAACAAATTCGCATAGGATCTTAATGACATATGGCAATTAATGCATTAATAAATAAAATTTGATGCGATTTTGTTCACTTTGAACCTGGTTCAGTTGAGCGTCAGTTTAAACCTCCTTTGTACAACTGGCCCTATAGCCTACCTTTATTAAAAATTAATTTGGACATATGGTAGTACATAAAATGCCATTATTTCCTAATGTATAAAGCTAACAAGGACCAGATTCATATAACAAGGGTATCTTTGACTTGGTTTTTTATTGCTCTCACGGTATAAGTAACGTAATATTAATGCCGTTTTCACCACCCTATTATACCATCGCCGGCACAAAAACGAAACGAAAAGCAATAAACTCGTTCGAAAATGAACCTTAGACAGTGCTACTTACGGCTGCGGCCTTGTTTGGTATAGAACAGTTTGTGAATTGTAACATTTAAAAATCTTAATAACTTACAGTCGGTTTTATGAATTTGAAATAATTTGAAATGTTCTATACATACACGTAACTTACCACCTATGTGAACGTCAAATGTAACAGTATTAAAATGTATTTAAAAAGCTAATGAATCTCCATCATGATTGCGTTTTTCTTTTTATGAAAAAATAAAGAAACGAAAGTCCTTCGATGATATACGATGGTCCAAAAGTAATCCAATAGTTGATAATAAAGGAGATTCAGGGCGTTAAAATCTAAGTTTTAATTTCAATTTTCTTCAGTAATTTCGTTTTGGTTTTTGGCTGTGTCCCATTACTTTTGGATAACCTTGTATAAAAAATTCTCCTCCGAAACAAAAGCAGAAGTTATGTACCACGGGCGACATAAAAAATGAGGTGGTGCTCTAATGTAAACGGATGTTTCAGAAAACCGTTGCTTTGGTATCGAAATTAATTCGACATGTAAATTTATTTATTATGATCACATTGCTATGAAAATGACTACAAACTGAAGTTTCATTTACATTAGTAAAAAAACGTTAAAATCACTGCTAAGACTTGTCCTCATTTTTTCTGGCGCCGGTGGTACCTAATAGAAATGTCAGAAATTTCAAATTGTTCTATTGTTTGGGAAAAGTCTTTCTCTTTTCTAAGAAAACAAAAGACGGTGCAAAACATTGTTCTTTCTTAATTTTAAAAGAAATAAGAAAGCGAGGTAGCGATAAAATTGTTTCATTTTTTTTAAAACAAAAAAGTAAAAGATGAAAAGGTGATTTTTTTAATTGTTCTTTCTCTTTATTATTCGCTTGCGTAACACTACTTTTTTCTTTAATTTTAAAAGAAATAAGAAAGAAGTAGAGATCAAATTGTTTAAAAAAATGCCAAAGTTGTCCCGCTCTTTTAAGTATGGAGATAAAAATATAATTGTTAACTACAGACTTATCTTTTTATTACCCTTTATTACCAATATTCTTAAAAATTATAGAAAAAGTGCTTAGCATTCAAATAATAAATTTTTTTGATGAAAATAATCTTATTAGTACCTAATCAATATGGTTTCAGGAAAAATCGTAATACAACTGATGCTTTCTTGCATTTTGTAAATAATACTATACACTGCTTTGAAATACACTAATTTTCTGCGACTTAAGGCGTTTGATTGCGTATCTCGTTCAATTTTATTTGATAAACTCAAACATTATAAGTTCGATCCTAATAGCATAAATCTACTTAAATCATATTTATCTAGTAGAAAACAACAAGTTTATTTAAATGGTAATTTATCTGCTGAAGCAACAGTAACTATTGGTGTACCTCAAGGCTGCATTTTAGGACCTCTTCTATTTCTGATTTACTTTAATGATTTCTCCAACTGTGTACCGAACATTGACTGCTTGTTTTTTGCTGATGATACTACCTTAAATGTTAATGATAATTTTAATATATCACAAAATCTTTAAACCGGACACTAATTAGCGCACAAAACACTTAACGTTTCGCCGTCGCTCGACCGGTTTAAAGATTTTGTGATACAATTTTCATCGGACAAGAACCAACTTTAAATTCGAATATAGTATAACTTGAACAGGCGTCTATTGACCACATCTGCTGATTGGTTTGCTTCTAACAAACTTAAATGTTGCGAAAACTAAAAAGGTTTTGTTCTCTTTAAATAAAGTAAACTATCCTTGCCCTAATTCGGTTGAGTTTTTAGGTGTTCATCTGGATCCAAAGTTACAATGGAATTCACATATTAATGAATTATCTGGTAAATTATGCAGTAATATTTTCCTACTTCGAAACCTTGCCAACAAGGCCTTAGGGCAAGCATTACCAACAGCTTATTATCTGGGGACATTGTCCTGGACCGAGTTTTTGCTCTTCAAATGCCTGTTTTAGACGGTCATATTTTTTGTACAAATTTGTGACAAATTGAGAGAGATAAGCTACCACAGCGAATGTTGATTGGCTGAATTGGCACTTCTCACTTACTTCGTAACAAATTTGATACAAAAATAGGACCGTGTAAAACAGGCAAAAGAAAGGCTATTAGAGTAATAGGAAATCTGGGTTTCAGAGACGACTGTAGGCAAAAATCTCGTGAATTTCAGATTTTGACTTTTCCGTCTGTTTTTATAGTGCAATGTCACCTCAATACTCTTGTACTTCATCAAGATGTTCACTCCTACAATACTACACATAGTAAAAATATACGTCCTCAATTTTTCAGGTTAAATAAATCGAAAAACGGAGCAAATAATATATGTATGAAACTTTATAATCGATTACCAATAATAGTACGAAAGTGGTCGCTCAAAACATTTAAATTGAAATTAGTATCACTCTTAAAAGACAATATTCTTTTTATTCAATTGATGAATTTTTTGAATTTTTTAAACACACGCAAACTTTTGTGTAAGCATATTGGGGATCACCCTATTATCTCTCTTTTTGGTTAACCTATTATACTGCTGCGTGGTAGTACTTGCTAATGTTTGCTTTTGACTTGACTTTTGTAAAACATTTTTTGTTATTTGCACCAATAAAGTACTTTCTTACTTAACTTGATCAATTTTATTGTTTCGAAAAACTAAGACGTTTCATAAAAAACAAAAAAAAAAAACAAAAGATAATCGTTTGTGTGACACTACTTTTTTTTTCCTAATTTTAAAAACACTAAGAGAGGACGAAGAAAGATCGCTGAAATTATAAGTTTTGATCGCATTAATAAAAAAAATGAACAAAAATCTATGGTTTCTTACGTTCTTCTTTGTTCATAAAAAACAACAAGAAATAACATTTATGAATTTCTTAAACATAAGGAAAAAAATACGAAAAGTAGCGTTCCCTCGTTTTTTTTTAAACACTATTTTGTGAACGCCATTTTTCGTATCTTTTTTCCTTTGAATTGTTTAATTTTTTTCTTTTCATTAAAAATAAATAAAAGACCATCGATGCATACCTTTTCTCTTCATTTTAAACAAAACAGAAAAAGAGAAAAGGTCACTGAAATTACAATTTTTTTCGTATTCATTAAATGAACAGAGATTAACGAAATTCGAATAAATTCCTAATTTCAAATTATTCAATTCTGTCAAGAAAGGGAAACAAAAGAGGATCGATATCCCAGCAAGGTTCATAAGCAAAAGACGATGAAAGACGCAAAATTTCTTTATCTTCGTCAAAAGTAAAGGAAACAAAAGACAATCGATTGCATACTTTTTCCTTATTTTCAACAAAACAGGAGAAGAGAAAAGGTAATCGAAATTAGATTTTTTATCGTATTAAATAAAAGATAGCTATTCTTTGCTTAAAAAGTATGTGAATGTTATCTCTAATTTTGAATCACTTTTTTCTTCTGTCTACGAACCTCGTTAGGAAATTGATCGTCTCTTTTCACAGAATCTTAAACTAACTACATATTTTAATTACGGTTAGCTAGCTATATCTAACTACAATACTTTTTTTTATAAAAAAATCAGGTGTATTCCATAATGCAGTGGCTATTTGTCACTTTATAAAAATAATTTCTTAACCACTACTTTTAAATCACTCATTGAAGACGTATTTCATAAGCACACGGTACTTATTTTACAATTTTAAACATCAGTTAACTTCATTTGTAAAATACAATCACTTAACATAATAATTGCATATCCTTATTTTCAGTGTCATTTGCGCTTGTGGAATAGCAAAATGTTTAAAAGTGGTTAAAAGTGACAGCACATGCGCGAAATTCAGTGTTTATTAATCACTGATTTATGGAATATACCCGAATGTCTGATTTTTAAATGTATTTATCCGGAGATTATTAAATTCTAAATTTGGCAATTTTTTCCAAAAGTACATAGGAAAAAAGATTGTAATTCTCAAACTTTAAATCATTTTAATCTGATATTGGTGTTGGTTGTACACGTACTTTGAAAGAAAAATTCAAACCCTAACTAAATTGCCTTCCTTCCCTAAAAATTACTCCGATCATAGCTTTTTTAACAAGTTCTATAAAAGAATTGATTTAAAAATTTACGTTGAACAAATTATCTTTAGAAGCACAATATTTGTGTTTAACAAGATAGGTTATGAAAATCTCCTAGAAGTTACCAGAGCTTAGGTGCTTAGGTGAGAATGGACGCTCTTTGGTATAGAAATTGACGACACTTTGTGTAAGTGTCACTAGCTGTATTAACTTATTTTACATTCCAATGCTTAATTTACACTATAACTAGCAAAATACACCGTGTCCACGGATCGGGTTCACTATAGGAGAAACTTTTTTATTTTTAACTTTTCGAAAAAAAATCATTCTTTATAAAAGTGTTTGCTTGTCCCAAAGATTCTAAAAACGTTATAGAAAATATTAAATTTCCATTAATAACAATAAAACAACATAAATCCTGTTTACACTTTTACAAAATATGGCAATGTTCAAAAATTCCGTTAGTATAATCAAGTAAACTGGTTAACTCAAGCAATATTAATTACTGTAAATGTAATTTGGGTGATAGTTATGTAGAAATAAGAACATAATATAAAATAAACTCTCTTCAAGAATTAAATTTTAAATTTTTTTATTTCATTTTTTTAATTTTAAGAACCTGCAAGGTAATAAAAAATGACTTTTGTGAATTAAAACGTGATAAGAAATCAAATTCATCATATTGCCTGATTCTAGCTAACGTGATTTTTAACAGAATTTTAATCTTTGCCACATTTTGTAAAAGTTAAAAGATAAATTTTCCAACTTTTTCAGTTGTTAATGGGAATTTATTATTTTCTGTAATATTTCTTGGGTTTTTAGGTCAAGCAAAAACTTTTGTAAAGAATGACTTTTTCGAAAAGTGAAAAATAAAAAAGTTTTTCCTATAGTGAACCCTATCCGTGGACACGGTGTATATTTATGAATAGAGCTAGCTATCTATAGTCGAGTACTTTGATAATACGTGTAAATATAAAGTTTTTAAATAACTGCCCACCAGAAATATTATACTCTGAATTTGGTATTTTTTACAAAAATTACATTTTTAGCACTCTGTAGAAAAAATGTATGTTACTCTCAAACTTCTAATTTTTATCATAAACTATTGATATATGTATGTGTATTTTCTAAAAAAATTCAAACATGGCTTTTTTACCAATTGCCATACCGAACTTTGACTAAAATATTACATTGAAGAGATATGTTTAAAATCACAATATTTGACAGAATAGTACTTACCTTATAATGTACTTAACAAAATGGTTTTTGAAAATTTGTCCCAGGACTTACTAGAGTCGACACCGCTAACTCTAACATATAGTGAAAATGGCATGCGCCGAGATATAAAAATGGACGCCATTTTGAAATAAACGCAAGTAAAAATAAAATAATAACGATTTCGAACTGTCAACATGTAAAGTTAAGTCTTGACACTCTCGACGAAAAATATATATATTTTTTAAATGGTCAAGAAAATGCAATTGGACCACTTGGTATGGATTGACCCTGGCGTTATTAAAATTAGATGTTGCGCGTTGCGTTATTTTCCGTTAATTAATTATCTTAGTTTTAATTTCAGTATTTTTAACTGTGCGGCGTATTTTACTAATTGCAAATTTATGTCACACAATTGGCGGTATCTTTTTTTTATAGAGCTGGCTTTTTTAAGTTTCCGACGAACATTATGTAAATATTTAATGGACACGTTTGATGTTGTATTTGGATCTACACAATGGTGTGTGTTTTACATTCACATGAAAGTTTTTATTTACCTGCATATACTACTATAAGCTATTCACGATCTTTTCAGATTCAGAGTAGGTTTTGTTAGGGTAACATTTTTGTTAGTACCTCCAAGTAGATATGTTCCATTTTAAATTGATAGTTATAATTTTGAAAACTGACGCCGAAAGACTTTGATGATTTTTAGTATTTTGTCTTAGTAGTCACAATAATAGGTCTGTTCGTACAGCATTTCTGACTAGTTTGAAACTCAAATATATTCGCCAGTTGAATTAATCACCATGTTCAAGAGCTGCTATAAATGTAAAACTTGGATCGGCGCATGCTTCTGACAGTTTCGGACTAGTCAGAAGCCGCTGTACGAACAAAGCTAATAATTATATGTTTTAGGCCCAGTTGTACAATTCCAGCTTAACTTTAAACCAAAGCTTAAACCCTTAACAATAATTGTTGAAATAATCGTTGCTATGGGTTTAAGCTTCAGCTTAAATTTAAACTGACATTCGCACAACTGGGCCTAAATGTTATTATATTACTTTCTTCATGTTATCGTGGAGTATAAGAAGCAATATAGTCAATGGGATTGATGTTAAAGTGTCGGAAGTTTACATTTGTCACATTTTGAGTTCTATCAAAATACATGCACGTAACTTAACCTTCTAAAGTCTAAAAAGATGGTGAGTGGATAATATTTTATGTTTGAATAAAGAATTTAAAAAAAACGAATTGATTTCGGCTGCAAATCGAATGCAGCTACGAGCCCCGTGAACTATAGGTTCGGACATTTTACTTTTTACCTTCTCGTCTCACATAACTTTCCAAGTTTCTTAATAAAATTAAAATACTACATACTATTTGAATTATATATCATATAAGTATGTTACAACGGAAAAAATATTAAAAAGATAACTACATTTTCTATCAGTTTCTACAATATAATTTTACCTGTAATAAATTCTGACTACTATATCTTCGGACACTTTCTTTTTATTCAATAAATAATAACATCAAGTACTCATTGATTTAACAAAGTGTATCGATATCACCTATTTGTATTTACAGAACAGGTATAAACGTCAAATTCTTGTTACTTTGTTACTATGGCGCGTGGAAACGCATTGTCGTTTGAAAATCGTAAAATAATTAGAAATATGCATGATTCTGGACATAGTGGGAGAAGCATTGCAAAAACTTTGTGTCTGCCAGCTGCTACAGTTGCCGATATTATTAAGAAATATAAAAAACGGGATCGTTAGATAGCGGAAAGAGTCCAGGACGTCCAGCAACAATTACACAACGTGATATTCGAGCACTGATTAATGTTGTTAAAGAAAATCGAAGAAGAAATTTACGTGATCTAAGTAAATTGTGGTCTGAAAAACTTGGAAAATCAGTGTCATTAGAAACCACCCGAAAATATTTAAGAAAAAACGGTTATAAGTTTTATAAGGTATCTATCTTTTAATACTTTGTCTTAATTATGCTAATGCAGAGACTTGTTTTTCAAAGGCAAAGGAAAAACCATTATTAACGATAAAGCAGAAAAAGAATCGTTTAAAGTGGGCTAAGGAGCGACTATTTTGGACGGAGAGGCAATGGGGAAACATCATTTTCAGTGATGAATCTAGATTTGAAGTGTGTGTGGGTGATATGAGGAAACGGGTGATACGAAACAAGAATGAAGCATATCATAGAGATTGCCTCAAAAGAACTGTTAAATTTCCAGCAAGTGTGATGGTATGGGGCTGCATGTCTAGCAGAGGTTTGGGGAAGCTACATTTTATTAACGGTTTAGTGAATAGCCAAAAATATATACAGATCCTCGAAACAAGTATGCTTTCGTCTATAGAGTTATTATCGACCGGTGAAACATATACGTTTCAACAAGATGGTGCCTCCTGCCATTCGGCAAGAGCTACCAAGCAATGGCTACAAGACCATAGCATACAGACTTTAGAATGGCCTTCGAGTAGCCCCGATCTTAATCCTATCGAGACGATATGGGGAATAATGAAAAGGAGGTTGCGATCAGAACCACAACGTACATTGCCCGAATTACGAGAAAAAATTCAAGAAATTTGGAACTTTATAACCCCAAATAAATGCAAGCAATTAATTGACACCATGCATGATAGAATAAAGGCTGTTGTAAGAGCAAAGGGCGATTTTACTCAATTTTAATTTTTAATAGTTCAATGTTAATTAGTCATTTTTAGTTGTTTATAATATATATTCTTGCTTATTTCTGGAATTTTATTTTATACACTAACAAATTATATGACATAAATGCAAAAACCATCTTTTTATACATATACATATTTCGCAAGAAGCCAAGAAATAAGTAAAATCGTAGTGTCCGAACTTATAGTTGACGGGGCTCGTATTGTAGGGGTTCCCATTACCTATTTCCATTGGAGAAAAATTAAAATATTAAAAATGTTGAAATATTGAATTTCTTAGTATTCATTCAAGTTTATAATACATCATTAGTACAACAGAAATGATTGAAGTAATGAGCAAACCATTGTCAGTAATAGTAATTGAACCAAGTTCAGAGTTGAACGATGTTGGTACAATTCGCTCTAAGGTCCCGTTTTATAAAGCCTGTTTAAATTTAAGCCGAAGCATAAATCCTTAACAATGATTGTTGAAATAATCGTAGTTATGGGTTTAAGCTTCAGCTTAAATTTAAACTGACATTGTAAAACTGGACATAAGTCATAGAACTCCAGTGTATAGAATACAATTGACATTTCTCGAATCTTATTTAAATAATTACATTTAATGTATTAAGGGCCAGTTTCATAATCAATTTAAAGGAGACTTTAAAAGTAAAGTCACATTCAGACGTGTAAACAAATGTGTTTTCATATTTGTTTTGACATCTGAAAATGACTAAATTTAAAATCGCCTTTAAATTCGATTATGAAACTGGCCCTAAGTATGTTACAAACAATAATGAACCGTTTATTTGTGGACGTTCCAGAAGTTTTAAAACGCTTGTGTGCGTCTATGGGCCAGTTGCTCAAACATTTGAACCATGGATCAGCCGTGAATATGGTTCTATTACCATGGCAACATTTATAAAGGCAACTGGCCCTATGATATACATCGGCCATATTTAGTGATCAATTTGGACAAGAAACTACTGCCAGTATGATTCCCTTTTGTTATTCTTAACTCGTTGATTACTAATGTGCTCGATTACGAGAAAATTAGAACAGGTCGGCTTGGTTGCAGTCTACTATTATTGAGTTCTCGAGCTACTCTTCTGCTTAAGAGGGTCCAAATAGGGTCGAAACAACTATATAGACGATGCTCGGGGAATCCATTGCTATCAAAACCGCCTTGAAAAAAAAAATTATAAAACTGACAATAGTACAGTTCTTCCGCTCGATCTTTGCAGTTACGTCAGAAAATTATCGATTCAAAATGACAAATTTATAAATTCTATCATTGTTTTAACATACGTATTAGGTAAAAGAATATGTTGATTTCGTTTCTCGAATTGGTAAAGTGTGACGTGACTGCAAAGATGAGCGGAAGAACTGTATATTGATTTACGAGTTTAGGAAAATGACAGTTTTCCAGTGAGTGTAAATGTTTGAATTCACGAGAACATGGAAATTCACTCTTCTAACGTGTAGATCATGCTATTTTTTCGTGTAGTTGACGAAAATAACGCTAAAATTATGAGAGTGTCGACGAATGATAATAATACATCAAGGTATGTCAAGCATTTGTTGACATAGTAACAAAACATCAATCTGTGACATCAGTCAATCAATCTTCGACTTCTGATACGTCAAAATGAATGAAAAAAAGTGTTGCTAACGGAAAGGTGAAGAAAAGGGTTGCTAACAAGACAAGTCCCACTTTTCTTCACGATTTATGATTAAACATTGTGTCACTTTTCTGTCAGCTACACGAAAAAATATTGTTGAAAAGTGGGACTTGTCTTGTTAGCAACACTTTTCTTCACGTTTCCGTTAGCAACACTTTTTTTCATTCATTTTGACGTATCAGAAGTCGAAGATTGATTGATTGATGTCACAGATTGATGTTTTGTTACTATGTCAACAAATGCTTGACATACCTTGATGTTCGTGTAAATTTGATCCACTCGTGAGCTCACTCGTGAATTCAAACATTTACACTCACTGGAAAACTGTCACTTTTCTAAACTTGTAAATCAATATAAGTACTATTATACAGCCACACAAAAAAAAATATTTTACAGATCTGGGGGTCAGTCTATGTTTACTACATGTTTTCGAGGTCGCTGAATCCGCGATCCATTTAACTCCATCACGTCAGGTTTTACCAATAACCCCATATAACCCTATAACCCAAACTGTCAAGTCCTATTACACACAACGATTCTGTAAAGGGAGCTGTGCACCCACAATAACCCTATAACCCTATACATTTAACCTCGAACCCCATAACCCTATAACCTCATAACCGATAACTCCAATAACCACGTTACACACTAATTTGATTTGATCTCTTATCACGGGATATATCAGGCCTCTATAAATAGAATATATTATACCCTAAAATCCCATAACCCTATAACCCCATAATCTTTAACTCCAATAACCACGTTACGCGTAGTTCGATTGTTTGATGTACCAAAAAAAGAAAAGAAACGTAAAAGAAATCCTTTACACATATCATTCGAAGAAAAAGGAACCCGTTATAGCTGTAAAAAAATGAGTGAACAATTTTTATCCCCGTATTGACTCTATATTACAAACAGTCTTTTTAAGGGCTGAATGATGTACAAAATCAGTTCGCGTAACCTCCTCGTGGTGTACATCGGGTAACTTTAATGACGGCGCACGGTCCTATTTTTTTTATCGAAAACAAACGATCAACATTTAGGCTGGGTTTCTCAGTCCTAGTTTAACTTTAAACTCCTCTTTATTCCCATGGTAGCAATTATAAGAACAATTGTTCCTATGAAAATAAACAGGAGTTTAAAGTTAAACTAGGACTGAGAATTCCAGCCTTAAAGAATAGATATGGGGTTATTGGTTACGTGGTCATGAGATTATGAGGTTATTGTTTACGAGGTTACGGGGTTATGGTATTATGGAGTTAGAGGGTTATGGAGTTAGGTGCTGGAGGATTATAGAGTTTAATATATTCTGTTTATAGAGGCTTGATAAATACCGCGATGAGAGATCAAGTCAAACTACTGAGTTACGTGGTTATTGGAGTTATCGGTTATGGGGTTATAGGATTATGGGTTTATAGGATTATGGGGTTAGAGGTTCGGGGTTAAATGTATAGGGTTAGTGTGGTTGCACAGCTACCTTTAGAGGATCGTTGTGTGTAATAGGACTTGACAGCTTGGGTTATAGGGTTATACGGGGTTATTGGTAAAACCTGATGTGATGGAGTTAAATGGATCGCGGATTCGGATTCAGCGACCCCGAAAACATGTAGTAGACATAGTTTGACCTCCAGATCTGAAACAAAATTTTTTTGTGGGGCTGTGTTATTATTGGTTGCCATTTATTTTCTATCGTTATAATTAGGGATTAAAAAAAATTGAATATGTATAGTCAAAATAGAGACATGCATTTAACATTTTTGCATAATGAGCAACAATTTTACTCCCTAATTTGAGGGAGTAAAGTGGCTGTTTTACTCCCTTGGGCAAAAAATCATGACCAATTTAATATTCCATTTGGCATCCATCAGAAGCGATGTTCGTAAAATAAGAATGTCATGTTGAATAATTTAAAAACTTTAGGCTTTTTTCAATTAAAACCGTTGTGTCGCACAAAAAGTTCTACATACATCTTGGGAGTGAATGATTTTTCCCCTCTGTGTTTTGTAGAACCCTCGGGCTACAAACTACACCTCGGGTAAAAATCATATGCTTCACTCCCTTGATGTGTAATCTACTATTATTGACTGTTTTAAATAGAAAACATGCATGGCTGACATTTTATTACCAAAAACCGATTTTCGCCTTCATGCATTTTTCAAAATTTAAACTTGCAAGAAAATTTAAATTTTCTAATTAAAAAAAAAATACCTGTGAAAACAATTTGCTAACAACAATTGTAATTTTTCCTTAAAAATCTAAATTTTTTAGAAACAATTTACAAATACTGTTGACTTATACAATTTTTCAAAGAAAATGTTAGATTCTTTTTTTAGTCATTTGATTAAAACGTTAGTTTCCCTTCGTAAAATATAATTTTTGGCGTAAATCAATTGTTTCTCAAGCATTTTTTTTAAGATTTGAATTTTTCTTTGAAGAAAGATTTATAATTGGAAAGTGTTTACACTTAATTTCATTACTTGAATCCTTGCATTTATTCTTCCAAGAAATTTTTATTGCCCATTTACTTGGATGACTGGTAATTTTATTAAAATATATCTATTTCGTGACATGTTTATTTATAATTGGTTTTTACATATTAATTTAACGAGTTTCTTAAGTGTGTAAAAACATCTGTCGTCATTAATTGACAATCATTATCTAATTACATTAAATACAAAACATTTTCTGTGTACATAGAATCCAGTGTAGCTACGAGATTACAACCTCGTTCGAGGGATGAGAAAAAAGTCACCGAATCAAGTAAACAAAAGGGCGCTGCTTCCGAAGAAACCATGGACTCTACAAAGCCCGGCACGGACGACGTTTACGAGTTCAAATCCGTGAAAGAAACCGACACTTCCCCGGAACGCAAGAATTCAGACGCAATGGACGTGGAGAATGACGAGGTGGATCCGTTGGGTTCATCGAACGCGCAGGGGGAAGAAAGTGGGAAAAGAAATTTTTCGGAAATGTCGGAAAACCTCGAGGAAAACACCGCCAATGACGATGAATCCAGGCGGAAGAAGAGGAAAGATGAGAGCGGAAAAGAATCGAAAACGTCGACGCCGCAGAGAAACGTTGGACAAGGCAAGGCGCAAGCTGGAAAACAAACGGGAGGAGCGCAAACCAAATCTGGAAATGCAAGCGCAGCGAAGGCCAATGCAGAAAGGAAAAGCCCCTGCGCCAGTCCTAAACCCACGAATGTCAGCGATGCCGAAATTGAAGACGGAAAGTCAGATCTGAAGGTCCCCCCGTTGAAAATTGTCATCCCTCAAAGTTCCACGAGCGAGCAAGAAACTGGGCAAAGCAGGAATGGGAAGAATAGTTCGCAAAGGTCGCAAGCTTTGCCGTATGTTGTTCCAAGTTCGAATAGTAGCGAAAGTAGTGAGAAGGAAAACGCAGGTGGCACGACCAGTCCTACGGAAAACACGGGGAAAAACGATGATAAGAAGGATGTATCGGGAACAGCAGGGGATGATCAGGTATGGAAAATATCCAAGAATTTATTCTAATATAAACAATTAGGGATTTGAAAAACAATTGAATGTCGAATGATTAAAACAGAAAAAATATGCCTGGTTGACATTTTATTGACAGTTTAAAAATAATTTTAAAAAAATTACTGCTAATTGAATAACGAACGAATAAATTGACAAAAATACGTTTAGTATTGGTTCAGATTTATTTTCTAGTGTTACAAAGAAATAAAAAAGAACAATTGAATATGGAACGGAAACAAGAAAACGTTTGCACATAAAAATCATTAATGCATATAAATATCAAACTTTTTTAAATTGACATTTGTGAGAATAAAAAAATTAGATATTGTCATTGTTTACTGTGAACAAGCTGTACAGTGTACATTATAAATTAAAAAAGGTGTAGATTTCTTGCAATTAGTTGCACCTGCCGAAACATTAATTTTTTTATCCAAAGTTTATATTTTTTCAACATGAACTGTTATCAATGTTAAATAAATTTTTTAGAAAAAGTGAATCAGCAGATGCAACTTTGTAGTTTGATATTCATGCAGAAAAATTTTATGCCCACACTACTTATCTCAAGTAACTTTATGTTTTTTACGCCCTTTTTAGATGGTTACCATTCTTGTAACAAATTTGTTATCAAATTGACATACTAACTATTTTTGTTAACAAATATAATACCGTCTAATATACACTTTTTAATTGGTATATTTAATTTTTATATTAAATATTGTAACAAATTTGTTACCAAATCTGTGTGACCGTCTAAAACGGGCGTTACAAAATACATTATAACCGTCAATGTTATTCTATTTTGGTTTTTTAATGAATGAATTAATGTTTTAAAAAGTAGCTCATTAAAAAGCACTTGAAATATTATTTCGTTAGGTTTCATAAAACATTTTAGCGCAATTTGTTTAAAAGGAAATATGAAGAAAATGGAATTCTGATTTTTTAATGCTGGGAAATTGTAGTCTTAAAATGAATTTTGAATAGTCCTGCAGTTCTTCAGAAACTATTAGAAGTGATTATTAACTCTTCTTTATACACAGGCCCCTTCACTTCTTGTTAGGCTGCTGATGTGATAATCCTTATGCGTGATTGGCTCCTAATCAGTATATTTCATCAAGATAAATTGTAGTAATCCTTCCTAGAGGGTTTTTTTAGAATAAGAAATCCCTTGTGGGTGTAAACGACATGGACTATTGTTTCTTCCATTTCGATTAGCACTTAGTGCCATCTCATCCACCAGGTTGTTCACATCCACCATGGCAAGGCTATATTAATAATATTTAGTAACGTGTTTGTCGCAATTCGTCGTTTGTCAGCACTACTTATTAAAGATACTTGAAAATTATTGGTTTAGTATTTTTGAATTTTGAAAACTTAAGAAACATTTATTTAATACATATTCAATATTATTTAGGAGTAATAGTTTTTCCAAATTCTTTCGAATTACTCAATGTTTTGAGTTCTTAGAAAAATTTGGTAATTCAAGAGCTAATTAAATATGTAGGTACGTCGTTATTGTTTTCGTTATCCCTAGAAGAATTTACGTTTGAAAAATGTTGCCGAATCTGGTGTGGGTGTAGGTTATTAAGGATTATTCAATTTTATGCGTTCCGTAGTAAGTATACAGAAAAGTCATTTGAATGTCAAATTTTTAGAAACATACAAAAAGAAGAACGCTTTTAATAATTCTATTACTTACAATACATACATACAAGAGTCGTCCCAATTTGTTTTTCATTGAAAAAATTTATTACCTTTATATTATTTTGTTAATTTAGAGTCTTACGCAAATATAAACATTAAAGTTTAGGAAGTTCTAGGTTTTTAACTTGTTTAAAATTTGTAAATGTAAGTCTTTATTTCTACAACTTGTAGCAAAGAATTCGAAACTTCACGTTTTCAGCAAATTTTAAAATAGAATATTAAACTATGTATTCATATTATCAAAAATCGAAAGAAACAATCAACTGTTTTTAAAATACTCGCAGAATTTTATCATGACAACACAAAATTTAAGTTTAAAAAAAATTTGTTTTAACATTTTAAAGGTTTTCGAACAAACAAAATTAGATTAACCAGGAATTGTTCTTATATGATTAACAAATTTTCCCCTTATCAACACAGTTGATGGACACACCATATACAAACAAAAAGCTTATGAACTTAGAAAGAACAAGAATAAATATAAACAAATAAATGCAGAAATTTTTTTTAAATGAAAAACAAACGACTTTATTGTAGGACATTAAGAAAAAACAATTAAAATTACCCATAACAAAAATGTTCCAATTTTTGTTGGGTCTTGGTTAGTAGTGGATGTTAATGTAGCTGGTTATGCACTTAGCAAAATTAATTACATACTTATTAAAAATTCAAAGCAATATAAATGAATCAATTCATTGGAGTCAATTAATTCTATTTATTTAAGTTTCTTAAGTTCAAATTCTCTTAAGAAATCACCAACGCAGACTTTGCAAAATGTAGTTTCTGTGGCACAATTAAAGAATACATTTGAATATAAAATGTATGGCACATTGTTAATTATATTTGCATGTGCAAATAAGTACACCACAGTGCAAAGGTCATTTCATCGGCAACGAATAATTAATGACAGTGTTACGATTGCATTATTAAAGGATTTTTTTACTTAAATTCTTAGCTTTTGATGAAAGAAGATTGTAACTTTTAATAATTATGATTTATTATTATTAAGCACAACCTTTTCTTTTATAAAAAAAAATCACTCTGTAATTATTTCCGTTTTAAAAGTGGGTTAAATTTGATAATTTTTTCTTTGTAAATACAGAGTGTTTCACAACTTCAGTCATATTTGTCAAGTCTTTTAGAAGACAAAAATGTAATTGATTGGTTCAAGGCAATTTATTTTTTTATTGAGTCACTACTGCTTGATTTTTATGACAAAAAGACAATTTTTTCGGGTATTTAAATTGATTCATATTTGTTTACAACTAAATAAATACTTAATCCTTCAACTTTAATATCGACGATTATATCCGAGACATTCGGTTAATGACTATTATTTTTAATATTAATTGTTTTTTAATCACATAAACCGCAGACTATGTATTTTATAAAATGCTAGACATGTGATCTCATTGCCGGTTAGACTTCGACGAATAATGATCTGGATGCTTCAACATCAGCATCCACTTCGAACTCAACAACCAACACCCCTGCACCCGTCGAGTTGCACCCACGCAAAAGAAAAATGAAGCAAAACAAGGAACCCCCCGCGCAACCCCTGGACGCACCTGAAACCCCGGCTGTATCCGAAGCACACCCGCATGAACAACCCATTACAAACTGCTACCAGTTATTTCTTAACATCAGAAAACAAGTAAGTCATACTTTTTATTTATTAAAGGGTTATTACTAATACGATTCTTTTAGATTGAAAAACGACGCAAAGGTTTATTTCCCGTACAGCCGAAGCCACCTCAAGGTTTTAAAGACTATTTACTGAACAGGTGCACGTACGTGCTAGCCAGAAATTCCCCCACAACCCCAAACATTACCTACCCTGCCAGTTTACCCCCACAAATGAAGGATTTGTTCACGGAACAGGAGAAGGAAAGGTATCGACTGCGAACACAAGTAAGACGCTCCCCATTTTGTTAATTTGTTGTAAACAATGTGTTTGTAGCATGTGATCGAGAAAGAAAAACTCGTTTTATCAGTCGAACAGGAGATTCTTCGAGTGCACGGAAAGGCAGCTAGGGCTCTGGCGAATCAGTCGTTGCCGTTCTCGGTTTGCACAATTTTAAAAGACGAGGAAGTTTATAATTTGATTACACCCGAACAAGAAGAGAAAGACAGGAATGCACGGTCCAGGTATAATGGTAAGTGCTGAAATTTGAAAGTGAAATAAGGGTGTGTAAACTCCTGAACATAACGAATTTGTTGCAGGTCGTTTGTTTTTAAGTTGGCTTCAAGATGTCGACGACAAATGGGAAAAAATAAAAGAGCATATGTTACTGAGGCACCACAATGAGGCCGAATCTCTCCATGCAGTCCAAAAAATGGATTGGGAGTGGAAGCTGAAGGAGTTGTCTCTGTGCGATGCGAAAACCACCCCGAACATCGAAGAGGTGCACGTGCCAATGGTACACGTAAGCGATGATTTTGATCTCTTACCAGCGTAATTGTTTTTTTTTATGAAAAACGTCCTGTATATTTATTTATAAACTCAATATTATATTAAGAAAAAAAATGAAGCGTTGTACATAGCATTACGATTAAATTATTTTTTTCATATCTTGCGTTTTTATAACAAGGGAAGTAAATAACGTAAATATTTAACAACAAAATAAATGTATTATAAAAAAAAACAAATCATAGACATTTGTATTAAAAACAGGAATGAATTGTTACTTCTTTCAATTGAATTTATAGGTATACAAAATCAAACCTCATAAAACTGCTGAGTATCGATGAGAGACATTGCAATGTCCGTGGCGGTTAACCTTGTGGGGATCACCGAGTTATCCTCAGAACTGTCATCCATCACTTCAGAGATGTTACTGGAATTTTGAATCGAGGAGGAAGTTAACTCCACTGCCTGTTTGGTAGGGTGGATGTTCGTATGACATTTCGCAATTAATTTGTCACAATCGTTCAGTAACTTTGTTAGATCCTGAAAGTTGGCCTCAGCAAAATGATTTACTCGGTGAAATAAAGCGGTTTGCTTACTTTAGACACTTGAATTTTGAAGAGTTCGATGCCCTCTTGCAGAAATTTTTGTTGGGGGTAGCTCGAGATTACCGTGAATTGGTTGGCGATTGCCTGGGCGAAGTCTTTTTGGGGCTGACAGTATATCAGATTTGATAGAGAGACGATTTCGCCTCTTGTTACCCCATCTAGTAAACAGCACACTTTTGGACCGTCCTTAATTTTCACGTAGAGTATCCTGCAACATGTCAGACTAAGCAATTTTTTTAACAAGAAGAAAAAGAAAAGATTGTGAATACCTTCCTATAAAATCGCCTAGCCATAGTTCTTGCTCTCTCTCTGCCTCGTTAATTTGCACGACTAATCCGACTGTATCAAATTCGTTAAAGCACGGTTTATAATAGGGGTCTTGTATCATTGCAAGCGGATAAAGTTGTCGCTTAGTTTTGCTGTGGCAAGAGCTGATTGATTTCTCAAGTTTGAAATGTGTCTTCGAGTTTGAAAATAAATCACCGTTGAACCTAAGAATTTTTTTTACATATTTGAAGAAGGAGTCAAAGGCAAAGGGAGAGTAAAATGATAAAAACTGAAACACGTATACTGAAGGAAAAATGAAAATGTTTGGAGGCAAACAATAGAAATGTGATTCAGTTGGTGCCATTGCTATACCATCACATTTTCCTACAAAGCCTACAACACCTTATAAAACAATTGATGCACGTCGGTAATATGTCACACATTGACATGATAAATAAACAGTGTTGCCAATTTTGAACCTACATACATGAGGTACTACAGGAGATTCGTTTCATTTTCAATCACATTGTATAATTCTGGTTCTGTGTAGTAATAGCTTTGGCTTGTAATGTAACTATCATGTTATTTAGTTTCACCAATTTGAATTTTAATTACCGTTTCATTAAATTGAATTTTAATTTCGAAAATTTTGTACCTTGGAGTAATATTGTATACCAAAAATACGGAATCTTCCTTGAGCATCTGCAGGTGTTCCTCCGTCGGATTCCAAACATAAAACTGATAAGCCCGTTCCTGTTTATCACCGGCGTCCAAGACGAGCAGCTTCAGGATGGGCACAACTTTCCGTTTCGTCAACTTCAGTTTCTCGACTTGTCGGGCAATTCTGCGTGAAATATCCTGTTGTCTTTGCAGCGAAATATTCTGTCGATATTCCAGAACGGCGATCCTCTGACTGGTCGAGAGAGTTTCCTGCACAAAACAAACCGATTTGATTTAAAAAGTGAATCCCGTAAGAGATGATTACCATTAAGCTGTCAGGATCGTTTGAGTATTCTATTAAATTAAACAGAGTTTTGGGGCAGCTGATTTTCTGTAATTCTGCTTTGCTCGTTATCTTTGTGTTATCTGACGTGTTCTCCAGCTGCATTTCTTTGGCGCATTCTCTTTCCACATCGTAATGGATTTTTTCCATTTTTTCCAGCTGTTCGTTCTCAAATTCCCTAGCACGGTTTCTTTCGGCTTTTTCATTTCTCCATACTTAAATAAGCAAGTATTTTAAGTACAATATTTTTCTTTATAATTTACGATATCCTGCCGCCAATTTTTTGCAACAAAATATGATATTGTTTACATTCGCTACAAACAGACAGCAAAGGGGAAGTTTTTTTGGCAACACTTTACAGAACTGTTTCGAGTGTGTTTCAAGTTAATAACAGGGTGTCCAAATTCATTATAATAAAAAAAAAAGAATGTATATAAGAACTGAATGCACAATGTGTTAAATTTTGATTAATGCTGTGCAATGCATATCGGGTGTCAACTTTGTCAAAGTCGAACATAAATAGCAAACTAACATGTCGCGACCTAAGAACCACAAAGTTCTAAGATTTCTGTCAAGAAATTGAAGTATTTATAATTAGAATCTAAGTAGCAGTATCAATACATGAAACATAAGTACATCCCATTTATACTAAACCTTTAGGTAGAAACATTTATTTTCAGTTCTAAGTGCATTTGGCACTAAAATTTATGACACTCTGAAAAATTTACTAATTATGTCACTTGGAACCCTACAGTTTTCAGGTCGCGATGTATATTCAATTCTGAGGCTCTTTGACATTATTTATTATTAAGATTTTCACCATAAAAACACAAGCCTAACAGCCAAAAAAAATAATTGTCAAATTTTAAATTAGTATTATTAGATTCACTACAATTTTCTTTTTCTACTGATATTACCTATCTGTAAATTAAATTGGCGAGCAACAATCAGCAAAAAAGTTTGTTACTGTGTTAGATTCCTATGTTCAATTTGAGAACAAACGGATTTAAGGAAACTGGACCAATCAATTAACTACCTCTCCCCCTTTCCCCAGTAACGTTTTTAAAATTATTGTAACAAGTGCACGACAAAATAAATTTTTCGTTGCACTCATGCTAAGCTAAGCTAAGAAAGGAAATAATTAATGAATTAACCCCCCGAGTATTTTTCAAAATTTCTTTTTTATCATAATTATACATTTGTCCATGCACCTTAAGCACCACTGTTTTATCTTTTGCACCCCTCAGAGAGCAGTGAAAAGATTAATTCAAAAGCAACTGAGCTGAGAAAGGAAATTAAAAAAAAAATTAACTGGCTCTCTAATCTTATTTTCCAAAGATTTTTTTATTGTGTGTTATTGCTTTTGTCTTGCATCCTTATGCACCACTGCTTTTATTTTTGCACCCCTCGAGAGCAGAGGAAACAATTAATTCAAAAGCTACTGAACAGAGAAAGAAAATTAAAAAAACGAACTAATCCCCCACTCTAGTCGTATGTTTCGCAGATTATTTTATTGTACCTACGTTATTGTACTTGTCATGCACTCCCTTGTTCACCAGTGCTTTAATTTTTTGCACCCTTCAGAGCAAAAAAAAAATTTAGGAAGAACTGAGCTAAGAATAGAAATAACTAAAAAATGAACTAGCCCCCTGTATTGTATTTTTCAAACATTTTTTGTTTAATGATATTGCACTTCTTATGTACCACTATTTTTTGCACCCTTCAGAGAACAGAAAAAAATATTTCAGAAGAAATAATTTAAAAAATAGAATAGCCACCTGTTGTCTTTTGTCAAAGATTTTCTATTGTATCTCATTGCTCCCGTCACACACCCTTATGCACCACTGCTTTTATTTTTTGCACCCCTCAGAGAGCAGAGAAAAAATTAATTCAGAAGCAACTTGCTAATGCAATCTACTTTTACATAAATTTATTTTCACATTTATCTGAGGGATGCAAAAAATAAAGTAGTGGTGTAAGAGAATGGATAACGAGTATAATAAGATGCATTAAATTCGACTAGAGGGAGGGGGTAGTTAATTTAATTTTCTAAATTTTTATAAGTGAAGAACTGTAGCCCCTTCCCCTGTTGTATTTTGCAGTTTTTTTTTTTACTGCATCACCGTTTCAATATTTTGCACCACTCGAATAAGAAGGAGAGAAAAATTAGAAGCAACTAGGTAATATGTTCTAATTATAAATTAAATTTTTCACAGCTATCTGAGGGGTGGTGTATGGGATTGCAAACAACTTAATAGAATTCAATAAAAAAAATTTGTTGAACAATACAATTGGAGTTGGCTAATTTCCTAAAAAAAAAAATTATTTTTTGCATCCTTCAAAAACGGACAAAAAAATAATACGCTATAATTTTAGGGGGCGTACAAGTTAAAACCAGTGATGCATGGATGATACAAACGAGTATAATAAGGAGCAATAAAATATCTTTGAAAAATAGGTACGCCAGGAGCGAGGAACTAGATAAAAAAAAATTCTGTTAGAGATTTAACTGTAGCTGCATTTTACAAAGTTTTGTTCTGCATCGTATTGCACTTCTTACGCATCTTTTGCACACCTCAGATAACTGAAAAAAATTAATTCAAAAACTACAAGCTATCATTTTTTTCGCTGCCTACCTCTGAATGGTACAAAAGATAAAATCATGAATCCTGAGTGTGTAACAAGTGCGACGCGATAAAATAAAAAAAATTGGGGAGGGCTACAATTAAGTTAGCCCTTTCCTGTAAAATTTGCTCACATCCTTCGCCTGAAGGGATGCAAGCAGTTATTTTTCTGGTGCACAGAGACAGCAATAATTTGGTAAAGAAACTTTTAAAAAACGTTACGTATTGGTAGGGAGGGAGGGGTCGGAGACAATTGTCCCCATACATATCTGAACAATTTCGTTCAAACATACTCGACAAACTCGTTCTTAATTCATTAAAATTTGACTTGGCTTGCTTTTCTCCCATGACCGTGTTTTTAATTTTTTTCCATAGCAGAGGACTTATGAAATAAAAAAATAATAATAACATGTATACTACCAGGACTACAAACATGACTTCCATAATGGTTAAGTCAGTAAATATTTCTTGACACAAAGTATTATTTTTTAAACTTACTTTTAGCACCTCCCACTTGTTCTAGATATCTAAGAGGATATACCCTAGCCACGTACATTTTCAAACAGGCTACCGTACCACCGCTTGGATGTATCGTTTTCATCGGAATCGTAAACGGTTCTGGGCACCTCTGGTAACCCAATTTTGCATACCAAAGAGCACGCCGGGTGCAATTGTATGCAATCCTGAGCTTCACGATATCAGCCACCTGTTTCAATTGCACCCCCCTTTAAAACGAGACAAAAAAAGTGCGTCGGCCTTACTTGCAAAGGGTGACATCCCTCGCAATTCAAGAGCTCTGCCATTTGTGTGATCAACTTCGTTCCGATTCTAATTTTATTTCGTTGCACTTGCTTACATAAAGGATCATCGATGATTGTTTTGAGGAAGTACCATCCATCCGATAACTGTAATTCAATTTTGTTGCCACCTACCTAAAACATCGAGTGTTACTTTAATAAATTTTCGAATGAAAACATTACCCTGTGTATCTCCGAAACACACAGCACCATTCTCTTTTGCGGGACATCATCTTTTTCTAGAATCTTTCTTAAGGCAGACCTCTCTGCTCTGTCGATTTCTCTATCATATCTTAATTTTCTTTTATTGTTTGAAATGAAGGAAATGAATGCTTTACCTATATTTGAGTTGCTGGATGATATTTTCCACACACAGAGATCCTTTGAGGCGGTGCGGAAACACCCTTTCGTAACTTGCGAGCTTCCACACGATTAACTGGTAGTGATTTGCGATCCATCCGGATGGAACCAGCTCCGGTTCGACTCCTGCCATCGTCTTGAAAGCAACTTCGATTTCCGAGAGGCCAACGAGGTTCATCAAGTTTGGAATTACCATGGCCCCATCGTTTGTCGCTTGCATGCATACGTTGTCCTTATCGTTTAATCTAAATTAAGTTACGATTACAATTATACTTGTGTGTAGACTAACGTGGTAAACCTTGCATAGTTAAAGTGTAGGTATTCCGCATTCTTTGGGGTCATTTCTAGTATTGTTTCGGAAAGCATGGTGTTGGTGCCTTCACCCCATTGAAGACTTTTCAAGGGCAATCGTTTTTTGGGGGCTTGCTTGTTGGTGAACAGCACACCAGGGCGTTGCCTACAATCAAAAATTTTAAAGGGAATTAAATCGAAACCATTCATTACCTTCTGTGTTCTCTGTCACCGAACTGTAAGGAATCCTTCTGGATTTCGAGCCCGATTTTTCTTTCGCCTAAAACCTCAAGCTTCCTCCTCAACTCAACAATTTGCTTCGAAATCTCCTCCTGCCACTTATCGATGTTCCCCTCGGTTGTATTATGCAGAATGATCGAAGAAGTTAAATCCCCTTTGCCTTTCCTTATAATGATTGGACTTAATTCTGGATTAGGAAATAAACTGCTGCGAGCCTTGGCTTGTAACCCCTCGTTTTTGATGGGCGTCGAATTCTCTGCGAGCGCAGATTTATTTGGTGTGTCCTCCAAATCCTCATACATCGTCTTGGCCTGGTGGAGTCTTTCTTTTGAGATGGGAATTTGCTTGCCTCTTGAAACACCCAGTCGCTTCTTCTTATTTTTGTTACTAATTCTTTCGAGGGCATTGTCTACAGTCAAGACAACGTCTTCAAGTAATTCGAAAGCTTTTTTCGAAGGACTTGCGTGAACCTCCTTGCTAAGTTCCTCCGAGCAGACTGGTTTTTCGAAATCACCCATTGAAAGGTTGGTGCTTTCGTATAGTTTCTGGGCGTGCTTCAAGGAGCCCTCACTTATCAAAACGTTTTTCCCCGAGGCACTCTTGAAGCCAACGAGCTTATTTTCTTTTTCACCGCTGCTGTAATCACCGCTTGAATAATCTTTTTCGTTGTTGTTTTTGGCTTTAAGTATGTCGGTGTCGACTTCAATTATCTCTTTGCAGACACTTTCTGCTTTTTTAATTGCATCCTCTGAGAGGCTAATTGATTTGCCTGAAGCGAAAGTAAACTCGCATGGTTTACACTTGGGTAAAGCAACTTCTTCCACAGGACTTTGCTCAGTGGTTTCTAAGATTTTCCTGTTTGTTTTTAAACAAGTGTCTTCTTCCGCTTCAAAACGATTTTCTGCTCTTTTTAAAGCATCCGCGGAGATTTTGATTTGTTTACCGGAAGCACTCACGAAACCAATCACTGTTTTGCCAAGCTCTGAATCGACAGGGTATTTGTTTGGGGCACTCGTGTCTTTCTCGGGTATATTTTTCTGAGTGTCATAATCCACACTGTCTTTTTTACTTTCAAACGGTGCCGCATGTATTTTTTGGGGCCTGTTAGTAACTTTTTTGCACCTTCTTTCTTTCTTTAGATTAAACTCAAGCGAAGAATAATCCGGGGGGTGTTGCTGCTTGTCGTATTCTGTGTTGGTTTTGATTTTGGGGCTTCCACTGCTTTCAATCGCATGATTTGCATTCGATTTCGAATTCTTATCCCCATCATGAGTGTGGGCCAAAATATTTCTTGATACACTCGTGCTTTTATCGCAGGTATTTTTTAAGCCCGCTTGGAGTTCGTTTTCAATTAAAGACGAATTCTGTTTGTCGCCCTGTGACTGTGCGTTGCAGCTTATATTAATTCGCAGCTTATTGGTGCAATCGATTTCGATTTTAAATTTTTTTTGGTTCGGACTTAGCTCGACCACATTCTGATTGTCTCCAGAAGAAATTTTTCGCTGTTTGTGGTTTTTACTATATTTCTTAGGTTTTTCAGCAACCTGAATGCACGTCGAAGGTTCCTGTACGTCTTCTTCTTTGGCCTCAATAAATTTTTGTTTATGTTTGCTTTTCTTTTCCTCATTTCCACTAGCGTTTGCATCTTTACAATCATGCTTCATCTTCTTTGTTGTGTGCAGCTCGGCTTCTTTGCTTCTGTGGTGTTTAGACTTGTCTTTTTTTCTTTTTGTTTTTTTATCCGCTGTTGTTTTTTCTTGCACGGCAACGTTCGGATGTTCTTCCTGCTCGATGACGTTTTCTTCACCTTCCTCCTGAATCACATCTCCTATTACGTGCCTGGTTTTTTCTTTTCTCTCTTTTCTATGTGACTTCTCTATTTCGTTTAGGTGTACCTCAGTCTTCTTGATGTTCTTGATCACTTTTATCAACCGCTCTTCGGCTTCTTGCTGCTCGCATTCACAGAAACCCTCGCACTTCATGCTCACACATTTTCTGTGGGTCTTTACAGTCCTGCGTTTCACTTCAACTCCTCGTGGTGATATCTTGTAGCCCACGTTCGTTGTTGCGTGCACTGATTCCTCGGAGTTGCCCATGAAATTTTTATTACGGTGCAGTTCTATCAAGTTCTTCGTGTGTAACGCTTGACAATCAACTACATTTGGAGGAGGAGGAGGAAGAGATGGTATATTAACATTCACCACGTTTTTCGAAGTCACCCCCCGACAGTCGACACAGTCATTGACAACATTCTCTTCGGCTTTTGTGTTTGCAGTATCATCAGTTGTGACATCTCGAAAAGTTTCTTGCATGTTTAAAGAAAAATCTTCGTATTCATCAACCTGTGGTTGACTGTGAATGTACGCAACATCTTTGCTGGAATTCCTTTTACTTTGAGGCGCTTCTTCTTGTTTGTTGCATTTCTGATCGACTTTGCAGAAACTATCACCCCAATCATCGCTGCAGAACTCCATGGCAGATAGGGCATTATCTACCGCAAACATCATCTGTGTGTCACTCACGCAATTAAAAAATTTATTCTGCGAAACCTCACCGTCTAAAGCCAACTTTATATTCGTGCTGTCCACGGTTGAATTTGAAACGTTGTAGTCGGCTTCCGATTTAACACCAAACGTCCTCGTTTCCGCTGGGTACTTATCGTTGAAGAATGAGTTGGTTTCGCTTGAGAATTCATGGAAGTTTCCATTGGAGAAAAGTTTATTCATCGCACATACTTTGTCTGCCGAACTCAGAAGATTTTCCGCAAGAACTAGGTTGCTACCGGAACTGGTCCTCACTGAGACCTTCTTTTTACCAAGCGATGATTTTAAAACGTCACTTAAGTCCTCATCAGAAAACACACCCTTTATTGTGGAGATGTCAGTCTCTGAGACGACTATTTCCTTGCCGGAGGCACTCTGGAAATCACAAGTCACTTTCAAGCAATCACTCTCCTGGTTTGCGGTATTCTTAAGGGCTCTGGTGGGTCTGGGAATTCTCGACAGTCTTTGGTTCTTAACCTGGACGAGGTTTTCTTCCGTTTGATTTAATATATCGTACGGTTCGGACTGTTCGTTTACTATAGAGAGTAAGTTCAAGCTTTTATCTGAAATTAAATTAACATCAAATTGAAACAAGGCAATAAGTTTTTGGAGGCCGAAGTGGCTTTAAGGCTGCCCATCCTTACTGATCTTGAAAAAAAAAACTATCGAAAAGTAAGTATCAATCAACCACACATCACTGCAAAGAATACAATCACATCTAGGCTACAGAATCAATCTGTTACAAGTTAGAACAATGACAAACCCTCTGCTCCACCCTCAATATTTATTAATTTCATTTATTTTTTATTCTAGATATTTAAGTTGTACCTACATACTTTAATTGAATTTTATGGTAGTAGTGTTTTTTTTTTGCAATAGAAAGAAATGGGTTCACTGCTCAAATCGTAAGGATTATAAGACCTGTAAGTCTGTAACTCAATTATTAAAAAGTGAAATTCTGAAGTTTTCAGTAAGACACGATTTGTAAGTGTAAAATAATGTCGTTGAGATTTATGAGTAATCCTAGAGACCCAGGAAAAATCATATCTTCCACACAATTTCAAAATTCTGTCACGATTACGGAAAAATTTGGAAATTTTATTAATCTAAAAGTACTTTCATTTAATTAAAGCAATGCGAGTTATTTGCTGATGTGCATACTGAGCTATCTGCATTTCCAACATTGGACGTTGAACTTGCGGACGTAAACAGAAATCAACGACACAGCGATTTTTAATATTTTGAATTTTTTTCCATAATAGTTATTACAGTTACATTAAGAATGTATTCCTACAAGTTTTGTATCATAAATAAACTTACCTGATGGAGTCTGTGTAGTAAACGCGCTGCTCGATTCTCCCCTGTCACCTTCTTTCCAATCGTTTCTGCTCGATGTGGAATTTGTCCCCCACCTACTCGATGATGCTTCAGATAAAGGTTTTTGAAATTCAAAATCCTTCACGGGTGAACTTCTTGACTTTTGCGAGCCGCAGATGTAATTATAACATCGTTTGCGTTCTTCTTCCAGCTGCCTCAGTTTTTTTAACCGTTCTTCTGCATTACTACCTTGATTGCTCTGCTGACTGCTGCTACACGTGGGGGAACAACTTAAATCTGCACTGTAATGTTCTGGTTCAGCTGGACATGTCTGTAACCTATTCAACAGGTGTACCCGGCTTCTTTGCTTGTTGTACCTTCGACCGAGGAGTATCCGCCTGTTAATTTTGCTTGTACTTAGCACCGGTGAAAGTGGTCCCTCTGTGCTTTGAGTTTCCAATTCCGAAGGAGTCACCGAGTGTTTGTTTAAAGAGCTTGCAGGTTCGGTCATGATGAGTGGGCTTTGCCTTTAAGGTTAGAATCACTTTAAACAACATTAAATACAGGATATCAACAAACATACCTTTATTTAAACAATTTTACGCGTGGATATTGTCGGCGTCAGTTTTAATGTGAATTTTGATGGATTGGAAGTTTGAATATACACTTGCTTCAGTTAACTGTAAAAGTAACTGAACAGTAATTTATAACCAAACTTAACGTCTGCGGAGACGATTTATCGCTGATTTTATAAATACAATTAATTATTTTGCAACAAATTTGTTTAAAACGTAAACATTTTCAAATTTAATGACAAATTCGACGCCCTCCATGCGCCCTCTATCGGAACATTGCTCATCCAGAGATGCCAACTTCCGAATCCGATGAAATCTGAAATTGCCCTCAACGAGCTAAGAATTAACAGGAGAGAACCTGTTCTGGGCAATGGGAGAATCAGAAAAGTTAAAAGACGTTAAAATCTAGTGTATTCCGTTGAAACAAGTTTCTTCCTCCAAGCGCAGTCATTGCTATAACTTTCTTGTCAGTTACTGTGAAGCTTATAGCGTTTTCGATTGACCACACTGCGCATTCAGAGTATCTTCATCTCGTGTTATTACATGAGATTAAAAGAAGATGCAAATACACTGAGTGCAACCGGTGCATGTGAATCGAAAACGCTATTAGTTCTCACAGCTCCGTCGTCCGATAACATTAAAAATAGGACTTTTTCTTTCCTAAATTTATACTGATTCTTACACGTCCGACACGACGTATAATCTAGTAAAATAAGAGAGAGAAAATGCTTATGAATAAAACTACAATATTACAAAGACAGAGCGACATCGATGGATGAATGTTAAAATATTTTTTACTTTATTCGTCGTCAAACAAAAGTTCAACTCGACGGACGATTTTACCGCTCAAAAAAATTTAAATATTTTCGACTAATCCCGTGGCATATTACAATAACAACGTACGTCGGACGACGGAGCTATGAGAACCCAGCCTTGAGCGAAACGCTTTTGTGTGGAGGTCTTATACATAATCTTCTTTATAATAATTATTTTGTATGTGTTGTGTGATTTTTATTACTATGCTACTAGAGCACAAATAAAAAAAAATAAAGAAAATTTATCCTTCCATCAGTTAGTAAACGTTTTATTTAATCTTTCTGCATATTTTTTTCTGTGTAATTCTTTTAGATTTCTACTGAAGAATGCTAAACTGTTAAATAGTTGGCCATTGATTTAAATACATATTCTGAAAGAACAAAACAGGCTCAATTATGATCAGAGATAATAATTTATAATAATAGTTTAATTGTACCTACCCTTCGTTTTTTTTTTTTTTGAAAACTATATCTAAATATGTAAAAGTAACATGTTGTCATTAAGTCCCATCACCCCAGTAGACTTTGGAAGTATGAACGCACGTCTTTTCTTAAAGTAATTGATTAATCAGAATGACATTTCTATTTAATCAATTGACACATATCAAAACGCTACAGGCTAAAGAAACGTGTATTAACGAAAAATTCCAATGTTAAAGCATATTCATAAAAGTTGTTGAAAATTTTGCTGACGGCAAAGATTTACACGTCGCTTCATATTGTCGAATTCTAATATGACAATTACAAATTATAAACGTCATTCAATTTTCTAAGAAAAGATGTGCCGTTACACATCCAAGGCCTACTGGGTTGATGGGACTTTTATGATAACATGTTAATTAGAAATAATCTGTCTATAAAAAATTATTCTAAAAATATGTATATTAACCATTAAGAGTATTTCACCAGCAAAATCTGTTTAGTAGTGAATAAATTTAGCGAAAAAGTAAATGATTCACGTTTCAATACACTTATTAAAACAATGATAATTATCAAATCCTATTTATTAAAAGAATCTCAACCCTCAAACCATATAAATACTTTCATTTTAATTTAAGATTTATATTTGAAAGTACATAAATTAATAAGTGAAATGCAAAGAGGTGTCAAAATTAGACATTGTTATTTTTAAATTTAGCGCCCCTTCTCTTATAAGCAATACGGCTACCATTTCGCTTCAAAAAATATGTCAGCTTTCCAGTATATAGACTTTAAAGTGTCTGGGGAGAATGTAGTTATATTTGACGGATGTTATCACTTTGCGGTAGGTCAGTATCTGCGATATATCGATTTGCTGACATCCGTTATCGTAAAATAATTGCCAGATTTTGTGGTTGTGTATCGGCATGTCTTAACTTTACTGTAAAACAGCATCAATGAGTGCAATGACGTACTTTTCACTAAGCTAAGTCATGCCGTCCAGACTTTATGGCAAGAGTTGATACAAATTTTTAAAAATCACTCGGAACAAATATTGGTCTTGCAAACCAAAAATAAGAATATCTTTTAAAACTTCAGAAAGGATCTTCTCGATACATACATTGATTGGTTATTGTATACTTCAGTTAAAAAGTGAATGATTTTTAGGTTACTTTGGAATTTTTCGATGATCACTGGCGAAAGCAAGCGTAATGTAAGGAAGTTCCTTTCTTTTCAAGTATTTTTATGATAGAACTCTAGTATCTAGAATACAATTGACATTTCTACGATTTTATTCAGTTAAATTTAGTGAAGTAATCGTTTTATAAACAATGGTAATCTGTGTGGTTTGTGGTCGTATCAGAATTTTATAAAACGTTTCTTTGCGCCTGACATACAACGGCTATATTTAGTTACCACTTTGAACAAGAAACTACAGTTAGTATGACTCTCCTGTTCATTCTTTACTCTTTTTTACTTTTTTTCTTATAAATATTTTTACAGAAGTTAAAACTCCTAGTCGTCAAATTAAAAATCGCCGGCTAATGCATTTTATAGGGATAAACAAAATTTGTTGGTCGCCAAGTTTTAAATAAAAAATGTTTCAAACGGCGCTAAATCCCCAAGTTTCTCAATCGTTGCATGGCATCTATTCATAAGAGATGGCGCTCGTAATTAAAATTATTTTTTTAATTATTATTCAGTTATTCATGAAAATATTTTTGCTAAATTTCATTTGTATTTTTTTTCAAAGTAAAAAATATGAATTAATGAATATTTTAGACATTATATTCAAGTGCTTTCGATAATTTGTACATTCGATCGATAATGTTAATATCAAGGAGTGTATACGCTGTCTCACAGGTGGCAGTAGCGTAAATGAAAATGAATTTATTGAATTCACAATTTTAAAAATGTTGTGGCCAAACTCAAGACTCATGTTGTATTCGAACTCAATACCTATAAAATAATTAAAAAATGTGTTTTTCTTCTTCGTTAGCGTTTGTTTCACAGCCCGTCAAGATTTTTCCTTTTATTTAATAAATTATGTATAAACAACCCATAATCAATTGCTTGTAGTTATAGAATTGATTTAAGATGATATTCATTTCATAAAAAAATTATCTTAATTAGTTGATAACAAATTTCTTTAAAAAGAGACATTCAATTTAATTACAATTCGTCGCCTTTCGTGGTGCTTATTAATAAGAGATGGCGTTCATAATTGAAATTATGTTATGGCACTCTATAATCCATCCACAAAACTCCCGGTAACGTTATTTAATATTTAATAATAGCGTCGATATTGACTCTTAAATACATTACTACTTATCAAATACACTCCAAATTTTCAATATGAAAATGTAAACGTCACCGGGAGTTTTGTGAATGGACTATAAAATTATGTACTTACAGTCTTTCAATTGCTTTTCCTCTTTTGTCAAATGTGTTCCCTAATTTGTCAAATGACCTTCTAGTCCATTCAAAGTACAGTAGCCTGCAGATTGGAAAGACATTTGACATATTCGGAAACATAATTGACAAAAGGGGAAAAGGAAAAGAAAAAGACTGTATTAACATAAATGTAGATCGATTAATAATTTTAAGAACTTTTATATGGCTATCTCCTTTTAGCTTTCATGAAATAGTTTTGCCTGTCACAGTCGAAGATCACCTTGCATTCTTAATTCATATTGATTATACAGCGTGATTCATAATAAGTGTCCGACCCGTTACCCCACGTAGTACATGAACAAACAAAGCAAAAAGTTTATGTGAATAGGGGGTCTTAGGTGCATAGTTTTTAAGATAAAATTAATTGAAGATGCACATGTAAATAGGTTCGTTGGCATTGAAATAACTGACCTAACTCACAAAATCATTTACCCTAGAATAAAATTCTAAAACACCTGTGTTTACAACTTTTCCGAGAGATTTGTGACGGGCAATTCAATTATTGCAGACACGTGTTTGGTAATGCAGACAAAGAGAATGAAATGTGTGGCGGCGGCAACAAGCTATTCATATTGGTATTTATAAATATCGTACCTATCACATTCTAAAAATAGTTGTCAGTGATACTCTAACGGTTTTAATTTGGGATACAAAAGCGTTAAATTTTTGAAATGCTTCTGATAAGTTTATTTCTTGTAATTTCGTACTTGCGTAACCATAGTAAATACACTCCTAACGGGTCGGACACCTATTATGAATCATGCTGTATAGACCGTCTAGAAAGTATCCGGAATTTTGAAATTTCTATCAGTATCATATTTTTCAAAGAATCTAACAAAAAAAGTGACCACAGATGTTGAATGTTAACACTTTTAAACAAACAGAAAAATTTGACTAATTGTGATAAATGTGAGAAAAGTGAAAACTGATAGAAAATATTTTCAACAAAGGGGTTCATAATTAAAGAAAAAGGATTTGTAAAATTGTTTGTACCACAAAAATGTTAAAAAAATAAAATAAAAGCATACATTTTACACGCATGAAACACCAAATCTCTTCAGGATGCAGTTGATTTAATTTCAGGTTCCCTGAACGTTATATAAGTTTCAGGATTAAACTGAAATTACATAAACAAATAACTAGAATTGTTTTCCTCTATAGTAATTGTTTCCTTCATAAATTCAAAAACTGGAAGTTGCAGTGTTATTTTCTTTTTTCCGTATACTTTCTAGACGGACTATAGATCGACATATAACAAAAATTGACGTTTTTTACCAAATTTCATTTGTAAAGTTTTCAAAATAAGAAACTTCAAGTAATGAATATTTTAAACGCATACTCAAGTATTTTCAGTAAAGTATATTTGCTCAATAATGTTCGTATAGAACGTTTCAAATTATTATAATACCGATTGTAAAAGTTATTGAGAATATTAAACGTCACGGATCGTAATCTGTTTATGGCCATCATAACAGCTTAAGTATTTTATGAGTTTCAAATAATTTCAAATGTTCTTTATTGAAGAATACCTGTACAATCTCAGGAATGGCTGCAGCGTAAATGAATACGAATCTATTGAAATTAGCATATACCTACAGGATTTAAAAGAATTTAATCAGGATTACCATATATTGTTTGTCGTTGCTGTTATATAAACGTATGAATTTTTGAGATATTTTAATTTGATTTTCAAATTTCATCACGTGTTCTGTTATAAACGAATGCACACGAATACAGCTATTATTTAGCCTTGCCTGATACTGCAGGAAAGACAAAAAAGCAAATCCGAAAATCTTGGCGGGCAGTAAATAAGACTTAATCGATAATTGGACGCTGCGGAGAATAAGGGGCAAGCCGCCCTTATCTCTTGAATATATTGGGGAGATACTAACAGGTATGCGGGAACATTCAGTAGCTTCGAGCATATCTAATTTACAGCTGAGATTAAACTGCGATATGGACGCACTCCTCTTCTGCAATACCGAAATTATTTTCCAACGTGGTAACAATACGTTAGAGTCTTATTTAATTATTTTTTAGTACTTTAGAGATTTATATTTTAAATAAATTGCACTTCTTTTCTCCTGACTTTTCTGTAAAAAAATATGAAATGAACATTCTTGTTCTAATCAAGTAGGTACTTTCCAATGTATTAAAATACATAAATGTGAAAGTAAATTAGAATAATTTAAAATGATTATGATGAATTCTTCAAAATAAGAAGTGATCATATGAAAAATGAGTTAGTTGGCGATGCAACTAAACACACATGTGTGCATTTAGTTCTTCGAACGTTCCTTCAGTTACTTTGACGTTTCTACAAAGCAAGAAAACAGTTATATTTTAAAAAATTAAAGCAGATGCGTAAAATGACTACTGCCTGCTGCATCAAGACACGTTTAAACTCTATGAATAACAGCGTGAGTAACGTTAAAGAACATTTCCGGGTGTTATTTGTATTACAATTGATTGACAATTAGTATTAAAATGTTAATAATAATGTTATCCAAGACATGCACTTAAATTTCAAGCCTACCCTAATCATTTTTATATTGATCGCTTGTTATGTACTAAATTTAAGTTTTAGCAAGCTGATTGTATACATAAACATGGCCTACTTATTTGAAAACTATTCTTTTCTATTCTAATTATCTCGTCATTTTATAAGCACATTTAAGAAATTTTGATAACTCTGTAAAGGAAAAGAAAATCTTTATTCAATGAATTACAAAAATTACTACATAATTAACTATCTAATAGTTGGCTAAAATTACAGTTTACAATGGCGTAGATACATGAAGATTACCAAATCAGATGATAGATTACCAGAATTGAATATTTTCTTTGAAGTTGTGATTTGGTAAGTATTTTTTTAAAAAAAGTTAAATCTAGTGGCAAAAATGACAAGGATGAAAATTTCCATCTAAATATCTAAATATACCAAGCTCAATAGTACACAAAAAGAACTATCTAGGAATTTTGTTGCTACTAATTGGCAGAAATTGACAGTTTCCAAATCATTTTTCATAAACCATTCAAAAAAATAAACACAAAAAACATCATCTTAAAATAAAAATACAGGGTGTTTACGGTCTTCTCTGTATCCTTTTAGGGGGCGATAGTATACCTCAGAAGAAGTCGATAAACCTTAAAACGCCTTAGTAAAAATCGTCTCATAAGCGAGATAATAAATTTTTTTTTTATTATATTAAACGATTATTTTGTTTTAAATTCTAATAATCTACTACTTATTCAGCATTGTCCACCACAAAAGATGTTCGAAGTTATCACCATGTTGTAAAAATAATCGAAGAGCCATCCCAATTTTTAAAGAACAAGGTAAAAATAATAAATTTTTAGCCAAAAAAAGGTGATAGTAAAACTGAATTACTGATAGCAACTTTACCTGTCAAATAACAAGCGTAATAACAATTGAACAATAATTTTTGCAACCGCCCAAGATTATTTTTATGTTTTTTGTTATACTGATTAAGTAGTTAGTAGATTACTAGTGTTCAAAACAAGTTAATCGTTTAATGTAAAAAATAAAAATTATTATCTCGCTTATGAGACAACTTTTACTAAGGCGTTTTAAGATTTATCGACTCCTTCTGAGCCTCCTAAAAGGATACAGAGAAGACCGTAAACACCCTGTATATTTAAAATATCATACAAAGTAAATTCCAAAATTAAAAATTAAAAAAGAGTAATAAAGTAAAATTCAGACAGCAAATTAAGTTTAAAAGTTACAAAAATTTAAGTCAAATCAAATTCTTTAAAGAATGAACAACGAAGAAGAGATTACCATTCATATACCAGATGAAGAGGTGGCGTGGCTTCAGGACGTTCAAAATAACTTGAACTGATTGGAGTCTTCTGATTTTTTGGATAGGGTCCAAGGAAAAATCTATTCATCCTTTGACATCGAGGAACTGGCCGGTAAAACCTCCCAAAAATAACAGAAAAAGGAGACTTGTGTATTTGCCAGACGGAAGAAGAATAAGGGTCAAGAGGTAGAGGATGTCTAAATAAACTATGCAGAACGTCTGGAAAAACATTAAAAATTATAAACGTCAAATGAATGTGTCTCGGATTTGTTAGATTTATTGCTTTCAAAATTTGAATATTGATATATAAAATTGTATTAAAATTAATTATTGTACTTACAAAATGTTTAGATTATAAAATTTGATTAAAAGACATATTTTTAATTTTTTGACAAGCAACTGACAAATAAATTTGACATTCATATAAAACCTGTTTCAATTAAGAGATAAATTGTAAACAATTTATTTGAACCTATTGAACAGAATATACAGTGACCGGCTGAAAGTTGGACACATAGGTATGGGAATTTTTTTATTATTGATTTCTCTGAAAATTTTATTGTTTATGAAAGCTCTTGCATCTTCCAAAAGTCAAAACGCACACATCAAAATTTGAATACCTCTTGTCAGATATAGAGCGAATCAAAATACAGTGAAAGCTTTCTTAGGCGGACACCGACCGTGACCAGCAAACTGTCCGTCCATTAGAGGTGTCCGCCTAAGAGAGTTGCAAATGCATGTAAATTACATAAATGGGAGATTAAAAACTGTTCAGCTAAGAGAGGTGCTTAAGAGAACTGTCCGCTATGGGAGCTTTCACTGTATTTGAAATCGACGTAAGAGGTACCTTTATTTTTTTAAATACGTGAAAGTATTATTTGGAAAAATTGTTCCGAACTGTTGTGAGATCTCAAATATGAAATCATGGCCACCTACAATAAAAAAGAAATTTTACATATTTTTCAACTTTTCTCGTGTATCAGCGTGTATATCGCTTTGAATGTGTAAAGCTTCAGATATGACATGAATATACTGTGGGATTTGTTCTTCGCTCATCTACCAACTAGAAATGATGATCAATAACATTCATACCATAAAAATTTCACTTTCTTGTGTCCAAAAATTATTTTTTCATCTTAGACAGCCATGATTTCATATTTAAGATCTTAGAATAATTCTTAACAACTCGTACAAATAATTTTTTCGCGTATCTTGAAAAATAAAGGTACTTTAGTCTTATACTGATTTCCAATAATTTGATTTCCTGGATGCACGCATATGGAAAACTTTTTTATTGTTGATTTCTCAGAAAAAAATATTGTTTGTAAAAGTTCCTGCAACTTCCCAAACTCAAAATGCGTATGTCAAAATTTGAATACTTCTTGTAATAAAAATAATAATATTTATTAATCCCTTAAGATCATTTTAGATATGGGACGTCAATTCTAATTAAAACATAACAAACAGTTTAAAATTGGTTGTCATCTAAATATTCAGATAAAGTATCGTAAGCTTTTTCTTATAACAATTTCTTTAGTTCTCTTTTAAAAATGTTTATATCTGTAATATTCCTTAGCTTAAGATCTAAGTTGTTAAATATTTTGCAGCATGCATAATACGGAGATTTTTCATACAAGTATTTTGTGTGAAATAGTGCTTAACATATCTTGTGTTCTAGTAATAATAATCGTGATTTATCGAGTTGACAATAAATTCTTTAGAGTACATTTTGACAAAGACGCAACACTTATAAATGTATATACAGGTTAATGTGAGTATTTTGTATAATTCTTAAATATTGGCTTGCAAGATTCCCGACTAATATTTAGGTAAAACATGGTTCTTAAAATTCTCTTTTGTAATACAAACACACGATTGATACCCGTTGCGTTTCCCCACAGTATAGTGCAGTACATCATGTGAGAGTTGGCCAGAGCGTGATAAGATTGTAGTAAGACGTCTTGTGTGACTTCATCCCTGAGCTGTAAAATCGCATAATGCGCCGATGTAAGTTTGTTACACACATGAGCTAAGTGATCAGTCCACTACACTTTGTTGTCCAAGTTCACTCCCAAAAATTGAATCACACGCGAGTTGACGCTTGGAATATTTAAAGCCACATCAGAATCAAAATGCAAACATTTGGTTTTTTGTTTATTAAGAATTAATTTATTTTTCCTGCACCATTCGTTGAATTGGGAATAATTATAGTTCGCCCGCTGATGTAAACTTTCCGCATTTTCGGCTGAGATGGCAACAACAACATCATCCGCAAAGTTTATGGAAGTACAGTTTGTGAAGTAATTACGACAGTCATTAATAAATAACAAAAATATTATTGGACCCAAAATGGTGTCCTGACCAATCTCAATGTTTAACTTATACACTCCCTTATACAAAATACACTCCCGCTCTTGAGGTCCTGACAAGTCTTTGACTTAGGACCCCGTTGGGCAATCACCACAGATAAAAAAAAAATATAAAATACGGTTCTGACTTTTTCCCACCAACCGACACTGTCGCCGTTCTTAGAAACTTAGAAACTTTTAAACCAATTCAGAATGTTTTCTCGAATCCCAATGCTGAACATTTTACTCACGATGAAATTTGTATCAATGCTATCAAACGTGCGAGATAGGTCAAAGAAAATTTCCGCTACATGATGCTTTCTGTCCAGTTCTTTATGTACGAAATTCAGAAGTTGCACACATGCTGTTTCCGTTGACCGACCAGACCTGAAGCCTAATGCGTTAAATTTGTCTAGAAAACTTGTTAATCTAAGGAGCACAGATGTTTCCACTATTTTAGAAATGACACTTTGTAAGCTTATAGGTCTAAAATTGTTAATATCATATAAGTCATCCTTTTTATGAATTGGGATAGTCATTGACGATTTGAGAATATCAGAAAAATGTCCTTCAAGTATTGATTCATTTATCAGATTGGCCAAAGAGTCTGCGATGTGTTTAATTGCTTTCACTTGCAATTCATCTGGACCAGCGCTCTTGCTGTTTCTTAAGTTCTTTATTATTTTTAAAACATCTTCGCATTTAAAACATCTTTGCATTCATTTTACAAGTGGTGCAATCTTTAGAGATCTCATTACCGAAATGTTCCTGCAACGCGATTTGAGTGACAGAAGAGAAAGCGTTTGCTACTGCTTCAGAATCCGTTATGAATTTTGTCTTCCTGTCTAAGTTATATTTTTTGGGGTTCTTTTCTATTTCGGCCTAATTTTGAATTGACGAGACGCCAAGATTCGTGTACTTTGTTCTGTGCGGTTGAAATTCTGTATCCATTGTAACTCTTATTTGTTTCCGAGATAAGCTTTTTATAATTTAGTTTCTGTCACTTGTAGTAGTTTGATAAGTTTAAGTCGTTTGTATATCTCAATAGAGAGAACAAGTCTTTCAAATTTCTGCTAGCAATTTTTATTTCAGGAGTAATCCATTTAGCAGTCGATTGTGTCCGTATGGTGCTTTGAATATGAATCGTTTTGTTGTAAATGCCACATAAAATTTCCATGAAAATACTAAATTTATCGTTAGGGTTGATGCCGGTTGTGTTGATGGAATTCCACTTGATGTTGTTTATTTGAATAAAGAAATCGTTTAAAGTATAGTGGTTGAGCATGCGGAATTCTCTGGGAGAAGGAGTTTCTTTATTGTCATTGATTGTGTTGTATTCCATTAACTGAGCGTGGCGCCTCCACCATGTCACGAGTCCGGGTTTTACTTTTGCGCGTACGGTGACACGCACGGAATTTTTGGCGCCTCCACCATGTCACGAGCTTGCGGTGCTCGGGGGTTGCGTAGCTCAGGGATGCGCCTTCACTATGTCACGGTAAAGCCCAAGCCTTCACCATGTCGCGGTATGGGCGTAGGTCGATGGTAGTAGATGGTAGAGCTTGAAACGCAGTTGTTTAAAAAAGAAATTAATACCTCTTTATTCACGAAAAATTAAATAAATTTAGTGCGAGGGTTCGTCTTGAAGTGTTGGGAATGCGGTCCGGGTGTTTACGGCGACGACTAGCTCACGTCGTTCCTTTTCTGGACGGAGTGGTATCGTTTCCCTTGGCTGGCGGGGGAAGAGGGTCCTCGTTCCCGGGTCGGTACTGTAGATGGTCGGCAGGGTTGCGGCAGCTCGATGCAATGGCGTTCCGGCGTAGGAGAGCGTCTCGATGGCGTGGCGTCGGTACTGTAGATGGCCACGGAGTCGATTGGGTAGAGCGACTTACATGACTGTATCACTCTTCACTCCGACTGACTGACTCCATCATTACTTCACTCCGATTGACTGTTGACGGACGGACTGTGTTCTCAATTTTGGCCCGCACTTTAAATACACGTTTTTCGGCGAGTTTGCATGTTGCATCTTCTTTGTTCTTGCCTCGTGTTTCGTCCAGCGATTTCGTATGTGCGCGGCCTTGTTAGCGTAAATTCCGCTGAGTCTACCGTTTGCGGAATTTGAACCGATTACCTACTTATTTCGACACGGTTGCGGTGCCATCGATTACACAAGTTCGCGTGCTCTCGATTACACAAGTTCGCGAACTATTATTTGTTCGCGGAATACAACCCGAAAGTTCTTTGTGTTTTTTCTGGAAAATCCCTTTCGTGACAATATTGTCGATGTTAAAGTCACCTGATAGTATTAATTTCTTGAACCGAGTCAAGCATTTTTCCAACAGAGCAAAGTAGGTCTAGGAATTGATTAAGATCTGTGTTAGGGGGTCGGTAGGGGCATAATATACAATGTTCTTCCCCATCAATCTGTATCATGGCAGCACACCGTTCAAAAAATTGTTCCACTACACTAGAGTGCATTTAATGTCGAGTTTCTTAGCAATTAAAGTTTGTCTGGTGTATATTAAAACTCCACCACCGGAGGTTTCATTCCTACAGTATGATGATATTACGTTGTAAACTGGGAGATACATTGTTTTTATGTTAGTCTCGTTGACCCAATGTTACGTTAAACACAAAATGTCTATATTTTTGGCGTTGGCTATAACTTCAAGTTGATTTAATTTTTTAGATAACGATTGAATATTTAAATTCATAATATTAATGTTTGGTTCTAACCCACATGGGGTGCGTCTCATTGAAGAACTAATAGAATCATTTTTGACTGTCTTTTGGGAAATTAGATTTTCTTGTTCGAAAAAATCGAAATCGCTTAATTATTAAGCCTTTTGGCCAATAAGCATCATCATACAGAATATTTCGTAATCCAAGTTTGGTAGAAATCCGAAAAGCAGCATTGGAGCCTCACGTTTCCAACTTTTCCACATCAAATTGATAACCAGGACTTTTTGTTTCCAGGTAATCTCTCACATTGTCAGTTGTAGTACCAGAAGCGCATCTGCCCAAATAAAGCCAAACTTTAGGTTCACTTGCTTTTAATTCAAAGGTTTCATTCACTTCATTTGTTCCGCGAATAACTTTCCTGATGTTGTTTGTTTTGTAATAAATATTATTTTTCTAGGTTTTATTGTGTTCGATCTTCGCCTCTTTCTTGTGCGGATCGTTATCGGGCGGTGTTGTTGTTTTCGCCGGTGTGCATTTTTCTGGTGCGATGACAGTCACAACGGACGATTCCGAACTCGTTGAATTGTCAAGAAATATTTCATCTCGCGTATTATTTTGCATCTTAGGGAAATTGTTATCTTCACTGCAGTGGTTGCTGTTAGTAGTCAGTACCCGCACCAGATCAATGTTAAAGGCCTTCTCAAACCGGCGCGGTATGCGGTAGCGGTAGCGGTACTGCGGTACGCACTTACACAGCGGTAAATGGAAACGTTCAAACCGAGAGCGGTATACCGCACACTTGCTGCGGTACTGCAGCGATATATTTTTGTATCGCGGCAGACACAGTTCACCGCGTGTATTTTAATACTGATTTACCGCATTAATACCACTCCTCGGTTTGATTCAACCAGCGGTATCCCGTTACCGCACTATTACCGTTACCGCTACCGCTACCGCATATCGCGCCGGTTTGAGAAGGCCTTTATACTGTCGCGCAGATCACAGATTATTAACTTTAGTTGGTTTACTTCCTCCATTAGTTCTTTTGTTTTTTCATTTACAATATTTTGAATTAACGCTTTTAGGTCTGCATTTGTTAAGTTATCACTGCATGAGTCTTGATTTTGCACTTTTGTGTTTTTTTTATTTCGTAGATTTCTTTCTTTCTTAATCTTTCAGTTAAAGGGTTGTCTACTTATAGGAGCAATGAAAATACACGTCTAATCACTTGCACGACCATATACTGAAATAAAAATATTTGAAATCGACGTGAGAGTAAAGTATCTTTATTTTTGAAGATACGCGAAAATATTATTTAGAGAAATTATTCAGAATTATTATTATATCTCTAATATGAAATCATGGCTGTCTAGGATGAAAAAATAATTTTTGGACACAAAAAAGTGAAACTTTTATGGTATCAATATTATTGATTACAATTTCTAGTTCGTAGATGAGCGAAAAGCAAATCCTACAGTATATTCATGTCACACCTACTTTATTTACCTACTATCTACCTATTTACCTATTTACCTACCTAAAAAAAAGTAAAGATGGCCGAATAGCAGGTGCGTGCGCGTGGTGAGCTGCAGTAAATTGTTGTAAAATCGTTGGAAGTTTAGCTAATTTTTTTTTTAAAAAACCTGTTAGAGACTGTAAAATATAGTAAACAGTGCGACAAGAAAATAACTTACGTTGTAAATTGTTTACTGAGTGAAAATCGGACAAAATGGGATTCACTCGTGCAGATAAAGCCGAAATGATTGATCTTTTGAAAGAAGCTCTTAGAGATGCTTCTGTGGTCAACAGCTTAGTAGTCAATATAACGACGCAGCTTAAAAGGCACATTTGAAAGTATGAGCAAAGTCTTCGATGAAAAAATTAATAAACTGGAAAGTGAAAACGAAAAACTGAAAGAAAAAATAGACGAACTTGAGCAATACTCGAGAAGAAATTGTGTAAGAATCTACGGCATCCCAGAGGGAGACAAGGAAACACATACACAATAATAGAGAAGTTATTTCAAGAAAAACTGGAATTCAGCTTGTCCGACTACGCATTGACCGTTGCCATCGTATAGGAAAAATTGCTAACAAAAATCAAGGCTCATTGAAATCGAGAGCTATTTTGGTTAAATTTGCCACGTATGTTTCTAAAAAAAAACGTCATTGATAACAGGAAGAAGCTAAAAGGCAGCAAAATATCGATAATGGATGATTTGACCGCAACAAAATTTAATTTGCTGAAGGAGGCAAGAAACAAGTTCGGATTCAAGTGGGTATGGACTCACGACGGCGTAATCATGATCTCTAATCGGGGAAAGAAGTGGAGGTGTGCAACGATGGGAGACCTGGAGAAAATTACGGCTTAAGCAGCTACACCATGTACTTCCGCAAGTAATTAAAAAAAATAAAATAAAAAAGAAAACAAAGCATTAGCAAATAAGTTAACACTGCTTAATTTACACTTAATTAGATTAAGGCATTCTGTTTAGTTTAGTAAGAGATCTAGCACAGCTCAATTTAGTTAATTTTGGATCAAGATAATTTCTAATAATTAGCAAATAATAAGCAAATACAAATAAAAGAAATAAAATAGTATTAATTTCACTTAAATAGATTAAGGGATTTAGTTAGTTAGAACAATAAGGCTGGGTTTCTCAGTCCTAATTTAACTTTAAACTCCTGTTTATTCTCATGGTAGCAATTATAAACACAATTGTTCCTATGGAAATAAACAAGTGTTTAAAGTTAAACTAGTATTGAGAAACCCAGCCTAAGAGACACAGAATTTAGTTAAAATTAGGGCAAATGTACTGAGAGTGTTTCCAGTTCTTAGTTCTTATTTCATTTATTAAAAAAAAAAATTAAAGAAATAAAATGCCTAAGAAAGATTTGAAAACAGGACATCTAAATGTACGTTCATTTACGGCACACTTCTTGCAGATCACAGACCTAATCCTAAACTCGGACATTGATGTTCTCACCATGAGCGAGACGTGGTTGCATAACGAAACTCATCAAGATCTACTGGAGATCGAAGGATACTCCATTGTACACAGAAATCCCAGGGACAACCAGCGAGGTGGCGTTGGCATGTATTACAAAAGCTCTATGCGTGTTAGAATCTTGCAAGAAATTCCTAGTTATGAACATCTTGAACAGCTGTGGATGAATGTTTATGTAGGTAAAACGAGTCTAATAATTGGTACTGTATACAGGCCTCCTAAATATAACACGGGAAAATTTTTCGAATCATTCGAGGAAACTATCGCAACAGTTTTGGCTCTGGGTAATGAAATTATTTGTCTAGGAGATTTTAATGTAAATTAACTAGATCCCAATTCGCCTAAGGTTGCGCAATTTAATGATGTTCTAGATTCCTTCGGTCTAGTTCAAATTATAGATGAACCAACACGTTATGGTTTTCAGTGCGTGTCCTTACTTGATTTGATAATAACTTCAGAGTCGTTGATAATTGACAGTAAAGGAGTTTTTGATGTCAGTGATATTAGCGATCACGATTTTGTTTTTTGCTCGTTGTCATTTGATGGAATTAAAGAATCGGCATCCTGCATTAGGAGATATCGTGATTTTAAAAAATTTAATTACAATGAGTTTAATAAGACCTACACAATCTACCCTGGTTCCAATTATACTACATCAATAATATCGATGAAAAAGTTGCTTTTCTCAATTATCATGTTGTAACATTATTTGATCTTCACGCACCTTTTAAAACTACAAAATTCACGAAACCAAATTGTCCTTGGATGACTGATACACTTCGTAATATACGGGAATTAAAACTGAAAGCACTTGCTAAATATAAAAGAACTAAACTGAAAGCTCATTGGGATACATATAAAGCTATTCGTAATCAGTATACCTATGCCTGTCGAAGAGAAAAAGTTGCATATTGTAAATACAGATTGGAAAATTCAGGTAACTCAAAGGGAATGTGGAGGGAGTTAAGGGAAAATGGAATTTATAAGAAAGTAAAAAACGATCACTTACCAATTCATTTATGTGACACAAATAAAATTAATGAATACTTTGTTAATACCGAAAGTCCACAACATACGGACGAATTAAATTTAACCCAACATTACAGTAGGAATACTTACCGAGAATTCTCCAACCTCCTCAAGTTTACTGAGGTTAGTGAAGATGAAATACTTGACATAATCACGCATTTTAAGTCTGATTCATATGGCTATGACGGCATAAATCTGCGTATGATACAACTGTGTTGTCCTTTTCTAATACCTTTTATCAAACATATCATAAATCATTGCATTACAGAAAGTGTATTTCCGCAAGTGTGGAAAATTGGTCGGGTAGTGCCTATACTTAAAAATAAAAATACCTCAACCTTTAAAGATCTAAGGGCAATTACGATATTTCCTACATTTTCAAAAATATTGGAAAAAATTATTGACAATCAATTAAAAAACCATTTGGAATCTTTTAACTTATTGCCAAATCAGCAATCTGGTTTTAGGTCCCATTACAGCTGTGGTACGGCTCTCCTAGGGATTACGGATGACGTGTTTAGAGCTCTAGATGAAGGCAAATGTACAGTACTAACACTTTTAGATTTCTCAAAGGCCTTCGATATGATTAACCACAATATTTTAATCTCTCTATTACATTACATTGGGCTGAATACGAAAGCAGTACATTTTTTTATAAATTATTTAGCAAACAGGACCCAAATTCTTACCCTTGATGATCAAGTGTCTGTACCTTTGCCAATAAAAAGAGGCGTACCACAGGGAAGTATAATTGGACCATTACTCTTTGTAATATACACTTCAAGGTTTTTTGATAATATTGTTTGTAATTTTAACAAATTTGCTGATGACACGCAGGTGTATTATTCCTTTCCTCCAAGCGAAGCGTCGCATGCTGTTAATCTAATAAACAAGGATTTATGTGTTATCAATGAGACAGCTTAAAAACATGGATTTATATTAAATCCTCAAAAATCTTCTGTAATGGTTTTCGGCTTAGCAAATAAAAATCATATTGCCAATAATATTGAAATTAAAATAAATAATATAATTATATCAACTCTAGAAGAAGTAAAGAACCTTGGTGTTACATTTGATAAAAAATTACGCTTCAAAAAACACCTATCCAATAATGTACGGAAAGCATTTGGTAATCTAAAAATGTTATACAATAGTAGGCATATGTTGGATAATAAATTAAAAACTCTGCTTTGTGAATCTCTCGTCCTATCTCATTTCAACTACTGTGACTCTCTATACGGGCCATGTCTCGACAGCGTAGATATTAAACGCATTCAAAGAGTTCAAAACACCTGTTTACGCTTTATTTTTGGATTTAGGAAATATGATAGGATATCTTGGGCACTAAAGAAAATAGGATGGTTAAATATGTTAAATAGAATGAAACTACATGCTGCTTATTTATTTCGTAAAGTTATTGTGACAGGTAAGCCTGAGTATTTGTATCAAAAAATTAGATTTCGAACTGATATCCACAATATAAATATTAGACGTAAAGACTTGCTAACCCCACCTCTTCACAAAACTACTACTTATGAGAGGTCATTTTCCTATAATATATCTGAAACATATAATTCCTTACCAAGGGAATTCAAGAATTGCTCTTTGAGCTTCTTCAGACAGAAAGTCAAAAAAATGTTGTTACAGAATCAATGGGATAGTCTTTGATTGGCTGATTAGTGTCCTTTCTTAGCAGTACAGGTAAATATGAACAAAACCAAAAAATATTACTATTTTTATTTCCATGTATTAAAAATATATATATATGTATGAGTTAATATCGAATGCAGCCTAGATTTCTCTAACCTTGTGTATGCTTCGGTACAGGATGTAAATCAGACATGAACTTGCTCAAGTTAAGTCTGATCCTGCACCGATTGACCAATTCAGTTTTTTTTTTCTTTTTCTTCCTTTTAATTGTTTAAATACATATAAATATGTGCAGATTGTAACTTTCAATTGGTCAATAAAGAGATTATTATTTATTATTATTATTAATTTATTTAAATAGTTGGTTAATCTATTACATACAATTTTTTCCATGATTTAACTTTAATTTAATTTTCCATGATAACTAAAAAATTAAGAGAAAAAGAATCTGGCTGAACTAAAATTAAAAATTACTTTAATTTAGAAATTACTTTTGTAATCCTGCGAGTCATAAGCCAGGATGGTATTCATTTAAGTGAATAAAAGTCATCATTTGATTAATTATTTATCATTCAACTTTGACATCGTGGAAAATACACTAAAATATTTTAAGTGTCAAGAAAAACGTCATTCACGCACGAGAACTAATAAACAAGTTTAAAATTCATGCGAGCATGCACGCACTCGAATGCGAGCACGCACGTGAACAATATAGTGCAAATGCAAATAGTGTTCGAGAGCCTCACGTACGAGATTTCTTGAATGCTTGTTTGCTTTGCGCAGCAATGCTGCATTATTGCCTTTTCGGCCATTAGCAATTCCAGGCAGACACGAAGTAATTTTATTAGCTGGGTCTAAGTCAATTTAGACAGCACAAACATCCATGGCCAAGGTAGGATTCGAACCTACGCTGCCGAGCGACACGACTTTATAAAGCCGGCTATGCTAATTGCTCAGCCACCAGACAGCCCATGCATAATATGTAATAAAACATTTTTTTTTCTAATTTTTCAGGATTGTTAGATAATAGCTCATTAAATTCAGCAGCAATCGTGAAAATTCGATGCACACAGCGGTAGAGCAATGAAATATAATAATATTTTATTCATTGTAGTAGACCTTTCGCGGTCAGCTGATGCGCTGTTGCCACATTTCTCAGCACGGCTAGTATGTAGAGAGGGCTGTGCTACAACATATGCGAATTGTTATATGTATAGGTGGATTTATTTCTACATAAAAGTGCTATCTAGAGGCTTCCAGTTTCTTTTTATGTAATCAAAATAAAATTCCTGTTTCAGAAAAAAAAATCCCTAATATTTTAAAAACAGATTTATTCCTTAAGTTGTGGTGCGCTTGATGTGGCTCTATTTATAGGGGGTGAGTGGGGGTAAAGACATGGGGGTATGATGGGCAGCCAGTGAGATGTTTCCACGTGTTGTATTGTTTGTTTTCAAAATTTTTGATCATTTCATGTATTATGCACATTAAAGACAAACACTCAGTCATTTTTAAAATGGTTTATTTAAATATATTATAAATCACTTTTATTATATACATCAAACGTATCTATCAATTATTCGTAATCACAAATTCACAATACATGCGTAACACAAGAAATATGTACAACAGAAGTTACTATGTATATATTTTTTGTTTTTCCTAAAAAAAATTGCACATCTTCGCCTGCCTGTTCGTCTCCAAGTATCTTCAACTTACAATTAAAGAAATACGCTAAATTTTCAGTCTATTAATTCCGCAAAATTAAAAAAAATGAATTGGTATAAAAATTAAGTAACGAACACTAATGCGCTGCTATCGTACCTACTCTTTAAAAAAATTTCTCCTATCGTCTATGTTGTATACAAATTTTATCACTATCAAAAGGAACATCTTGTAATACGTCTTCGCCGTTGTTACACAGTCGGCTACTGGAATCAATAAATGTCGCCAAAATTTAAAGTTTGGCTGTTCTGTGAGTGGATGTGGTGGTGGAGGTCGTCCATCGATGACTGATGTGACAGACTGCCCCCGTCACCCATCATTCCACCAACAGATAAGGTTGGAGATGGACCATTGGGGCCTTGCCCGGAGTTATTAGACGTGATTTGGTTGCCCTCCTGTCGCATAATATTTCTTCTCCATTTTGCCCTCGCGTTTTGAAACCAAACCTGCAATCACAATCACCAAATTTGGTTTAGCGACGAAAAATTTGGGGGGGAAGTTACGTACCTGCAGGACGCGCTTGGAAAGACCTGTTTTCTGGGCAAGTTGCTTCAGGTCCTTTGCATCTGGATTCTGGTTAATGGCAAAATACGTCTTCATCGTTCTGAGCTGGTGATGTTTAAAAGACGTTCGCATTCGTTTGGTCCTCTGCGATTGATGGCCGGTACTTGAAGCGGGCGAGGTCACTGATGAGTCGTACGATAAAGAATCCATCGAGGAAGCTAATTCTCCTTGTAGCATTTCTGCAAGAGATTTCTCAATAAATGCAAAGAGAAAGCGCAAAAGTGCTGACGAGCATTATTTTAGAATGTTCCCGGAGGTAAATAACGCGGGAATCACCCTCGCAAATGTTTGTTTTGTTCTCGTTAGCATTATGCTTGGACGAAGGGGGATGTTTAACAAATGAAATCCATACCGTACTTGTCAAATTTATTGTATTTGAACAGTAGCATAAAAATATCCGATACATTCTTTGTAGTCACACAATGGAGTCAGTTATAAAACATAGAAGGTGCAGTTGTTTATTTTGTTCAAATAAAAGTTTGCACTGGGCCACGCAAGTATTCTAAAAAAAAAATTAAGGGTGACTCATAATTACGTGCCGATATTTCAAAAGTCTTTAAATACTGTAACAAAATCAAAAGAGAGAGAGCGTGGATAGTCAAGCAAAAACTAAGTGTGAAAAAGGAATAAAAACAAATGTTGAAAATGACTGCAATAATTAAAAAATATACTATTTAAAGTGCACTTTACATTATTTGATTTCTGTACTTGATTTTTGTGTTTGATATATCTGCCTGATCGAATCAAAAGAAACAAACAGTTCTTGGTTTACATGTATTTGGACTCAAGTGTCATTTGTCAGTTAGTATTTGTAAGTGTAAACATAATCATAAAAGAATAAAATTTCGAATTGTACTGTTATTTTGAAATATTGTAATTTATTGACAATGAAACACAATAAGATTTTATTACAGCAAGTATCTGTCGTTATTTCTGCAACGTTTCTGTTGTTGCAAATACAAATCACAAACTGTGCATGCTCAAAACTCGAATCTTGAATGAAAACTCAAATGAAAATAGACACCGACTTAGCCATCAAACAGACGCCGAGGTGACTCATCAAAGAAACCGGCATTATGCAAACCACGATGACTCCTAGGGCAAGTGTCACATGAAAAGTTTTTCATAATCGGAATTTACGGTGTAAACTATATAAAAGGCGACTGGGTTTCATGATTAGATATCATGTAACTACAAGTATGTGGTCGAGAACATCACACAGAGTTTAAAGCAGAAAGTGGTATTCGCCGAGTGTCTCAGTGTGATCATACTCCGAAAATCGGACAGTCTCTCTGTAGTGAGTACCATGGTTTGGGTGAGAAAGCAATTAATTTATTCGCGAATTAGCTATGTTATTAGAAACTAATAATTGCTTTATTTGATTTATAAAATGCTGTTTCTTCTCGTTATAAGGTTACTTTGAATTTGTTTTGCATTGTACGTCGTACGTTATCGTTCTGAAGTAATCTTCAATTACATTTAAATTTTACGTTTGTCTAAATTATACTCTTTAATAATTTAACTGAAATATTATAATGAACAATTTAAGTAGCGACATCTTGCGATCGCTTTTTGACCTGACATCGCAGTAGGATTGACAAATTGAAGCCAGTTTGTTACATAATAAATCATCCCATGCGAGGCGGCTATGCTTGCTGTCAAAGCATATGAGAATTTTAGAAAAAATTTGTGCAAATCGGTTTTGTTTTGATTACAGCTTTGACAGCAAGTATGGCCGCCTCGCATGGGATGACTTATTATGTAGCAAACTGGCTTCAATTTGTCAATCTTGTCAATCAACTTGTGTATTTGTATCAGTACGCACTTAAACACGTGCATTACAAAAATTCCGTGTAGCTTACAGAGGTTCAGATTTATCCATGGTAGCGCTGTGATCTTAAAATCAAACGCCTATTGTGTTCTTAAGCCTCTTTTCGTATACTTTCTATATCATGTTGAGTTTATCAAGAGTTGAAAAAAGGCATTTACTTTTCAGAAAGGCAGAAATTGCCAAGGGAACATGGAGAGTCAGGGCAAGAACGCATTTGCCTGACTATCCGCTCTCTTTAACATTAAGTTGTATAAAAAAGGGAGACAAGAACACACTTGCCTGACTATCCGCTCTGTACAATAAGTTGTATCTTAATGATCTTAGCAACAGTAAAACATCGAAAAGTCTTCAACTTTATAGTAATTAAATATTTTTTCCCAAAGCTTTAAGTCGTTTTTATAAACAACTTTATCAAAGTGGAACTCCTTCCTTTCCTCAAAGGCCTTTGTGACTCCTCGACTTATTTCTCAATTGTATACTCAAGTCTCATTTAAAGAATTCTTTCGTGTAGTTTCTATATTATGCTGAGTTTAGCTGAATTTAAAAAAAAGCATTTGCGTTTCGAAAAGACAGAAATTGCCAAGATTAACAAAAAAGGGAACGTGGATGTTTAGCTAAGTGCGCATTTGGCTATGTATCCACGCTCTCTATCAATAACTTGTACAGGGTCTTCAGGACTGAGTGTAACTTATGTGATCAAATTGTATACTGGTGCTTAAAAGTATTTGGACAACCGGCGTGACCGCCTGGCACTGTGGAATTTTACCACAAGGGTCATATTCGAACGATTTTATTGCTTTTCATTAGGATACTTTTAAGCACCGGTATACCTCTTACTTAGGTAACAACAGTATAAACGGTTGGCAGAACTGCAACAGCAGTTAGTTATTAATTTTTCACGGCACCCTCAATTGAGTTGCGATGTACTTTGGTTGTGTATGTATTTGTGCTTGTCACTATTTCAATTGTATGATTGTACAAATATTTTATGTAATTAAAATTATAAAAAGATATGATAACAGAGTTTATTCACATAAACCCAAACTTTGGAAAATATATTGTATTCGCAGAGTGAAAATTTAATTGCACCATTATCTGCTGTCATTTTAGTGCGTCATTACGTACGTCATAGGTTACATGGAATACAAGCTTAAATGAAGATCCGATACAAAAAAATTAATCTTAGCAACCATATAAACATCGAGAAATTCGTCAATTTTATAGTAATTAAAAATTTCTCCACTGAGTTTAGCCAAGTTTTCAAAAAAAAGGCATTTACGTACGTTTCAAAAAGGCAGATATCACCAAACAAAAAGTAGAGCGTGGATCGTCAGGCAAAAAGCTTTGCTTGTTTATCGCGTTCCCCAACAATATCTTACATAAAGTTTTTATAAATGATTCATAAGTCCAATTACTTCTAAGAAATTTAAAAAATGAACATTTGTAAGGGATTTTATAACAAATATTTATAGGCGCCATGCACATCTCTGCGTTCAGCGCCGCCTGGCGTGGTGATTTGTATGAAAATATTTCTTAAGACTCATTGCATGGGAATAATGTCACTCTTATGACAATTTACGATTGTAGTACATAATACTTGAGCTTCCTGGTATTGAAATACATTACAATATTCAAGTTCAAATGTACATTAATAATTTAAAACAACTCGTATTTTCATACCACTAAGGCCGCATGTCCACCGGATCGGGCCGACCACAATCGATTGAAATCATATCAGTGGACAGGTTACAATAGAAATACATTTACACGATCTTTAGCGCACGATCCCAATCGAGCCGATTGTGGTCGGCCCGATCCGATTGGTGGCGCTGGCTTAGTATGTGCATGGTTCCTATAGAAGAACGACTGCCTTTCTTCGTGGAAAAAACAACAAAGAAAAAGAAACAGAAAACAAAAGATGACCGAAACCTCATACAAGAAAAAAATGACTATTTAAAGTTGGTTCTTGTCCGATGAAATCTGTATTACAAAATCTTTTAAACGGACACTAAATCGCGCACTATACACTTAACGTTTCACCGTCGTTCGACAGCTTCGTCAGAAGTGAAAAATATAAACACGTTGTCAAAATAAACAAGGTTGTCAACATAAAACGGAAAAGGTAAATTGATTTTTTTTTTAATAAACATAATAAATATTTTATTTTATTTTATAACAATCGTTTATTAACAAACGTACAGATTTTGCAAGTTTAAACGATACATTTTCTAGTTTTCTCGATTCTTTAAATAGAACATAGATGTGAAATAATTGCGCCGCAGCACAACTATTTTCCGACTTATAATTCGTGTCGTGAAAGCAATAGAATATAGATCTGTCAATTTTTAACATTTATTAAAATAAAATATTTATTATGTTTATAAAAAAAACAATCAATTTACCTTTTCAGTTTCCGTTGACAACCTTGTTGATTTTGACAACGTGCTTATATTTTTCACTTCTGACGAAGCTGTCGAACGACGGTGAAACGTTAAGTGTATAGTGCGCGATTTAGTGCCTGGTTAAAAGACTTTGTGATAGAAAAAAATGACGTTAAACAATAAACAAAAAAGGAAGAGCCTGAAACGATGAAGACAGAAAATCGTATTTAAGTCATACTTAATTTTCGAAATTCTTGAACATTCAAGCAGACTAATGAAAATCAAATCAATCAATTATGCTTAAAAAAAACAAGATACAATCGATCATTCTATTTTCTTTTCTTTGTTGAAAAAACAGCAGATGAGACGAAAGCCATTGTCTTTTCGACTTCGTCAAAAGAAAAAAGAAGACGATCAATTGTATGACGAATTTAAACTTTCTCTTTGCAAAAAAAAGGAAAAAATAAAATACAATACGTACACTTTTTTCTCAAGAGTATCTAGCCAATCTTTTCGATGATGAATGATGAGTTTCTTTGCTTCGTCTAAAGGCGGCCACACATTACGTGGCAAACTAGGCGAATGTCGAACGTTGGTGATGTGCACGGTTGCCTCATCCGCCAACCAACATATAGCTACATACAACGTCATCGCTAGGCCTTACTCGTAAGTTGCCTGGTAACTGGTAAATTTCAGTCAGTGAGAGTGAGTGCGGTAAAACGTCACTTGACATTTTGTTTAACTATCAGAGAATTCGTACTAAATTGAATTTTTAAATTATAATGAATATTTAACTTTTATCAATTAAAGTAAAAGCTACAATTGCACGGGAATGGGAACGCATACGATAACAATAAGATAAGGTCCCTTGTGGTCAGTTGCATCAAATATTTAAGCTCAATTTAACTTTAAGCGTCACAATACTAGGCCAGCATCTAACTAGTCCGAAACTGTCAAAAGCATGCCCCAATCAATGTTTAACATTTAACGCAGCTCTTGGAAGCGATAATTAATTCGACGGGCGAATACATTTGACAGTTTCGAACTATGTAGACAGGAACTGTGTAGGAACAAAGTATAACTTACATAATGTTGAGTATCTGAAATGTCACATTGTTAACACCGCTTAAATTTATGTTCAGCTTAAGAGTTTGGTGCAACTAGCGATTAATCTGCATAACAAGTACTTCAACCGGTATTATTTTAGTGTCATTTTCTTTTCCAAATTTTGACAACTGATCAAAACTGCATTTAACTTCAACAAGCAAGCCTTGAATGGTCTATGGCTGACGTCACAAACGCTACCCCGCATTCCACCCGTCCCTCGTCCAACACTCCCGGCATGAGGTAACCGTTATAGTTTACTCTGTAGTTTACGGACCGTAGCCACCGTGGGTGATGTGTACATTTTTCCATGTCAAGTGACGTTTGTCGAGTGGTCCATACAAATAATGGGCGTGTTCTTTATTTCATCAATAAGTCTGCTTGATGGCATCAGTTCCATCAAGTCCGTTCTTTTATTGCTTGATGGATCACTCAGATTCATCAACAGTAAATAAAAGACGATCGAAAATGAAACCGATTTTGCCAGTTGCTATAAAAAGAGCAATGAAAATGGCAGTCAACAATGAACAGGAAATAAGAAGTGAAAATGGAAATCAGAAATGTGTAGAAATAGAAAAAGAGACAAACTCGCCTGGAAGGAAAAAAAGTGAGAAAGACAATTATGGAATTACAGGATAACGATTAGAAAAATGAAAGAAGAAAAAAGAAAAAATGGTGATCGCAGCAATATACAGAAAAAAAAGGAAGAGACAAGTTCCCTGGAAGAAAGTAGTGAGAAAGAATAATGGTGGGATTACAGAATAAAGATAGGAAAAATAAAAGAAGAAAATAAGAAAACCAACTGATGGAAATTTAGTATTTTTACAATCGGAAATTGGCGGAACATTTCAACAACATTTCAACGTCTACAAGGACTTATGAATCATATAGATTCTTAAAAGTCTGGAATAAAATTCATAATTCCTTTAGTTTTGGTTATGCGAGAAAACGCTCGGACAGGTAAATTTTGTTTTTAAAAAGCACATATCTTTATGCAAAAATCAATTTTTGACAGTACAGTGCACTCACGCTAACGTGAACACGGCTTAACATGAACTTCTGTATAACGTGAACACTTAAATTTTAGCACTGGCCACTGTCTAACGTGAACAGTGCACCTCGCTAACATGAACAGCTACTTTATATACTATAGAAATTTATATATCACAAACTCTTTTAAATTGTAATTCATGTTATATTGGAGAAACAAGCCAAAATTTAAAAAAAACATCTAGACCAACATAAATATCATATCCAAAAAAATAATCAAAATCATTCAATGCTTGTAGAACGTTCATTAGAAAATGACCATAATTTTGATTTTGAAAATACTAATATTTTATATTACGAGTGTAATATTTTCAAAAGACGTTTTATAGAAATGTGTAAAATAAAAATGTCGTCGCATTCTATTAATAAACGTACTGATTTTGCAAATTTAAACGATACATTTTGTAGTTTTCTCGATTCCTTAAGAGCGATCTTTCCGTTTCAGTATAGGGCGTTTTCAATGCATTTTTACGAAACGGAATTACATGTAGCGCCTTTATTATGAAAGATAACGCGGAAAGAAAATTACGTACTTCCTTAAGAAATGATGAACTACAAAACGTCTGTTTTAAAAAATCAATATTGTCTGTCAATTAATAGAAATTAATTAAGATGTTTCAGCATTTTGTAGATCAACTTTAACATTTTTTTTCTGGTACTTCTTGTTAAAATAATAAAAATGTAAAACAGACGTTTTGTAGAGCAGACATTTCTCTATAAATATGTAAATTATTATGTATTTTGATAAAAAATGTGCTAGCTGCATCGAATTCCGCAAACAATATAAATTCGTCAAATTTGAAGGAACTGAAAGTCGAACAAATCCCCTCTCCTTTCTAGGAGTGACGAGTATAACGTAGTATTGAAGTGACACAGAAACAGTAATAAATTAATGTGATCCAAGTTTACAGGCAAACTTATGGCATGTTATGTTTACAGAGGTGTATAAAAAATTTCATATTCGTTATCGAGAAACTTTCAAACGTGGTTTAAAAAGCACCTACTTTACTACAAAGCTATAACTGTTTTACGTGTTATTGAATTTCTTAATTTTGTGTTCTGAAAAAGGACAGACTAATTAATTAATAATTAATAAATTAATAATAAATTAATTAATAATTAATTAATTAATATACAGGGTGATCAAAGTTGCGAAGTCGTTAAATGAGCAGAAATGAACTGTTTTTGTTCAGGATTACAGTGATGATCTGAAAAAAATTATTACTCATCGCGTTCTCAGAATACTTGCAGAAGTGTAGTTGTTTGTAAAAGACCACCATGTTTTGTTGGCAAATGAAAAAACATTAAATTTTAATTACAAATAATGCTTGCTATTTCATCTTAAAATTAATAATAAAAAAGTTATGGCGACATTTGTACATAGTTGGTGTATAGCATTATATCACCATGGCTTACGAGGAGCCATGGATAAAAAAATCGACTTTACTAAGATTCTAAATTTTTAATAAAAGAAATTAATAAAAGAAAAAACAATTGCACTGCTACTTGTTAAAATATTTGTACAACCATATTTTTTTAAATAGTAATGTACTAATTTTTTTAATTCATTGGGTAGAGATTTTCTTTCTCTTTACTGCGATATCAACATTTCTAAAATGTGCTTACAATATACAGTGTGTCCCCAGGTGGACTGAAAAGAGGAAAAACTTTTTTATTTTCAAATTTAGACAAAAATGTAATTCTTTATAAAAGTTTTTGCTTGTTCGAAAACCATTAATTTTTAAACAAACCAGATATTGTTTTTCTTGAAATAAAAAATTAAAATTATGGAAAAATATTTACAGTCGCATCTCTATAACTCGAATCTTCGCAACTCAAAATTTTCTGTAAGTCGAGGTTTACTGATGTTTACACATTGTGTACAACTGAAATTTCTTTCTTTAACTCAAAACTTCTACAACTAATTTAAGTAATTTTCCGGTCCCTTGAGATTCGAATTATGAATGTTCGACTGTATTTTATTCGATTTCAACACAGGTTTCAACTGTGTACAAAAATTCTTTATAAACATTATTAACAACATTGTCCGTGATAGAAATGACAGCATTTCTCGTTTTAAACTGAAACATCGTTTTCTAAATTATTAGCGTAAAATATCCTCACAAAAAGAGTCCAATGGATTCAAATTCGGTGAAGCAACTGGCCAGTTTACAACCAATCCATTTATTTGGAAAATGTTCTTTCAAAATATTTCTTACAGTCTTGTAAAATTGGCATGATAGAATGGGCAGGACATCCATCTTGTTGAAAAAAAAAATTGACCATACTGGCTTCGTCTCTTAGCTGACTAACAATTGCGATAAGAGATGTCGTGATTTTATTAATTCATTACCGAACAAATGTTTCGCTTTAAATTTTTAGAATTTTCTCTTTTATTTTACTTAAGAAAAACAATTTCTGGATTTTGTTCAGAAAATTAATGGTTTTCGAACAAGCTAAAGCTTTCATAAAGAATAATATTTTTCTCTAAAGTTGAAAATAGAAAAGCTTTCCCTCTTCTTTAGTCCATCTGGGAACACACTGAATGTATAATGAAATAATTAAAAAAAAAACATTATTAAATAAGTAGGCCATGTTCATTTATAAAATCAAGTTGCCTAAATAACTGACAAATGATATCTATCTAATATGCAAGTAAACAACAAATAAATGAAATAAAGCATCAATTTTAACAATTTCTTTTGAATTTATATTAGTTAAAATGAACAGTTTTATACATTTCATAACAGAATTTTTTTAGTTGGTGCACAATATAATAATATAATTGCAAAAAATCATTTTCTCATTAGTAGGTTTATATTCAAAATCAAGTGACAATCGAAATAATTGACAAAAAATTATACCTATCTGTCTATACATGTAAACAACAAAGAAATGAAAGAAAGCATTTAATTTATTTATAGCTTTTAATTTATTTAAAATGAACAATATTATTAAAGAAAATAGTAGATATTATAAAACAGAGTGGTGATAAAGTCCGACGCAAGCTCATAATCATAATTTGTTTATTGACTGTTTTTTTTTGCAACATCCTGAGACAGGTAAATTTTTAATTTTAAAAAGACACATTTTAGTGCAAAAATTTTTTCTCGATCGGCATTTGTTTTTCCGCTCTGATGTCATCATTAACTTTTTTTAATGCTAACTTTTTAAAAAGTAAAAATAGTACATTACATAACAAATTTTTCGGAAAAAAAACAAGATCTTTACCGTCGTCTGAAATTTTATCAAGAATTTATGTTATGCTGCACTGAAAATCAGAACAACTGGTTCTTGGGGAATTTGATTACAATTTCGAGATTATTATTATAGTAAAATAAAATTGTATTTTTGAATTTTATTGTCTATTTGTTTTGAAAAATTTAATGTGTAAGGTACTAATTTTTCTATATCGCAATTTTGCTAACAAGAAGGGCGATCAAAGTATGCATGAAAAAGTTAGGGTTGCTATTAAAAAAAATTAAGGATGACGTCACTGCGGAAAAACAAATGGCAATCAAGAAGATACTAAAATGTGTCCTTAAAATTATAAATTTACCTTTTCAAGATTTTGCAAGAAAAACATTAAATAAACAAATTAAGAGCTTGGTGCGTGATTTTATCACCACCGTGTATGTTTAAATGAATAGGTTACGTTTATGGTGGATTGAATATAATCAACTAAAGTAAATTTCTAATACTGTGTATTTGTCTGAGTACAATTTGGGAGTCTTTCAATGAAAATAAAATGTACAGAATAAGCACGAGGCGGAATATTGTTCATTTTAATTGATATAAATTCAAAGGAAATTGCTAACGTGATGCTCTCTTTACATGTTCATTTATTTGTTTACGTGTACACATAAATGAACGTGTACAGCCTCAATCAAAAGTAATGAAACGTTCAAAACCGAAACGCTGTAGTCAGAGTGCAACGGTGCCGAGTCAGAGAGAGCGCATCGTGTTGTGGGATTCCGAAGGACTTCGGAAACATTCGTTCGCCATAAGGCTTCATCTCACTCAGTATGCTCGGTATCTTCTCTCTCTGACTACAGTGTTTCGGTTTTGAACGTTTCATTAGTTTTGATTGAGGCTGTACATTACATAGGCATAAATTGTTAATTATTAAGACAACTTGATTTTGCGCATAAACAAAGCCTAGGTACAATTGAAAATTTTAAATTATTTTTTTATTATAAATTTAGAATCAGCATGAAAATCAGAGAATCTTTGCTAATTTAACCGAATTTCAATCTAAAAATTAGCAATATTGGGCAATTCAAATTGAATACCCGATATACTAAAACTAATACATTTTTTTCTCTTACTTCCTTGCATGCTAGCTTTTTTCATAATCGCATACTTAACAAAATATTTATGACCTATAATGACAAGGAGATAACAAGGACGGGACACACTATCCTTGTTAGATTTCACTTCCCCTATTAGTTTTGTAGTGGGAGAAAAGATTTTAAGGGGAGTACAAAAACCGCCGCTCCTCGAACGGAAAGATCGCTCTTAAATAGAATATAGATCTGTCAATTTTTTAACATTTATAATGTTCAAATTATTTTTAGATTAAAAAAAAAAAATCAAGTTACTTTTTCAGTTTCCGTTGACAACCTTGTTTATTTTGACAACATGTTTATATTTTTCCCTTCTGACGAAGCTGTCGAACGACTGCGAAACGTTAAGTGTTTATGCGCCATTTAGTGTCCGTTTAAGAGAGTTTGTGATACAATTTTCATCGGACAAGAAACAGCTTTAATTATAGAAATTTACAACATAAGTCCAAACAATCACTTTTTGCTTCATTTTTTCCAAAAATACATAATATGTAGTACATAAATAAAGGTTCAAATTGATGTGTCATGTTTTTAAGAGATGAAGACTGTATTTCGGAAACATGAACAATCACGCAAAGTCCAAAGAATCACTTCTTACTTCATGTTTTTTCAAAAATACATAATATGTAGGACATAAATAAAGGTTGAAAGTGATGTTTCATGTTTTAATTGTTTTTAAGAGATGAAGACTGTATCTCGGAAACATGAACAATCGCGCAAACATGAACACAGCTGGTTTTAATTAGTTTACGTTAGCGCGAGTGCACTGTAATATGTTTTCGAGTAATGACGTCATCGATATTTTTTTAAAATACCAAATTCCAATTTTTTTTCTCGATTCTAAGAGCTCATCCGCATCAAAAATTTATTAAGTTCTATGGGAAAAATTTTGAGAAAAAAATTATTGAAAATGACGTGTAAGCTGCATCTCACTATCTAATAGAAGAAATAAGAATAATTTCGCGTTGCTATCTATGTGTTCTGGGCAATTTATCAAGAGATTTTTACCAAAAAAAAAAAAGTCCTTTTTCCTCTGCGTTCTCTAATATCAGTAACAAATGTTGAAAATAAAAATATTTTTCAAAATAAGAAAGGTGTATGGAATTGCTTATTTCTTATTGTGTTTTCTCCTCGTAGTAGAAAACATAGCAATGCGAAATTATTCTCATTATTTTCATTGGGGTGATGCGGCGTATACAGGGTGCTGCATTGATGAACGCATCAAACATCCCTTGGAAATCCCATGTTAATTTAGAGATGTTCAAATATTGGCCTCCCTAATTATTTTACAGCAAAATTCCATTTGGGTTTTTTAAAGTACTCTTCAATATGAATCTGTTTGTGCAGTTTGAGAATTTTCATTTCATTTGCTCAGTTTCAAAATATTCAGTAACCAAATTCAATTTATATCAAACTATCAACATGGTCTTGATCAGTGAACGTGAAAACTTGACAGATGATTGATAATTTTGAAAAAGATTATTAAAAGTTTATTAAGTAGAACGTGCTGATAGTTTGATATAAATTGAATTTGGTTACTGAATCTTTTTAAAATATTTTGAAACTGAGCGAATGAAAAATTCTCAAACTGCACAGACAGATTCACCTTGAAGAGTACTTTAAAAAACCTATATGGAATTTTGCTGTAAAATAGTTAGGGAAGCCAATATTTAAACACCTCTAAATTAACATAGGATTTGCTATGTTGCGTTCATTAATGCAGTACCCTGTATATCAGTTTCAATAATTTTTTTCTCAAATTTATTTCTATAGAATGTCATAAAATTTGATATTGTTAAATAGAGAATTCAATGAGCTATCAGAATCGAGAAAAAAATTGGGGGTTGTTATTTTAAAAAGAAGTGTCGATGTCAAGAATTGATATTCATGTGGGAACTTGTACTTTTTGAAAACAAAATTAGCCCGTTCGAGCGCTTTTCCGAAATGTAAAAAGTAAAGAAATTATGAATTTTATTCCAGACTTTTGAAGCTCACTGTATATGAAAACTCTACAGGGGTTGCAGAATAATGTTAGAAAAATAAAAGGAGAAAATAGAAAAGTCAACTGATGAAAATTTGGTAATTTCAAGGTCGGAAAAAGGCGGCACCTTTCAACGCTCACAAGGACTTATGAATCATTTATGAAAACTCTGTATAAAAAAGTGCTCTTAGCAACAGTAAACATCGAAAAACTCTTTAATTTTATAGTAATTAAATATTTTTTTCCACTATTTTCCAATCTAACAATAATATACAAATATATAATATACAGTAAACATCGAGAAACTTTATATTGTATTAAATATTTTTTGATCTGAAGGTTTATAAATTCGATCGGTTTCTTATAAAAGGTTTAGAAGGACGCCAAGAACTTGCTTAAATCAGTGTGCATAGTTTACAATAACAATAACTAAAAGTGAATGAACACAAACAGGGCTCTTGAGCACGTTTCTAGTGTTATTCAGGTTCGCAATGGCCAAATGTACCCCGTGAGAGCCAACCCACCACCCACTGCTCAAGTATACTCCACCGTAGCGCATGCATCATAACTGTGTAAATACAATTAAATACGTTTCTTACCCTTGTCGTTTTGTTTCACCCCGTGACAAATCGACGTACATATTTCATCGCGGATTATTTTTTCTAGTGCGATTTCCGCTTAATTAAGTGAAGTACGGGTTTTCTAATTTATTAATTCGACGTAAGTTAATGCAATGAATTGCGGATGTGTAGAAAAACGAAAAAGTCCTTGTAGGCAGGCATGTAGACGCACTGGTAAACAACCAATTATAAATATACATCTGCGGACTGGAAATGAGAGAAGAAATATGTGGCGTATTTTTACATAGTAGAATGAAATGCCATAAAAACTAGCCCACGTTAACCTGAACCGGTACTTGCGGAAATTGTTTTGATTGGACTTGCAAAAATTGCGCAGCTGATGCCACTGTCGTCTGTCCGACAGTCTTCGGATACTGATTGATTTAGTACACGGACGAAAACTTTTATAATTAGCGAAAGCTCCTTATATCGTTGCATCGAGGCGATTCGATTCGATCCGTGATTAACCTGACGTGAGAAAGACACCATTGTTGCCTTGCATAGTGCAACATTTTCTCCACCACTCCACACGACTGAACGATGCTTGTTCATTAATTAATTCATTTTAATTGTCTTCAACAATTTGATTGATTTGATAACCGAATTGAAGTCTGTTGCTCTATAATTTATAGTAAATTTCGAGGACGATCCGGCGATGTTTTCCCAAGATCGGAATAAATTAATTCGAACATGAACGAACTGCCGGTGAAGATGTGAAATAGGATTTCCGAGAACCGACAAGAAAGATGGCCCGTAAAACACACGATCGAAACATCCAATTAACGGTAAGGTTTTTAAGAAAATGTTCACCGAAGGGTCAAACCTCCAATTCCGAGCAACACTCGAAGCGCTACCTGCAAGCCTAAGGTCGCGTCCAAAAAAACCGAATCGGTTTGGTTTTATTCCTGAAAACGGGTTAAACGAATCGAACGCGTTCGAGACTATTGGCAGCTGCGGACAGGACCGGACTGAACAACTACTTGTTAAATTTAAAATCCAATTCGATCCATTCAATTGATTTATAAATAAATTGTAAATGATTAGATTTACAATCAAATCCTACCGTCAGTTAAAAATTGAGTCCTTCAGAAAAAAAAATTAAAATAAAAATAGACTTGAAGCCATAGAAGTGAAAAAGTTTAGGATCAGGTATGGATAACACAAAAGATAGAAAAGAAACAATTAAATTGGTATAGGCATATGCAAATGGTAGACTAGGGAAAAAGGGAACTCCCGGGAAATCATAGATGACACAAAAGAACAAATACACAACACGTAATGGAAACGTTAGCTCAAAATAAGAGGAGATGGAAACAGTGGATAACTGAAAACAAGGATGCGACGCCGAAAGGCAAAAGGATATGAGAAGAAGAAGAATAAGAGGAAATAAATCAAATTCAATGTACACTAAGTGACACAGAAAACGGAACCCTAAGAAATAGACATTTCTTTCTTGCCATCATGTTTACACGTGTTTATTAATGACCAAAAAACAAATGACTGTATTTCGCATATCATCGGCACAATACAGTTTTGTATTTTGCAACATTCTCATTCCATTTCGAAAGTGCAATACCACTTCTTCAGTTTGGTAACTTTTCCTATAGTCTTTTCCTAGACGGGAGAATTTCATCCAACTTTGGACTTTGAAGAGGGCGAATAATCGAATGAAACCAAAAGGAATCAAAACACTATTCCGAATTGTAGCCGCACATGCTTTGAAGAAGAGCAAGACGTCTGCGAAGGACAATCGAATGCGAAAATCGTCGCGTTAGTTTAGAGTCTAGACTCTTCTTCAATCTACGTCTCTGGATCCACAAACTAAGGATTACATTAACATTACTTGCTCAGATGAAACAAGCAAGTTCTAAATCTTTGGGTATTGCTGATACTCAATTGGGGCTGCGAGTGGTATTACTTCAACCCCTTCATTTTTTCAGCTTCTGGGATTATTGATCCGATGGCGTAGATATTTCTATAGGAGTTTTCTAGGTTTTGGAACACATCCTCTTTCTTGCCAAAGAAAATCAACTCCGTTACTTGAATCACAAGGATTCAAGTTTAAAACCTTCTGGTTATTGCCCACTCTTTATAATATAATATGTTCTGGTATTACCGACTTACTTCAAGAAGTCATTTGCTAAAGAGGTTTGGATCCTCTGTAAAGCGCTTGATCCACGGGCGAGTAAAACCGCAGTTTTAGTCCGCGAGCCAGGCTCGTCGTTATTATTGTGTGTCGATCAGCTGAAAACTGTGGTTTTAAAAGTCGACGAGCCTGGTTCGTGACATGTCAGTTTGGTTTGACAATTACTCGTCATGCCGCAACACTCCCGCGGTTTTACTCGTCAGTTTTACTCGCTCGTGGATTAGGTGCTTAAGTGTATGGAATGACTTTTCAAATCGAGCTACGCCACTGATGCCCAATTGCACCGCATTTTTAATCATTGATTAAATTTAAGTCGTGTTTAGAATGTGGTATTTGTCACAATCTAAACACGTCTTAAATTTAATCAATGATTAAAAATGCGGTGCAATCAGGCATGAAAGTAGTCCAGCGATGAACTTCTTTTCAACTATGCAATCATTTAATGGTTGGAGATAGTGGTTGACTAAATGGTACTTTGGTTTAAGAGACGACAGTTGAAGTAACTAAGGCTCAGTCTTTTCATCTCCAATTAACCTTATGTGGCGATTAATTCCCATAGTGACGATTGTGATCACAATTGTTACTATGGAAATAAATCATCAGATAAAGTTAACTGGAAATGAAAAGTCCGGGCCTTAAAATGTTTTGTACGGTTCAGTGACTTTCCTATCCACATTTAGCCATTCAAAATGATCCTTAGATATAAGAGACAATTTGTAAACAATCGAAGGAACGTTTGAAGAGATGTGTATGAAGTCTTTTAGATCCGTCTTCATTTTGTACTATTTCTGATATCTTAACACTGACTTGGTATAGCGAACGTATGCACTGGAATGTGGAATGGAAGTTGTAGTTTCAGTGGTAAGTTTCGCTCTTGTTTAAGGATGAGTAATGGTCGGGTGAGAAAGACCAATTGTCTTTGAAATGTGGGAGTTATAGTTTGGGGTGCTACATTCCTTTTGGTCTGCTACCAAAGGAATATCATCTTTAGTCTTCATTAGAGGTAGAAAGGATTCTTCCACTCACTGTCGTGAAACAGAAACCCCCAACTCTCATCAATCAACAAAGAAATGCCTTTTTGCATAATCAAGGGTGACTTTGAACAATTTAAAGAATTTCCAAGTAAATCTTCTCCTATAACGACTGAGATCTCCAGATCTTTCACCCGTTGAATATATCATCGGATTACTGCTAAAACAAGATAACTCCATTTGTGGAACTTTTGAGAAGTCGTGCTTTGACGGTTTAAATTGCAGTTTAAAATGGAGTTGGATTATTTCGGCCACTTGTTTCTCACGCCTTAACCTTTTGTTCGGATTTATATGGTTTTAAAAATTTTGTAAGTATGTTTTTTGAGCATTTTTTAATCTAACGAAGCACTTAACTCCGAATTGACAAGAAGTGGAGTTAGCTTGTTTTTACAGTAACCCGTCGATATGTGGGACGTTATAGGAAGAAGATAATTAGGTATTTTACTTCGATCCCTACAGACTTTAGAGGTCATATGTACGTAAGCTTTATCCAAAAAATGTCGCTTCTGGTGATGAATCTCGTTATTGTCTGAAGATGTATGATTGTCAGATGTGGGTTCGGTTAGAGAGGCAAGATCCTCAATTTTCTGTGAAGTGTCAAACATACACATGCATTAAATTGAAGGTGTTATGGTTTGGGTTTAACTCGAGTATTCGTTTGACCAAGCTCAATCAATTTCTAGACCAGAACGAGGCAAAGTAAAAGCAAAGTCTGAAATGCTCAAATTTATTTAATTTGAAAAAGCTGTACCGAACGAGGAAGTTCCTCACGTCTTACTAAAAACCAGTTCAAGATGAAAAAACTCTAAAGAGACCAAGACATTCAAACAGAAGTCTGAAATTCTCAAAGCTATTGAAATTGAAAAAAAAAACTTACAAATGGAGGAAATTTTTCACGTTATACGACACCGGAATAAACTCTAGCAAAATTAGACATTCTAATAGAAACGAAGTCTAAAATCCTCAAAACTATTTAAATTGAAAAAAAAAAAAAACTGTACGAAGGAAAGAAATGGTGTAAACTCCCCCAAAATTATTAAAGCTTATAAAATGGATGATGAAAATGTTGATATCAAAAATGAAAAATAAATTGTTTAATTTTTGCTATCATAGAATACTTTGACGAAAGCCCGAAAGATGTCTAAAAATTTTGCTGTGCAATAGTTCTTATTTCAAAGTTAGTTTTCGCAGTTTCGGTTACCCTACATATAAATCTGTTTCATTGTTCTAGGCCGCTACCTAAAGCCAAATAAATAATTAGGTTTCATGGTCTTCTCATAACAAGCCAAATTGATGATTATGTATCAGGTTATTATGGGCTTTCCACAATAAGCTTTTCGAAATTTTTGGAAAGTGTTGACAAAAGATTCATTAGACGGTAAGACGAAGTTTCAGTGGAGTATTTATTGGCATTTTATTAGCATGGTTATTTAGAGTACTTTCCACTATGATCGAAAGATATCTTACCTTTTTCTCATGAGCCTATTTTTAATAATTAATAATTTAATAATTTTCTTTTGCACGTTGAGGGGATTTTTTGTTTTTTACATTCAAGATTATCTCTTCGATTTCAGCAGCTTGGAATTTATTAAGGGAAAGACACACATAGTATGGCGCATCTGGGATTTCATGAATGACCTTCTCATCTTCAACTGAAACTTCTTTTTTATGAGATTGAAAAACTGTGTTGAGTTGCTTTGTCCTCAACTTCTCTATCTATCGATGAGATCAACAAAGCTATTTATTTGCTTTGTACTTTGTCCTTATAGCTTCTTATCCATTCGCCATTCTCTTTTTATGGGAGTCTTTGTTACTTTTAGTTTTTTGATGATTTTTCAAAAGGAGTAATTTAAGTCGAATATATTTGCTTCGCCTTCTTCGCTTTTCCCGATCATCATCTCTGTTTCGTGTGGGAGTCATTGTTAACGTATTTTATTTTCCTGGTGATTATTTTTTGAATGGAGTAATTTATGCCGAATGTATTTGGTTTGCCCTCGTCGCTTTTTCCCCATTCGCCTTATTCTCTTCATATGGAAGTCTTTGTTAGTTCTTGGTATTTCAGTTTTCTTGTGATTACTTTTCAAAGGATATTTGCTTTGTCTTCATCGCCTTTTCCCTTTTTAGCATCTTCTAACTCCTATCATGATATTGCCAGCTCACACAAGGCAGGTGCGATTTCGGATTATTTATGCAGGGCTGCAGAAACTTCCCATTTTTGTTAGACATAGGGTCTGTTCCAACCACGCTTTGTGACCCTTTCGAAACCGTCACAAGCATGCACTCTGAGTGTCTTACACTCCAACATCGATCATTATTTCGGTGGGCAACTGATTATGACGGTTTCTTAAACGGTCAGCGTGGTTGGAACAGAGCTATAACGAATAACCACAGAAGTTATTTGGTTAACTCAATTTTACTAATTTTTAACAGAATCGTTAAATCAACTTGAACTGAATGTTATTAATGGTGAAGAAATGGCGTCATATTAATCATGCGCCATAGTACAGTCTGCAGCCTTTCTTTAGAGAAGTTTCAAGACAATCTTCTCTCGCTGAGACCTTCAAACCTTTCAGAGATCTTTGCCAACTGCCCTTCAAAAGCAGGAGGTATACTGGTGCTTAATAGTATTCGGACGGCACTGTGGAAGTTTACCACAAGGGTTATATTCGAACGATTTTGTTGCTTTTCATTCGGATACTTTTAAGCACCGGTATACAAAACGAAGTACTTCAGAAGGACGAACATTGTTATGGTTAGAACCTTGGCCGCAGCAAGAATTATTAAAATTTCTATGTTTTTTTATGTGCCCGTATGTTTTAGTTAATTTAGACAAATTTTGTAAAAGATTTTTCAACTATAATTTATTCAAAAGACCTGTCTTGTCTTGTTGGTAATTGAAGCAAAAAGATTGAAAGTAATAAAATTCAAGCCGAACAAAAATTGTCGATTCGGACCTGTTTTTATTTATAGGTTTACTTTAACTGTGGGTGGCCAAACGGAGTCCGCTGACAGATGAAAAGTTTCCACAGATCGACGATTGGATAAAACGAATCCGGTAGCCAATTGGGCAGACGCTATGGCCGCTTGAACTCTGCATTCTTCTGCCGCACTATCAATTGTGAATTCCAAGAGCGAACCTAACTATTTATTTATTGTTCGGCGACACCTGCCTCTAACACAAGTTCCAACTTTGCTCGGGAATTAGCCCCGTCGATTAATTTCATGAGCGAGTTGTCGAGGAGCGCCATTGAATTTTTGTGCGATTTGCGCAAAACCGGGCGAAAAAAATCGATTCTGGTCTTACCTAGAGTTGCTGCTGCCATGCGCATCGTCACGGGGATTTCACCACACGTTGATTCGCTGTCACTTCCCAATTTTCTTTTTCTCGGTCTTCCCTTTTGATGTTGAGGGGGTGTACTGGGATAATAACCCGGCGATTCTCCTCCTCTGTACACCATATCCATTGGATCGGAAGGGTCACAGAAGTCAAGGAGTTCGTAATGAGGTCTAACATAACAGAAAAAAGAAATCCTGTTTTTTTTCCCCTCATATATTGATTATGATATACAAAGTAGCATTGGAATAAAGAATATATGCAATGCGAATTTGCTGGAAAAGAATTTTATTTATATGTTGCTAAAGACAAATGCACTGTATAGAAACTTTTACTAGGAAAGGAACATTGAAAAAAATCAGAAATTCCAAGACAGATGCGCTCTCGCACATTTGCAATGTTGATACATGTGTGGAAAGAGACGAAAATGAAAGGGTACAATAGGAAACAAATGCATATCAATACATATACACAATACACAAGGCGAAAAGACTAGTTATTAAAAATATTTTCAAAGAAAAAAGAAACCCACCGTAATCACTAAAATGAGTTTTGAGAAAGAGATCTAGACGGTTTCTTGCAAATCCATAAACTACCTAGTGAACTCAATTTACTCACTTTATTATTTTAGCACAATTATTTATCTATGATCTCTTTCGTAATTAAATTTTTAAAAAATTATTAAAGGCAAAAATATTCGCCCTAGAGTTAAAAATTTGCAGGTCCGCAGCTGTCCCGGATTCTCCACAACAAATTCACATTTGCATTAACTTGTAAATAATGAGGCCTAACATAACAGAAAAAAGAAATTCGGTTTTATTTTCCTTAAATATTGCGACATCGGAATAAAGTATACAGGATGCCCCATTACATAAAAGTCACAGCTTAAGAGCGTGTTGCTGACGTCATTTTGAGTCAAAAATGTCTTATGAACAAAACTCATTCGCAACGGATATATCGGGTGTCCCAACGGTGTGTATTTCTTCTGTGGTGTCTATAGGAATAACAAGTAGAGAAAAGAGATTAAGAAAGTTATACTAGACATCACGCGGCACATTCTAAAATTATTTTCAACTATACAGGCTGTTCCAGAAAGTGTTGGTGCATATAAAGCGATTTTTTTTAACCGAACACCCTGTATATTCTTATAAATTTGGATGTCCCGCAGAGATATGATTACAATAATATAAAGATATATTAATTTCGCTCAGCTATTTTCGTAAGAATAAATTTTTTGTTCTAAAATTCCTGAAAAATTTACAAATTTTGAACTTATGTTGCTGACTATGGAGATGACACAGACTTACGAAAATATAACAAAATATTCTTAGGACTTTGGGCTTTTTGAGAATATGAAAAAAGTTAAAATATCTTTTAGCATTATACAGGGCAAACAGTAATTGCGAAGCACTCAGTATCTCATTTTTTTTAATGGAACGACCTATTTTTTATTTCAAAAAAGGGTAGTTCTTAAACTTAGCTTTCTACTGATACCAGGTTATATACCTATATTTTTAGCATTTCTTTCATTAGAAACTTGTTCTTACTACTATTTCAACAATTTAGCCTTCCATTTATAATTTTTGTATAGTAAATGAGCAAAAGGTAAATCCCAGAGTGTATTTACATATATCACACCGGAAGAAATGTCCAGGTCTACACATTTAACGTTTTACATTACCCAGCGAAAACATGTACGTTTATTCAACGTTAATTTCACGTTGTTACGGTGGAAATAACGTTATTCGTTGAAAAATGCAACGTTGTTTTTTGGTTGAATTAGCAACCATAATTATACCACGTTTGTATAACGTGTTTTTTAACGATCAGTTTAATATTGACGTAATTATAACGTGAAATAAATGTGTAATAATTTTGTCTTTTTACGACGTGATTTATACTATGAGTAAATGCGATGTATCTACCGTACGTTGATTACCATATCTTTTCAACGTTAATTCAACATCTACTATTCTACATAATAAATGAGAAAAAAATTAACGAAACTAATACGTTAGATAAATCATAATTTACAACTAAATTTTTAACCCACGTTTTATAACGTTATTTTAACGTATACCGAATAAATATGCATTACAAAACGTGATGTTGACGTTAGAAAACACTTAATTTTACAGTGATTGTCTATCGTGCTTCACACCTTTGACTTCTAATTTTACTAAAAACCTCTGAAATGTGAGGTTCTTCTCCATGCTTGGCAGCTTTGAAATAAAACAAAACAGGTATGAAACAGGTATGCTGATTTGCACATACGAGTCAACCATAACCTCTTTTTAAGTTGACGTAATCTGTCAAATTTTGTTAAGTTAGTTTGAATTTGATGCCCAAAATCTGTGATTAAAAATACTAAAGAACGCAATAGTCAATCAATTATACATACATATTGTCACGAATACTCATTGGGGACTGTATACAGAGTGGAAAGTTTAACTGAAATAAATTCTGTAACTTGTAAAAAAATTCTTGGAACAGGTCAATTTTTATTTTTAATGGCGCATATTACAAAGGGACTTTTTTAACTTTTCAATTATTTGGAGGGGTGAAACGACCCCTAACTATGTTTTTTTTTTAATGGAAGGATATGTTGAAAAAATTGGGAATACAGCTACGTTTTATTTTTTTATTTTTCTTTAGCAGTAAAAGGGAAAAAATAAAAAAAAGAATTTTTTTACTAAAACCGTTTTTAATGCCAAAAATTCAGGAACTCAATTTTTTATTATTTAATAAGAAGAAATAAGCATTCCATATGGTATCGTATTATTGCGTGCAGCCAATAGATGGCGCTGCCAATGCGCTAAATTTTTAATTGTAGGTAATTACCTCAATGAAGTTTTTCCCAATAGGTGGACAGGAAGAAGAGGACCGATGACCGATTGAGTGGCCAATAAGATCTCCAGATCTCACCCCTTTAGACTTTTTTATGGGGGTATTTAAAAAGTAAAGTTTATGTGACTAAACCAAATGACATAGCAGAATTTCAGAACTTCAAATTCGGCATGAAATTTGGAGAGTAACGCCGGAATGTTACAAACTGTTAGGGATGGAATTTATAATCGATTAGGGTATTGCCAAATGAGAGGTGGCGAGCATTTTGAACATCTGATGCGTTAAAATGAGTTCCAGTCAAAAATTTATTTTTTATTTTTTCGCCTTTTGCTGTTTAAGAAAAATTAAAAAATAAAAACGTAGCTGTATTCCCAATTGAACAAGCTTTAAGAAAAAAAAATACTCAACATACCCTTCCATTAAAAAAAAAAAATAGTTAGGGGTTTCATCCCTCCAAATAATTGAAAAGTTAAAGAAATCCATTAAAATAAAAATTGACCTGTTCCGAGAATATTGCTACAAATGGCAATTTTCTAAGTTACAGAATTTATTCCAATTAAACTTTCCACTCTGTATATTTGTTAACGGGGTCACTTTGCTGAACTACGGCTAATGGATTAATTGCGCGGGACAGTCGATTGGGGACCGAGCGGGAAGGTGGCCCAATAGCGAAGGGTGTTCAATAAAGCCTAAAAGTGGTGCGGTGGTTTTTCTGAAGAGAACCTTCCTTTTTAGAGCCGTGAACCGGGACAAAGTAAGCAAGTCTTTGTTATTCGGGTAAACTACCCCCAAGTGTCTTTAGCCCATCTCTGAACGGATCCGTCTACCGAGAGCTGTGTTGCAACAGCAGTAGATATGTATAGTGATTTGTAATTTTATACTAATATTTTTTGAAGTAAGCTGTTGTAAAAAAATAGTTGAGTGGGAAAAATAAATATTTTGAAAGAAGTTCAGAATTTACTTTCGAGTTCATTTTCTTGTGTAATTTACTTAATTGGGGTCAAAAATAAAACCTGCAGCTGCGGAAATACAACGGGTAGTTGTATTTGTCCGTACGCAACATTTGTGGCGACCGTGACAGGACCCCTTTTTTGGAGTAAAATTGCTGTAATTTGAAGATGGATAAAGTGAAGAAGTCTCGGACTGCGTTAAGAGGCGTATTTTCAAGAAATGCGAATCAGTTAGAGAGTTTATTGTCTGCAGAAGATGTTAATCTGCAGGATGTACAAGTTTCGTGGATAATGTTGCAACAGAAAGAAGATGCACTTCGAGAATTAAATAAAGAAATATTTAATTTGTTAATAGAAGCAGATGTTTGTGAAGAAGATTTAGAAAATGAACTTTCCGTTAGTGATGAATATAATAAGAGAGTTGCGGTACTCAAGACTCGTTGTGAGAAAGCTCTGAAAGAAAAAGAAGAGGTGTTGAATGTTGCCAGTACAAGTAATTGTTCAAATCAAGTGAGCAGCACATCGAAAAGAAAATTCAAGTTGCCTGTTATTGAGCTGAAGAAATTTAGTGGAGAGATTCGGGATTGGCTGCCTTTTTGGAGTCAATTTAAGAAGATACACGAGGATCCAGATATAACAAAGGAAGATAAGTTTCAATATCTTTTGCAAGCTACAGTACCGGATACACGAGCTAGAGAACTGGTAGAAAGTTTTCCTCCTATCCAAGAAAATTATAAAAAGGCCATAGAAAGTCTTAAGGACCGTTTTGGCAGAGATGATTTAATAGTAGAATTTTATGTCAGAGAACTTTTAAAACTGGTGTTAAATAATACTTTGTCACCAAAGAAAAATCACATTTCAACTTTGTATGATAAAATTGAATTGCAAATTCGAGCTTTAGAAACACTTGGTATTACCAGCGACAAGTGTACGGCAATGTTGTACCCATTGGTGGAGTCCTGCTTACCGGAAGAATTACTCAGAGTTTGGCAAAGATCATCGAATTTTTCAGATAACCGTGATGCTACCCTGAAAAATCGTTTGAATGCTTTGATGTTGTTTTTGAAATCAGAAGTCGAAAACGAGGAACGAATTTCTCTGGCAGTTGAAGCTTTTGGTTTGGGATCTGCAGAAAATAAATCTAGGAAGGTGAAGTACCACATGTCTAGCACTTCAAATGTGCCTACTGCTACAGGGTTGGTGAACTATCAGCCTAACAGGAGGTGCGTGTTCTGCGAAGGATCTCATAAGAGTGCAGAATGTTTCAAAGCCCAGAAGTTATCATCAGTAGAAAAAAGAAAGGTCTTATCTGAGAAGAAATCTTGTTTTTCCTGTCTGAAGAATGGACATCAAAGTAAGAACTGTAAAGAAAATTTGAAATGTGTCATTTGTAATGGTAAGCATGTAGTATTAATGTGTCCAGATTTGTCTGCACATAGGAAAGCTGCGCAGAAATTAGATAATGTAAAGAAAGCTGAAGCCGAATCACCTGCTGTAGAAAAGGTATTAACGAATTATAACAATATGCAAGTTTTTCTTCAAACGCTTAGAATAAATATTCGTAATGACAAGTGTCAAAAGGAAGTTCGCGCTCTGATCGACAGCGGTTCACAAAGATCGTACATTCTCACTTCTACGGCTGAAAAACTAGGATATCCAGTGAAGAGACGTGACAAATTTATACACGCACTTTTTGGTGGTGTTTGTTCGGAGGAGCAAACTCACTCCTGTTATGACATTAGATTGTCAAGTTTGGATGGCAGTTATGCATGCAGATTTGAAGCACTGGATCAACCTGTCATTTGTAATAACATTTCTTCCATTTCGCAGGGTGTATGGCAAAGCGAACTACAGAGATTGAATATAGAAATAAAAGATTCGAGAGATTCAGGTCCAATAGAAGTACTAATAGGTGCTGACGTAGCGGGAAAACTCCTGACAGGTAGGAGACATATTTTACAATGTGGGTTAGTTGCTGTGGAAACTTTACTGGGTTGGACACTGATAGGTAAAATTCCATTTAATTATAAAAGTAACAGCACGATGACTATCTTGTCGTTATTTAATAAAGATACTTTAATAACAAATCTTTGGCAATTAGATGTTATAGGAATCACAGATCCCATAGAAAAGAAATCAAAACAGGAAGTAGAGGCTTCCATTAATGAATATTTTAATGAAACGATACAGGTGGATGAAACAGGAAGATATGAAGTTAGGTTGTTGTGGATCAATGATCATCTCCCTTTATCGGATAATTATACTATTGCAAAGAGCAGACTTGATTCTGTGATGAGAAAGTTGCAAGAGAATAATTTGACCAAGGAATATGATCAAGTATTCAGTGAATGGTTGGAAGAAGGTATTATTGAAAAAGTTCCGGACTCAGAGGTAACCAAAATTGCACATTATTTACCGCATAGGCCAGTTATAAAGTTAAATAGTGCTACTACTAAAATACGGCCAGTTTTCGATGCATCAGCACATGGTAAAAACCAACCATCTTTAAACGACTGTTTGGAGAAAGGCTTAAATTTAATTGAATTAATTCCTTCGATTTTGATGCGTTTTAGAATTAATAGAATTGGTATCGTTTCTGATATCAGAAAAGCTTTTCTACAAATTGGACTGCATAAAGATGATAGAGATTATTTAAGATTTCTTTGGAAAAATGCAGATGACAGTATTCAAATATTTCGTCATAAGCGAGTAGTTTTTGGAGTATGTTGTAGTCCATATTTACTAGGAGCCACTATTAATCATCATTTACAAAAAATATTGAAAAAATGTGAAATGCCTGATGCGCAATATTCTAAAGATACTGTGTTGAAATTATTGAATAGTTATTATGTCGATAATTGTATAGTCAGTGTAGAGAGCGAAAATGAAATGAATATATTTATACGTGAAGCGACTCAAATTATGGCTGATGGTATGTTTCAGTTGAGAGGTTGGGAGTCTACATTAGATATTGATGAGTTTGAGAAATGTACGACTGTGTTAGGTATGAAATGGAATCGTGAGAAAGACTCTTTGTCAGTATGTAATGATTCTTGCAATAACATTAATTGTGAGAAGATAACAAAGAGAATCATTTTGTCTGTGGCTCAAAGAATATTTGACCCTTTAAGTTTAATTTGTCCGGCTACTTTGTGTCCTAAAATGTTATTACAGAATACTTGGAGATGTAAACTTAATTGGGACGAAGAAGTGGACTTGGATACAAGGTCTCTTTTTTTGAAATGGTATGAAGAGGTACCTTATTTAACTGATATTGAAATTCCAAGATGGATAAACTTAAGTTCAACAGGAATTAAACATCTTAGTTTACATATTTTCAGTGATGCAAGTCAAGCAGCATATGCCGCTGTGGTGTTTTTACGTATAGAAACACAAGATAAGGTACATGTTCATCTGTTGCAGGCTAAAACGAGAGTAGCCCCTTTAAAAACGATATCCATTCCTCGATTGGAATTGTTAGCTGTAACCATTGCGGCCAGATTGTTTAATACTGTAAAAGAATCTTTAGGTACAAATGATATAGAAAGTCATTTCTGGAGTGATTCAACCACTGTTTTATCATGGATCAGAAGAGAAGATGAATGGTCAACGTTTGTGTGGAATCGAATTCAAGAAATTCGTTCTTTAACGAAAAATGGAAAATGGCATCATATTCCCGGGAATTTAAATCCTGCCGATCTTCCGTCTCGAGGATGTACTCCCAAACATCTTTTAAAATCTCGATGGTGGGAGGGACCTCAATGGTTGTATAGCACTCCAGAAAACTGGCCCAAAATGGAGATAAAACCTAACGAAGAAGAAATTTGCAAAGAAAGAAAGAAGAAAATTGTTTCTTCAATGATAGACACTACGTCGACACCTTGGTACAGTAGATATTTTTCCAAATATCATCAAATTGTAAGATTAATTGCTTGGATATGCAGATTTTTATTTAATTGCAGGTTTCCAATGGCAAAATTAAAAAATGAATTGAATACAAGTGAAACGATGAACGCTGAAAAAATTTTAATTAAATTAATTCAAAAAGAGTCATTTGATGTAAATGATAAGACAATTTCTTGTCTTAATCCATTTTTAGACGAAGATGGAATAATTCGCTTAAAAACTAAAGTTTCGAATAGAGAAGATTCCATAGATTTTAGATATCCAAAACTAATGCCAGCACGACATACAATTACGGAAAAATTGATTTATGAAGAACATATAAATGCATGCCACGTTGGCATTCAAGGACTTTTGTGTTTGTTGAGAGAACGTTTTTGGATTCTTGGAGGAAGGAAAACTATTAGGAACGTAATTGGAAAATGTACTTCATGTAAAAGGCAGAATGTTAAACATTTGGAAGTAACACCTCCTCCTTTACCTTTGAATCGAGTTAGAGATGCAGAAGTTTTTGAAATTATTGGAGTGGATTTGGCGGGTCCATTGTATTTAAAAACGAAAGAAAAAACCTGGATTTGTCTGTTTACTTGTGCTGTGTATCGAGCTGTACATTTAGAATTAGTAATGTCATTATCAACCAATAATTTCTTACAGGCATTTAGACGTTTTGTTGCCAGACGTGGCAGACCTAACATTGTTTATAGCGATAATGGAACTAATTTTGTTGGTTTAGAAAACGCTTTTTCTAAAATTGATTGGGAAGAAATCCAGAAATACAGTGCGGCACAAAGAATCAAATGGAATTTTAATCCACCAACTGCAGCCTGGTGGGGTGGATGGTGGGAGATATTGATATTATTACTGAAGCAACTTCTAAGAAAAGTTTTAGGTAAATCCTCATTATCATATGAAGAATTAGTGACAATTCTTTGCGATTGTGAAGCTGTTATCAATTCACGTCCTCTTACGTATATGAGTAATGAACCAAGTGAATTAGTTGCATTAACTCCTTTAATGTTTTTACATAACCGACAAGAAACTAGTGTTCCCGATTTTGATGCATTAGATTCACATGATTTAAATAGAAGAATGCGTTATTGTCAGAAAGTGAGGAGTGATTTACGAAAAAGATTTAGAATAGAGTATTTAGGTCAGCTGAGACAAAACTACAAGAAAGGATCATCATATAATGTTGCTATTGGTGATGTGGTTCTTCTAGGAAATGAAAATTTGAAACGTTTGGATTGGCCACTGGGGAAAGTTGAAGAAATATTTCGCGGCAGAGATGGTGAAGTGAGACTGATTAAAGTACGAACGGCAAACGGTAGATTATTGAGACCGATTCAAAGAATTTATCCTCTGGAAAAGGCTAGTTCTGTAGTGTCCAATGCAGAACATACAACTGTGATTAGTAAAGATTTATCTTCAAATGAAAAACCGGTCAAATTAAAGAGAAAGGAAAATATGGAAGAAGAGAAGGAAACTGTAAAATTTACGAGAAGTGGTCGGAAAATCAAAACACCCCAGCGATTAAATTACACATCTTAAATGCAAAAATTAAATTGTTGAATAACGTAGTTGTTATTCAAGGTGGGAGTGTGTTGCAACAGCAGTAGATATGTATAGTGATTTGTAATTTTATACTAATATTTTTTGAAGTAAGCTGTTGTAAAAAAATAGTTGAGTGGGAAAAATAAATATTTTGAAAGAAGTTCAGAATTTACTTTCGAGTTCATTTTCTTGTGTAATTTACTTAATTGGGGTCAAAAATAAAACCTGCAGCTGCGGAAATACAACGGGTAGTTGTATTTGTCCGTACGCAACAAGCTACGTTTACCCCAATAGCTGAATTTATTGCAAGCGCAAAGAGAGCGTGACAATATTGCGGTGTTTATGAGCAGCATGTAATTTTTTTTAAATTTTCATAAAGAAATAATAAAGTAAATTGAGAGTACTGTGTTAAATGTGTTTTGTCGAATACTTTAAGTTAGTGTAAATATTTTTAGAAATAGGCGATTTAGAATTACATGTTTATTATAAATAAATTATTTAGAATTTTTGAAATGTATATACAAAGAAAATAAGCTTAGGATTGTAATAATTAGAAAAATTGATTTAATGTTATGATAATATGGATGTTAGAAGGAAACTGTAGGTAGTAAGGAGTTCGGAAATTGAACGAGTGAGGGCGGCGCGTAGCTATTGTAAGTTAAAGTCCCCGGTTCGGCTTTTTTTACCACAGCCTCCGTCCGTTTTACGAATCAGTCACGGAAGCGATACGGAACTGGGGTCTCCAAATGGCTTAGCGGTCTAGCCTAGCCGACTTGGAAAGTCGTGTCACTCGGCGGCGTGGGTTCGAATTCCACCATTAGCCATGTTTGTTCAGTCTAATGATTTAGACCCAGCTTTAATACACGTCGTAATTGTCTGATTCAACGTTACACGTGGACATTGAGGTTTAAAAGAAATTGATTGCCGCGACATTTTTTCGTTATTTCAACGTAACCATAACACACGAATTCAACGTTTGTTACACGTTATTCTACAACGTTTTTTATACGTATGTGTGCACTGGGATTTAACTTTGAAATACCGTGGACAAAGACGTTTAAAAGAACTTGATTCGAGCATTGTTAAAACGCATCAATAACACACGAATTCAACGTTGATTAATTGTTATTCTACAACGTTTTTTACACGTGGACAGAGACGTTTAAAAGAAATTGATTGCCGCGACATTTTTTCGTTGTTTCAACGTAACAATAACATATGAATTCAACGTTTGGTTACGTGTTATTCTACAACGTTTTTTACGCGTACGTGTTTTCGCTAGGTACCCACATTGATACGAGAAAAACAGGTAAATATGTGAAAAAAAAAAATTTCATCGTAGTCAGCCATGATTTCATATTTGAGATCTTATAATAATTCTGAATAACTTTTCAAATAATATTTCCGCGTATCTTGAAAAATAAAGGTACTTTACTCTTATGTCCACTTCAAATATTTTTATTTCCTCGGTATGTGACCAGTGGTATTCGAATTTTGATGTCTGCATTTTGAGTTTGGGAAGCTCTAGGAACATTCAAATTTATGGTTATAATTTGTTTCCAAAAATAAAAGGTTAAAACCATAAAAATTCTAATGGTAGTAAAAACAATATTTCTAGTTAAACAAATGTTAGAAATAAAGGTATATAACCCGATATCAGTAAAAAGCTAAGCTTAAGTACTATCTATTTCTGAAATAAAAAATAGGTCATTTCATTTAAAAAAAATTAGATACTGATTGCTTCGCAAGTACTGCTTGCCCTGTATAATGCTAAAAGATATTTTAACTTTTTTCATATTTTCATAAAGACCAAAGTCTTAAGAATATTTTGTTATATTGTCGTAAGTCTGTGTCATCTCCATAGTCAGAAACATAAGTTCAAAATTTGTAAATTTTTAAGGAATTTTCGAAGAAAATTTTTTTTTTACGAAAATAACTGAGTGAAACCTATATATGTTTATATTGTTGTAATCAGCTCTCCACGGAACATCTAAATTTGTAAAAATATACGGGGTGTTCCATTTAAAAAATTCTCTCTCTATACACCACCATTTTTTGGAACACCCTGTATAGTTAAAAATAATTTTAAAATATGCCGCGTGATGTCTAGTATAACTTTCTCAATCTCTTTTTTTCTACTTGTTATTTCTATAGCCACCACAGAAGAAATGCACACCGTTGGGACACCCGGTACAAGCACTTTTAATTTTAAAAGTTTCTAAGAGGATATGTACTATAAGAATATTATTTCTTTATTTAGATTGAAGAGAAGAAAAGCTCACCTGACCTAAATCTCCTTGACTACTTCCTTTGCGGACATCTAAAAAGCCTCGTTTAAGCGAAAAATTATGGCACTAGAGAAGAGGTTATTGTTAGATTTATGAACGCTGCAGGCACTGTATGTGCTGTTCACAATACTCTTGGAAGAGAAGAGTAAAGCGGCATTTACATTTACGAGTACTCGTATCCGAGTTGCGATACTCGGATGCAACTCGGAAGTGTAAACGCCTACTCGTATGCGAATTAACATCCGAGTATCGCAACTCGGATACGAGTACTCGTAAATGTAAATGCCGCTTAACTTTTCTTCAATTATATCAGGAAGGCTAAAATGTGTATATCCAAAAATTAGGTGGACACCTTGAATCGTAATAGGCTCAAATTTAACACCAAATTAACTCTTTTATCAAGTTATTTTAATCAAATTAAAAAAAATTAACTCTTCGTTGTTTCTGACTTTTTAATTAAAACTGGCACAGATTCTTTACGACTAAATTTATACTATATGTTCATCAGCCATTTTTGACTTCAAATTACCTAAGTAACACAACCTTAAGCTATGGCCGTTATGTCGTGGCTCACCCTGTACATGAAGGTAGTACAATGTCAGCTTGTTGACAAAGAAATTATGATAAATACGCCAAGTATGGTCTATTTTATTTGTACATTGCTAGTAGGGAATACAATTTCGTACCATGTTTTTAATCCTGGGATTTCAGGTTTTTTTTAAGTTATCCCGAGATTAGACAAAGATAATATCAGTGAACAAAAGTAAATTTTTTATTCAAAACTAAATGTTTTATTGAAAATATGTCGTTTTATTATTAATAATAAATCTAAAATGTGGTAATGAATTGTTAATTCTCAAATATATCAAACACTGTTAACAAACAATTAACTTCTTCGATTTGTGAACGGGGTAGAGGAGTATTTTTGGCCAAAAAATTAATTAATTACGTTAATTAATAAACGGTGAGTAAATAAAAATCAGATTAGAGTAGGCGGTGCAAAGAAAATGCATGTCTGTGATTAAATAAAAATTAATTCAGTTAATCACAGATAATTGTACTGCCTACTCTAATCTGATTTTTTTGCTCACTTTTTATTATTTGTATGTAATATGTATGCAAATATTGTTTTTCATTATTAATACGCTTCTGGACAATCCCACAAATCCTGGCATTAGCAATTTCAAATACCGGGATTTTCTACATTAAAAAAAGTTAAGATCCCGTATCCTGGGATTGTTTTCCTTAGTTGCTAGAAACATTGCACTGTCTAGAAAGGAAAACTCCTAAGCTTTTTCAAGTAAAGGAACAAAGAAAAATCAGAAAAGCCAAAAGAGGATTATTTATGAAATATTTTACAAATGAAATATCTAATACTGCACAGGGTGTTTCGCAATTTCATACAAAAAACGCAACTAATGAAAATTTGCGTGAAATTAAAATAATGAACCCTTTTTTGTATAACAAAATATTAATAAATTTTAGAAATATTAAATGTTTCTTGTGTAAGGGTAAACAGTTTGGTGGTCCCTGTTTTATTTTTATAACGTTTATGGATAAGTATCTCGTCAGCGATTAGTTAACTGTTAGGTAATCGAGCGTTCAGTTTTAATCCGTATGTATGCTAATACGGTTGCACGTATTTCGATCACAGTTTAACTTTAAACTTCAGTTTATTTCCATTGCTGCTATAGGGATAAACCGAAGATTAAAGTTAAACGGCGATCGATAAACCGGGCCTTAGTGTTACAAATTAGCAGAATTTTGAAATAGTGAAATTGTGGATCTGATTTTAATTTATGGTGAAAAGCCCGGTAAAATGTGTTGGCTGAAAACATTTGTATGTAAAAACGTCCCGACGAGAGAAACTTCGAGTACTTATTGTGAGTGAAGGTCTCTCGGTATGAATTTAAAAAAAAATTTAATCTTGGTGCATTCATGAGGCCATAACATATACAACACACCATAATTTTTTTTTGTATGAACTTGAGGAACAACCTGTATATAAATAATAATTATCAATAAATTAGTGAAAGATATTCTCCCTCACTGGGTGTCACGTAGATTTGTATACGGTTTCGCAGATGTACAAAACCGCAACTGTCCCGAATTCTCCGCAAATTTACACTTTGACGTTGACGTTGCCGTTTGCAGTTTGACTTTCCGTTAAAACTTAAAAATTGGTTATCTCAGACGGACTTTTAAACGCCACAGGAATTTATGTTTTTAAAGGATTCCTACATCTGAAATTTTAATGGAACGTCAAAGTGTAAACGGCAACGTCAATGTCAAAGTTTATAAATCAGCCATTAGGAGTCCGCAACTGTTCCAGATTCTCTGAAAATGTTAGGGATCCACAAATGTGTAGGTCCGCAATTGTTCCGGTTTCTCCACAAATGTTAGGGAAACAAATGTCCAGGTCCGCAACTGTCGCGACTTCCCAAGTCTTATTACATTTGCTTATCCAGTGTTGCCACCTATGTTGTGGCATATCTTTTACCCTCCTTCCCAACGCGTATAAAAATAGGTACCCCTTCCCCTCGCAATTCGCTATTAATATCTTTTATGAGTCATTTCATTACTCACACATTCCTTTATTTGACATTTGAGCCGGATTTTTCGTACAAAAATATGAAATTGCCTAAGTCAACAATATTTCATTATAGATTAACCCTAAACGTGTACCTGCTTGTCAAAGTTACTCCCTTTAAAACAGTGCTACAACCCTTCTGCCATAAAAATCTCCATCCCCCTCGCAATTCACTGAAAATTCTTTTTATACCAGTACATCCTCTTATTTAACATTAGAGACACATTTTTCGCACAAAGTATGACATTACCCTTCAGTATTTTATTTTATTAAAGATTACCCCTATAAGCTTACGTGCATGTCAAAATTACTCTTTTAACTAAGTCCTTTACCATTTTACCCATGAGAAACTCCCGAATAACGGGAGTTTGGCAACACTGTGCTTACCTGCAATAAATGAGACCTTCCCTCATCCCAAAATGGTCTCCTTTTGAGAGTGGCACACCGCATGACATGCACGAGAAACAGTGTAGGTGGTAAACTAGGTCCCTGGCTCTCATCACCAGCTCATTGGCGGATATACCAGCGTGACACCTGCCACATCTTGTCACGGCGAACATCCTGTAATTCAATACCTTAATTTAGTTTCAGAAAAAATATCCCAAACACAGAGGTGTTACTTCTTACGTTCCATAAGATTACACGCCACTTTTTTATAAAGGGTACCTTAAAACAGGAGTTTGGTCAATCTCAAACTCAAAGTGTACTTTTATAAGACTGCAAGCCACTGTTTTATGAAGGGACCTTAAAACCGTCCCAAATTCGTGCGTGCCTGCTCTTCAGAAGTGCACTTCGTTTTATAGAACTGCACGTCACTGTTTCATGAAGGGTACCTTCACAGTTTGGTTAGCTGCCTTCACAGTTTCACGACGGGTATTTCACAGTTTTATAAAGGGTATCTTCACTGTTTTATAAAGGGTACCCTCACTCTTTTGTGAAGGGTGATCTGTTGGAACACCTTATGTGTCTTGCTTATAATAATAATTGTAGTTCCCAAATGTATGATTAGGGGTTATTTTTTTGTCATTCTCTTAATTTTATTAACGAAAGTAAACCGTTAAAAAAATAATAATCAGGCCGACCCGATTTAAGACGCAACTCTAATAAAAACATCAGATAAATAAATCTACCTTCTACGAGTGACTTGACAGCTCAGAACACAAACACCTAAATTGTACAAACTGTTTCGAACGCGTACCTCGAGTGGTACCATTAAGGCCATAATCCCGTGCATGCGTTACCGATTTGACGATAGGCATTACACGGGCCGTGGACAATGAACGGACAGGCGAAGTTTTGATTGATTCGCCGATAGCGTTCGTCACTATTAAAATACCTTATCTGCGAGTGTCATAACAACGGAAATACAAATTATGATGGAACCTTGCGGGCTGTCTGCCCGCCGCGGACCACTTAATTTCTTTCGTTTTATGACGGTTTAATGAATCGGACGGCTTATTTAGGTTTCGTTATTATTGTTGTGTCTTCTAGATTTGTGACGACGTCAGCTTTTAAATTGATATGTTAAATGTGTGCTTGAATATTCATTAAAAAAATTTAAAAAAAAATGTATTTATAATAGTAAAGGGAAAGAAACTTAGTACTTACTAACGTAGAATATTAATTTTCACTTATTAATATTGTAAGTTCTTCATCATATAAGAGAATCAATTCTACAAATATCAATGATTTAGCTGAAAAATAAAGAAAAAAAAAACTAACCTACCACAAGAGCGCATCTTCTTTTTGAAAACCTCTGCTAGTTCGTGAGATATAAGTGCGACAATAAAGTTTCATTAACATTCATGGTCACTCGGTCAATGTCGCCCATATGTAATTGGATAACGGAAGAAAATTCGCGATGGTTATTGAATTAATTAATTATAAGACAATTTTTACGCACTGTTAATACAATTTATAACTGCTGAACATAAACGTATAGCAATTTACATCAATAAAATAAAGTCCTGTAATTTTCGACCAGTTATTTCATTCAATAATTGCATCATGATTATCCATACTTTGTAAACAGATAACTAAAGTTCGGATTTTATGTAAAAAGCATCTTTTTTATTATTAGGAATATCAATGTAAAATTTAGGATATATCCAAACTTTACTAAAATAAAATGGCGATATAAAAAAATTACAAATTTTGCAAAAACTGATGATTTAGTGCATATTTTCGGCTTTCGTGCCTAAAATGCATATTTTCTACATTTCGAACATAAAATCGACATATTTTCAAAATATCAATAATTAATTTTTATCACAATTAGGTAAGCAAGAATAAAAAAATCGCCGGTCTTATTTTTGCAGTTTATTGAAATGTTTACTGTAGTAATGAGTAAAGAGTAATGAGTTATGCACCGACGGACGCTGAAGAGATTAAAAAGATCATTCTGGACTTAAAAATGAAAAAATCAAGTGGTACTGATGACATATGCGTTCAGATAATAAAATTTTTGAGTGACTTTATTGCAACTCCCATTGCCCAACTGAGTAATAAAGCTATCGAAGATGGTTGCTTCCCAATGATTTACAAGACTGCTTACGTAACCCCTGTTTATAAGAAAAGTGATCCGCAAAAATATGAGAACTACAGACCCATATCAGTGTTATGTGTCGTGTCTAAAATCATTGAAAAGGTTTTGTGCATCAGAATAAATTCCTTTGTGGAAAAATATAACTTGCTGTCAAATGAACAACATGGGTTTCGCAAAGGAAGATCGACAGCGGTTACTCAGTGTTTGAATCTAGTGTATAAAGATCTTGATCGTGGACTGTATGTTTGCGGTCTGTTCTTCGACTTAACGCGAGCTTTTGACTCTATAGACCCTGTATTTCTAGAGAGTAAGTTATATGCACTTGGAATAAGAGCAAATCTGTTAAGTTTCATAAGGTCCTATCTTAAGGAAAGGAATTTAATTGTAAAATTAGGGAAAACGGTCTCCAACGAATATAATTTAAACACTGAAGTTCCTCAGGGGTCCATCCTAGGACCTCTTCTTTTTTTGTTGTTTATAAATGACACCACATCATGTGAAAAAAGGTAAAATATGCATGTATGCTGATGATGTCTCGGTCCTCAGCCAGAACGCCTGAGGAACTCCTTGAATCTGTGGACACAGTTGTGACTGGCATGGCACAGTGGTGTTGTAAAAATAAGTTAGTTTTAAATAATATGAAAACAGAATGTATACATTTTCATAAGATCCGAACTTTGCCTCAAAATATTATCTTCAGAGATTTTCATGTTACAGACACTGTAAAGTTCTTAGGACTAATCCTAGACGATAGGCTTACATGGGAAAAAGATATCAATTCTATCTGTCGTAAATTAAGTAATTCTTATTTCGCGATACTTAAATTGAAACAGTGCATGAATGTAGAGGCGCTGATGTCTGTGTATTATTCACTCGTTTACTCGCATCTAAGCTACTGCGTGACTTTATGGGCCAATGCCACAAATGTTAGTAGAGTTTTTATTCTACAGAAGCGTATCATAAAGCTTATATATAATATTAATCGATACAATAGTTGTAAACCGATCTTTCTAAAATACGGCATACTGCCATTAGCTTGTATACAGGTGTCTACCGAGTGCCGCGGTCTTCTCTACCGTCTATAATACATAAGATAGAAAAAAATCAAACGAGCTAAGATGTAACTCAGTCAGCTCTACTTCATAAAATTATTTTTGGCTATACAGAGTGTTCAGTAACTGAGAGTCATACCAAAGTTATATTTTTTTAAATAGAACGCCCAGTATATTTTTACATATTTCGAAAGTACGCATAACGAGTAGGTAATAGCCAAAAATTTAGAAAGTTTTACTTAAGAGTTTGTAAGATATTGATGTTTAAGTGTAAAAAATTGCCATAATATGAGTGCTTATATCTTTGTTATTTATTTACATTTCGTCTTGAATTTTTGTAGGTACTCAATATAATATCTTTTCTACAGAAATTTCAGAACAGCTTCGGTTTATCAATTATTATGTGTACAGGGTATTGAGTTTTGCCAAAGATAATTTTTCTCAAAATTTTCAAATGGAACACCCAGTATATCTAAACTCTCATGAAACACTGTTTTAATAAGCTTTCATAAAACGCCAAATGTATTTGTCTAAACTGAAGAAGTCGTAAGACAAAAATTAATAATTTTTCTTTCTTTCAATATTGGCGTTATTTAGACTTTCGGACCGGTTCTTCTGTTTTGATTTGCTGATAAATCAATGAATATGTTTTATTTTTTGTTCAAAGTACATAATTGAATATGTTCCTGTTAACTAATTCCTATTTTTCTTTATTTTGAAAATATTTACATATTTACATACATTTTACTGTATTTAATGTTTCCTGGCGTTTATAATCTTTTTTTCAATCTTTGAAAAACTCTATAATCGGGGTGTCTTCTCATAGGATAACGCTGCGAATATAATCTTGATGCCAAAAGACAGTTTTGGTTGCCTTTTCCTAGTAGTTATGTCATGTCGCGTAACTCTTCATTATTAAAATGCATTTTGTTATCATAAAAATACAAAAATCAAAAAAATACAAAAAGTAAAATTAGTGTTATCTACTAATTGAATAATTGTTCTGTCAATTAAAAATTTATAGCATCTGTTTTCCCACTTTCTAGCAAACGGCAACGTGATTCTAAATTTTATTTTTTTTAATTATTATTACAACGTTATTTAGATATTTTCAAAGGAAAGAAAAATAGGAAATATTTTAACAGGAACATATTCAATTACTTTGAACAAAAAATAAAACATATTCGTTGATTTATCAACAAATCAAAACAGAAGAACCCGACAGAACGAATGGAGCCTGCAGATGTGTCGGATTATCTAAAATGACACCCCATCCCATTTACAGCTTGTCTTGAATAAATACAAATTTTGCAAGCATTATTGTTTTTGCAATCCTAGCTTAATCTGTGTGGATTAAAAATAATCCAGAACTCACTTTGGAAAATGAAGAAGTTTTCTGCAAGGTCTCTGGGAAAGTGGTAAGTTTTTTTTTCCTATGCATTTTTACGAGGCCCATTAATTCGCATTAATTAAGAAACATTTAATATTAATTTGAAAGTTTTTAAATTTTTGTTGCATATGTGTATGGTATTTTATGATCTTCGATTAATAAAAGTATTTATTTTAAAGATAAAGTGTGAGAAAAAATCACAAATTGACCAACACGACCGGGAGACAAAAAAGTGGGTACGAGAAACTGAAGAAGACGAAAATTTCGCAGATTTCGTTACAACAGTGTATTTCGTCGTCTTCAAGAAAATTTTAATTTGCGGTTGTACGAAGCGGTATTAAGTGCAAATATTCCTCCAAATAAGGTACAAAAGTTTACCTCACGAAAGTACGTTAAGAAAGAACTATGTAAGTTCAGTTTACAATGGTCATTCGAGACATTAGGGATCAATTTCTTTATATTGTAATGATTCGCCGACAGCAGCCGGCGTCACTCTGTCTCTTGCGTCATCGCCGACGCGCCTTAGACCAGAAACTTCGGGCGCTCCGATATCACGTCAGCGGTGGAATCAACCCTAGACATTCCGTCGCGTACTCGAATGTCACTGGTCGATATATTGTCAGATTCAATGTGGAAATCTTAGAAAACATTAGATTTGACTCAAAAATAAAAAACACCAACAGTGGTGAGATGTACAATTAGCGCGACATTTTGATTTGAACTTTGTGACAAAGTTCATTTTGATTTGAACTTTGTGACAAAGTTCAAATCAAAATGTTGCGCTAATTGTACATCTCACCACTGTTGGTGTTTTTATTTATTTTTGAGTCAAATCTATGTCACCAATTAACTCACTCCAATGTTTATTTTAATGTGTTCTACAATAACTAATCGTGTTAAGTCCCGTTTACAACTTGTTTATCACATGTGACAAAAGTTGTTTTTGGATTTGTTCTTCCATTTGCCAGAAATGTATGTGTCTTACTTGTAACTTCATATTTCGTCCTGATGAAGGGAATAACCATTCTCGAAAGCTCGACATAAATTAAAGAAGTTTTATTAAACCTTTACTGACTGCATCCCCAATAATACTTCACTCGTTATTATCTATCATAGATAATGAAATATGTTCTATAAAATTGTTTTTTTTGTGCTTAAATATTGACATGTTTTGATGACTTGTTTTATTTAATCAGGAACAACATGCATAAAAGCGCATAAATTTACGTACGAAAGCATATTTTTGACATATTTTTTGGAAAAACGTGACATATTTATGCGCATATTTTTAACATTAATTGTGCATAAAAATTCGAACTTTACAGATAACAAACTATTTAATTTAAATGAATGCTAATAGCTCTGTTCCAACCACGCTTTCTGGCCGTTTAAAAAACCGTCATAATCAGTTGCCCACCGAAATAATGATCGATGTTGACAACTTTGTCGAGTGTAAAACTTTGATTAGTGCATGCTTGTGACAAAACAGACCTAATATTAGTTAGTTTGCATTACAACACTGAGTAACCTGCATACTCAGAAAATAAAATGCATTCAATCAGGGTTGAGCTGATTTTAATCATGTTTAAAATCGCTGTTTTTAATCAAGAGATTTATATTTTTTAAAATCATGTTTACATCATCAATTTGTTTACCAAATTTTAACGAAATTTAACATTTTTATTGCAAAAATAAACCGCTGAAGTCGTAAACATTTAAAATAAAAAAAAATTGCATTTTTTTCAATAGGCACACAAGCTTCCACTTATCGATTTTTCTCCGTGTTTTTTTTTTTAAATTTATTTACATTTGTAGTTTATTATTCTTTTTACTTGGGGCATTCTCTGCAAAAATTTTTGTTAATTCAGCGTACTTGTTTTATTTCTTATTTCAAATGATCCGATATTAATTTGGTTTTGATTCGAACTAAAGAAAATTTTTCCGATTTTTGGTTTGGCTTTGAATTTTTCATCTGGTTTTTTTTTTAATTTATTTATGTATGTCATGTTCTATAAAAATACCTTTACTACTTTTCTTATTTTTTATTTAGATAGCTGATCTGTCATTAATTCGGCTTTTACCTGAACTAAAAGAAATTTGGTTTTGATCTGAACTTAAATAGATTTGATTTTGATCTGAACTAAAATTGATTTGGTTTTGAACTAAGATAAAATTGAACCCCGATCAAAACTTCACCGTTCTCATCTAAAAAAATGGCTCACCTTTTACTTTTCTCAGATTTTCCTCGAGTTAAAAATGAATCAAAGAATAAAAAGACTCTTACGACTTTTTCTTTGTTTTTTTTGTGTATGTCACGAGCAGTAAATTAAAAATCCTGTACTTTTGTTATTCTTTATTCAGGTCGTCATTAATTTGTCGTTCATCTGAACTAAAAAAGGATTTAGTTTTCATCTGAAATAAAATATATTTGATAAAACTTAGATAAAACTGAACCGCTTTCGATTTTTTGTTTCAAAACTTATTTTATTTTATTTATTTATGTCTGTCACGTGCAAAAAGAAACCGGTAGTTTTTCTCATGTTTTATTCAAATAGCTGACATTAATTTGGTTTTTATTTGAGCTGAAAAGATTAACTGGGTTTTGATTCGAACTAAAATTGATCTGATTGTGAACTAAGTTATAAACCAAAGTTTAATTTTTATTAATGAAATACTTTTTTTTACGGAACACGCTGTATAGCACTGTATTTTTGAATTCAATTCGATCAACATCTAGTGCGAACTTATGTGTCGCATCGTGTTGTAATTTTTCGTTTTTGAGAATTTCAATCTTCCCGCCCAATTTTAAATTTTCAACTAGATGATGTGGTTGGGTTGCTTTCTTGTTTTGAGTGACAATAATAAAAAAATGTTCCCATGTGTCACTAACATTATGAATGGCACTGTACATCGAAAACGAAGCATTTTAGGCCACTTGTTTATAGGAACTTTCTTTACTTAGAATCAGCTCAGGAATTACCTCCTCAATTTTTTTTACAATCATTAAATTATACCTTGTATCTGTATATTTTTTAACAGACACCAAAAGATTTGGTTGTGAACTAAGATAAAATTGAACAGCTTTCAATTTTTGGCTGTTTTCATCTAAAAATGATTTCAATTTGTTCTGGTTTTTAGTTAGAAACAGACTGAAGAATACAAAATTTTAAATTTTCTACTATATCTGGTTGAGTTGTTTTGATTAACGCAGGAGTTTTTAAACCAAATTTAGGTTCAATAGGTTCTATTACAAATTACATTTTTGTTTTTTTATTATTTGCTTAAAAATATTATACGAAATGTCAAGAAATATTTAAAATGAGATTTTTATGTAAAAAATAAAAAAAAATTGATTTTTTATTTAAATCAATGATTTTTGATTATTTATAAAAATTGTAATTTTTGTCAACACCGCATTAAATACAATCAATGCATTTATTTATTTCTTTGTAAGAATGAATGTTAATCCGCACGATTTTTCGGAATTTTGTTTGTGTAGTTTGAATGTAATAAAAGTAATAAAATCATACATTAAGTACATACAAAAGTATTAAAATCATACATTAAGGGATGATAAGTGCAGGCGTACTTTTTTCCAATAATACTTTTAGAATGTGATCTCTGTTGAAGTAATTATTAGCTATTTTCTTTACTTATTGTTAGGTATGACTCATGATTATTGTTTTAATTTAATTCCTTAAGTTAATTAATTAAAGAAATAACTTAAAATTAGCATGTAAGAATTCTTTTGTGAAAAATCTACATTCACATTACTTAAATATGTACTAATAAAAAGTTAGAAATACGAAATGAAGCCTCGGGAAATATGTGAACTAAAATCATAAGAGTGAGATGTGAAATCGCGGTAAACCATAAGAATTTGAATAGTACAATCAGTGTCAAAGTCGTGCGCATTATTTTCGTGGTATTTTGAAATGTAATTGCAATATTTTTAAATTTGCCGCCGAAATACTTTAGATCCAGACTGCATTTCATAAACTTATGCACGCTCGCGCAGGGCTGCAAAACACTTGGTTGCACTCTATATTATGTTGTATACTATACAGGGTGACTGAAATAATATCCAACAAACTAAACCAAGTAAGCAAATCGTTGTTACAGATTAGGGGAAAAATATTTAAAAAATTCTAATTAATAAATATTCATGTTACACACTACTAAGAAAACAACGCGACGTTTTGTAAAGAAAGCACTAGAGTTTTACAATTGCTATTCGTCCAATGCAGCCTAACATACTGTCAGTTTTCATTACGTGACATGGGTAATAGCTGATTCGGAAGAATGAAAATCTATTTTTTACGCAAATTAGTATTCACTAGGACTAGGAGATCAAAGAGAATTTATAATCGAGAGGTGTGCGCTAAGGTGCGTATGAATTTATTAAAATAATGGAATCGCCTTAAGTGTAATTAATTATTTTGTGTTGGTCATTTTATTAGTGAATTTAAATTTTTGTGTTCTGCAGTAAAAATTAAACGATTTGTTAAATATATTAATTGAACAATTTAGAAACTACTAGTTAGAAAAGGGACGATGATTTTCAAATTGCTGGGTAAGTTGCCACAGAACGACAATCGCATTTATCGCGTAAATATATCAGTTTCTTCCAAAAACGCTTAATTTCACCGACAATCCAGCGCTGAGAATGTTTTTAATTTTAATGAGAGGGAATCGATGTGATCTGATCCCCAAAACAATAAAACTTTTTTGGATACAGCTGCGCATGTATAAGATTTTGGGTACGATGTTTTTTTTTACTTCACCTATGCCCGATTTCTTCATCGCCTTATCTTGAGGTTAAATTTATCTGCCAGTTAGAATGACATAATTTGTGACTTTCTTCGGCTTCTTGGTTATATTTTAAGCATAGGTACATTCTGTTTGCTTTAATATATTTTTAATCTCTCTTTTCAAGAAACGCCAGAAAATTTTCATAATTTGCGCCTAAAATAAAATTCCTGACAGACGTTTCGTTGTGCATTGACAGCGTTTTTCACGATAAATAATAATTACACACTTACAATTAATTATTTCATTTATTTAAATTTTATTTCTACAAAACTTCCTCATACTTCAAAAACTCGTGCAATTCTTTTTTTCTCCAACTACTAATTATAAAATTATAAAAATGCGTGAAGTTGTGCTAAAAAAAATCTATTATTCTTTGCAATGCTGTACGTTAAATAAATAATTAATAATAATTCTGAAGAACCTGTCAACGTACAGAGCGAAACGTTGATATTTCAAACCTGCCTGAAGAATGGCAATTTTTTTTAACAAAATTACCTTCTTATATTTTTGAAATAACACGAATTTTTAAAAATTTCAAATTTCAAGCTTATTGGCCGTAAGTCACCAAAAGTTTTATTGACTAAAATCTTAGGATTTTTTAAAATTTAATTAAAACAAATTAAAGCATTCTATTTGCTAAAAATCATTTTTTTATTGACTAAATTATTTACTCTTTAATAAGCAAAATTAAACTGCTTTCTTATTGGCAACAATTTGTTTATTCGTTTTAAAGTAACTTTGTATTCCGAATATGCCAATAGTTTTGCCCAATTGGCTTTAATTTTTGAAGTACACAATATTGTACAATATTAATGATTATTACGCAATATTATATTATTTTTCCTAATATTACGCAATATTACGCATTATTACAAAGTTTTATACAATACTAAGCAATATTATACTGTACTGTAACGCCTGTGCTTGTGGGATTCGATTCTGGAAGCTGAAACAAATCGAAAAAACTTCCGATATGCTTTTAAATGCTTTCTTGTATTGTGTTCCGCGTTTCTGCTTTTTATTGATAACCCAATATCTATTCTTCGATTCTATTGATTCTGCTTCTCTTTCATGATTGAAAATTCTTTTTCTTTGATAATTTCTTTGCATTTTTCTTTCGTTTGTTTCGCGTTTTTATTTTATATTTTTCATCCTACTTCCATGCTTTAAAATTATTTCCCTTTGATTTTGTTGCGTGTTTCTTTATTTATTTATTATTTGTTCTTTGACTTTTTTTGCCTTGAATTGAAATGGTCTTTGTCTTTTAAAATACCTTATCTTTAATTTATTTCATTTTTGCTTTATTTCATGTGCATTATTTTTTCTTTGATTTATTTATAATAATAATTATAATAATTATAATAATTTTATTGATGCCAGGAAACAGAAGTTTGTTGCACAAGTCAAAACACTAAGGATAAGTGTTAGTATCATTAAAAATAAATACATAAATAATACACACAAGACATTAGTACATTTGCTTGTCATCACACAATATTTTATCGTTTAAAAATTCTTCGTACGAGTAGTAAGCTTTATTGCATAAAAAAGTTCTTAATTGTTGTTTTAAAGCAGCTTAATGTTAGTTTAGTTATACCCGAAGGCAATTTATTAAACAGTTTTATTCCTAAGTTTCCTGTGCTGCCATCAGTACCTTTCAGACGCATGTTGTTAAGGCAAATTTTATCATTATGGCGAGAATTGTGATTGTGAATAACGTTATGGCATTTGTAATCTTCAAAATTAGATTTAACATAAATCAAACTCACATAGATAAAGATCGACGGAACTGTAAGAATATTAAGTTTCCTGAAAGCCTCTCTACTGTCTTGTCTATATTGTAAACCAGCTACTATTCTGATAGCGCGTCTTTGTAAACGGAAAATCAAATATTGGGAGCTAGTGTGACCCCATAAAATTATACCATAGGTAATATGACAGTGACACAATGAAAAAGAGGCCGTTCTCAAAGAATCTGCTCCAATGCAATGCTTAAGCCCACGAAGTGCAAAAATACCGATGCTCAATTTTTTAACAATTTTAACAGTATGAGCATTAAAACGTAGGGAGGAATCAACTTTCACCCCCAGAAATTTCCTTCTTCAAAATATTCTTTTCTTTTTAAGGAGAAAATAAGTTTTTCGGACTTGTGTAAATTTAAAGTAACTCTATTGTAGACAAACCATGCATGCGCCTTGGATTGTGCCTCCTCGGCAAGTTTTGAGGCAGTTTCTAGAGAATCACTTTTTACCATCAATGTGGTGTCATCCGGCAAAATGAACGGTTTTCACCTGAAGGTAGTTAGAAAAATCATTAATAAAAATAATGAAAAGAAGGGGGCCCAAGGCAAGAGCCTTGCGGGACGCCCTGAAGGACAGGAGCTCTTTCCGAGTCAAGTGCCTGGTACCTGACGAGTTGATATCTACAGCTTAAAAAAGAAGATAACATGTTACAGCATGAAGGTTCTAAATTATAAAAATAAACCTTTCTTAATAAAATATTTCTTTGCCTTTCAAATTTAAATGCTCTTTGTGTTGTGTCTCACGTTTCTTTTTTCTATCCTTCAACCGCTATCTAGTTTTTGTCTGATTTTTAATAGACTTCAAAATTATCGGTTCTCTTTCGTGCTTTAAAATTCCTTATCTTTAATTTGTTTGCGTATTTCTTCCATTTTTGCCAATTTTATAACGAATTAGTTTTCTTTGACTCATTTCTTTATCTTTTCCTAACCCATTGTGCATCTCGTTTCAGTTTTATATTTTTCACCTCGCATCTATTTTTCATTATTTCATGCTTTAAAATTATTTTAATTTGATTTCTTTTTGTATTTCCTTCATTTCTTACGCATTATTTTTTCCTAGACTTATTTTTTGACTTTCAAATTTAAATAGTTTTTGTATTGTGTTCGCGTTCCTGATTTTTATTCTTCACCCCCTATCTATTTTTGGGCTGATTTTTAAACGACTTCAAAATTAAATATTCTGTTTCTCTATTATGCATTAAAATCCTTCTCCTTTGATTTCTTTTTACGTCTTTTGGGGTGAAATTTTGAAAAAGCTATACAACACATCTTGACGTCAAGTAATAAGCTCGCGCAGAAATATTAATAGCGAGCGTTTTAAATTCATTGGAGTGCTTCAGTTTAAATGTAGTTCGACTAATTACCTAAATCAGAAAAATCAATAAAAACGAAAAACACAGAAACCACTTTTGATTTCTTTTAATCGAAAGCTATTAATATAAGTGTAAAATTATTTTAGTTGATTATGTATTTCGCTTAAAAAGTGATATTCTTTTATTTAGTGTTGCGTACAAATGAAAAATTCTCTGAATGAAATTCTCTATGAATCTTCTCCTTAATTTGGCGTCTAATATAATAAATACGAAATTCCGACAACTTGAAAATATCAGGGGAATTTTAATGAACCTCCGGAAGAATGCCGCCTCGTTATTTCCCTTACATAAGAGGTAAAATATTTAGATCTGCATAGACCCTAGACAGGTGAATGAATGAATGAAAGAAAACTCTATCCGATTGTGAAATTCAGAAGGACTTTCGGGAATTTCGAAACAAAAAACACGTCCACATTCACATTCACTAATTAGTTGTTGCTACAAAAATTCGATGAATTACGGAATATTTAAAAATAATTTTCGTTTTCCAAGTAAAATTGCGAGAAAAGCCGATGTTAAATTTCCCTTGTGAATTGAAACGTGCTTTTGACGTTAACCGCAAGAGGCAGCTCGCATTAAGTTCCATGTTTGTAATACGGCTGTTTGTTATCATAATATCTAGATTGTTATCATAATATTAAGCCACGACGACGTTGCTATTTGTAAGGCACCTGTCAATTATCGAGTTTGTAAAAAAATATGGCCAGACCGTGCAAGTTTTACAGGTTTTTATTTATTGTATGAAACTTTTATGAGGATTGGTTATATTTTATAAATTATATTCCTAAACAAATGTCTACATATACCTATGTAGGTACATTTTGCTTCACTTCGATTTTATTTTTGAGGCAAGTACCTACTTGTAAATTGATTTGCATTTTTTTGCAAAGCTACGGCAATAAAGGAGAGAACAACCATAGTAGCAAAGTTTTTGATAAACAAATAAAGACAGTAAAACATTTCAAATGTATTGTTTCAAATTTAAATAATTATAATATTTTTAGAATAATTTGGGACAAAACTCCATTGTTTTAAACCTTAAATCATTAATAGATGCAATGCTAATTGCAAGCAGTATTTAAAATTTCTAATAATAATAATAATTATTATTATTATTATAATTAACATTACACAAATGAATAATGAACAGGAACTATAAGAACCAATAATTAAAAGGCGTAAATTAAAAAAATAGCAAATTAAAACCGCCTTGTTATGTGTTATTTGCAACAATGAACGTTTTATTAAATAATTTCAAGCAAAATTACATTAACGAAGATTAATCATAATTTATCAATATTCATCAAACACATAATTACTTTAGCGTACTAAATGCTTTTTCCACGCATTGGTATACTGAATGGATATACAGTAAGTTTCATGCGCTTATTGTCACATCGTTAATACGGGGGAAAAGAGACGTACCGCAGTGTAGGGTCTACTTAAGCTTCAGTGTAATGCGAGGTTTGCTGTTGATTAGATTTATTTTCTATTTCCTTCGTTTAGGTTAGCAGATTTTTTATTATTGTTATATAACATAATATTATATTATTTTCTTATTTAAATGCATGTCAAACTTTTTCTTTTGAGAAATTTATATTTTATAGAACACGTAACAACGTTTTCTATTTAAATTCATATGAACCATGTTTTGTTGAACCATGTTTGGATCTAATTACGAAGAGAACTATTTTTTTATTACCTACTTTATAAGCTGCTTTTACATTTGCAATTCATATTTATATACATATTTATATACACTGTGGAACGAAAGAATGGAAACCTCTAAATATTTTAACAACGGACTATCGAAACGAAATTTGGAACAGTTAATTTGGATGATAGCGCAGATGTCAAGATGGTGTAGTCGGTGTTATCAATATTTCAGATTTCTCGCCAGTGCTGCCAACTTTGTAATTTTAAATGAGACACATAGTATTTTTTTATTTGTTTAAGTTGCTTAAATCATTATTAACATAATAACATGTAACATGTGTAACATATCCTATACCTAATTATTATCACTGTTTTAGAAATATTTCAACATTTGTAAGTTCGTAACATTAAAACGCGCACGTTTTTTTAAAAAGCAAAGTTGGGGTTTACTAAGAATTATGTAAATGTCAATTTTAAGTTAGTGTGAAAGTTCTGACTTATAACAATTTTTTAGAGGTTTTCATTCTTTTGTTCCACAGTGTATGTGATCTCATCAACGTTCACTTGATGTTACTACATGTGCACATGTCAAAAAGCACTCCGTGCAGAAAATTCACTTCATGACGATCGGGATTAATGTAATAGGAGCCCAAAGTCAGGAAGAAAAATCAAGAATCATTATTGATAAGGGCTCTTTTTTTTTCTTTTTCGGCTCAACATTAATACTGATTTTAGTAAGACACTTGGAAAACTGGCAGAAATAAATGTTAACATTAATTCAATCTTAAGTAAGTTTATTACCACTTTTTGCTGCATAAGAATTGGGCATTGTTCCTGTAAAAGTCATTTGGCTAGAATAAATGCTACACCTAACAACCTATGTGTTTCTTTCCTAAACCACAAACATATTTAATACATTCTGGGACTGGTGTATGAAAGGAGAACATCAAAAATCCTACGCTAAGAAGAAGAAGATGATATAAATGGGACTTCCGTTCTCGCGATGGCGAAAGTTCATGAAGTTGAGCTGTCTGACAATAGGGTGGTGACACGTTCTGTATATGTATTTGGATTCTCAAGCAATTATCATCAGCACTGGATTGATTAATTACACACTTATTTATAAATGAAAATACGTATGACATTTGAAGCGGTAGATATACCGGTTGTTGAATCAAATTGAGATCATAGAAATGAGAACAAATAGCACAGATAATTGAAGATTGAAATTTATGACTTCCATTAGCATTACGTTATGAGTAGGGAAGTGCCACGCCTCTACAACAGAGAAATTGCTTATTTTTTCATTTTTCAACAAAGTTAGGTGTAGCAGATTTGTTATTCTTGTCTTAAATTAAATGCACTCCTCTTTTGTTTGGTCTTGTTAGTTTTCTTTGTTAATTCATTCCTTTCCTCTTTTTAATAAACAATTTTATTTTGTCTTTCCTGTTTTCTTTATTATCATTTATTCTGTTTTGTTTTTTATATTCATTGTTGCCTTGTTGCTGATTTTGTTTATTTTATTTCTATTTCTGTTTCATTACTCGATTTCCATTGTTGTTCTTTTACATCATTTTAAAGTTAGTTCAAGTAAAAGTTTATTAAATTTTTTTAAATTTTATTAACTTTTCAAGAGAAAAATAATGAAAAAAAATCACAGAAAATTATGGTGAAAATGGTAAACAATAATAATAACATTGAAGCGGAAAGTCTGAAAGGCATAAAAAAAACATAAAGAATGCCGTTCGGATCGATCTGAGTTAACAATATAACGTGATCTCCGACTGTGAGCGTCAAAACTGTTTCACGAAAGCCAGTGGCGTAGATAAGGGGGGCCCGAGCCCTCCCCCCCCGAAATTGTTCTAAAATATTATGTTCCGCCTAATTCATACTAAAAAAAATTTCATATGACGTGGTTTTTTATTCGCTGCTTACATTTCATAAATAAAATGTTAAGTAGTTCGTATTCGTTAACTTTTCTTTGTTCGCCCCCCCCCCCCCCCGCCCCCGAAACACGTTTTTACGCCACTGACGAAAGCTATATTTCTACACATTCATCTCATATTGACCATTCAATTGACTTGAATGTAAAAAAAAAGAGCAAAAAGAATCGGTTATTAGAGCAGACCCGAAATCGATTGACAAAGAAAATGAAATAATTGCAAAATGCAAATAAACAGTCAAATGTCAAACAGTCAAGAACCATTAGTCATGAAGAAAAAAAAATGCACAAGACAAACTAATCATGAAGGCAAAATAATGTTAGAATTGGTCTTTTCATTTTCATCATTTTTTGTGTTTATTCTTAATCTCATAATTTTATTCTTTGACTTCTAACTTTGTTTAACTTTATCTCTGTTCGTGCTTTTTGTCATGTACTTCATCTTTTCTTTCGTGTTCTCCTTTTTCGCATTATTTTTATTACCATTTCGTCCGAAACTACTGTATTTGTAACTAAAACTTTTTGTTCTAAATTTATTAAACACTCTTTAAAATATTCACTTTTGAGATACGATTGACATTAAGATGTCGTTCTATATTTTTTTTAAATTGATGGTTACATTTGAATGAAGTGCATTTCGCGATATTGGAAAATCGAAAAGCTCTCCTTTTTTTTCATTTTGCTTTTTCTTCGTAAGCTATTGCTTTTTATTTTCCTTCTACGTTAAAATAGCTGCATGATCAAAATAAACATAATTAGTAAAGGAAGTTTCGATCATTCAGCTGTAAAGCCACTTCGCTTGAACAATATTAAAAAAGTATTTTTAATTTTTTCTTAATTTTCAGCATCTAATTTTTATCTTTTAGTTTTTGGATTACTTTCATCACCATCACCGATTCTATTTTACTTTCTTCAATTTTCTTTGTTATAAATTGATTCTTTTGTTTTTTTCTTCTTCTTTATTTCAATTTCTTCATCAATTGGATTTGAATTTTCTATATTAATTAGGTATATTTGTTATTTTTGTTACATTCAAATCAATCAATCGAGTGATTATCATGAAAAGACGAGTGAAAGAAATTTTGATTGTTTCGTTTTAAAGCCACTTCAAACCTAAACTTATTAATAGAATATGAAGTTCCTTGTTTTTCGAAAAACAAAAGCACCAAATTTAAAGAAGTCAGAATACAGAAGACTGGGAGATGTATCTTTCAGACATTATGCACGTGCTCACTTCGTATAATTAAAAAAAAAAGATAAATTAATGTGCACTAAAGTAAACAAAACATGGTTATATCATCTAGGAGCTTCGCGCAATTCTCGTACGAATGATTCTTGACCATTCTGGATCGATTCTAGAATAGTCCCGAGAGAAGGATTTGAATTTTGTATTAAGGCAGTTTCTGTTCTCTTTGTTTTCATCATTTTCATAATATATAAACAAAATAATCTATTTATATTGTCACATCATCTAGAAACTCGAACATTAGTTGTTATTCGCATATATTTCCAGTAAACGACGCGAATGATTCTTTTGATCGATTTAGAATATTTCCAATAAAGAGATCTATCTATAAAAAGACCTGAACTGGAAGTTTAAGACAGTTTTTATCCGACTGCAAATGTACGAACATGACCAGCGATCAAAGAATGATAAACTATTTGAAATGTTAGCTTCAAGTAAAATACTGTATGTAATGTATGTTTGTTGAATGTTTTAATATATTAAGTGGCTATTGTAAACAATTAAATTATTTTTAATTTAAGTAATTTGTAGCCCTATTCTATGGAGTTCTATTATTATTAGATATAACGCGCAATTTTCGAACACTCGTTGTAATTTGCACACTTTTCCAGTAAACGATCGGAATGATTTCTTGATCGACTTAGAATAATTCCGATAGAGGGGTCTGTCTGTAATAAGATTGAGCGCGAAGTTTAAAATAGCTTTTATCTACGCCTGTTTCATAATAGCTATATTATGTAACTCATTTGGGTTGTATAATGAGACTTATTATAACACTAGTTATATAATGAAAGAAAAAAAATAGTTATTATTATGCGATTACTATGGATTTGCGCTATAACCAGGTTATTGCGATTTTCGCTTACTGGTGGCTTCCGACAAAATTTTTTAAATTAATAAAAATAAAAAACTTGTTGCAGGCGTAGATGAAACGTTGTATATTACAAGTGGGATAGTGCATCATTATATACTCGTGCTCTTATCCTGAACTCGGGCTGACGCCCTCGTCAGGATAACTCATCGCACTCATATTATAATGATGTCTCTATCCAACTTGTAATATAAATAACTATTATTATGACTGCGAATGTGAGAACATTAGTCGAGATCAAAGTTACACGAAAATCGCCTGTCATTGTATTTTGTATGAGTATAACACCCATCTGAACATGTTGTGTTTGTTGACAACATCCTTAATAACTACGCTATAATACCAACATAAAATTTTGAATTAATAAATTGTCTGCGAAATAGTGATTTGAACTTCGAATTTGTATCAGTATTAATAATAATGTTTTTGGCAAACGAGCCTTCCTGCGTTCAAGGGCTTACACATGCATCTACCCAAAAGATAATTTAAGCGCTTTTAGAGTATTTACAAAAAGTAATAATAAAATAAACAATCATAGTTTATTTAATTGCAACTTTAATAGCGATCTCGATTGACTGTTCCAAACCACAAGTATCTTCATCTTCTATTATTAGATGAGGTTAAAACAACATGTGAATACTTTGAGAGTACTCTAGAGCAGTGATGGTAAATTTTTCTTATCAATGGGACAAATTTAAGTTAAAAATTTTGTAATAATGAACCGTGGGTCAGGTATTTTAAGTCATTAAAAAATACATTAGTTTGTCCTCTGATTCGGACATATTATACTTATACACAGGACGCGACGATTACATTTACAAGGAATCGCTTAAAATATCGATTTCTTGCGAAAGTGTAAAACACTTCATTTTACCTGAAATCCATCGCTGAGATTTTTTTTACTTTAATGAGAAGGTCTATTATTTTATTTATTTATTTTAGTATGTCTGCGCCGCGCCGTATTGTGAATCAGTTCATTTGCATTTTTCGGTAGAATGCGAAATTTGTTGTTTTTTTTAGATGATAATTTTTGTATATCAGGACAGGAATTTGTTGATCTTCACAACATCAAAGGTTTCGTGAAATGCAAAGAATAAGATAAAAAAAAGAAAAATCGACAATCTAGGCGATAAAATATTGAAACTCAAAGTATGATAGAAAGAAAAGAAACCTTCAAAAAAGTCAAAGAAATACAAAGTATTTGATAAAAAGGAACAAATGGGAAAAGAAATAAACTACAAATGAAAAAACAAGAGACGAAGTAATTGAAAACACGAGAGTAACAGAAGGAATCTTAAAAAAAAACGCTAACATAACATTAAAAATTTAATACACTTGATAATTTGATAAGAAAAGTAAAAGAAAACTTGAAATCAATAACAACAACATAACTAAAATATATTTTTTGTTTTTCTTGAATTTATTTCTTTTTGTTCCATTTCTCGTTCATTTTTATTTCACTGTATCTGCTACAATATTAATTTGTGGCGTTAGCATTCGGAAGTAAAATTAATTTGACTTTTGAAATATGATATTTGGTACTTTCCACAATACAATTGAGGTGACAAAAGTCCATGAGGAAAACAATTTCTACAAAATCGAAATTTTTATACGTTTTATCTACAAGGGTTATTTTAAACATTCTAGAGAGGCCACTCCGTGGCCCGCGGGTTAACGGTTTGTCATCACTGCTCTAGATCAGTCAATAGAAATCACTATTAGATATTAAGATGAAGTGTTTTTCTCTAGAGTGATAGACAAACAGACGAAGAGAAGATTAACTTGTTCAGAACCTCTGCTCTTTACTATGCATATATACTAGATTTATAATCCAAATATATCCAAGCATATCACTAATTCCCAGTGAATTTTTGGGTATTATTTGGATATGTATGTTTTGATTGTGGGTGGGTTATTATTTCAGGAATTGTGAAAGTTGTCAATTACGTACCTGTAATAATCTTCTTTACAGTATATGTTGCCTTCCCTCGCGAAACACGTCAATTCAGAGTCCAAGGGTAATTTACACTCACAGCATTTAAGGCAATGGGCATGCCATTGCCTGTCCACAGCTAAAAGATAGTATCTATCGTGGATGCGTCCCCCACAACCGGCACAAGTAGCAGCCTCAAGTCCAGAATTTCCAATGGCAGCACACGGGGAAGGCCCTCCACGTTCCAAACTCTCGCGCTCCTTCAACATGATGCCATAGGAACCACCGCCGTGCTTTACTGTCCGTTTTCAGTGTGTACCCCGCCTTATATGCGTCCCCGTTTTTATCTGGGTATTATAGTCCCTTAATTGATACGTTTTAATTAGACGTGAGGTAACCTGCAAGCAAAAAAAGAAACGCACGCGGTTAATTGCGGTTTTTAGAATTATTTCGATAAGACGCGGAATCAATTAAAGCAATTAAAAGTCGAGTGTGGATTTACTAATGGCAGGTTGAATTAATGGCGCGGCGTTAATTATATTGGAAAATTAAGATTTAATTGAAAAATTATAATTCGAGGCGCAATGTGGTAGATGGCGCCGCGCCGCGCAATTACGAATTTGTGGCTTTGATTTATTAATGATTATGGTAAATCAGTAACGTCCAGACTGATAACGGAATATACACCGCGCCGGCATGATGTCGGTGGATACCGGAAACTCCGGTGCTAAGTGATTTTAATTAAATTTTCCTATCTCATAATTTAGTGCTTCCTCTGTAATTAACTTTCGTGAACGTTTTACTGATTTCAATTTAGTTTCCTCTAATTTACGCAGATGAATAACAAAATTAAATCGTCTTCTTTATGTGAATGAGATTAATGTAAGAGTGTGTATGTGAGCGAGAGAGAGAGGATTGTGTTATTATATCGCAACAAATTTAATAATTTAATATTTAATCGTTTTTTTATAGTTGTTTTCTTATACTTAATAGTGGAAGCAGTGGCGTAGCTAGGATTCTTGGGGCCCCATTGTAAAACCTAAAAAAATTCGATAAGACTCTCATCCCCCAAAGATTTAGGTTCTTTTTACAAGAAAGCCATACTACATCTTTTACAAGAAAGCCATACTAAGCCAGTTTATATTTATGAAAACATTCTTTACGTTCAGTAAATATGTTCAAATTAGTATATTGTGATTTGGTGTTCATCGACTTACATATTAAGTTGAGTCGAATTTGAAATTGTCAAATTTAAACTGAGTTGAACAGAAAATGATTTATTTCATAAAAAGTAATTCATTAAAAATATATTAACAATTTATTTTAAAGCACAAAAATAATTTAAACAATGTCACAATGTTATTTTTATCACATTATTGAACGTCAGTATACAGGGTGATTCTTGAATAGACAAACAAGTACTGACGAAACAAGAGATTTCCCAGAACATTAGAAAAATGTTATAAAATCCTATACAATTCATAATTATTAATTAAAAACGGTAATAGAAACAGAATTCCTTACACACTCTAATAAATACAGAAGATCTAATCCATCTAGATGAAAATATTCACGCACACTTATATTTCCAAAACAATTAATTATTTCCTCTTGGATTATTAGCAATGAAGGAAACACTGATCTTAAAATCAGAGTGATTAATAAATAATAAATATTTTACTGCGAGAGTACTCTAAGATAAATATTTTAACATAAAATTTTTATTGAAAGAAAAATCAAATAAATTTGAAATAATAATTTTACTTCAGACAGCTCTGAAATAAATACGTTTCTGAAACATTAACATCTCTCTCGGGATAAAAGACTTCGTCTTATGTTTGTCGATGTCTCAAACGAAAAATGATTATTACTAATTTGTTAAATGAATTTCAACGAACAAGTAATTATTTTAATTAAAAGTGTAGGTATGTAATAACATCGACGAAATTATTTCAATGAGTAGCAGATGTAACTTAGGTAGTTTTGAATTTTCCAGTTTTCTTGTTCTTGATGTATCACAGTGAACTATAATATTTAAATAGTGAATAATATTTAAAATATTTAAAGAATGGAAATAATATGAAATCAATTTGTTACTATTTGCTCTGACAAAAGTTATTATTATTTTTTTCTGCTAGGTTTTTATTGTTCAGTTAATAAATCGAAAATATTTTTGGTAATATTTATATCATTTAAATTAAATCTAGTTATACCCTTTTGATATTTTATATTTGACAGGAACATTTTCTGCACGAAGTTATTAGGTAGTTTAGTCAGTCAGTAAAAGAATTAAAATTAAGAATTAAAAGAATTAAATGATAATTCATAAAGTTCTTATGTGAAAGTAATGTCACGTACCAAAATGATAAGAATTTTGAATTTGAATTTTGAATCATGTTTAGATTATCATAATGTTTTTTTTTTACATAATCTGCTTAGTTGTAACAAAAATGATTCTCTTCCTTTTGTTATATTTATCTGGTAAAAATCGTCTTCGTACTACTTTTTGAACTTCTCCTAATTTGAGAATACTATTTTGCTGGCATTTCTATTGTTATCTATTGCTTAGTTAAACTCTTCCTAGCTTGATCTTCTTTTTCACTTATTACCACTATATATCTTCTTCTATCTTGTATAGAAGCTGGTAATTTCTTTGAGTAAAAAAAATATTAACATTTATTGTTTCTAATAAATAATTTTTTTCAAATAACCATAAACTTCCTAATACATTTTGTTTGACAATATGTAAATGTGTCTCATAATTATCAGCATATCAAAATATTCAAAAGTGTTTTTTCATTTGATTGTTCGTCGCTTGAGAAGCTTTTACAATCTAATTTGTTTCATATATTTTGCTTATTTACAATTCTGGGAAGTTTTTATTTTAAATTTTGAAGACGATGTGCCAGAAGGTCACAAAAACTACGTCGAAATATTCTAATGCCCGATTTCTTCATCGCCCTACCTTGAGGTTAAATTTATCTGTCAGTTAGAATGTGACACATAGAATTTGTACGGCCAACTGTACGTCACAGTCCAACTGTTAGATAAATTAACCTTAGGTTAAACATGGTGAAGAAATCGGCCATGAGTTATATTTTGAACATCGGTATAAGAACTATGGATTTGATAACATGTTTCGGTTTCGAACAAACTATTCTCAAATCTGTTAAATCGCGTTAACTTTTACTGGAAGTAAAAATGGCTTCATGTTAACGTTATTTAACAGATTTGAGGATGTTCAAAATATAACTTAGAATATTTCGACGTAGTTTTTGTAACCTTCTGGCACATCGTCTTCAAAATTTATTATATTTAGTCACAAATATCATGAATAACCCGTTAATATTTAGTTTTTATTTTGTAATTCTGTTTATGCATATTATTCATCATTTAATCTACTTTAATCATAATTTTATTGAGGATTATTTTAAAAAATCTGAAATTAATTTCTTTTAATTTATGTATGTATAAACATTTCAATGTGAATACTAATTTATATTTTAACAACTATATTGTCCTGTTATAATATTATAAATAAATCATTTGTTTTATTTTAATTTCTTCCTTTAATTCTAGGTATACCTTCCGTTGGTTTAATTTTTAATTTTGTCAATTAATTCCTTCACTGTTTTAATTTTTCTCCTATCTTATACTCCTAATAACTCTAATTTTTAACTTTTATTATTATTATACAGGCTGTTCAAACTTAAGTCGGCACTATTGCTAACTTTGTTATTATAAAAGCTACAAATTTGGTTGAATTAGGAAACTAGTAGTAATTTTCAAGCTGATTACAATGACGTAGTCGAAAAAACAATTGAGCGTCACGTTTATGAAATAAAGTCAAAAAGACACTTTTTTTAAATGGAACATCCGATAGAGAAGCAAATTCTTAATGAAAATTATACTTTGTTATTTTTTCGTAAATTAATAAATAAGGAAGATATTTTCATTTTTACAAAATCATCAAAGATGCCTGTGCTTTGGAAACTAAACATTTGCAAATCGCCGTAACAAGTTTTTTAGTTGACAGACTATTGTTTTTGAAGTATGTGACTTATTTCTTACTAAAAAATTGTTTTACATGCATCCCGAAACTAAAAAAAATTATGACAATTTTTACACATTTTTTTATGATTTTTTCACGCTACTAGAAAAATGAACAATAATTATGACAATTTTTTACATTTTTTGTGATTTTTATACACATCTAGGAAAATGATAAAAAATTATGACAATTTTTGTAAATTCTTTCTAGACGCGGAGAAACCAACAGTACTCTATCAATAGAATAATTTGATTACTACGATTTGCAAATGTTTTGTTTCTAAAACACAGGTATCTTTGATGATTTTGTAAAAATCAAAATATCTCCTTTATTTATTAATTTACCAAAAAATGACAAAGAGCAATTTTAATTAAGAATTTTATTCTCTATCCATTGGTAAAGTAATATACTGGATGTTCCATTTAAAAAAAGTATATTTTTGTCATTATCTCATCAACGTGACTTTCAATTGTTTTTTTGACTACGTCATTGTAGTCAGCGTAAAAAATACTACTAGTTTGCTAATTTAACCGACTTTGTAGCTTCTATAATAAAGAAGTTAGTAATAGTGCCGACTTAAGTTTGAACAGGCTGTATACCGATTGTATCATTGAAGGTTGAAAAAAGGCGAAGTTATTGTTCCATTATATGTACATATTATTATAAATAAATAAGTATAAATTATTTGCGCATTTCTGTTGTACTTTTATTTCTTTTTTTAATTCTATACCTATGGTTCGTTTCATTTTTAATTTTGTCAATCAGTTTCTTCATTTTCTAAAATTTATTTGCTATTTTATAATTCTAATAAGTCCAATTTTTAACTTCTCTTAAGGCTGTTTTACATTATACTTTTTTGGTCTAGAAACTTGAACAAGTTTGAATACTAGAATCTAGTATCTAAATTCAAGGTTGTTTTAAATATTAGTTCATAAACCGATCGCTGGCGTCGCAGTGGGGAAAATTTAAACGTGGAACAAAACTGCCAACATACAAAATTAAAGAGAAGTTAAATGCTCAAAAATGAATTTTTATAAAGAAACCAAACCAAATTTCAGGAAATTTCAAAAATTCTGCATATTTATTATTTGCAAAAACAAAATACGAAACCTAGAATTTTGGAGTCAGGACTCGTTATTGCGGAGGTACTTCGAGGTTATATTTATATATTTTCAATCACAGTTATGTTTATCTTTTAGGATGTTGGTAATACTTCGACGTGTACTTTATGCGCAAGTCTAGTTTGTAAACTTTGACGAAAAATAGGTTGAGAACTAGTTTGGAAATAAGTTTCTAGACGTTTCTAGTATGAAAACTTGGATGACTTTTTTCTGATTTACATTATTCAAGTTAGTTCTAGTATTGAACTTGCCAAAGTTTCTAGACGAAAAAAGTATAATGTAAAACAGCCTTTACATACTGATTGTTTCATTTTAAGGTTGAAAAAAGACGGAGTTATTGTTTTGTTATATTATTATATAAATAAATAAATATAAATTATTTGTGCATCTCTGTTTTACTTTGATTTGTTTTTTAATTCTGTACTTCTGGTTTCTTTTCATTTTTAATTTTGTGAATCAGTTTCTTTATTTTTTAAATTTATTTCCTATTTTATAATTCCAATGAGTCCAATTTTTGACTACTCTTACATACCGATTCTTCCATTGAAGTTTGAAAAAAGGTGAAGTTATGTTTCGAATTCATGCACAGTACTCACGCGCGGAGTTGAATGCGCAAGGCTGGATGCGCAATACCAATTTCTTAAACGCAGCAACCCGCTCATACCAGTAACGTCGCTTCGGAACTACGATGGTTGCCGAACATACCATCGTATCTGCTCTAAACGAGGCAAACTCTCGCCGGGCGTACTGTATGTATGAATTTGTATCAGAAAATTGTGTAATTTACAAATCAACATTTTTCCGACGTCCGGTCCTTCGCATCTTACCTATACATTTTTTCATTCACAGTCTTTCAAGAATTTCAAAGCCTTTTAAAAATTGCACCCCTAAAGTCGATGGGGCCTGATGCAATTTTATTGCACCCTTAGCTACAAATCATTTTTCTAATATATATATTATATGCCGATAGTATAAATCTGAGTTAAGAATGACGTTACATGACAAAAGCCTCAAGGCTATTTCACGAATGTTAGAAGGAGATAGCTACTTAAAAATTCTTTGTGACTTATCGATCGATCCATCGGCATATGGTAAAAAAATACGTGGCCTTCTTTTACCGATTATGAAAAAAAATTATTGCATAATTGATTGAAATTATTTCAAATTGTTCATTTGACTTTATTTTGTGGAAAAATCTTTTTGTTGTTTTGGTGACGAAATTCTTTGTGAATTTTTTTTTCTCGTTATACTGTTGCCTTTGGAGTAGAAGGAAAAAAGATTATCTTTCGTTAATTTTATCGACGGAAAGTTTTTGTTTCCTTTATTTGGTGACCAGATTCTTTCGTGAAATTGTTTATTTTCATTTTCGGGAATCTTCTTTCAGCGTCTTTTTTGTTATGTTTTATTGGCTGTGGCCTCACACTCTCTAAAGCGCTTTGCAAAATTCTTGCAAAATTTTAGTGATAAGTTAAATGAGACGTCTTTGGTGCCCCTTAAACCGCTGCGCCCTGGTTAAAAATGACAAACACTTGCACTATCTATCCTTTAAGATATCAAATAAGTAACCTTTCAAATCTCAAACGCGCGCAATTTTAATATTTCTAATACTTTTTACGCTGACATTATGTTACTTATACAATAATAAACATTATTTTAGTTCTAGTTTGGCCAAGTCGATAGAGTAATAGTAACATTTTTATGCGCTGAAAGAAAAAAGTGATTTATTTAAATGCGATATGCATGTATTTTCGTGGAGATCAACTTAAAATACATTAAGATAGTGCAAGTCGCAAAGCGACAGAAAAAAAGCCCGGTACAACCATAAAATTAGATAAAAACGCACCTACATTACCTTACTAGTATAATTGGTGTTGTGAGTCGCGCATTGAAGTCTCCCTAAGCTAATTATATCAATTAACAACAAACAAAATGAACCGATTTATTAGGCAGTCGCTAACATGCAATTGGCAAGTCGCTCCGTCTCTCTCCCTCCCTTACCGCCAGCTCGACGCGTCTCCCTCGCACTAATTGAATCCTACTCTTATATTTACTTTATGTTTATTCGGCGCGTCTCGTCCTTCTCTTCATTTAATTGACGCTTTGTTTATGCGATTTCGCGGCGCAATTTGTTAATTACAAATTGTTATTGTTTATGGTCTTGTGTTTGCACTCGATCGGAATTTATCGCCGCGTCCGTAAATAACCTGAATATCTAATTAAAGAGAAAACTAGTTAACTCATTTTTAATAACGTATCTATTTAAATTCCTGCGGTAATTGAAATTAAAAGGGAAAAAAGGAAACTAACCAGTAAAATTTTATGTCGCAATGGAGATTTTTCTTTTTTTTTTGAATTAATGAAATGAATTCCTACTCGGTAGTGGATAATCTCATTAAATAGTTTCTTGTGAAATAGTTTGTGTTGATGAAACGAGTTTCAGTTTTTTTTTTTTAATCAGTAACATAGGGCAGTTCAATATTTCCCCTGCTTAAGTGTCTCATTCGAGTAAAATACTGATATGTATATACCGAGTAACTTAATGATTGAAGCAAATTTAGTATGTTGTGAACACTGAGGAATTGGCATTACCTGAAAGTTCGTTAATTTTGCGGGAATGCGTAACTATAGGTTAGAGTTGATATTTACATTGATGATGAAAACTGTTTCAACAGATTATTATTATTATTCAAGACCTGGAAATGTTAGCCCCCTTTGCGTAAGCAGCACCGAATCCTTTGAGATATGTTATTGAAGACATTATTAACGTTTTAGGTTGTCCGATATTTGCAATTGCCTGCTGCAATTCTTCCAAATTGTTTAATACGTATTCTGAATACCAAATTATTGAAATAAGGAAGTAAGAAGTCCGGATTTAATTGAATATTAGAGCAACCAGCACTGATTAAACATCCTGGGAAAAACTCCTCTAAATAATTTATTGTGGTTCGTGCTGTGTGGGCAGTGGCGGAATCTTGTTGAAAGTAGCCATTTGCTAATTCAGTGTCGTCTAACTGGTTTATAAATGGATCCAATATAAGTCTCTAATATCTATAGGCGTTGTTTCCCGGAAGAATATTGGTCCAATAATTCTCCAAGACATTGCCACCCCAACACCAATTTTAAGTGGATGTAGTGCCTTTACATCAATCACATTAAAGGGATTATGTTCTGACCAAGTCCTGAAATTTTGTGAATTGATAAACCCAGAGAGATGAAACCAGGCTTTATCAGCAAAGAAAGTTGTATCTTGTTGGTCACTATTTTTTTAGCAGATTATACCACTGACAAAACTGAATTTATTGAAGAATATCGAGTGGGTGAAGTTGTCGAACCATTGAAAATTTGTATGATTGGAAATGAAGGTGTTTTTTCAAGATCTTCCGAGTGGATTCGTATAGGAAACATGAGGATTCTGTTATGCAGTATCATTAACATTTTGTACAATATCGAGTGTTATTATAGTGGGGCGATCAGTGAATTTTTCTTTTTCTACATTACCGGTTTGCAAGAAACGTTCATTTATTAACCGATTTTGAACTGAACTAACTTTAAAGTGAATAGAGAGACTCATAAAATGAATGATGTTTTGGAACTAAAATTAACATAACCTCAAAATACGTATGAAATCACATGAAATTGATAACTGATTTAGAAAACCAGCTTGATCAGCACGGTGTGCGGGAGGGGAAATTCAATCACTTCCTTATCACTGGTCGCCAACTGCATAACTAAATGGAATGCAATCAACGATTTTTAAGTGAATTTGAATCGATTCGTGTTCGTTGTAAATGGAGGACGGATATTCTAAAACAGTGTTGTGAAAAAGGACGAAACTCAATTTGTTGTTCAGGATATATTTCAATGAAATCATCATAGGCATGCTGCTGTGAATAAATTTAATTACTATTGGACTGATTCAGCAGAACATATCAGTAACAGTTCCTGCTCCAACAGTTGAGACTGAGCACTTATTTCTGCTGAATGAAGTTCACTCATCATAATATGTTCCAGTCAGGTAGCGGAAAAGTTACTCTACAAAAAATGGCGACCCCTCCAACTCATCAACCTCATGAGGTCGCATTCAGCAGAAATTTGTTCAACAGTTGCACAACTTTCGGGTCTGCTGAATGTGCCGTGCCCATTTTCATTTTGTACTCCGCTTCGAAAATAAGCCATTACTAAAAATGTATTTTATTCTGTGCTCAAAACCATTTTGGTAATAAATTGTGATAATTAAATATCTTATTTATTTGGTTTTCTTGATTCGACAATAAACGAATTTATTTGAGTTTGACAATCTAGTGCACTAACCTAAATCTAAATTTTGAATTTAAAAATCCAGTACACCAACATAAACATTGAAAAGTGTTGCCAATCTAATAAAATAATTTTCAATCATTAAAAGTAACTCGGTAGAATTTATATAGAATTACGGCTCAATCTGACACAATAGCTGCGTTCCTTTTGCCACAAATCTTACCTCTGATCACTTAAACGTCATTTCCGTTAGCACGAACAAGTAAGTTTGAATGGATATTTCAATCTAACAACGAATGGGAATGCTCGAGCGGCAAGGTGGGAGGTTGAAATCTTAATTCAAATTCACTTGTTCGTGCTAACGGAAATGACGTTTATCAGATCTAAGGTGAGATTTGTGGTAAAGGGAAAGCACCCAGTGTTACCAATTTGGTGATTTCGTCACTAGATCTGATGACTTTCTGTTAAAACTTCAGAGGAGTATTGATATTTTCATAATAGACTTGTTGAAAATTTAGTGATTTCATGACCGAGTTAGTGCTAAATCTGGTGACTTTATTTGTAAATAAGTAATCACTCAGTTAACTTTCGACCTTGTGTGGCGAGTTGAAATAATAGGTCTATTCCTACATCACTTTTTGATGGTTTCAAAACCGTCAAAAGCTTGATTTGATAAAGCTGTCAAAACCGATCATTATTTCGGTGGGCAACTGATTCTGAACAGACCCAATATTAGTCAAGCATAAAAGTCAAGTTCTGATTTACCAACATGTACAGATTATTTTATTATCTACTGAAATATTTTCTTTCATGACATTTTACATTGATTTCCACAGATTTTATTTTGCTTTCAATATCATTAAGAAATATGTAGGGCCAAAAATCGACTGCGACCTACGAGCCCTGCGTCAAAAATATTCGCCTAGCTAGTACAGCTGTTTATGAAAATAAAATCATTATTAGAATTCAAATACCAAAAATTTTACTTAAACATTTGTAATTTATATTTATTTATTATTATTATTATTATTTTAGACAAATAATCTACCACTGAGTAACTTATTAACTGTCTCTTTGTTTACCAAAGAGAGGTAGGCGAATACTTTTGACGCAGGGCTCGTACTACATAATGATAAATATAAAAATTGAATTTAAAAAAATGACAGGAAATGAAACGAAATAAATTGTGATTATTCCGATTGTTCCACTGCTCTACTATAGATGGAGCTACTCTTTCATACCGCAACCGGAAAACTTTCAAAATAAATCGTTGAGTAAAGAAAAAATAAAATTAAATTAAACTTAATTGTGGAGAATGAATTTAGTTATTGTTCAACAAATGGCGATGCTTTTAAATATCTTTATCAATTTTCAAAGATTTTGTAATCAAAATATAAAAAATAAACAACACCTTGATCCCCATCTTATCTCTATTGTCATTCACAAAATGTTTAAAACGAGAAAAATGTGCGCCCTCTACCGGATAAAAATTCATTCTTGGTGCCTTCGTCGATTCATGTCGATACTTTATCATATCTACTGGCTTTTATTCTTTATTGCAAATGGCAATTTGAAATTTTTAGTTCAACTGTGACTGTAGTTTTATAAAACCAAGAAGACAATAAAAATCTCAACCCTCACAAGGTGGCATGACGTAACGAGAAAAGCTCGGATTAATTTTTGTATAGAACTTGAAGATCTTGTCGATCTGCCTCGTCTTCTTTGTGATTTACTTTTCAATTCAAAAATTAGGAGAATCCTTTGATAAGGATAATAACGATAATAATCATCACGCGCGTAAATTGTTTTCAAGCTGTATAAAAGATGGCGCTGCTATTTCTTTACTGAAACCAAAGTGAATCTGCAAAATTCGAAACTTTTAAGATAAATTATTAAACGAAGAAGAAAAAGAAACGAAATATAAAAATAAGAAAACAATTTTGTCATTTTAAGCAGAAGGCTGATGCGTATAACCCAAAAAAAACTCTTTCTTCAAGTTCAATCGAAAGTAAGACTGTAAAGTTAAAAGTGACAAGAAAGGAGAATGTAATGAAATCATTCCTTTACTATACAATAGGTAGCGTTGACTTTCACTGCAATCGTACTGCAACCGTAGGTAAAGCGTTTGCAAAATTCGAAACTTTTAAGGTACCTAGGTAAATTATAAAAAGAAGAGGAATAAATAATATTAACTTTCAGCATAAACATAACATTTAATTTTTACGTTAATTTTTAATATACCTACCTATATATTTTGCCTCTCTTTAATTTTATTACCTACCGACTAAAAAAAAATTATGCTTATTAGATTAGTGCCATTACCTGATTACCTAGTATTAATTACGCTTTGGTACGTAGGTAGGAAATTTTTTAAATTGTAGTAGACCTACATAAGTACCTACATGTTAAGTCTAACAATTTTATACCTCGAAAATTCAAGAACGAATTATGCCAAATTTGGTAAAAATTTTTCACATTTTTAGTATATTTATTTTTACTTATACAGATACTTATAGATTTTACAACCACCAAATGGTTAAATGTGTTGCGCCATTTTTTATTCATAAAAATTTTACTTTTGTAATTCTTAAAATAATACCGTTATTTAAAATTAATTCTCTCTCACTCCATCAAAAAAATTTAAAAATGTAATCAGCAAAACACTTTTGTTTTATGATTGAAGAGCGCCCAGTTTTACTCAATGGTAAAACTGACCCTGAATTAATAGGTACTTTCCTTTTTCCACATTTCATTATTGAACCCATAGGAAAAAAAATTGTTTTAAAAATCAAAAAGTGATCGCTGGATATCACGATTTAAACTTTTTATAAAAAAAAACAGTTAAATTCTTGCCATTTTCTTTTCCTTCTTCATCAAAATATCCTTTAATCTTTGAATTACTTTGATCATCATCTAAGTACTCTCTCTCTCTTATTTAACTTCATTTTATGGTTATAATGATCGTGTCTTGTTTTATTTAATTTCCTTTGTTAATCGATTCTTTTTTATTTTTATTTTTCTTTCTCTATCTATTTTCTTAGTCAATTGATTTTGGAATTTTCGTATGAATTAGGTATGTTTGGTTTTTTACAATTGAATGATCTAAATGAAAAGGACGGAGGAAAATTTTATCCTTAGTTTCAAATATCTAGATTAAAAAAAACTAAACTTAAATTAATCTGAATCCAGAGTGGCCTCTGTAGAACATAATTACTATTTTTAGGTACAATTTATTTTTTTCGAAATGAAAATTTTGTAGAAGAAATTAATTGTCTGGTTTTGGAAATCGATTTTCTGAAACAATTTGAAATTAAGACGAATTCATAATTTAATAAAATAATCCAAATAAAAGATTTTTGAAAAACTGTTTTTATTTATTTATTTTATTATCTATCTAGGTATAGTGTTCTTGACATTTTCTTTTCCTTTTTCATCAAATCATCTTTCAGTTTTTGGATTATTATCACACGGTATATTTTGTTTTTTAATAAAATTGAGTAGGTAATCAAAATTTTCTATAAAATGTAGGTAATAACTTTTTTACTTTTCTTTTTTCAAAATAAAAAATTACGTTTATCACTAAGTAATAATCGTGCTTTGTTTTATTTAATTAATGTTTTAATTGATTCTTTTTGTTTTTCTTTCTGCTCTATCAGTTGGCTTTACTGTATTAATCCTATTGTATTATTAAATGTATGTACTTCAAAACTTTCAATTTTCAAAAGCACTTTTTTAAACTTAAAAAAGAAATCATCTAATAGAATGACCTCCAAAATTCTATATAAAACATAATTATGTAGGTACTTTTTTACATTTTTTTCAGAATAAAAAATTACGTGTTCATTAAATTAGATAATTGCAGCTCAATTCTGGAAAGAAATTCAAAACACAAAACGCATCCAAACCAATCACAACAAAAATTGTATGATTTCTAAAAGTGTTGTTAGATCAAAGATCGGTCGCATGATGTCGCGACCTAAACTATTAGGTACTAAATTGTATGCATTGAAAGTTTGAACAGTTGCTTTTGAGAAAGGAACTATTAGGTACAAAAGCGAAACGACGAGACAGAATAAATTACTTTATTTCACGATTCAAAAAATTTCTAATTGACGGAAATAGTAGCAAGAAAGCAGCAGCTAACCAGCAATAATTTATCTTTTTGTAAAATAGTTTACGTTTCCTATGTTTTTATTGGATGATTTCCTGTTGCAGCCTTCCAATGAAAATCGACAATAAATTTTAATTAATAATAATTTTCTATTTAATTGATTTAGCAAAGATATCTCAATCTCTTGACGATCACCAATTTCATTGATTCTCTTAGGGCCAGTTTCATAATCAAATTTAAAGGAGTAAAGTCACATTCAGATGTGTAAACAAATGTGTTTTCATATTTGTTTTGACATCTGAAAGTGACTTTAAATTTAAAGTTTCCTTTCGATTATGAAACTGGCCCTTAATTATTACAATTAATTAGGCAAATTTAAATTTAAAAAATCAATGCGAGGTCATTATTCACATTAACTTTCCTTAAAAAGGAGGGAACAAACGTCGCAATCGATAAAATCACCGACTGAATAAACACACGAATTATTTAACAGCAAGTCCTAAAGAGAGGAAGGCAGGCATTCATTTTTTTTGCAATTAAAGCGAACGTAACATTTTATAATTACCGTAATAAGCGCAATCCATAATCTGTCAAAAGATAATCTAATCCACGGCTCAGTGAATCGCACTTCACTCTGATTTTATTTAGTTTAGTAACATGCCGGTAGAGCAAGTGCTGCACTTCCCGACGGCACATCTGAACTCAACTTCTGACAGTACCAGGGATGCTGGACTGGCCCCACCTTCGCGGGGTGGATCGGGATGCGGCGGCCACGCCCCACGTGGGCACTGCGTTCCCGCCCAATCAACCGAGACCATGGGTGATAGTGAGCGTTTCTTATTGGTCGCGTTTGTTATGTGTTTATGGCGCTTCAATACTTTTCCGATTGTATTATATGATGTTTCCACTAATATCAATTCAGAATAACTGGATGGTTAGTAATGGGGTACATATTCCGTAGGTAAATCATTTCCGAATTGGCAGATAGACAAGGTAGGATAGGTGTTTAAATGTAGGCTATTGGGTTTGTTTGCATTAGGTACTAGATTCTCCTTGAATACTGTTATATTATTATCATTAATTTACACATATTAAAAAAAAAATAGAATTACCTCTGTGTGTACTTTCTCTCTCTAGTATACCTACACATGCACATAAATATACATGCCCTTATTTCATGTTTTAAATTATTTTATTAATGAATTATGGCATCAAGTGCCAACAGTGATAAAGGGACAAGTTTATACAGATTGTTTATACTCTTGTAGTTATGTTTTTTGACAGTAGACAAATTTGTCAGCTTTTAAAGACGATTTAAATGTCAACGTTTCGTGCGGCGTTTTCAGGATAAATTAAGCTAAAGACATTCTCTTTATTTTTATTTTATTTTTTGTTTTATAAATCTACACGAACCTGTCAAAATGATTTGGCGCCAAAATTTGAAAGTAACCTCGAGACACTTGTGACCGAAATTCTATTGACACAGAAGAAACTAAATTAAGAAACAAGGTGTGGTTTTTGGTCGTAACATTCAATGTCGTTGATTCTTATTACATAGAGTCAGAAAGAAAGGTACTTAGGAAAAACTAGGGAAAACTTGAAGTGTGCAGTGGAAAAACGACAAAAGCAAAATGAAAAATGACAAGTATTTTTTGAGGATATGAAACGAGGAGAAAACTCCTTTAAAAAATGAGGTGGAGTTTTGATAAGCAAGAAAAATATAAGATAAAGAAACAGAAAATACAATAAAAATGAGAAAAGAAGAAGAGAAATTTTGATTTAAACAAGAACTTAAGAAAAGATATTCACTGAGCTAATTTAATACAATACACTGAAAATAGTTGACAAAAGAAATAATAGAATAGTAGGAAGAATGATAATATAATGTGGTTTTGATAGCAATAATACCAAGAGTATTTAAAAAAGAGAAACCTAAATACAGAGCAACCGAAAATTATTAAATCTACGAAAAGCAAGGGCCGAAGAAAAAGAGTATAAACATAAATTTGAAGATATTTTGAAAGATTAAATGGATATAGAACAGCACCAGCGCGTAAGTACTTACAGAAATACACGGAAATAGTTTAAAAATAGTAGCAGGAAGCAAAATATGGAGAAAAACTGGGAGAAAAACCAGACAGAAAGAAGAAAACAGCACAATTTGGAGACCTTAGGAATACAAGTAAGGAATATACTAAATTCAAATGGGAAAAAAGTGGAAGCAAGAAGAATAGAAATAAATCAACAAGAAGAAGAAGTGAAGTCAATATATGGAAACAGAAAATATTTCGGAGAAACTACTCAAAGAAGAAAATAAAACAAGTTAAGAACTCAAAGAGTTTTCTAAGCTATGGAGAGCAACAAAACTCGGAAAAAGGGTGGACACTAGAAGAATGCAAATAAATTAACAAGAAGGAAGAAATTAACAGATACTCAATTTACTCAAAGAAAATAAAACACGTTGGGGATTATAGGGAAGGAACAACTGCCATGAAATGGGCTCACTAATAACCCAAGTAAAAAGAATAATTAAACTGGGGCAGAAGGAGAAAAAAAAACACGAATCAATAACAATCAACAATAAAACAAATAAAATTACAAAAACGTAACTGACTGCCTGAAATTGACAGAAGCTTATAAAAGAAGGAGAAGAGTAAAATTATGGGGAAAACTGAAAGGGAAACTAGTCAAAGACAGGCAAAAGAAAGCACACAAGATGATGACTACGTAGAAGGAACTACCCCAGTGAAATGGGTTTATCATTAATATAAAAGACTAAACTAAGAAAGAAGCGCCAAGCAAGAAGAGCAAAAATACACTAAAAAGAAAGGTACAATAAGATAAATAAAACTAGCAAATTACAACAAAATTTCTTGAAATAAAACGGGAAGCAAAAACCTACAATAAAGAACAGCATGATTCAAATACGGAAACGAAGCAACGTAGCGAGAAGAGAGGAGAAAAAAACTTGGAAAAAATGAAGGATAGCACAACAACAGAGATTAATGAGTTACAACTATTTAGAAAAGGATAATGGTTTATTTTTCTTCAGTGGTTTTGCATTATTATTCGATATCTTACAGATGTCTTTCTTTTTTGGCAGCAGGAAAGCTTTTGTTGTAACAAGAAACTGGTTTGACCTTAGAAGTTGTACCTTTTTACGCAGAATTTTGACATGGGCAAGAGTATCGGTTAAGAGTGGTTTAAGTCGACTTGGTTTTCCGAACAAGAACTTAAGCAGTCTTTTTTGGATTTCCTGCATGTCGAAGGAGCTTTCCTCGCTTTCGATTTGTCTTGTCCAAAGAACCCGAGAATGCCTTCTGAAGGCTGAAGTTCTTTTCTGAAAATCAAAGAAGCTTTTTCCGCGTTCGATCAGCCTGTCCACAGAACCCAAAGATGTTTTTGAAGGTATAAGTTCTTTCCTGGAAATCGAAGAATCTTTTTCACCTTTTTTTGCCCTGTCCGCAGAATCCGAAGATGTTTTTGGAGTGCAGGAAATCGAAGAAGCTTTCTTGTTTCTTTTGATTTGCCCTAACTAAAGAACCTCATGATGTTCTCTGGAGCGCAGGAGTCTTTCCGGAAATCGGAGAAACTTTTTCACCTTTTTTTGCCCTGTCCGCAGAATCCGAAGATGTTTTTGGAGTGCAGGAAATCGAAGAAGCTTTCTTGTTTCTTTTGATTTGCCCTAACTAAAGAACCTCATGATGTTCTCTGGAGCGCAGGAGTCTTTCCGGAAATCGGAGAAACTTTTTCCAATTTGCTTTATCCGAAGGACTCGAAGTTACTTTTGGAGGACAGAAGCGTTTTCCCTGGAAATCGAAGAAGTTCTTTTCGCTTCCTTCGATTTGTTCTATTCAACGAACCCCAAGATGCTTTTGGAGGGCAGAAGACATTTCCTGGAAATCGAAGAAGCTTTCTTGCTTCTTTCGATTTCCCCTAACTAAAGAACCCCATGAAGGAATTGAGGGAATTAAAGTTAGTTTTGGAGGGCAGAAGTTTTTCCCTTGGATATCGAAGAAGCTTTTTCGCTTCTTTTGATTTCTCCTATCCAAAGAACATCAAATGCTTTTGGAGAGCAGACATTTCTTTTTGGAAATGGAAGAAGCTTCTTTCTGTTTTCGATTTGTCTTGTCCAAACACTCGAAGATACTTGATTGTTTTGGGATTTAAGCGACATCTCCTTCTTTGTTAAATCACATACATTCTTACCACTTTTATTAGTACTATTTTACTTGTGCCTGAAATAGTTTCTCATGTTTTGGCAAAATGCAACACTGACCTGTTTTTCCTACTTAACAGATTCTTCTCTAATAATGACGTCTTTTGGATGGCAGAATCTGTTTGTATATTGGCCCCACAAAAGTCGGAAATTTCAGATTTAATCGTTTTAACCCAACAAAAGGGAAGACTTTCGTATAACACAAATTTGTTTGGTGTTTGCAGTTGTACCTTCCATGCAGAGTTTGGGGATGAATGGGATATTTTCTTTCAGTTTTTCGACTTGATTTTCCGAAGAGGAACTGGAGTAATCGTTGGAAGAAATCTTTCTGAGCGCAGGTTTCTTTCACTAGTAAAAGCCTTTCTTTTTCAAAGAACTCAGAAGAAAAGAGTCCTTTTGCCGGAATTTTTTCTTCATAAGGATTTGTGTCTGAACATTAAAGCGCATTCTGAACTTCCCTCTGACCCATCTTCTTTTTCTTCTTTACGTTTTTCGCGTTGAACTTAAGAAAAAAATTTCGCACGTTTTTGAGCTCCAACGTATCAGATTTAATCATGCACTGCCCTTGCTTGTTTGGATCTGTCTTTCTTGCTTATGTGGTGGTATTTGGAAAGTTAAGGCGTCGCTTATTGTGGAACACTTTGACTGCAATTGTTTCTGAGCATTACCAAGGGTGGCGCATCGTCATCTTCTTTGTATTCCGAAAATGCTGGGTAGGTTGGATACGTCTTTGTGCATTACGCTTTCATCATTATCTTTTTTACCAGAAATGCAGGATTTTGAAGAAATCTTAGTTTTTTAACTTTTCGATTGTCACTACGAGCATGCCTTTGGGTGAGTGTTGACCTTTATGATCGGTCCACATGTAAAGTAAGCTGGTATTGATGCTCGTAAATTCATAAACTCCATTTATTTTTAATGTAATGTCTCCCAAATAGAACTGGTTCTTTTTGTACAAATCTAGGCCTCGATTTATTCTATATTTTTCACACACGGTCTTCCAGGCATGGCTTAGGAAGACCTTTAACCTTAGGCTGTAGCACATCTGTAAGAAATCGAGCATTTCATAATCATTAGACACATAAATTAAACTCGATACAATAACGCCTACGCGAGTGCGGAAAATTCGCCCACCTAAAGATTATGTAGGATTATATAAGCAAGCAAAAGCCTTGGCCTTCATGATTGACGTTTACAAATTCGAAGAACTGCAGCGGCATAGGTGACTCATCGAAAAAAGCCGGGCATTATGCAAGCCTATGAGCAGACGGTTTCGGAAATCACGACATAGCACGACAGGGGAGACAGCTAGTGCCCGTCTTGTGGAGTGCAACTCCACAAGTCCGAGGGCGTAATCAACATTCACAGAATGTTTTAGTGTGTGATTGCTCTCCAAAAATCCGTTCGTCTCTCCATATCTAGTACCACGGTTGGGTAAGAAAATTGATTTTACCATTTTGGCTATGTTTTTAGAAACTAACCACTGCTTAATTTGATAATATGAAATGCTGTTTTTCTTGCTATAAAACCATTTTGAATTTGTTTAGCATTGTGTTGTACAATGTCGTTCTGAAGTAATCAGTAATTATATATATTTGCATTTGTCTAAATTGTGAACGTTATATGTATGTAATCATTTTTAAAGTCTCTATATCGATTTATAATTGTTTTACTTATTCTGAATATACACACTTGTATAAATTTCTCTTTATTTAATTTTTTTTTAATCATTTTAGAAGAGAGAACGTAATTTTCGTCAATCCTGAAAAATATATGTAATGGTAGGCAAGGGCTAAAATCTCATTCCATACAATAAAGAGGGCGTTAATAGCAAGCTCAAACCAGATACCTACAAACAAAGAAATTGCTACTTGGGTCCTTTATAGTTTGATTAAAATTTTGGTAAAAGAGTGAGGAGGAGAAGTGGAAATTGTTGAGTGATAATAGAACTTCTTTCTTACTCTCGTCGAGATATCTAGAAGGACATAGTATTTCGACAAGGCCTTGTAAAATTGATAATTCTAAAAGTAAAGAATAATTCATCCTCTTCCTTTCATCATTTTTAACCACCCGGCCCTCATACATCTATCATCATTCGTACTGGACATGGACAGTCACTAATTATTTTTATGTTTATATTTTTACAGTCTCTTCTGCTTTAGAATTTCAAAGAAATCTGGGTTTTTTAATTCTTCGATTATCACCAGGAACATATTTACGCGTTTGTGTAGACCTCTATGTATTCACAGAACAATCCACACGCGCAGACATGGTCGCAGTGATACTCGCAGATTAGTAAATTCCAATCTTTTATTTTTTCTAATTTTCTAAAAGAAATTGTCGCAACCAAAAGTAATGCCTCCCTACAATTTGAGGAATGATTTCAGCTATACGTAGATATTTGAGGTTAAATTTAAGATTTTCAAATTGCTTTACACTGCACAATTGCTCAACCATAATTTAGATTGAAACAGAAAGTTGTTATTAAAGTAGCGAGTGGACTATAAAACGTAATTTAGAATTAAATTAAAATGTAACTTTGCGAAGAATAAATTACCGGCGAGTTAAAATGTAAATGTTAAAACGATAATGGCATAATAACCCGGCAGAGGGTAACTCCGGACAAGATATGGCTTAATAGCGGTTATCATTATTAGATCGCGGCGAGCATGTATCATTATTGAGTTAAATGAAACACAATGCCACCTAATCTAATATCTAAGCTTCCGTTTCTTTATCTCGGGCGTAACTGGAAGGCCTGCTTTTGCTTAGAAGGCCCCCCATGAATATTCATGTGCACTAATTCTAATTAATTAATTATTTTCGTTACACCGAAGTGATTTCCTTTGAGACTCGAACGCATAAAAGCGGTCGTAAACTTCGGAATGTTTGAATTAAAGAAGAAAAAATATATTTACCACTGTTTGTTTTATATTTGTAAATAGCAGGTTTATAAATATGCGAAAGTGTGTGTGTATGTATATTAAAGCATTTGTTCTGTTCACTGGGCGCGCACTTGGACATATACAAGCGAAATTTTGTTAATCACGAGGTGGTTACAATTTGATTTATGTTGACATTTAAGACGTGATAAATATCAATTATTTTTTCCTTAATTCTTTTTTTATAATTTTAGATGAGGTGAGAAAAACAGGTTAATTGAAGAAAGTTTCGAGTCTATTTTTAAAATATTGTTTTTAGGCGACTGCTTACGAAAGTGACGTTATATCATAACGGTAGCACAACCAGCACGGTATTGGTCTTATCGTCCTATAAATTGATTTGTCTTTGTGACAAATAAAATTAACTGAAGTATTAAATATTAAAATAAATCTCCGACATCAACATTTGTTTGCATCTGCACGGACAACTAAATCCATTTGTGATTGATGTACTCGATGTCAACAGAAAGAGTAATTCGATATTTCTGTTCGAGATGCGGAACTATTTTTTTTGTGGTATTTTGCAGACACCCGGATCGATATCACTGAAGGACCCGATCAGACCCGTTTGTTTTCACAACGTTTTTACAAATAGCTAATTTTTTTCATTTCCTCATCGTCCCATCTGTGTAAATATCGCGTAACTTCCTCTTCTTTGTGGTTAAACGCACATAATAACAATAAAAAACACATTTAATTTAGTGTTGCAATAATTGTAAGTTGCTCTTTAAAAGTAAGAATAATAAATAATAGGTGTGTAGGTGATTCTTCAAAACCCTTCTCTCCCTCCCCTCTCCCCTTAAGAAAAAGTAATTAGGTAATTACATATCAAGCAAGAAGGAATAAGAATTTTTCTTATGCAGGGTGTCAGGAATTCGAGTACAATTATTTCACTCGATGGTAGCTTGGAGCAAAACAATCAAGACATGTTTTATAAATTTGGTGTTCTAATTGTAACCGTTTTCGAGTTGGGAAGGAAAATGTTTTCTGCAAGCTTCCCCTCAGTATATGTAATGCCATTGACCTTACCTAATATATACCGGGTGTCCCATCTGTGCCATCTGAGCTATAGGAAATTAACATGGGTTTGTGCATTTTGTCGATTTTTATCTTCCCAAGACACACTGCCTCTGCTAGTTCTTGAATGTATACAATATTTGAAATTATAAAGAATTATGCCAGAATTATTTCAATAATTAAAGATAAAGGAGATAAAGGTTTTCGAGAATCTAGCTTTATTTTAACACTGTCTTTAAAATTTGATTTAGACATGCACAGGCTTCCTACTTCCGCTCAGATACTTCGGGTTTGGTCCTATCTTAAATTTTTTAATTATACATTCTTTTTAAATTGAATCACCTAGACTATTGTTATTGTTACAGAAATTATAAACAACGTAAAATGTAAGTGATTAAAAATTGTTTTAATAATTACAAAAAAGAACGTGATAAGATTTGAACCCGAGGTATCCGAGCGGAAGCCGGATACAATTTCCTTGTTCAGATCAAATTTTAACAAGACATTTAATGTTTTAAATAAAATATCTCAATAATAATTATGTTTTAATAAGGCTTTAATTTTGTTATCTTTTTAAATTTTAATTTCAAGATTGAAGTGAACGCAGTAATACATTTGCGAGCACGGATTTTACAACTGCCTTGAAAATTCCCGAAATTATTTTTCTTCGTGTATGAATAGCAAAGGAAACACCGACGTTATCAATGACTGAGTCTTATGAAATGCAAAAACTTACAAGGTTGAAATGAAGTATGAGTATCCTAACTAAACATTAAACAAATTAAATTGCCTGTACACACTCAATGATTATCAAATGTGGACTGTCTAACTACATATGTACTTCGGTAGCTTTCGATCAAACTGATTGTTACGAAATGTTTTTTTTTTATGGCGGTGATATTGACCCTGACCCTGACAAGTCATATGCGAGGCGGTCTAAAGTAATAAAGTCATAAAATCTTTCGAACTTTGGTGCGGTGTTGTGAGACGTTTATTTCTTCATTTATTCGAAACTTTAATTCAACTGAAGCGAAGCTGATGTAAAAATTTAATAAACAATATTGGAAATCGTAACATTACTATTTTCTATTGTTTTAGTCATATTCTGATGCGAGTCTTTGACAATTTTTTTTCGAAAACGGTTACGTCTATGACACCATATTACATGGCATTTTTTAATAATTGTCTTGAACCAAGCTACCACTCTGTTTAATCACTGCACTCGAGTCCCCGACACGCTGTATATACAAACGTTTTTTAAACCCCCTTGTAAAGAATGTGTTCTTCTTTCTTAATGGCTAAAAGTTGAAGCATCTAGCGAAAGAAAACGTAACGTAAAGTAAGTCATCCTACATATTATGAAGACGTTAAATAAATCTGGGAAACAAGATAATAAATTCACAACCTTTTTTTATACATCTCATGTGGGTGACATTGTTTAGAAAATGGCTATTTGTAAATATTACGGAGCAGGACCGTATTCATACAAATCTTTGCGGTAGAAAAGTAGTGTTGGGCAGAATTAAGTCAAATTATTAATTGCATTTAATTGCAACTATATTGGATATTAACATTACAATTATAGATTCGATGTATTTAAGAACAAAAGAAAAACATTCAAAGTTCTAATGTTAAGATTAATAATACTGTTTAAGATGAAACCATCTTTTGTGCATCTAATTTCAAAACGTGATCAGGAAAAGCTAGAACGATAGCTTATGTAGGAGCTTATAATTACGTAAAGGTGCCACCTTAATAGCTCAGTGGTCAAAGAGCTTGTGTTGATAATCTAAAGGTCCTTGGTTCGATCTCCACATAAAGCAATAATAATAAAAACAAGCGTGTGCATAAAATTCAATTATTCCCATAACTGGCAATACACTGCCTTATTCAAGTACCTTGAAGATGGTTGGCATGATGACATGAGACATGATTGTTAATTTTTAAATACGAAAAATTTAATCATGTTATTTATAATAACATTGATTATAATGTTTAGTTGTACCACACTGCTAAAAGTTTAGTTTCAATTAAATTTAATTGCAATTGAATTTAATTGCAAATTAAATTTTTTATCGATCGATTAATTGATTGTTGCTTAACTCTATAAAGAAGTTATAAGAGGAACTAAATGTTTGACAATTTATTTATAAAAAAAAATCTATGAACGCATGTAAATAAGTAAGTTTGTAATCCCAGATCATGACATGCGCTTGTAAATATCCAATAGTTGGGTGATAAGGAAATCTTGGAAATCTTCACTCGTCGCTACTTTCATTCGTTAAAGAGTCTACATGGCCCCTTTAAATGGATTAACAAATCGTCACCTCATTAATCACTAAAATAAAAAATACAGTCGTTACTTAAAACGTTGATGAGATGGCGTCGAGTTCAGGATCTAATTTATTTATAATTATCTTGTAAATTTCTTTTTATACTTTACTTTGTTCCTGTTTTGTAGTTGAGGATTTCAGGACGTTTAGAACTAAATTATCCACAAACTACTGCATTGACATAAAGATTATTATGACGGAACGGCCATGCTTATACGTGACAATGGTTGCTAACATATCTGGTTATGTTCCAAATAGCACTTATTCATTTTTGGAATTTTTTTGCAATGTCAAATGTCAATGTCAATGACAAATATCATTTTGAGGAGCAACAGTTATTACAAATCTCCTTTCAGCCATTCCTTCGTAGCTTATATTTGTTTTAACTCAAAGTGTTTAATCCAAAACATCCCATCAGTTAAAACCACATTTTTAAGAAGTAGTTCGGATGTGCAGTAAAATTGAGTACGATGAAAGATTGGGTGATTTTAGAAAAATATCACCGACTTCCTTATTACTTAAGGTCCTGTCATAGTCGCCAGCTATAGGTCCCAGCACATTACTATGAGGAACTCCTGCTTTTTACTTGTTATAAAATTATTCCGCTTAACTGATCCAAAACCTCCTCTGTCAGAAAATTCAATATGCTGTTTGGGAAGAAGTGGAGTTCTGGATCAATTTGGGAACCGTACTGCTGAAACTACCGTTAATGTATTTAGGAAAGGTACAGTGGAACTCCTGCCTACATTTATTTTAATCTCTCTTCTTTTCTTCTTTCCTAAGGAACATCCTCTATGAAAAATGAATGATTTAAGGATGAGTTTATAGAGCACATCGTACGTTTGACAGCTCCTTTAGGATACGTAATATGTATTATCATTACCATATTATATAAAGTTTTGGATAAGCTCCGGACAAATTGGGAACCTTATTACTCAGAGTACTGTGAATATTATCAGCAAAGCTAGTTGTGTTGTAAAACTCTGAGCAAAAATTGCTTGTACACAAAAGGATATAGTATAGGACTCAGAGAACTGTCTTGTGGAACTCTTACCCTTTTTTATTTTAATTCAAAATGTTTTTATTCTTTTCTGAGGAACAAAACATCAGAGATGTATGATTCAAGTAGCTTATGGTGTCGTTTGAGATGGAAAAAAATAATTAGAAGAAGCTTCAAACGAATGGGGTAAACATTTGAGCCACCCATTACCTAAGGTATTGTCGCTGAAAGATTTGAGGAATGCCATGAGTATAGAGGGCCTAGTTCACTACCTTGTGGAACTCCTGGCTTTGTTTTAATTTAGAGTATTGTCTTTCTTGTGTGATTGAAAACAATGTTTACCTTAAGTGGAGGCCCGGCTCCACCGCACCCACTGGATTAAATTTGGGTAGATAAAAACTTAATACGTACCTGTTTTTAATACGTAATGTAGAGAAAATGTTGAGAGCAGCAGCCCGTTATCTGGTTGACGAAGACGACAACATGTGGAGTGACCTACGACCCGCAGGTGCCCTTATCAGATGACGGGACACTCGTAATGGCATTCCGTCAGCTAGACCATGCTTTATATCCGAATGTAAGCCAGCCAGAGATATTTCTGGGCGTATGTTGTTATAAATAAATGCGCTCCCGCGTCATAAGTCCACTTTATATCATTCGTCTGCCCAATATTTTTATCGTACGCCCTATAAAAGTGTCACTCTTTTTTCTTCTTAATGCCCCCCGATGTAATTGTTTGTTGATTCCTTGCGCCACATGCAAATAAATTGAGGATTTTAATTATTTTCTTGCGCGGGATGTAAAAAAAGAGACATCAAGTAGCTCCGGTTTATTTGTTCTTGTTTTTGGATTGTTTTGCGCGATGTGCATACACCAGCTGAGTCACCGTTTCATTATCAAAGGGAAGTTTTGAAAATTAAATAAAAAGGTACCTACACCACCGTGACGTGACTCGTCGAAACTTAATGGCAGAAAAACTTTTTTAATTTGCTTCTACAGGCGTAAAATCAGTGTTTCATCGGTTTAATGCGAGACACTTATAGTTCCTTTTTTTCTTAGTGTTTTACTTGATGTTTAAATAAACCGATTCAACGCCCATTGATTTTACATTTCACCTTAGGTAAATACTAAAAATAACAAAATTAAATTGCTTGCGTTTTCTTTCTTCAAACATAATTCATAACTCATTCTCTGTGAATATAACAGCGAGAGAGATTTATAAGGGGACACTTGTTTTTATTCACCTTTCTTAAAATAATAGTAATATTTTATAATGATAATGATTACATGTGTTAAAAAATTTTTACATTAGGTATTTTTGAGCATTTAAAAGTTTTTTTCTAAGCTAGAGTGTGCCACAGGGGAGTATATTTGGACCAATGTTATCTTGTTTTATTATGTTTTCAGTTCGTTTTTCCAATTTGGTCTTTTCAGCACCTTTAACCCTCACATCCAATTTTTCTCTCTAACGTTTAACTTTTCGAAGAACTTACTTAATCCTTAAGTCTTTCTCTTTTGGAGTTTGGTTGATTTCAGTATTTATTTTCATATCTGTATAAATAAATAAATAAATAAATTTCTTTCCATTGTATATTTCTCTCAGCTGCTTTTTTTCAGTTTTTCTTTCCAGGCTTTTCTTGGTTCTACGACTTGTTTCCTACGCTTTCTTGTAAGTCGCTCTGCAAGCAATCCATTTATGTAACACAACCAATCTAGTTATCTTTCTTGTATTGTTCTTGTCGTCGACTTGATCTTTAGTTATTTTATTTTTCTAGTTTCCAGTATTCTACTTTGAATGGCATCATTTTTTGTTTACCTTTGTAATTGTCTCGTCCACAACGCATGAAAACTGCACATAACCATGTTTCAGTCTACCGACTGCTTCAAACTCTGGGGATTCCTGATTTTGGGTCGGTTTCTCATATATTGCTCTCAGTATTTCTGTTGTTTCTTTATTAGTTCCCTTATTTTCCGTTCGTCTCCTCGTTTGGTACTGCCAAATGCTTTCTCTAGGCCGACAACCTACTTACTTATTTAATCTTCAGCTTTCCTACCTTTCGGTGTAAAGCTATGTTGGAGTTGAGTATTCGGGGGCTGCTCTCTTCCATATCTTCCTCCATCCCCTTCTGTCTGATGCTAGCTCCTTTATTCTCTCCCATTTTACTCCTCATTTCTCTGCAGCTAAGCGTACTTCCTCCTTTCAGAGTTTTCTAGGCTGGCCTCTTTGTCTTTTTTCTATTTCCTTAGCTTCAAACACTTCTTTCTCTAATCTGTCTTCCCCCATTCTCATTATATGTCCTAACCATCTAAGTTGTGCTTCTTCTATTGAGGTCTTTACCGATATAATGTCCAAATTTTTCCTAAATGTTTCGTTTCGTATTTTATCTCTTTTAGTCTTCCCTTATATTTTTCGAAGAAATCTCATTTCCGTACCCGTTAGCTTACTTATTTGTTTCCTATTTGTTATCCATGTCTCACTCCCATAAATTAGAACTGGTTTCATGATTTTCCTTATTATTTCAGTTTTTATATTGGTTGGAATTTGTTTCTTACCCAGAAAAGTTGTCGATGCTGTTGAATAGTCTACCTGTTTTCGCTACTCTCTCATTTGTGTCGTCCTCTAAATTCCCTTTACTGTTGATCATTACTCCCAAATACTTATAGCTTTTTACTTGTTCTAAGCGTTTTTCATCCAATTCTATGTTGTGTTTCTCCTCTTTTCTTCCGATTACCATTGTTTTAGTCTTCTGTATGTTAATCTTCATGTTTTTATTTTTGAGTTCTTCTTTTAGTACGTGTAAATTATTTTGAAATTGTTGTTTTGATTCTCCCATAATTATCATTCGTCTGGGTAGCATAGTTCGGTGATAGTTACTATTTTCATTTTCCGAAATCCTATTCTGTACTTTTTTAATTTTTCTTTACATATCTTGATTACTTCATCCAACACTAGGTTAAATAGCAATGGACTTAATACAAATCCCTGCCTGAGGCCTATTTTGCTGATGAAAATACTCGATGTCTCATTTCTTACTCTTACGTAGTTATCTGTTTGCTTGTAGAGGCTTTTTATACACTCGATAAGTTGATGTTCTAGACCTTTCTTTTTTAATATGTTCCATACGTCTTTCCTTTGTATGCTGTCAAATGCCTTTTCATGTCTATGACATTCCCTTATTCTGTTTTCTAGATTCCTCCCGTACAGTTTTCCTACCGTGCTTTCCAGCGTAATGCCTTTGTAGTTTGAACCGTTTTTGATTATTTCAATTTTCTTCTTCGTTCTTCCTTCCACTTCCGTAGCTAGTATATTTGCTAATATTTTATGCCTCTACAGTTGGAGAAATTGCTTTTGTCCTTTTTTCTTAAGTACTGGTTATATGATGCTTTCCTCTTCTTAACAATCTCTTTTAGTATATTTTTTAATGCTTCCTTCACGTTTCACGTTTCAAGTGGTGACCGTAATTATGTTGCCTTCCTTATCTTTTGTGTTTCAAGTTTTTGTCTTGGCGTTCCATAAAATAACTTTAAAACTATCAATCATACCTTGTCCTCGTTTTTTTCTTTTTCGCTTCTTTTGCTACTTCTTTCACTTCCTTTATCTTCTCTTTCTAGATTCGTAATCTTCTATCCTTTCTGCATTCAAGTATCTTCTTCTTTTTCTTCAGTTTTCGTTATTCCTTGCTCCACCATTCTGTTGTCTTTGTGTTTTTGTTTATTGTGTCTGATGAATTTTCTTTAGCTTCTTCCAAAATGTTTTCTTCAAATGTTGTCCACGTACTTACTCTGTTTGTTGTAATTGTTTGTTAACATTTTCCTGATATTTCTTCCTGACTATGTCGTTTATGGCAGTTTGTTATTTCCTTTGCTTTCTTTCGTTTTTATCCACATTTTTTAATAATCACTGCTAGTCTTGACAGTTTTCTGTTTTTTAATGTAATTACTTTTATTTGCTTATCAAAAAATAGTCGACCTTCTTTTCTGCTATGTTCCTCACTGGTATTGATGTAAATTCATTTTCTTTGCACAGTTCTAAAATACTTTCTTCATTGTTACTTCTACCATTCCATCTTCTCTTGTTCCTAGGTTGTTCTTTGTTATTGTTGGATTCATTTTTTCCTTTGTGGCGGCCACCGTGGTTAAGACTTGCTGATCAACATGTTTTGTTTTATTTTTTATTGTTTCTTAAAGATCTAATTCTTTGAAATATCCTCCCCATCTCTCCACTATCTTATCCACATCCGTAATTATGTTATTCTTCTTCATAATCCACTAATATTCATTTTTCCAACTTTTCCATTCAGAAAATCATTACGTTATTATTTGCCTAATTTACTTCTTCTGGTTGTTCTGTCGAATTTATCTTTTTTTTAATTGATTTATGTCACCATTTCCTCCATAAACTACCATCAAAGACCAGTTTGATTTGTATAGTTAGTGTTGCTCTTGCTTCCACATTCATCCCAAAATAACCAATATCCTTACTGTTTTCTTTTATTTTTTGTTTCTGTTGTTTTATCATTTCTGACACAATTTCTTTTTCTTTTCCATTTATGCTTTGCACATTTCGAGTTCGTGTTTCCTTTTTCAAGCACTTGCTTTAATGATTTCTTTCTCCCCTTTCCTTTTTGTCCTGTATCAATTCAAAGAAATCGACTTGGGATAACAACTTCTTCTCTTTTGCTTTGAACACAGGTTTTTTGGGCGTTTCGTGTTACCAATAGAATTTTCAGCTTCTTCTTTAATTTTTCCAGTTCTTTTTCAGCCACTCTTTTGGGTTTGATTTAGGTTTGTGATTTTTCAGTTCTGTTAATGCCATGATTCTGGATGATTCATTCGTTTGAAGATTTTGATTCTTCTTTGTAATATTTTCTGCTACCCTTCCTTCATCTTGCTATAATTGTTTGGCAAGGTTAGTGTTTGAACTAAACAGTTCAGGAACGTAGGTACACTCTTGAATTAATTTTGTTTGCGTCGAGTTTATTTTTAGCTGTTGTATTAAATATTTTGGTGTAACTTGTCGAACTTAATTTGGTACAACAAAAAGCAGTCGATGTCGATAAGGAAAAAATATAGCTTTCTAAAGATAATAAACAAAAATAATGGCTTTCAAATATTGAGAAAATTGACATTATAATATTTAATTTATTTGACTGAAAAGCAATGAACCGAAACGTTAAAAATAAGGTACATTAATGTCTTTGGACGTTCCTTCGGAAATAATATCTAACGATACTATTTGCATCAATTAAGATATCCATTTAGTCATTAAATACACAATATGAAAACATAAGAATTAATTAAATCGAAGTATTAAAATTTACGAGGCGCATAAAAACTTTAATAAATTAAAAAATCTTATTAAGAACTTAAAAACGCATAAAAGATTCATAATTCGAACCGGCGTTTACGAAAAACTAAACAGAAATTATGGACATTTAACTCCGACGTTAATATTTCTTTAATTTAATGCAATAATTAAAAATTTATTAAAGCAAGCAAACAGTGGAGTCTCCGACGATCATAATAAGAAAAAAAAATTAATTAGAAACTAGGAAGAAGTTGACTATAAAAATATTAATATTTCTGGGAATATTAATATAATTTACACGTCGAGTTTAGTTCACAGCGGGGCGTTGGTAACACTGGACGTGACTGACAAGTCGGTAATAAAACTCTAGAAGGGGCATTTGTCAGATTTCAGTTACCTTGTAAGTAGATGCTGGGCGTTAGATGTAAAAATGTTAGTTACCTCATCTCAACTGTAAATGAAGTTCTTTTCTTGTTAACTAAAAATTATGCTCCTGACAAATTATAATGTTGTTTCACACGTTTAGAAAATCTTGGAATGTTATCTAATGCTGCTTGAATGTCTTTGCAGTGACGTAACATGGGATTTTTCGTGTAAAAAATTCAGCGCAACTATTTCTTTTTAATGCACAGAGAGGACCAGACGAAAAAAATTCTTCATACTTCTATGTACATTTATCGATTTAGTTGGATGTATCTGTACATAAAATTTTTATTTTACACACATTTTCGCATTTTGAGAAACATTTATCATGTATTTATGACTTACAAAAAGAATGCAATTAATAAGACACGTGAATCAATGAATTGTTACTTCAAGAAATACACTCACACATGCATGTCCTGTATCTTGCAGGACATTATAAAAACTCAAACGTACATAAATAACAAAAGTACATTTGAGATGTCATATTTCAATTTTGCTCTTAAAATATTGCTTGTCAAAATACACCTACTCTCTTCATCCTCGGCTTCGCCTGCCCGGACTTCGAACTTAATTGATTTTTGCGACGAGCAGCGAAAGTAAACATTGTGAACATTTCGGGCGCGTGATGTTTGCTAATTGAAGTTATTGTTGCTAAAAAAAAACGGACTCAATCAATGAGAAGGTAGTTTTCCTTGAACTGTGGCTCGTGCTGGAGTGGATCCCCTGCGGAGCGTGACAAAGGAAAGCTGCCACCCCTAAGGAACACAATCTCCATGAAACTCGAAGCTTTCCCTTTGTAACGCCGCTTGCCAGGAACATATGCACGGAATTGAGCCAATTTCGACACTTCTCGCCCTATTGTATTCCGTAAAATTTAATGTGGAACGAGCAAGTTACTTCACTTCAGATTCATAATCACGATCACAAAGTATTGTCACTTGCCGATAGTTTTATAATAATAAAGACCATCTCTGGATACTTATTTTTCAAAAGCATCTTTTACTTTTACTACTGAAATTTTTAATTATTTTTTTATTACATCTTCCATTCAAAAATTGATATATTACTAACTTCAGGCTTCTACGCCATTGTTTACTTGGCTTTCGAAATCGTACCAATCTTCTTTCCTTTTTTAATTTTTTAAACTCTTTTTTAGACTTCTTCCTTTCAGGTGAGCTTGGCTCTTTCTTTTTTTCTGTATATTGCTGAACGCCGATTTCTTCTTTTATTTTTCCAATATTTATTCTACAATCTCTCCATTATTCTTTCTCATTTCTTTTTCCAAGCGAGTTTGTCTCTTCCTGGTTTTTTTCTGTACAGTTGCGGACAGAAAATTTCGGATGTCACTGTCACTCATCTGACGTATGATAGGAGTTCCTCAACTTTTACGTCAGTGAATTGACAGTGACATCCGAAATTTTCTGTCCGCAACTGTACATTTATAATACATCTATAGTAAATCTGCCGTATATAAAGCTCATTATCATAAATGCTTAAGAAAATATTATTTTATTCTACAATCCCTCCATTATTCTTTCTCATTTTCTTTTCCAGGCGAGTTGATCTCTTCCTTGTTTTTCTCTGTACATTTATAATACACCCATAATAAATCTGTATATAAAGCTCATTATCGTAAATGCTTAAGATTAAAAGATTTAAATGTTTTAAATTTAAAACATTTGAAGATGTTATTTTCTATAATATTTTGTGTTTTTAATTCCTTTGAAGCACGGGAAAAATTGGAGTACGTTATACAGTCTTATAGTTCTTTTTTACTTTTGACGAAGCAAGGAAGCTTATTTTTAAAGTTTACTGCAAGTCGACTTGATGGCAATTGGATCTCCGAGTATTCTCAATATAGCTACTTCGGTCCTAATTGGGGCCTTATCAACAGAAGAGTAACTCGAGAAAAAGTGTTACTAATAGGCTATTGCAAAATGTCAGAACATTTAGCTTAAATAATCACTAAAATGTAACAGGTAATAATAAGCGTAGAAGGATTGGCAAGTGCCTTCAGTATTAAAAGACCGTTAAAATAGCGATGACAAAAGACATTTGAATTCCAATCAAATCACGACTTGTTGCTTTTAAGGAAGTACCATCAACTAAGAAACAAATCTGCAAGTGTTTATAATTTCTTCCTCGAAAGGCACAAAACAATGAATAAACAAAATGCGATCAATGGTAGGAAAGAACTTTTGATTGATGTTTCTTTTTTCGTCAAGAAAAGGGATAGAAGTCGATCGTCATTAATTTTTTCTTCGTTGTCTTTTTTCTGCTTCTGGAAATAGCCAAGACGACGTTTTTACAAAAGCGTAAAAAAATCCTTTGTTGATAAGGAACAACGCGGTTTTTATATTTTCGAACATGGCTTATGACAAAAGTTACCGTAAAATTAAGGGAAATAGCTAAATTAGTTATGATTAAATGAAAAAATCATTAAATATGTCACTAAACTGATCACTAAATTTCAGATAAGTCTGACTTTACTAAAATTTGTCTGAAATTTCAACAAAAAGTCACCAGATCTAGTGACAAAATTACTAAATTGGCAACAGTGTCAAGAACTCCACCCCAATCTCGCTGCTAGCAGTTCTTACGCTTTGACAGCGCGTAATTGCAAACTACAGGTTTAGTCACGACATCGCGCGGCTGAATTTTGACCTAAAAAGTTTCCTTGAGGAAAAATATAAGTAAGTATCGTACTTTTAGTTTTTTCCTTATTTTCATGAAGAAAACATTGAAATTCGTCATACAACAATTGATCGTCTTCAAAATTGATTTGATCTTCATTAGTCGGATTTCTGGTTGAATGTTCCAAGAACTTCGAACATTAAGGACCGGTTCTTTCATCCCTGAATAACTTTAATCTTTGGTCTATTTCCATGGCAATAATTGTAAAGACAATTGTTTCTTTGGGAATAAACCAAAGATTAAATTTAATCAGGTTTGATGATGAAAGTACCGGCCCTAAGTATGATTTACAAGTTGTCTTCCTGCCTTCTTCCTTTCAGACTCTTCGTTTTTCTGTTCATTGCCGAACGTCATTTTTCTCTCTCTGTAAGGGCAACTTGTTCAAACATCTGAACCACAGTTCAGCTCTGTACTTGGTTCTATTACCATGATGTGCTCAACAAATTAAATACGTATATCTTGGACGTATATCATGGACAAAGTTCGAAAGAATCCGACAATGCGATAATGTACCGAGTGTTCAATTTAAAAAGAAAACGTAACTTTAAGTATATAACTTTCTTTTTTGAAAACATCTACAGAAATTTTGAATTAGTCTATATAAGTTTAGGATTAAATATTTTTTTCTATATTCAAAAATAAGAAAGTTAAAGGGCACCTTGTACAGTTCAATCGTCTTTTATTTTTTGTTTTTTTTTCTGTATTTTCGACTGAAGAACGCATGTTGTTTTTATATAAACATTTGTCATAAAACTAACTCATTGTTAAAAATGATTCGCTCTCGTTTATATTAGTATGGAGATTGTTCACTTTGGAACTAGGCCCCTCACATCTAACTCTGGGGAGAGCTTCAGCCCCCTTAGCCCCCTCTGCCCGTGGGTGCGCCACTGGTCTTCTGTTTTACTTTCGATGAAACAGCAGGAAGACAATCGATTTTCGTTTTGTCATTTTATCGACAAAAAGGAAAACGAAACACAAATTATTCTTTTATATAATAAATCGTATATTTTTTCGACGTAGAAAACACAAAATCTAAAATTTATTTGATTTTTGTTAATGTGGTCGAGTGTTTATGAATTTCGTCGGTTAGAGATTATGAAAGTATGAAGCATGATGAGTTAGGGGCCTAAACAAATAAAAATCTCGTGAAACTAAACAGGTGCAAACCGTGGGCATAAATCAAAATTTTGTCGACGTTTCCAAATGGACCGATGATGTTAACATAAATCCACTTAATTTGAAAATACATCACCGACAAACCAACAAACATAATTCATCTCGTAGTTCCAATATGCGCGAGCGAATAAACGAAATTTATGGTACAGTGAGAACGATTATGTATGCATTAAAATTATAATTCGTTCATAATATTTGTTTAGATTGTTATTTATTAATAGCATAGATTACTATTTAAAAAGCAATCTACTCCGGACACCTTCTGCTCGAAACGAGAATTGACTTTCGACCCTATTCAAGGCTCGCCGAAGCCTCATAGTTCTTTGCATAACTAGAGGAATAAACTTTAGGGATCGTATAAGTTCGAGACGGAGTGAAAACGAAAATATGATTTTATGAGTGTTCGGCACGCCTCCCACATAAATTATTACAACTATAAGAAAAACAAATTATGAATAAAATGAAACTGTGAACAGACAAAGAATGATTTTATGTGTCTCATGCGTTTGTGCTCTTGCTCCAAGAATAAGTATCTAAACCAATCAATGACCATAAACTTTAAAAAAATAATAATCGAAATATACAGGTATCTCTAAATTACGTCGACATTGCTATGGTATACATTTGGACCAATGATATTTTGTTTCACGATAAAAGGCCTAACAAAACATATGGAGATGGTTTGCCATAATAATTTGCTTATGTTTCCAGTTCGTTATCCAAATTGGCATTTTCAGCACCTTTGATCCTCATTCCACTTTTCTTTCTAAAAATCCATACGCAATAAAATTTTAAATATCAAATTAAACTGAGTTACACAGTCAACTTTTTAATGTAAATAAAATAATGGACATTTAAGTAGCGACATCTTTCGATCGCTTGTTGACCTGATATTGCAGTAGGATTGACAAATTGAAGCCAGTTCGCCACATAATAAGTCATCCCAATGCAAGGCGGCCATGTGCTGTCATATTCTTTGACATATGCTTTGACAGCACATGGCCGCCTTGCATTGGGATGACTTATTATGTGGCGAACTGGCTTCAATTTGTCAATCCTACTGCAATATCAGGTCAACAAGCGATCGAAAGATGTCGCTACTTAAATGTCCATTATTTTATTTACATTAAAAAGTTGACTGTTGACTGTCAACTCAGTTTAATTTGATATTTAAAATTTTATTGATGACTTATTATGTGGCGAACTGGCTTCAATTTGTCAATCCTACTACAATATCAGGTCAACAAGCGATCGAAAGATGTCGCTACTTAAATGTCCATTACTTTCACATCGTATTGGCGAATAACCCTAGGACATATCGGTTTGGTTTGCAGTGGAGTTCTCGAGCTACGGTTCTGCTGACGAAGGCCCAACTAGGCCTGAAACAGCTGTACAGAGCCTGCTCGGGGAATCCGCTGCAATAAAAACCGATTTGCACAAAAATTTGTAAATAAAATACTTATTCTAAAGCTTAAAAAAATAAAAATCAATGGGTTTTCCCCACAGATCATAAAAAATTGTTATTTCATTTCTTCAAGGCATTCTTCCAAGCTTGTTTCTCTCTCACAACAAGGGCCATGTCTATTTCACTCGTTGCTTTAAATTGCTTGACTTCTCCAAGAACTTACTTGCTTACTTAATATTTAAGTTGTTTTTCTTTTGGAGTTCGTCTCATTAACTTGGTCTTTTCAGGTTCTTTGATCTTCATATCCCAATTTTCTTTCTAACTTCTTATTTCATTACATTATTTCAAGCTTCTTTTTCTTTCACAACATTGGCCTTGTCTATTTCACTCGCCGCTTTAAATTGCTTGTTTTTACCAAGAGCTTACTTACTCATTCAATCCTTAAGTCCTTTTCTCTTGGAGTGTGAGTTCACTATTTCTTTCCAGATCTGTGGAAGTTTATTTTTCTTTTCATTGTACATTTCACTTCTTAATTGCTGTTTTTAATTTTTCTTGCCAGGTTTTCCTCGGTTTTCGTCTTCTACATATATTTTTTTTGTAAGTCGTTTTATTTGTAGTCTATGTATGTGGCCTAACCAACTTAGTTTTCTTTCTCGTATTGTTCTCACCATAGGCTTGATCTTCAATTGTTTTATATTTTCTAGTTTCCAGTATTCTAGTTTGAAGCGCACAAAACACTTAACGTTTCGCCGTCGTTCGACAGCTAGTGTCCGGTTTAAATATGTTTTTAAAATTATCAATTATACTTGTCCCCACTTATCTTTTTTCCTACTTTTACTGCTTCTTTTACTTCCTTTTTTTTCTCTTTATAGGTTCCAGATCTAATCTTTTTGTATTCTTTGTTTTTCTTTTTTCTCCTTAATGAGTTTTCGTTGTTCTTTGCTCCACCATTCTGTTTTTTTGTTGTTTTCGATATTCGCAATTTTCTTTAGCTGCTTCCAAATGTGTTCCACATATTCTCTGTGTTTGTTTTTCTTTCTTGTTCTAATTATTTGTTAAGATTTTGTTGATATTTCTTCCTGACTATGTCGTTTATGGCATTTGCTTTCTTTATTTCTTTCTTTCGTTTTTGTCAGAATAAATCGTGAATACACTATTTAAAACAGAGTTATTCAATAAAATACACATTGCATTGACATTTTGTTGGAAGAGCTAAAACATTACTTTGCGCAAACATATCTTATTGTACATTGGCGCAGCAACAGTGTACATCCTGATTTTTTCAATAAGAGGCACTGCAATTACTTAGATTCTCCTATTTTGTGCTAAACCTTAAGAGGTACAAAAAAGTATGAAGACACGAAAAAGTGTCCTACCGAACGACTCTTTCTAATTAATTAATTTAAGTTTTGTTCCTACAGCCTCAAAAAAGTTATTACAAGCTCTGTGTAGTGACAACCCTGTATCTTACATTAGCAGTCCACTGTAACCTACTAAAACAATTTGAAAACGTGATTTACCTGTGGGTCCCCAGACCAAATATCATCCAAATTGAGCCAAACATTTTTTTATTATATGAAAAAAATAACTGTTTTTCAACAACTTTGTAACAGAATACTGAATATTCTTCGAATAACGTGATATGGTATAGATATGACGTAGATATGGAGGAATGTTAAAGAATATTCGGCGAATTGTTATTCTATCCTTAATCTATATGTATTTGTAAGACTGGGCCTTTCAGATTACCCTATTTCTTGTACAAGATTTGGTTCAATTTCTATAATAAATATTTAGAACGAGAAATTTCTGAGCTGCAAATATGGTTTGAAGGAGAACACTTTTTCAGATAGTTTCTGATTCAAATTAATTTCTGATCTTACAATTTACAATATAATTTAAATTGTTTAGGAAATTGAACCAAATCTTGTACTTGTACAAGAAATAGAGTAGTGTAAAACGGCCTTTAGTCGTTTTAATTTGCGTCCAGGAATCTGTGGTTAAGTCATAACACGCGTTTTTAGACACCCTGTACAATTTTAATTGAAGTAATAATTACAATTAATTTAATTTCAACTCGTTAATTTGAAGTCTGAAAATTTAATCAATTAAATCCTTTCAAATACAAAATAATAATATATTTTGAGTTCATATAGAGTAATTGTTTTCGTTTATCGATCGTATTATATTTAACGATTGCAGTAAAAGTGAAAAAGGTACGCAAAAACAATAATAAATAACATAACGCAAGCGAGAACATTAAAGTTTATTTGTATATTTAACTGCGTACCCACAACAAACAAATAAAACGAAAAGGTAATAGCCAATACTTTTTATAGCATCACTAAAATTGGTTCACAAATTGAATCTCATCCCTTAGTTAAGAACAAATTTATGGCTTTCTTTAGGCTAACCATTCTCCTTTCGCGTTGCTTCTTTTTTGTTTGCGTTTTCCTTTCAGTAAACATTCATTTATGTGACGTGTGGGAGTCCGGAATGAACTATAGTGCCCAGGAAAATAAATGGAGAAACGAAATTAATTGTTTCGGTGCGAGAACAAATATCGAGATGTTGATTAAAGAATTATCTGATTTATATTTATTGACAAATTTAAAAATAAATTTCAACTTGACAGTTATTAAATCTAGTTTTATTTCAAAAAGAAAAAAGAAAAATCATTGCAATAAATAAGTGTACTTTTCTATTCGTTCATTCGTGCTTTCTTTTAATTAATTTAGATTGCATCTTAATTGAAAAAATCAACTTTGTTCATGTTTTTTTTATTGTTAATCATAGGATGGCGCTGTAAAAATTTCAACGCAAATATGTATATGTATATGTATATGTACAAATTAATTGTACAAAAACGGACGTTTTAATATTTGTCCTGTCAAAATTTTTTTAAGAACATAAACTGGGCACTATACTTATGAATAAAGTCTCCAAAAAATAGTACCGAATGCATTAGCGTTTTGATGCGCGTATGAAAGGAATGAGCGCCGATTGAACTATGAATTATTTTTATGATATACTGAGATATAATAATCAACTAATCAATTTTATTTAGTTATTCTTTGTATTTTTGGCGATACGACATAATTTCAATAATAAAGAATAAATATAATCAAGGAAAAATTTGTTTAGATAAAACATGTTATACCGATGTATTATATAGCCGTTATACGGCACTGGACCGATTGAGATTTAGATCAGCAGGTACAGTGGACAGTATACAATTGGGCGGATAAACGGATCTAAGATTTGGAGTCTTTACTTATGAAGTACCGCAAATTCTAGCAGCCATTTAGGCTCCAAATTCAGACGAAAATTGAAAACGTTTTATATTTCTGCGCAGCAATTTTCCACCAATCCTTTTGATTTTTTTATAATCTAAATTGTTCTTTACCCAAAGTGAAGCTCTGATCACATGTTTTGTAGAACAGTCAAGGAATGTTAATATAGCCTACTAGTAGTAGAGGGACATGTTTAAGTAGGGACATCCTGCGATAGAGACTACCAGTTTCTACTCCGGTTTAAACTGGAACCGCTATAAAGTATACGTCATTTTTTTATTATATGAACTTTTAAATTTGAGAAATGAGAAGAGGTTTCATTACAAAATCTTTCTTTCTTTTCCAGAAAGAAATAATTAAAGAGTAGCGAAAAGACTTCTCATTTTTCAAATTTAATTAATAAACTACAAAACAGCATGTGCTACCTACCTTTTAAAATCTACTTGACCCTGTATAAAATGCGATCGCTGGGGGAAACTCGTCAGTGATGAAGAAAACCTACCTGGAATTACGCCCAGCTCAGTGGAGACGGGGTGGGCTACAATTGGATTGTCGGTATACCAATTCTACGTTACGTTTGGTCTGCAAGGGGGCTGCAGCACAATGACACAGGCTCGATTCAGATCCGCAGCTCCTTCAGGGGTTCCGGAACGACGAACGACGGTGTTACAGTAGAAGAGGCTCTCGGATACGGTGAATATTCACGCCAAAACTCGTTCGGGAAAATCCAAAAATGAAACGTAACAATGGAGAACATAAATAGTACATAATAGTGAACTTTTATACAGCTAGCTGCTTTTAGCTTTCGTGAAACAGCTTTGCATCATGTAGTTGGAAGTCGCGTTGTATTTTTAACTCAGATTGATTAGATCGGCATACTTTCTCTAGCCATCCTTTCGACATTGCCTAAATTGGTCTTGGTACTGAAATGAATCTTGAAATTAGCCATTGCTAGAAAATTACAGGATCAAAATTTTGATCATCTTTTGTTTGTCCTTCTCTTTTGACAAAAAATTAGGTAGTTATGCAATCGTCAGACTTTTGCTTTTTTTTGTTTCGGCAAAGAAGTAAAAACATATTGCAAACTTTGTTAATAGATATATTATAGTTTCTTAAAAATAAATAAGGCGAATCATTTCGAATATTTTTCTTTTTTGTTTTTCCTCTTGACGATGAAAATAGTTGAAAGCCGTTGTGAAATCGCTCGTCATTGTTTTTTGTCTTTTTTAAGTATTTAAGTAATTATTATTTTTGGCATTTGTAGTCGAAGTGATAAAAACCTGAAATCCTCTTTTTATCTTTATCTTTTTATCTACAATCGATTGCCTTTTGTTTTTTGTTTTTTTCTAAATAGCTGAGGTATTTTTAAAAATTTCTTTTAAACGTCATTTTGGCATTTTTCAGGCGAGGAATGGATTCTCTTTTAAACGCAGTCGATCGTATATATTTTTTTGAGCAATTAATCATTGCAATTTTTTAATTCAATACTTTACAATAATAATTTAAACACAATACAATAATTTAAACACAAAACGACGTCGTTTTTGTCATTTTCGGCTTGATGTGATGAAAAGTGAAAATTCTGCCACGCATGTATACAGGTGACCCAGAATTCCGAGAAAGTGCGAAATTCGCATTTTACGTGCATTCTGCACAACACAAAATTATTTTTAACTATACATATAGGATGTGTTTCACACCAAACTTTCTTTTTTAATATTGAATTCTGTACATTTCTTTACAAATCGAGTCTTCAACAAAAAACTACCTCGAGTCAACCTTGGAAGCAAAAATATGTATCATAGATTGAACTGTACAAGTGTTGTGTCAAAATCTGAAATTTAGGTTATGCGAAAGAACTGAAATCAAGCGTCTGCCTTAAGATTATGCTAAATGATACCAGGCTGAAATTTTTAAGAAATACTTTTAAATGTCTGTACTTTCGAAATATTGATCAACCTTAAATATCGGATGGCCATTAACAGAAATAAACTATTCCTAGGAATTGCAAAATTACTTGGTTATTTTAAATGGAACGCCCAGTATATTATTATAAGAGTGTAACTGTAACTATGTAATAGTTACAGTAATTCATGTTGACAGCAATTTACACAAATAAAATCCTTATTATTATTATTTATAACTTATAACTTAATTTAAAAGCTAACGCAGTCGCTAGCTTGTTATAATGTGTAACTTAATATAGAAATAGTTTATATAGTTGAAAATAGTTTTGAATTTTGTAGAAAGCAAATCTGCACAACTTTTACTAATATTTAAAAAAAAATTGTTGCAAGCCGGTTTTAATTATAATGAACTGCTCGAACATATTCTGTATAGCTGTTTCGGCCCTACTTGGGGTCTCGTCAGCAGTTTAGATCAAAAATCGGTCGCAGGATGTCGCGATCTAAATTACTGATTTATTAATAATGTTCTTTTTTGTGTGGAAAAAGTACATAAATTGCAAACCTTCGCACTTCCTCGGAACTTTGAGACGCCCTGTACAGGGTGGGCCAAATGTGACACTTTTAATAGGAAACACCTGTTTTTAGAAGAGTTAGATAAAAACTGACCTCGGTGCCTGGAGCTCGATTTTTATTAGAAACTCAATGGTGAAGACCACATTTTGATATCTTGCACCGTTTCGGAGCTACAAGGTGTTTTTCGAAATTCTGCTATTTCTATAAACCATCGTAGCTCTTTTGTTTATTAAAATTTCTAACTTCTGTAAAAACATTCTTAAGGCACTTTTTAGCGTAGAATTCATTGCTCTTAATTATAATTTTCTAAAGCGCATAGTTTTCGAGATATAAGCATAACTTCCCAACTTTTATATGGAACACTCTGTATATTTTTACATTTTTAAGAAGAGCAGAAAATTACTTTCACAAAAATATGATATACTTGATATGTTAATCAAAGCATTTGCGAAATATAAGCTTTTCAAGATTTTTCCAATATTTCAGTAGGCGATGACTTATTATTGAAACAATTGACGTTCTTTTGCATTGTTACAGTAGACTACTGTCAACGTTCAAAGCATATTTTAAAGCGTTCATGAGATTTGTTAAATTATTTTCCTAAAAATCAATGCAAAATGTGAGAAGTACGATATGTTAAAATGCTTTATAGAAGTAGGTGAAAATGCAGATGCAGCTTGTAATTTCTACCAGGAACGATACCTTGAAAGAAAGCAACCCTTTACAGACATTTTCTTCCGCCTAAAAAATAATTTAGTAAATTTTGGATCATTTTTAGGTGAAAGAAAATGTCTTTAAAAGGTTACCATCATTTTTAGGCTGAAGAAAATGTCTATAAAGGGTTGCCTTCTTTCAAGGTATCGTTCGTGCTAGAAATTAAAAGCTGCATCTGCATTTTCACATACTTCTATAAAGCATTTTAACATATCGTACTTCTCACATTTTGCACTGATTTTTAGGAAAATAATTTAACAAATTTCACAATCGCTTTAAAGTATGCGGTGAACGTTCACAGTAGTCTGTGATAATACAAAAGAATGATAATACAAAATGATGCAAAAACAAGTCATAGCCTACTGAAAGATTGGAAAAATCTTGAAAAGCTTATATTTCGCAATTGCTTTAATTAATATATTGTGACAAGATGCAAGTAAATTCATGCATTGGATTTATTTAGCAAACTTAAGATAAGAGAAAATGCAACTCGTCAACGTAAACAACGGAACCTTGACACCTGCGTGAAAAAACACTTGAACACGTTGGAACGGATTTAAATCATCTCGTAATCTATCGTACCTTTCCGGTTTCGTTAGAATTCGGAATTGCTCGAGTTGCACTTCCTATAAAAACCCCTCGATCTGCATAAAGAGATAAGATTATAATCAGCTGTCAGTACAACGTGTAACTTCTTGTACTTTGATTTGTGTTGTGAATTAAGGATGTGAGTATTTTAATTATATTTGTATAATTAATGTTTGTCTAGTCATATTTCTAATATAATATTTAAGCTATGCCCCTTGTTACGATTTATACCGTAACAATATCAAGTATATTATATTTTTGTAAAGGTAATAAAGTAATTAAGAGTAATGAATTCTACGCTAAAAAGTGCCTTAAGAATGTTTTTACAGAAATCAGAAATTTTCATAAACAAAAGAGCTACGATGGTTTATAGAAATAGCAGAATTTCGAAAAACATCTTGTAGCTCCGAAACGGTGCAAGATATCAAAATGTGGTCTTCACCATTGAGTTTCTAATAAAAATTGAGCTCCAGGCACCGAGGTCAGTTTTTGTCTAACTCTTCTAAAAACAGGTGTTTACTATTAAAAGTGTCAAATTTGGCCCACCCTGTACAGTTGATCGTTTTAATTTTTATTGTTTTCTGAGCAGTCAAAGAGTATAATTTCTTTTATATTTTAATATTCTTGAAAGTTTTTCTTGACTGGACGATTTAATTAAATGAAAATTCTTGAATCACAGCCGAATTATTTATTAATTTTTTTGTTTCATAGAATTAACGTTTGATTGATTGATTATTTATTGATCTAGTAGCATCAACATTACATGTGATAATGGATAAGTCATATCAAAGTCAAAAGTAACAAAATTCACTTAACTTATAATAAGATTTTTCAACCATGTAACTTTTTAATCTACACTTAAAAACATTATAGCTATCGGCAGACTTAATATCATCTGGTAGATTGTTATATATTTTATAACAACAATACTGAGGAGAACGTTCATATAAGGCGATACGATGGATTATAGCTCTTATTTGAGCGGCGTTCCGTGTAGGATATGGGTGACACTCACCATTTTTTTGGAAGATATACGAGTATAAATATTTACGTGTGAAAATGGCGCATCGGAAAATAAAAATGCTGGGTGTGGTTAAAATTTTATGGGCAGTAAAGTAAGGTCTGCAAGAATCGGATGGCTTCAAATTGAACAAAAGTCGAATTCGTCCCTTTTGTAAAATAAAAATGCGGCCCGAGATGACACTTTTGCCCCAAATTACTACGTTGTATGATAAATGGGAATACGCCAGAGCGTAATACACTTGCAATAATCCTTCGATATTTAATCAATTTTTCAATTTGCGGATGGCATAATATGCTTTATTCAATTTAAGGATCTCACACACCAAAGCGGTACGGCGGGAGCGGGAGCGAACGCAACGCGGGATTGTATTCTGTGGTGGGATATCTAAGCGTTTACATGAAAGCGATATCGCGTTTAGATATCCCGCCACAGAATTCAATCCCGCGTTGCGATCGTTCCCGCTCCCGCTCCCGCCGTACCTCCTTGGTGTGTGGGATCCTTTACTGCAAATGTATTCGCTCTGGCGGTTCCAGGAGAGCTGAGAGTCTACAAGAACACCCAACAATTTAGCCACTGTGTGAGAAGAATCATCTGACAACAAGCTCGGGATTTTGTTATTATAAAAATAAATACAACTGGTTTTGTCATTATTCAGTATGAGTCTGTTTGAATGACACCAATCCTTAAATTGGCAGATGACTCCTCTCGCTGATGTCATAAGAGACGCCCTGTCTGGTGATGAAATTACAATCGATGTATCATCCGCAAAGCACAAAATTAAGTTGGAAGTAATGTACTTGGGTAGGTCATTTACATAAAGCAAAAATATCAAAGGTCCTAAGATCGAGCCTTGAGCTACACCCATGTCAAAAGTATTCATATCGGATGTAGACCCTTTACATTTAACAAAAAAACGTCTATCACTTAGAAAAGATATTATCCACTTTAGGATATTGTCTCTAATTCCTAATCGATATAATTTGTCTTCTACAAACTCGATACACACAGTGTCAACAGCGCGTGATAAGTCAAACATTAGTCCAGCCACACAATAAATTACTTTCATCCAATTCGCTGCTTACAAATTCCGAAAACGCAAACGTTGCTGTTTCAGTAAATCTGTAGTTCCGAAAGCCGTGTTGATGATCACTTAATAGATGATGTTTGTCAATAAATTGCACTAAGCGGTTGTAAATATTTTTTTCGAATAACTTTGACACTACGCTTAGCAAAGAAATAGGACGGTAGTTATTAATGCCTTGAGCATCACCCCCTTTATACACTGGCAGCACAGCTGCAACTTTCAGACAATCAGGAAATTGACCTTCGCTTAGGGAGTCATTGAATAAAAAAGTTAGAGGCACAATAATTTCATCACACAGGTGCTTTAATAACTGAAGAGACAAATCATCCGGTCCATAAGATTTCTTATTTTTAATTTTTACAGTAGCATTTCTTACTTCACGTTCCTCAATGGGAAGAAAAACCATTGACGTCTCAACAGATGTATTGCCCGTGCAACATATGGATAGGTTGTGTTTAAAATGTTTATTCACCTTGTCTAATGTTACCATAGCAAAATAATTAGCAAAAACGTTTGCTATTATTGTAGGATTTTCATGAGTTACGCCTTAGAACAGCGTTTCTCAACCTTTCGGTATTTGCGACCCAATTTTCTATCACAATTTTCATCGCGCCCCCCTCCCCTCTTATACAATAACATACATCAATTAACATACATTAATAATGTATACTCTTTGACGCTAAAGTACACTACGACCTTAATTACAGACCTTAAAAATTACCATGAATAGATAAAGTTATTGGTATTTGGCAACAGCGATATGTTGCATTGACACAACCAGAATAGAAGCCTCTCTCTATTTGCTCTCTGTCTTACGTCCACCATATCGGACATTCTCGCGGCTTTGCGAGAAGTTCCGATTTGTCTCGAATATTCTGGAATGTCTGCGCAAGCGTATATAAATTCTGCATCTCGTTCAATGTCAATTGTAATTTGCGTGTTAACTGCAATTCAGGGTATTAGATATTGACGGCAGTAGATTTATACAGAAACATGGATACATTTTTAAGTGGACGTAAGCGAGCATTAGACGACAGTGCAGCATCAACAAGTACACAGACGAGCGTGGTTCCGAAGATAAAATCAAGAAAATATTCTCAAGAATACTTAAATTTTGGGTTTACCAGTACTGAAGTAAATGAAGAAGAAAGGCCCCTGTGTGTCATATGCGCAAAAATTTTGGCAGCAGACAGTATGAAACCTAATAAACTTAAACGACATTTGGAAACGCTTCATAGTGAGTATGTTAACAAACCCCGAGAGTTCTTCGAATTCAAATTAAAATCATATGAAAAGCAAAAATCATTTTTTAAAAAAACTTTGTCTGTGAATGAAAAAGCTTTACTTGCCTCTTATTATTCATATAAAATAGCCAGATGTAAAAAACCTCACACCATTGGTGAAAAGCTTATTCTGCCAGCGGCAATTGAGATTGTAGAAACTATGTTTGGAGATAATTTTGCCAAACAATTGCAGACCATACCTCTATCAAATGATACTGTTGCCCGTCGAATTGGTGATATAGCTGAAGATGTACAGCATCAGCTTTTCAGGAAGTTGCATGACAAATTGTTTTCAATTCAGCTTGATGAGGCAACAGATAGCAATAAAGATGCTCATTTAATTGCCTATGTTCGATTTTGTGATGGTATGTCAGCAGTAGAAGAACTACTTTTCTGCAAACCAATAGAACTTAAAGCAACCGCACTCGCATTATTTGCTATCTTAAATGATTTTATAAACGAGGCAAACATAGAATGGAAAAATTGCGTCGGAATATGCACCGATGGTGCTCGTACAATGACTGGAAGATTCCAAAGTATACAAGCACTTGTGAAACAAAAATCTCCACAGTGTGTCTGGACACATTGCACGATCCACAGAGAAGCTCTGGCTTCCAAAGAAATGAGTCCTGGTCTGAATATTGTGTTAACGACGGTTGTAACCGTAGTAAATTATATAAAAATGAGACCCCTAAAATCTAGAATATTTTCTGCACTTTGTAAAGACATGGGTGCAGTACATTCAGCGTTACTATTTTATTGCGAGGCAAGATGGTTATCACGTGGGAAATTTTTGCAACGTGTTTATGAATTAAGAAATGAAATCGCCATTTTTCTAGAAGAGGAAAACCGAACGGAAGCCGAGAAGTTTCGAGATGTTTTTTTTCTGATGAAATTGAGCTACTTGGTCGACATATTCGAGAAATTAAATACCTTGAATCTTCAACTCCAAGGAGCAAACACAAATATGTTGGATACGAGTGATAAAGTTAATGCTTTTTGTAGAAAATTGGAATTGTGGAGCAGAAATTTAAAAAAGCAAAAAAATCTGGAAATGTTTGCAAATGTGGATGAATGTGTTAAAACTTACAAGGCCGAAGAACAACAGGTGAAAGTTGTTTTTGTAACCATAGAAAATCATTTAGCCATGCTGGCAAAAAATTTTAAAAAGTATTTTCTTGCTGACGACAACTTGCTAGCAAGTTACGAGTGGGTTAGGGATCCATTTCAAAATACTCCCGAAGGTCTCTCAACTGCCGAAGAAGAAATTTTCATTGACTTCACAGCAAGTGGCGAAATCAAAAGACTATTTAGTAATGAATCACTCTTTGAATTTTGGGCAGGAGTGGATGATGAGTTTTATGCACTGAAAATGAGAGCATTTCGTATACTATTACCATTTTCAACATCCTACCTTTGCGAAACCGGATTTTCTGCGGTGGCTGCTTTGAAGACAAAATATAGATCTCAGCTAAATATAGAAAAAGAATTCAGAGTGTCTATTTCTAATATTAAACCTTCTTTCGAGAAACTAAGGAAATCACTAATAATTATGCAACTTGTAAAAACAACTTTCATAATTATTAGTGATTTAGTATTGATAAGTTAATTATGATAAACACCTTGTGCAATACCGATACAATTCTATTTATAAGTGTATTATATCAGTGTAAAGGTGTATTTTATTTTTTATTATGTCAGAATGAATTTTATTTTGTTTTTCCTTCAGTAAATTGAATAATTTTTTTTCGATGTGCTCGCGCCCCACAATGGTTTGAAAACTTCATAGTTTACATTATTGTAAAGCCAAAATAAGTTTCCTAGATTATTATAAAATGTATGCAGCTCGTCCGTCATTCATCTTAATTCACTATCAACCCTCTTGTGCACACGAGTCAAGGGGCACCACAATCAACACACCACTGGACAGTGACCATGAATTCATTGAAGGACTCATTAACACTAAGATTAGTATAAGTGAACTCCCATTCAGTATTACATACCTTTTCGACAATGATTTATGTCGTCTTCAGATTCATTCTAAAATTGTAAGACAACAATTAATTAAAAAGTCTTAGATTTTACTTACACGGTGTTCTGTCCCGAACGTGATGGGGCTGGCGCCAGAAACCTCTTTTCTTCGAGTCGAAGAATGGTGATAACTGAAAATTCTCTTCTAATACTCTACACAGCCGTCTTTTGTTTTTTTGGTTTGGAGGAGTTAATATCAGTATTATCGAACGTTTCTTCTTTCATTTGCATTTTTTGATCCATGTCTATAAATTCTTCTGCTCTTCTGCTCTACTCCTGTAAGTCTTTTGCATGCCGCATTAGTCCAGCAAGTATTTACAAGAGTAGCTTAGCTCATCTTCCGGATCGTAATCAGTTGAACTTTCTTAACCTTTTCTGAATCCAACCTTACGGAAACAGTTCTTGATTGTTGTGGAATTTACTTTATTCCATGCTGTTTTTATAAAATACAGAGCGTTCGGTTATAATATCCGCATATCGGAAAGCATTTTACATTGGAAAGTATAGAGCCAAATTTGGTTCCAAGCAAAATGCCCGCCTAAGAGAGATGTCCGCTTATTAGAGGTGTCCGCAAGCAGAGCTTTCACTGTATAGTCGATCGTTTCTTATTTGCATGTTTTCTTTCTCGACGAATAAAAACGATCGTTTTTATACAAGCATTGTAAAGAATCTATAATAATTCTTGGTTTTTTATTTTCGCGTTTGATAAAGAGAAAACTAAATTAAAAAAGTGGTTGACCTTCATTGTTCCTAGTTTCTTTAAAAAGAAATGCCGTCAAGATTTTCGACGACTTTTTGTTTTATTTTCTTTTTTGATGAAGGGAAGAAAGTTGAAATTCGTCTTCTTTTGCTTTTCTGTTTTTTTCTGAAACACCCTGTGTTTTACGAATCTCCGACCTAGCGATTGCAAATTTCTCACAGTGGCAATTGCTAAAAAAAACGCATCAATTTGTTTTTTTTTAATATTCATTCTTGCATTTAACGAAGTAAAAGCAAATTGCAAAAATGATTGGCTTTCGTTATTCATAGTTTCTCTTAAAACAAATGTTATCGAAACTTTTGTCTCTTTCTCTCCTTTTGCTGAAACGAATGAAGCTGAATTCGTTGCAATCAATCGTTTTTTGTTGGTCAAATTTGTTTCTGAAACACCCTGCGTTTTACTTTTCATGTTTTCACTCCTAAGCTCGGACCTACCAGACTGACAAGTTCTCCCCTAAAAAAAAATAATAAGAAATAATAGAAAAGAAAAACGTATCAACTGCTATGTGATTTGTGATCGTAAACCGCAATGTAAAATAAAAGACATTTAAACAAATACAATTAGAAGAGCCAGTGGCTAATAAAAGGGTAGAGGTGCAGAGACGCCCATGGCTTCCGAGCGGCTCCGGCGATAATGACAGGGCACGAAAGGGTCGCCTCGGGCCTTACCGTTGGCCGGTAACTGTTTGAATGACTAATCTACCTGGTCGCGACTCTCTTATTCAATATGGCAAAAAAATATTTCAGGCGGGTTATTAATACTTATCTTTATTTCCTGTAGTTTTTGTGTTTAGATTTATCGTTCTGCGAAGTGAGCGCGCGAGCTCTTTAATCTGCATCGTTTAATGAAATATGACTTCTACTTCACTTGTAATAATTTCACTTATCTTTTGTATTAAGCCCTACAGGAATATGCTTAAAAAACGATAAGATTACGTCGTTATTTATTAACTTCATTTATTAAATTTAAAAAAAATAAGATTTACTTTATACGCTCTAATTCACACGAATTCCTCGAGAAGGCATAGAAGGCATTTGTAGTCGAATCGTTTAATTTTTTTTCCTTTTAAAGTTATATGGGAAAATGTTTCCTGGCCTGCTGGATATTGTGGTCAACACCTTTCGACTTTCGAGGTAGCCTTGTTTGTAATAATGGCTACTATATGGGTGGTTCGTTCTTTTATTTCAAAATTTTTCATTTTTAAAAAGCTATCCGGATCGTCCAATGTTTTGGAAGATGCTCGATACCTTTCTTTTCTGGGAGGTTCTTACTCACACATAGGCTTCTTTCCTCCCTTAAAGTCACCCTCATCCAAATGTCGTTAGGTAGGTATTTAACACGTTGACTCCCGTCGTCCAGTATACTGGACAGCAAGGTTTTTGCCTGGAGTCTGCGTCCAGTTTACTGGACGGTTTCTACTATGCATTTTCATATGCTTTAAAATTTCATTGGACCTGTAGGTAAACCTGGTATCACGCTTACGGTCCGTAGGGATAGTCTGATATCAAAAATTTTTGCTTTATCCATCTGAGAGTGATTTTTCTAACTAGAATAGATGGCGCCATATTTCCACCAAATTCCAACTTTGTTACAAATTTATTAAAGTATGTAGAATAGTTGCTTTGCAGATTTCTGCACTTTTACGTAAATTAGAATAGATTTCGCCCAACGACGTAGTTGAAAATTTTTCAGTTAGGAGTTTATGTGTGCATTGTGATTTTTGCATCTACTGAATTGTGATGGCGTGATTTCAACATTTTTACCTAAAAATGGATAATGTATGCCCTTCATCACCTGGCTTATGCGTGTGGCCATGTTTCAAATTGTGGCACGAGGAAAATTTATAGTACCTATCTATTATTACTTTAGCATTCCGGAATGTCTTTTGCATTTATTGTTATTTTTTTTTATTTTTTGAATTTGTAATGTTCTTTTATTTAGTTTATGCTGTCTATTCCTTTTTTGATGTTTTATAATAAACCAATTTTGATAAATATTTTGTGTCCAGTTAACTGGACAGCGGACCCTAGCTTCGTGAACGCTAGTCAGGAACCGCAGCCCCGTATACTGGACAGCCTTTTTATCAAAATAAGAAACCAAAGATAGTTTTAAAAACCATCTGGCATTGCTTATAACTTAAAAATAAGCACACTTATGTAGCTAGGAGTTCGTGGATCAGGAGGAACGAAAGTCGATTTGGGCGCGGTAGTCAACGTGTTAATGATGCTTGACGTTTCCTTCATTGTTGGGCTTATCTCCTTGATATTCACTTGATAACCTTGACAGTTCCCACCCTTTTAAGCAATCTTTGTGCACATGATTTTCTACCCCATCATCATTCTCATCCAATAGCCATCTAGATCATCCAATTTTTTGGAAGATGTTTACATCCACATCTTTTCTGAAGGCCTTTACTTACGAACAGGCTTCTTCCTTCCTTGACGTCGCTCTCGTCCAAGTTTGGTTAGATAGGTACTTGATGACGCTTGACGTTTCTTCCTCCCCTAGGCCTGCTTCCTTGTTCATCATCATTTTTATTCACTTGATGACCTTGACAGTTCTCTCCCTTTTAGCTAATCTTAGTGCCTAGGCTTTTTCTTTTCCCACCATCATTCTCATCCAAGAGTCAACTGGATCATCCTATGATTTGGAAGACGCTCGACGTCTCTTTCTTTTCTGGACGTTTTTACTCACGCACTGGCTTCTTTCCTTCTTCAACGTCCCCTTTGTCCAAGGATAATTAGGTACTTAATGACGCTTGACGTTTTTTTTCTCTTATACGCCTGCTCATCATCGCTTTTATCCACTTGATGACATTGACCGGTTCTCTCCCTTTCAAGAAATATTTATGCATGGATTTTTCTCCCCCATCATCATTCCCACCAATCGTTCAATGTTTTGGACGATGCTTTACGTTTCTTTCTTTTCTGGAGGTTTATACTTACACGTGCACTTTTCTCCTCCCTCGGCCAAGTATGGTTAGGCAGTACTTGATGTCACTTGACATTTCCTTCCATTTTAGGCCTGTTGCCTTGCTCACCAAGGCTTTTATTCACTTGATGAACTGGACAATTCTATCTCTTTTAGGTCCAGCCTTTTCCATCCCCTACCATCATTCTCGTTCAAGAGCCATCTGTACCATACAGTGTCTTGAAAAATGCTTGATGAGATACTTGACATCTCTTTCGAAGATTTTTACTCACGCATTTTTCGATGTGGCTCTCATACAACCATGTGTGCGATGACGCTTGATGATTTCTTCTCTTTTAGGCCTGCTTACTTATTAATCATCGCTTTTATACACTTGATGACCTTGACAGTTCTCTTCCTTTTGAGGAAATCTTTATGCTTAGTCATTTTCCCCCGTCATTCTCATTCTTTCTCTTTTGAGAAAATTTCTTTGCTAATGGGTGCAATAATATCAGCAGGGTTATCTTGAACTTTCTTGTTTAGTTTCAAATCTGCGAGTGAACGTCTCTTTAGTTCCTGTAACTTTCAAAACTGAAGATCGAGAATCGATCATTTTCTTCTATTAAATATTAAAACTAGAAACGATTTTAAACTCTCTATGTTTTGCTTTTTCCAACTAGAAATGAAGGAAGGAATTAGGAATGAAGTCATAAGGAAAGATAATAGATACGATGAGCAACACAGAAAAAAGCGATTGCTATACTATGGCCATGCCAAAAGATTAGATGGATAGAGAAAGCAATAGAATGGAATCCAGTGGATTGAAGAAACTTTCAGGATGTCGTAGCAAGACGGAAAAGACGAACCCAAAAGAAGACAGAATACAGAAAAAGAGAAATCATCAACATCGAAGTTTAAAAGAAGGAAACCAAGCGGCTGGAAGACAAGTCAAAGTCCAACAGATTGAAGAAACACGCAGGAGGTCGTAGCAAAACGGGAAACACAAGTCACACAAAGTCAAAAGAAAAAGGAGTAGTCTTCAACGAGGAAAGTTGAGAGAAGGAAGCCATACAGCTTTGAAAGATAGAAGACAAAGCAAATTCCAGGAATTGTAGCAAGATGAAGAAGATGAAGTCAAAAGAATAAAGATTACAGGAAACCAGAAGGTATTAGTGAGGAAGATAGAAGGAAGGAGAGCTTTGAGAACTAGAAGACAAAGCAAAGTTCAATGGATTGAAGAAACTCGCAGGACATTGTAGCAGGATGAAAAAACGATGTCAAAAGAAAAAGGAATATAACAAACCCGAAGTTTTCAGCGAGGAAGGTTAAGAAAAGGAAGCCTTACAGTTTTGAAAGACGGAAGATGATGCAAAATCCAGTGGAATAAAGCTTGTAGGAGTCGTAGCGAGATGAAAAGAGATTAAATAAGAAAAATGAGTATAGCAAACCAGAAGTCTTCAGCGAGGAAGCCATACAGCTTACTCGAAGGAGGTCGTAGCAGGAAGAAAGGATTTAGAAAAACGGAAGTCATAAGCGAAGAAGGTTGACAGAAGGAAGCCATAAAGCTTCGGAAGTCAAAACTAAAACTAAAAATGATTTAAATTTCTATAGTGATAAAAAATAATGATTAACCAAAAGAAAAGACACATTTTAAGAGTTTCAAAGTACATATACATAATACAATGATAAAGTAAAATAATAAATATTACTTTATTGTTTAGTGCCAGAATATATTTGACAATAACAATAAACTGAATCAAAATAAAAAAGAGGAATATAATTAATGCGAACAAATTATGAAATTTAAATGCAATTAAAAATGATAATGGACATTGAAGACACTGAATCACTTATATTTGTTTTAATATGGTAATTATTAAAATAATTTAGAGAGCTAGAACCCGAGACGTCAGGTGTAAAAATTTATGAGAATTTGAACCTCCCACTTCCCCGGCACTATATTATCAAAAACATTGCGGTTGGCGCCTTGGAATTTTAATGACAAAATCCCACTCGGCCTGCTTTAGTCAATGGGAACCGCAATTCATAAATTTCGCCCGAAGTTTGTTTATAAAGTGGAAGCGCACGAGGATTTTTTACGCTCCCGGCGATTTTGGCTCGCTGCTTCTGGAGCGGAAGGGGCGGCGAAGAGGTGTCAGAAGAAAATAAATCGTTCCGTTTCCTCTGTTACGTAATTGAAGAGAATGTTTAGTTCCAATTACCGAGATTTGGGTAATTTCGCTATTTATATTCCGCTCGCGTCGTAAATAATTAACATTTTTCGCTAAGGAACTCCAGTAATTTGTCCTGGGAATTTCCACTTGGACGGAAAAGTTATTTCATCCATGTTTTATGAATTAATTACGCATATCGAATTTTATAAGTATGTTTTCATTAAAATCAAACGTTAATTTAAAATTTACTAGAGCAGTGACCTCCAGTCACTAATCTAATCGCACAAACACAAATGTAATTGCAGATAACATTACCGTTTAAATTAAGTTTCCAGTTTTCTTATTACAGAACTAATTTGCTAAACGTTTTCTTGTTTTGCCTCATGTTGCGGACTCCTCAGCGAATGTTAATGCAATCTAGCTGTAGCCGGACACGATAGAGGCCGCCAGTTACTATTTTTGTCAAAATATTCTTTAGAATATAATTTGAGACGATTGTCTATATTTATTAAGTACAATAATTTTATTGTATTCGTTGGTAACCAAATACAACAATAATTGTTTCCTGAAGTGTGCAGTAGTGATCAACACTTTTATAAAGTACCACAAACTGCGGCAGCCATTTTCATTCCAAATTCAAGCGGTGGATGTAAAACGTGTGTTTGTTTATGTATAGATGATGGCGGTGCAATTTTTGCTGTCCTTTCGACTTTGTGATCTACTTTTTATGGACGGTTTATGTGGATAACCCTGTATACTTATGTATCATTGTTTGATCTTTACTATGCTTAGTACACTATTGTGATATTGTCTTATATTGTGTCTTGTGTATTAACAGTTGTATTGACGTGTGAAAATTCCCATGGAATGTATATCACAAATAAATATTATTATTACATTGTTCTTTATCAAAACGAATTTCGAAATTAGTTAATGCTATTGTTATCTACAAAGATATTTAACCTATAGGATCGCTCAATCATGGGTTTCTGTTCGTTCGTAACATAAGCATCGATCCGTATAATTTGAAATTAAAAAAGGTGTACACTTTATAGTAATTTATCTTAATTAGGTATTTAGTTTCAGAATTTTATTCTTTTAATAATAATAATATGTAATAATATTTAATAAATAATAATGTAAGAATTTCTAGCGTTATTTTTCTTGTCTTTTTCCCCTTGGCGATAAAATATGTAGTTGAATGTCGTTGTGCAATCGATCGCCTATTGTTTTCGTTGTTTTCTTTTTTTTGAGCAATGAAGGACTACAATTATTTTATGTTTTAGAGGAATATAATTTTTGGAGTTTTTCTTGAGTTGAAGAATAATGACTACCAACCGAAAACCTATCATAATTTTTACCGCTTGCTTTTTTTTCTCTTGGCGATAAAATAGTCGAATGTGGTGAAATTCGATCGCCTTTTCTTTTTTTTTGAGCAATTATGGATTACATTTATTTTACATTTTATGTAGAGATATGTCATTTTTGGCATTTTTTGAGTTGAAGAATAATGACAACCGAAACTTGACATAACTTCTATCTTTTTTTGTTTTTTTTTCTCGCCTGTTTTTGTTTTTGAGCAATTGATGACTACAATTATTTCATATTTTAGAGAATCATCATTTCTGACATTTTGTCGCGCACACGAACCGCAAACTAGTCCCACTGTCGACTGTGTTCGTCAGGTTACCTGATAGCGAATAAAAAAACCAAATGTCGAAACGGATACAAACGAACTATCTGGATCGCCCGATGTCTGGGGCTGATGCTGCGACCAAAATCCCGAGTCAGTGGAGAAGATCGTGAGCAAACAGTTCCACACAGATAACTGTAGATTACAGTGACTTTATAACGACAGTGATGACAATGAGCTAAGCACCGCCATTAAAGAGGCAAAATTTTAAATGGAAAAGTATTATTTTTATGTAATTGGAATTGATTTAAAAAGCAGAAATAAGCACTTATGCTTGTTTATTGTTTTTAGTGCAAGTAACACAAAATAGACACGTTTACCCTAAAGATACGTAAAATAATTTGACACCATTATGAGGCAAAGACCGCTATTGTCATCACTGTCTATATAAAGTCACTGTACTGTAGATCTAAAAGGGGCGCCACCTGTTGACAATCGCAACAACTTGCAACCAAAGGAATTCCCCCAACAGATGAGAAATTCCCACTTACCATTCGGTTCAGTGCCGAAGTAATCCGTTCGAAGGGAGGAGGGGGTAATCCCCAACTAAATACGGAACGCAAAAAGTGAAATCCAAGAATAAATAATAAAGAAATTACAACCGCCACTTCAAATAAACGTTAATGGTGGTAAAGAAAAACCAGTGGACTTTAAAAATTCCCGCCAAGCCACAAAAGTGAATAGTAGCCCGAACACGGCGACGAAATATCACAAAAAGGCGAAAAGCCGCGACACACTTTTCTTTCTTAAAAAAAAATTATAAATACAACAAAACATTGATAATCGCCCAAAACGCGCAAAATGAAAAAATCCGTCCGCCAGGGATCCCACACGTTCGTTTACAAACAGGCCTGAAAAGCAGTCTTGTACAATTAAAAGTAGATCTACAACATGTAAAAAAAAATTAAACGCCGGAAAAACCCGGAATCATTGTAACCGATCGTCAACGCAAGTGCGTCGACCGCACAAGCAAAGCAGTTATCACAACGTGCAAATCATCGCATAAAAGGTGCGAGACGAAACAGAAAAACTCCGACGAAAAACGGAGTAGTACCGCTAAACATGTGACCAAGAGCGTAAAGATTAACATCCCGAAGATAATGAAAATTTCAAAGAGGTACAGTACCGTGAACCATTCGAACACATCGGCTCCACTCAGCGTTTTAGGGGAAGACAATAGGCTCTCCCAGCACTCTCGTGGCGCTGCAGGGGTTATTTCTTTCCACCGGTGAAACGGCAAGGTGCGTCAGAAGTAAAACGATGAAGGTCGAAAGAAATCGTTTAAACGCTCAAAACGGGGGGGGGGATAACTACCCGCTCGCCATAAACACGCCGAGCGTTTCGGGGTGGTAATGAAACGTGCAGCGACCGTTGAACCAAACAGATCCACCAAAAAAAAGGAAGAAAATAAAATCGTAGAACCTCCGCAGCGTCTTGAGTAAATCCAACAAAATCCCAACTGGGTGCGGTACCACTGAAATTTCCAAATCAAAGACCGCAGAAATACTCAAGAGATCAACGGAAAATCACACACGTGAAACAAAACAGAAAGATGATTACATAATTTCTTCTTCTATTCTCACTTGAATGTTCTCTATTTTCCTTCCTTTACTTGTTTCTTTCTGCTCTCATGACTCAAGGCTCAGTAGCACAGCGACGGTTCATCATCAATACGTTCAATTTGTTGAGCTAGAACTGGGGTTCCGAACTGGTAGATGAAAACTTGAAAGGAGTGGATGAATTTGTAGTGTAGGTTGAGGGTTGATGGTTTATTGGGGGTCGATATTTTTCTTAACTAAATTCTTTTATTTTAAAAATTTGTAATCAGAATCTTTCAAAGTTTTTTTGTACATGTTGTAATGTAATATGGGTCCTTTAAGCCAGCCAACTATTTACGTGAACAATATCAAACACTGTTCATTTACTATTAAACAAATCTTTACACAAAAAATTAACTTTAAGATGGACATTTTTTAAGTCGATGTTTAAAAACGGTTGGAAACCGCTGAACCGAACTCGAAAAATAATTGCGAAAAGTGCTTTGTTTTCTGTTTGTTTATTTTTCGCGAAATAGACAAAATCTTTTTGTTTGTTACTTTGTTGTGTTACGGTTGAAAAATCCATGTGAGTTATTGATAACATTTGCCGATCGCCTTGTTTTTGCGTGAGAATCTATCGGCCAGGCTTGGCTTACGAGACTTTCCTGATATTTCTCAATATTACGCCACCAAATCATACGCTGTTATTTAGTCCTACAGTATTGTAACTAGGATAAGAGCACCAGCAAAGATGTACAGCGGAGATGCAGTCGGGCATAACGTAAACATGGAGCGATAACATAAACAAAAGCTGCCTCCGTCGAAATTATGTAACGTATGACTCACCCGAGTTGCAGAAGACAGACCACCTGCACAGCGGGTCGTGTGCAAAAACTATGATTCATCTACAGGCACAAATCCAGCGCGGAATCACATGTATGTACAAATTTCAAGGCAACAATTGACGTCACACCCCGGAAACAAAACCCCTATAAAAAGCCGATAGAATGAACGCTAGAATTAGTATTAGAACAAATCTCTTAAGAGTGTCATGTAGTCTAGTAGTCTTTTAGTGCCCCAATACACGATGTAAGTAAGTAACTTGTAACTCTTGTAATGATTGTTAGTTAATTAGTTAATAATAAATGTCTTGTTATATTAAGCTACGTCCCTAATTTCATGTTACTTCAATATTACCGTAACAGTATCTCTCCTTTTCACTCTGTCGCCCGGCTAAAACTGATTTTATTCGTAATTACCTCCGTCTCACCGCATAGTTGGAGAGAACGCCGCCCTCGGCTTCGGGCTCATTCTTTCAATAGCGCTCGTGGCGTGCTGACCTTTTGTTTGTGTTGGTGATTAAAATCTTTCTGTTTCTCTAATGTGGATTTTCCGATTGAAACCTAAAACGGAATCTTCTCCGAGGTTTGTTAAAAGCACGCCGAGTGAATTCAAGCTCATTTTTAAGCTTTTCTAAAGTGTGCTTCTGGGATAAGGAACAGGTATGTCTTGTTGGCAATTTTGTGCGTGTGTTCTGTGGGTAACGCGTACCTCTCTCTTCTACTAGGCTTTTAGTGGTGGTTTTACCTCCGTGTGTTATTCGACATCCCTGTGGGTGAAAGAAAAGAGCGGAATCGGGTTGTGAAACGAATAAGTCCCCCGGCATCACGGCCTCCCTCCCGCCCGTGAGAGTGGACACGACGCCACTTGGTGACGCAACACCTTTGCCGAATTATGTCATTGGCAAACCTTGTCATCGTTGGAGGGCACTCTCTCACCACTGACAGCTCTTTGCCTTTACGCCGGATTTTGGTCACAAGGTCGGAAAGATTATTAATTACTTTCAATTACCTTTTGGTCGACTCATTTTAACGCGGCGTTGTTATTTATTTATTTTATTTCTCTTGTTAACTAAGTGCTCTTATTTATTACTTTAAGGCGTAGTAAACGAGGAGCAGATCTGCTTATCGGGTAAATTCTAACCTGTTTGTTTGCCTGACAGCAAAGTTTACTTAATTACTTTCGTGTTCGATTTCTTTGGACCCCGTCTGGGTCGTACTATACTTTGTAGTTTTACCATTTTATTATTTTGACCAAATTTTGAGCGTTTCGAAAATAAAAACAAGTGTGCTCAGCTGGTGATTTCTATTTCATTCATTTTGTCCACCCTATGCTTTGGCGTTTCGTCGAACCCTCCCTTCTCCAAGAGCTTTGCCGGCGGTGCTGGAGAAACGTCAAAGTCACTCGCACAATGCTGTCCTTCAAGTAGCTAGCAGTTGCCTTTGGAGTAAAAAAAAACAAACAAAGGAAATGGGCACTTTTCGTTAAATTTAGCAAAAAGGATCTCAGGATGTCGTGATTTAAACTTTTCGTTAAATTTATCAAATGAAAGTTGTCATAATTTCTATTATTTTCTTTTCTTTATTTGACGACTACATTCTTTGTGAAATTGAGCGTCTTTTGCGCGTTCTCTGTTTTGGAATCTTCTTTCAACACCTTGTTATGATTTACTGACCTCATAGCCTGTAAAACACTTTTAAGATTCATTTAAAATTTAAAGCTAAATGAAATATCCTTGGAGCCCCTTTCGCTACTGCGCTCGGTTACAATTGCACCCCCTGGTCCTCTGAGAGCTGCGCCACTGCTCCATCTCTATTAAGAATTTCTACGTATTTTTTCAATCCATTGGATTCCACTTTTTGTGCTTTCTTTCGGCTGATCTTCTGATAAGATTGAATCATGAAAAAACGTTTCTCTTCTAGTATATCATTTTTATGCGCTCATTATGTTTCTGATGATCTTATTCATAATTACCTATTCCTGCTCTTGTCAATTCAAAAATGTAGAGGGTGTCCAGAAAGACATGTTAGAAACCCTAGAAAGAAACTTGATTGAACCCCCCACCCTCACGACAGACCTCCGAATGGGTAAAATAAATCGTTGAATGGGTAAAATAAATCGTTGAATCGGTTCAGTATCAATGTATAAATTCAGAAATGTAAAGGTGTCCAGAAATAGTGGTCAGAGAAGACGAGAAACCCTAGAAAGAAAAAGATAATGGAAGATCTGAAAGAGAAGATACAGAACTTGATTGGACCTCCCCCTGATACGACAAATCCCCGAATGGGTAAATTAAATCATTAAATCGATTGTGACTCCAATGTCAATTCAGAAATGTAAAGCTATCCAGAAAGAGCGATCGGGGAAGACAAGAAACCCTAGAAAGAAAAAGATCACACAAAAACTTGATTGAATTACCTTCCCGCGATAGACCCCAAATGGATAAATGAAATCGTTGAATCGTTTTTATTAATGAAAGAAGTGAATAGCGGCATAGCTGGCAAGGATAAGTAACTGTCGACGTACGTTTCGGTCTTGTTAGACCTCATCAGGACAGTATAACCAAAGTGTAAGGTGTTGACACTTGGAGACAGAAAACAACAAATGAAGCAACAGACCAGGAGACCGAATGCACATTTGCTGCACTAACTGAGAAGATCATCAGGTTTAAGGGCAACATCACAGTAAGCAACGGAGGCAAACAAAGTCAACCTGCGTTACTTCAAGAAAAAGCCGGGATATAAATGATGGGGAAGTTATCGCCAGGAAGATACAATGAAAGAAGTGAATAGCGGCATAGCTGGCAAGGATAAGTAACTGTCGACGTACGTTTCGGTCTTGTTAGACCTCATCAGGACAGTATAACCAAAGTGAAAGGTGTTGACACTTGGAGATAGAAAACAACAAATGAAGCAACAGACCAGGAGACCGAATGCTGTTTGTTGTTTTCTATCTCCAAGTGTCAACACCTTACACTTTGGTTATACTGTCCTGATAAGGTCTAACAAGACCGAAACGTACGTCGACAGTTACTTATCCTTGCCAGCTATGCCGCTATTCACTTCTTTCATTGTATCTTCCTGGCGATAACTTCCCCATCATTTATATCCCGGCTTTTTCTTGAAGTAACGCAGGTTGACTGTGTTTGCCTCCGTTGCTTACTGTGATGTTGCCCTTAAACCTGATGGTCTTCTCAGTTAGTGCAGCAAATGTGCATTCGGTCTCCTGGTCTGTTGCTTCATTTGTTGTTTTCTATCTCCAAGTGTCAACACCTTACACTTTGGTTATACTGTCCTGATGAGGTCTAACAAGACCGAAACGTACGTCGACAGTTACTTATCCTTGCCAGCTATGCCGCTATTCACTTCTCTCATTGTATCTTCCTGGCGATAACTTCCCCATCGTTTTTATTAATTTAGTATCAATTCGAAATGTAAAGTTATCCAGAAAGAGTGATCGGGGTGATTGAACTCTTCCCCTCTCATTGTAGATCCCCGAATGGGCAAAATAAGTCGTCGAATCGATTATATGAATTTTATACTGTTAATATAAGCACTGATTACCACTTTTACTTAAGTATTTCTATACTCATATTTATTAAAACATAAAATTTATGATCGAACATAACTCTAATAATTCAAGAAATTCCCGAAGAGACAAATATTAATTAAAATAAATTTCATCGATATGCTAATCTGATATACCATCATCTCTACTTAATTAACCCGGCGATACGACTCGTAAATATCGCCAAGAATTATGCACTTTAACAGGAAACAGCTTTTGTGCAGTGGTTGATTTTCCTCTTAATTCGCTTTCACTTTATTAATTCTTCGAACATAATAAGCCAGTTCCCATCGAATCTTAACTGTTAATTTGGTTTCTTTATAATAAGACGTTGGGTAGATAATAATTATACCGCTTCATGAAGTGATTATTTTTTATGGCCTATACGCAAGAAGCATGCAGTTTATTTTCAAAGTGGAATTACTTTTACTTTGAGCTTGAGTTTCTTGTATATATAAGAAACTTTTTAACACCATACAAAGAATAATAGCGAAAGAGGTGTGAGTAAACGTCGAGGGAGGCGGTGATGGATGCTGGTAGTGTGACGGTGGCGCCACCAGGGCTAGGGTCGGCTCGAAACACAGCCTGCTCCTATTTCACATGTGCGCCGCTTATTTACATGCGGTGATTTAATGATTTGCAAACCTCCCACTTAGCTGCATCGTCCCTAATTGGAGTAAGAGAAAGAGCGTGCATCTATCTTGTCAATTACGTGCAATTAGTTCGTGCGTGTCCCTTTGCGGAGACACTGCAACTCAAATGACAGGCTTGAGGAAATTACTTCCTTGGAAATCGGTACACGACATCTCGTGACGTGATTTCAGTCAATTTCTTCGTCTACATGTTTCACGCTTGCCTTTTTTTCTTTTATTTATCGATCTCTCCAGGTAGATAACTGCCAGAGCATTACGCTCTGATATTTTTTTGGTTTCCTCTTCGATATCTTTGACAAGTTTTAAATTTATAATAATAATAATATTAATAGAATTCGTTTATTATTATATAAAATAGAATGAATAAAATTGCCTCAATATTTCATCAAAACCGATGAGTTTAATATTACGCTATGTCTTCAAAAATATTTGCAGTTATAAACGAAGATTCAATTAAATTAGTCTTAGGGGTGATACTTGATGATATCGTTAGCAAACTGATAAAGGAATTGCGGGGATAAAGGGAAGTGTACTTGTATAAAAGGTTGACCCTTGAGGTATACCCTGCATAATTGAGATTCAGCTGAAAAATATATAATAATAGTCGTCAAAAAATCCTTATCTGGAGTTTGCCGTAACGTATACAGGGTGACTGTTAATTAACCCCGCAAACTGAAATCACTAAAAGAAGCGATATCCGAGAGTATGGGAAAATGTTAAAAAAAATCTACGTCTTTTAGTTATAAGGATAACAACGGCCTTGCACTTTGAACACCTGCTTCGACAGGTAAACAAATAAAGCACTACAACACGAAAACAATTAAAATCTCCGAGTTAAGGATTCGTTGCGTTTTTCTTTACATTTTAAATTTAAAATGTATTATTATAAATAAGTCCGGAATCATAAATAATTCGCCGTTTTATTATTTTCTGGTGTATTTAGAGAAACACTCGGTATTCATATACAGCCGCAATTATTATTTCCGAACTTTTAAGAGCTCAACAAATGGAAAGCCGACATATTGGCCGACAATGCTGAGTGAAACCGTGATTTAATTAAAATTTACTTGTACGTTTAGGGTAGTGGCACAAATACACAAACAGTAAAATAATAATTGCTTTAATTACATAAGCGCAGTTTAATTGCAATTATTGTCACAAACAGGTTAATCATATGCGACAGAAGGTCGCCGAAACACCAAGTCTAAGGTGACTCAAAAATGTTGTACTCGAGTGTACAATTTATTTATTTACTCTACTCGTTACTTCAGATCAAATCCGCCTTATTTCTACTACAACAAGTAGTGATTTACATCACATAATTAAAGACGCCAGATCTAACGAAAATTCGCTCTTTATTAATGTAGCATCACGAAACAATTAATAAAAGATACTGATTAAACTCACGCAACCGAGCATGTGTCCAGTAGATCAAGGTCGTTTACGCCTCCACGTGTGTATTCTGCACGATGTACGAAACGATCACCTCTGCCTTCAGTCGGGCACGCTCTTCAATTTCGGCGATACGAAATCGCGGATCGAAATGGTGAGTTTCCGTAGCAAGTGCTTCCAAAAGTCGGTTAAATAACTAAGTATCAAAAGAGTGTCCAAACGAATACCAAAAGAGGTATTCCAAAACAGTATCCCAAAAGTAAGAGCCTGGATTTTAGATTTAAACTAGACCCTGGCAGGGTAGTGAAAATCACCTGAAACTCGTTTGACGATACATTAATAATTTCCGACCACGTCGAATACGAGCTCTCTTTATATTTTCTTAGCAGGCATCACCAAACTTAAACGAGAACGAAGCGTTAAAACAAAGCCAAAAAGGGTGACGCGAGATGATCGCAGATGTTTTTAGCTTCAATCAATCAGAAACCATCGTTATTGAAAATGCGCGTATTAGGACCTGTTACGTGGTGAACGAGAGTCGCACGCCTGCATTCGGTTATCAGGGTTGCCACAATAAATTCTAAATTGACTGAAAATTTTTATTGGAATGTTATTGTCGAAATGGAGAGCAGGTCAATGGAGTATGGACGTATTCTTTACCAAGATGCTTAGAAGAATATTTTAATTAGTAACATTGCATTTTTTCAATGATATAAAATTGAGGTTATTTTTTGTGTCAAGTGACAGTTGTAAATAATATAAGAGTACTAGGACATACCTTCATACCTTGATTGTCATTTCAAAGCATGCTAGAGTTTTTTCCAACTGTACATACGTTATTTCAAATTAATAGCACACAAGAAGAAGAGGGGTTAGAAGAAATTATATGTCAGGATAAAGAAAATATCAGATTGACATTGCCAGATGACTTTATGAAAGAAATCAAACATAACGGGGTCTTAGATTTGATTTAATAACAACTAAGGCAGCTCCCGAGGAAAGCACTTGTCAAGCTGACTATTCTCATTAATACCGCATTCAGGCCTAAGCTATGTAAAGTGGCAGAAATTGTCATGGTGCCGAAATCCACATGTAATCTCTTCATATAGATTATTACCTACCATGTCCAAACTCTGCTACTCAAAAGAATACAACCAATCATCGAGAGAAAAAAATCTAATCCCAGGCCACCAGTTCGGATTTAGACATAGACACTCGGACCATAGATCAGGTCCATAAAATCACTCATTGCTACCTACCTGAAGGCTAGAAAATTGTGCGAGTGATTGACGTTTCTCCAGCACCGCTTGGCAAAGCTCTTGGAGATGGGAGGGTTCGACGAAATCCCAAGCAAAATGTGGGCAAAGTGGACAAAATAAAAATCACCAGCTGAGCACACTTGTTTTTATTTAGAATGCTCAAAATTAAATAACGAATAAGAAAAATAAATTTACAAGTATCGAGATCGACCCAGAAGGGGTCCCAATGAAAAGAACACGAAATGTAATTAAGTAAGCAACAAGTTAGATATTATCCGATCAACAGATCTGTTCTTCGTTTACAATTAACGTTTAAAGTGATTAAAGAAATTCACTTGATTAACAACTAAATGAGAATAAAAATTACAACGCCGCGGAATGGTGAATCAACCCAATAGAGTAATTAAAAATAAAATTAGAGTAGTTCCGAACTTGTAACCAGGATTCGGCGTAATGACAGTCAGCTGTTAACAGTGAGGGAGCGCCCTCCAACGAAGGTAAGTGCAGTCAATCACGCACTTCGACGCCGATGTTACGTCATCAAGTGACGTCGAGTCAACGGGTCAGGTTCACTTCCACGGCGGGGGGGGGGGATGTTGAGCCGTCTTGCCCGGGGTTCGATACCGATTCCGGCCTTTTCCTTCACCCAAAAAAGGTTTGACTAAGGTTTTCTACCAACAGAGCATCGCACAAAATGGCCAACTAAACATACCTGTTTCTTTTCACAGAAGCAAGCTTTCGAAAAGCTGTTTAACGAGTTTGTAATTCACTTGGCGTGCTTTAACAAATCTCGGAGAGAATTCCGTTTCAGGTTTCAATCACAAAACTCCATGAGAGAAACACAAAGATTGAAGACACAAATAAACGTTACGCACGGCTCGGACGCTGATGCAAGCATGACCGCGAGACGAGTGCGGCGCGGCGTACTCTTCCACTATCGCTACGACGGAACAGAATGAAATGGAGATATACAGCAGGATTAAATAACAACGTATGGTCTAATTGTGCAACATTGAGAAACATTATAAAGGTCACGTAAGTATACTGAAGTTATACATACAGGGTGGCTGTCAATTATTATGGAATAACTTAAATGAATTTTCAACCGTAACATCATATTATAGAAAATGCATTAGAAGAAAAAAGTATTTCTAGATGTAGCGCAAGCACGAGGGACTACATTATAAATTTAAATCTATCGTTGTCAAACAAAATACAGATATTGTAAAAACCCTATTTATCAGGCAGACATTTTCGGATCAAGCAGGTTAATGCCAATTCTGACTTCAAATCAAAGCTGGAGTCCCACAAGGCAGTGTTCTAGGTCCTATCTTCTACCTCTTACGAGTATACACGTCTCATCTTCCAGAATTAGAAAATAATAATATAGTTACCTTTGCCGACGATACTGTCATAATAACAACGGGCAAAAGTATGCAGAAACAGTTCCAAAACGCCATCAATAACTGGATTAAGAAATGGAAAATTAAAATAAGGAAAATCAGTCCATATCAATTTCATTAATAGACAAATCGAATACCAATAAGTATGAATAGACGAGCCAAAAGGGTCTATCTTGATCTAACCTTTGATACGAAGCCTCACTGGAAAGCCAACGTAAAGAAAAGAGAAACAAGAACTAGGTATCAGATATAAAAACATGTACTGGCTCTGGGGTAAAAACTCACCTTAACGATACATAATAAGCTCCTCTTGTATAATCAAATATTAAAACCGGCGTGGACTTATGGTATACAGCTTCGGGATTGTACCAGAATACCAGAAAGTGAAATATTAAAATTATACTTATAACTTTTCAAAATACGCCAGTGCACCTTGGTAGGTACGTTAGAAGTGAAGATCTTCTCGGGAATCTTGGAGTGAAAAACATTGAGAAAGAAATAAAAAAAATTTGCAAGAAACCACGAAGGAAGACTTGCACAACATGAGAACATCGAGGTCATCCAACTCCTTGATAACTTCGACCAAATAAAAAGACTCGAGAGAATTAAATCGTACGAGTTAGTGTAGTGCTCTCAGTAAATGAAAAGGCAGAGTAATTTTTGTATAGTGTGAAAGAAAAAGTGCTTGAATCGACTAAGAAAACATCAATGGGTGACTCTTAGAATTTAAGTAATTTAGTGTAATAAGATTAGGACTTATATATAACGCTATTGAGAGGTCGTTTGGGCCCACAGCTTTATCACTTCTTCCTATCGATTCTTAACTTTGGTGTTTTCTTCCCAATTTCGTATACCATTTTCTTCCAAGTCCGACAGCACCATCTCAGTCCATTTCTTCCATGGTATTCCTTTCTTTCTCTTTCCGTTTGGATGTTTCCATGCTGTTTTCTTAAATCTTCTGTCTTCTTTCACCCTCTGTATATGTCTCAACCATAGCAAGCGCTTCATTCTGATCATTTCTGTAATCTTTGCCTCATGGAACATTCCATAAACTTCTTCATTGGATCTTCTTTCATATCCACTTTCGATCTTTTTCCCTCCTAATATTCTTCTCAAAACATTCCTTTCCCACTGTAATAGTCTTTCTTGAGATATTTTGTTTATTATCCATGTTTCGCATGCATATATAAAGTGGTTGGTTTTATTACTGTTGTATAGTCTTACTTTCAAACTTCTTGACACCAGCTTTGATATAAACAAATTATTCACTGATCCTGCGCATCTATTTCCCTTCATCAATCTTATGTCAATTTCCTTTTCTTCCTGCTACTGATTTATTATTAAGACCCCTAAGTACAGGAACTTATTCGCCTCTTCAAATTCCATTTTCTTCCCACTTATCTCTAGTTCTAAGTTGTATATTGATACCGGTGACCCAATTCTCATACATTTACTCTTGCTTTGATTTACCTGGAGTCCCATTTCCCTTGCTGCCTCTATCACTCCTTTCGCCACTCCTCGTAGTTCTTTTTCACTTCGTCCTATGAGAACTACATCTACGGACTTGATGGCTTTTATACATCAAGTTCGCTTCTTTATTTGCTTTCCTGCCTCTCGTAACATTTCCTAAGGCTAAGTTAAATAGAAGAGTTGCCAGAGGATCGCCTTATCTAAGCCAAGTCTTGGGATATTTCTCGGTCTACTTTTACATTGCTTCTTGTTCTTTCCAATGTCATCTTAACCAATCTATGTAATTAATTTGGTAGGAATATTAAAAATTCCTTCATTACGTTGGGAAACTTTTGGCGTCTGATAGAGTCGTACGCTTTTTGAAAATGTAGGAAAAGTACGACTGCCGGGATCTTATACTCGTAGCAGGTCATCCATCCTTCCTATCCTGTATTTCATGGTTTATTCGTACGAGTACCGAATTGTTTTTTTCCCTAGGCTGGTTAAGAATGCATCTATTATGTGTCACGGTCAAGTTTTATTGTTTAGCACAGAGCTAAAACGTTTAAATATCTTTGACGTCCATTCTCTTATGCATTTTTTTTTGGCGGAACAATACCAAGTCACCTGTACACAAACACAATTAACAAAATTTGTAGAGCTTAGAAAACTTTTTGCTTGTTAACAGTTCAATTAAATCAGGGCGCGCATTTTTAATGATCAAGGCAGAAATAAAAGAAGCGACTTCGAGTAAATTAATATGTGCGAATGCGGACGAAACGTACGTATCAAGTGACGTGCACACCACCAGATTCGTTTATGAGGGTGAAATCACTATAATTATTGGGGCGCGAAACGGAGGGAAGCACAGGCGAACGCATCCCCGATCAACCGAAAATGTTACGCGTTGATATATGTTGTTCTACGTACTCCGGCACGCTTCTGATTTATTATTTGTGGATAAATTTATGTTGTTTTGGGGTTATTTAAGTGCCTATTACCGCAGGGAGTCAGTCGATGACAATTGACACGTTACGTGTAGCACATAAAAAGTAGCGCATGTCATGGCTTTGTTATTTTGTTGTTTCAAAGTAAAAAAATAAATAAATAATGTAATATGTACCTACACCTAGCCAGGGTTATTAAATTACTTAATACAAATAATTACATTTAATTTATATAGCGCTTTCGATTGGGTTGCACAGAGTGCGCATTCAGAGTATACTCATCTTGCTTTAATCTCAAGTAATAAAACGAGAAGGAGAACAAGGAGAAAGCTCTTAATGATGCAACTGCCACCATTAAAAAAAATAATAAGAACAAAATGTAATGACCTGAAAAGAACTGTTGCTTCTGCCCTATGTACACTGAAATCTGATACAGGTAGGTCCAAGCAACGCTGGTACTCTTAGTTTCCCTTTGCTTTTTTAAGGAAGACAAGCAGCATAGTTTTACCATTCCAGGGTTGTAAAATCTTCATACTCACCATACCATTAGCAACTTTAAATTGATAGTTTGAAGGTGGCGATTTTATTAGCCAGCGTAAATAAAGCTTAACATAACGAGGTACAAAGGGCAAGACTTTTTGGAGGATAATTAAAAAAAGCAAAGCTAAGAGAAGGGTTTCGAAGTACGGCCTGGAATAATTATTTTTAATAATGCTTTTCCTCTTGTGTTTCCGGCTTCAACCCCCTGAAATTTTTAATATAATCCTGTTGTTCCAGATCGCCTCCAATCAGGGCAATAGTCATCGAACGCGTGCGCACCCTCCCCAATTAGTGCTCTCTACATGATCCGAAGAATAATGACGTCATGTGTCACGTTGCACTTGCACGCTTGTTGATCTGAATGCCACGCATGACTTGTCGGTATTGTTAGTGGTGATGTGCAATTCTCATCTTTACGTGAAGACCCTCACAGACGTATTTCTTCCTTTATCAAGTCTCTCCATTTTTTTTTACTATACCTACGAAATTAAATTTCTTTGATATCAAGAAAACAAGGTTGCAAAATATACATAAATCCATACCTAATAAGTCATATATTATCAGCAGTTTCCTCGGCCAACAATTAATTTCTTAGGTCGCGTTTTATTTGTATAATAAACGGCGTATTTAATTTAATTAACGGTTACAGTTTCACTGAATGTCTCGAAATCCGTTCTCTTATCGCAAGTACTTAGTAATACATATCATCATGCTATTAATATTAATAACAGATTTGCTTTTTATTTCACTTCCCTTACTCGTGCTTCTCTGTAGCTATCTAAATGTTTCTTTATCAGATGTAATTGGCTCGACGTTAATGAATGCGTTGTTTCACAGCACCTATTTATAAACAGTTTCCTTTTTAATTGGAACAGTTTTATTATGTACGAACCGTTCCAAAGGGGAATCATTAATTTGCTAAATACCTTCGGTTTATATAATTTCTCTATTTTAAGAAACCATATACACAGTGGAACACCTACGTATACATACGAATCATGAATCACAATGCCTTGCACACAAGTCTAGGCAATTATAGTTCTCAAGCTTACAACAAATTCTGATTTGCATCGAATATAAAACATTCACACACTTTTAGTAATGAACGGATCGATTTCATGGCGTGTACTGCTAAAAAAGCGGCGGTATCATGGGAAATACGAGCTGCAATGAAAGAGGAGCCTGTTCATTAATGCCCCCCAAACAGAAAGGAAATAGTCCAAATGAAAAGCCCACTAGTGCGTAATAGGGTACTTGTCGTGCGCATTATTTTTGATCCTCAATGTTTTACTCGCGGACCAGTGACTGCGCACGTGACCGACACGTGGGGTATGTAAACCCATTCATTAGTGCAACCACAGAGAAAATCTGAGCTTTCTACGCCACCCCGAAACTCACGTACGCACGTGGGGTTGTTCGACCTCGTAATTAAAAAAGATTTTCGAGAATCTCGGGACGGCAGAGAAGAACCAGCTTATACGAGCCGATCCAATCGGTCTCGCCGGTTACGATGATAGAACAATAAACGTATTAATGTCCGGTATCAGGGTTCTGGATCTGAAAGTAACTGTTGGGAGCACTATTTGATCGCATTACTGTATTTAGTTATGCTTGCCTTTATTTAAGATTAGATCTCCGACGGAATTACGTTTATGATAGACAACCGTTTAGTAAGGAATATACTTGTCATTATCGGACTCTGACCATTAACAAATCATCCCGCAAGACAAAAGTAAAAAAGCAAAAGTTTTTTGAAAACTTGAAGCACAAAAATTTACTTTTTTTATTAATGGTACCATATTATCAGTCATTGTGTACCTTTCGGGGTTGGTGATTCCCACGCCCGCGCTACCTGAGAATGTCGAACTCGCGGTCCAAGCCGTCTATGATAAATTACAGTGTTCACTATCGAGTCCGAATACCATCTTGTCAACAATTGCATCACAGCCGACCATATTTACAAAGAGGATGATTTGTCAGAATGAGAATGATCATCGCCGAAGAACTTGCTCCGACACGTAATTTGGCTGACTTATCACGCCACCATGACTCGATTTTTAAATTAAAGTGACGGTTGCCACTGCATAAACGTCTTAAGAACCACCACCGAGTGTATTGCATTTATTTTTTTCAATTCAAATTATTTCATAGTCATTTTCCTCTAAAATTATTTCAATTCTTTGTACAGCTGAACATCTGATTATAAATATACTCGTTGTCCACAAAAAACTTCCTTCACTTGAATTTCCTACCCTGAGATGAGACTTTGCAAAATTGCTGAACGAAGCGGGTCAAGATTCGGGGGACACAATTGTGTTTTGGGGACTAAACTGAAGAGTAACTGCGAACGAAGTTCTAGGAATATAGTTTTGAAAACCTAATTTAAAGAAAGCTACCAGTATGATAACAAATTATTATTATTATTAGGAAACTATGATGTGGAGTATCGTTCTTTTATGGGTTAGGATATGGCCTTGAGCAAATAAAACAAATTAAAAAACTCTTTTAGAGAAAGACGAGACCTTTGTGGCCTTCATTTTACTGGGATTTACGAGCTTCTGAAGACCTTTCTGAACTTCACTTCACTTAAAAAATATCTCAAAAATCCGATTTTTTTTGCAATAGTCAACTGATAATAATTAATAAAATTTTTAATAAGCGCATTTAAAGCCCTTCGTGGTTTCACCTTACTGGTGAAAGAAATTTCAATCTTTTGTCACCTTATGCAAAAACGTTATTTCTTTACAGAAACTGAAAGAGAGAGAACTGAATTTTTTGTAATTCTAATTTTTATTTCGTTTTCATCGGAAATTGTAGAATTCTCGTCGTTTTCGAGAAAATATTAACGAATTTTTAGTGTGAGCTTCTGAGGATCTTTATGATCTTCACTTCACTTCAAAAATATATTAAAATCTGATTTTTTTTTGCAATAGTCAATTGACTTTTAATAATAATAATAATAATAATAATAATAATAATAATAATAATATTTATTTGCCTTTGATTATTTTTGATGTGGCTTCGTCAAAGATACAAAAGAATAAAGAAAAGAAAAAAAAGGGAGAAGAGACAATTAGTAGCTTAATCATTACTGTTCATGTACTCTGACAGAGTATAAAAACTTCTTTCCGATAGGTATTTCTTTAACTTAATCTTAAACATTTTTAAGTTAAAAGCCTTAAGTGTAGTTTATTGTATATGATAATACAGGAATATGATGGTGATTTTTCGTACAATGTCGTATTATGATGTGTTACTCGCATGTCATTTGCATGTCGGGTATTGTAATTATGGTTTGTGTTATTTTTATCGAAAATTCCTATGTTTTCATGTACAAATATTGCAGATTTGTATACATATATGCCTATAAGTGTCAGTAAGTTTTGTGTCCGAAAGATTTCTCTGAGGCTGTCGGTTATCGATAAGTCAAAGATGAGCCTTAGAATGTGCTTTTGCGTTGTAAATACTCTGCCCCAGCAAATTATATGGTATATTATGTGTGGGTAAACCAGTGCATAGTACACTTTTAAGAGTAATGTTCTATCGAGCACATTTTTTAGTCTAGAGATAGCGAATATGCCGCATTTAGTTTCTTGCATACGTTTTCTATTTGAAAGTGCCAGTGTAGCCCACCATCGAATCTTATATCCAAGAATAGAGAATAGTCTTTGCTATGTCTTTGATTCCTCGAAAAGCTGAGTACAACTGTTTTATTACTATTTAGTATCACACTGTTTTTCTTACACCATTCCATCATTTCATCCTTGACGCGGTTTACCTTGGTTTGAAGACGCTCAGGATTTGGGTCCGCAAGGGTAATCGACGTGTCATCAGCAAAATTAGATAACAATCCCTCTGAAATAAATCGTGTTATATCATTAATAAATACTAAAAATATTAACGGTCCCAATCTCGATCCCTGAGCGACTCCCAACTTTACATCATATTGTAACGTTTTTAAAGGTTCTATTATTTTTATTTTAATCAAAACACGAAATAGTTAATAATCTAATTTATTTAAAAGTAACACTAATTAACACTAACTTAAACAATAATTTATTCCTAAACTAATAAGTAATTTATGTTAACAGCAGAATTAATTTCGAACTGTCCCACGTTCGGCTGCGTGCATTTTTATATGCCGGGGTTGTTTCTCGCGAACATTCTCGCTCGCGACGGAAAGTCTCGGAACGTTCCTTGTGATAGCCTTGAAGGAGAATGTCGAAATTACTTGAGAAGCAGAACTTTTTGTAAAGAATAACTTTTTTACGTAAAATTGATATTAAAAAAGTTTTTCCTCTTGTCAACTCGATCCGGGGAGAATTGTATACAGTAAAATCTGGTTATATTATAACGAATCCAAAAAATGCACCAAAACAGGTTCGTTATATCCAAAGTTTGCTATAACCGGTAAATAAATACGAAGCACATATTTAATAGGTTTTTTAAATGCTCGAAATATAGTACGTTATAACCAAGAGTTCATTTCAAATGGGTTCAATATAGCCGACCTTCACAGTAATTTCATTTTTTTTTAAACCTGACGTGATAGAAAAAAACTAATAACAGATTCTTCTTTACAATGCCAAAATCATTCAAAAATACCCAATTTTATCTCATCGCAAAAAAATTATTTTTTTCGCAGTTTAGTGTCATTTTCAATATAAATACATACATAAATAAATGAATGCCTTTGTGACATTTACATACCTTTGTGACCTTCACTTCAAGGGAATCTTAACTAACTTTTCTCTTGTAAAAGGCAACTTTTGTTAACAATTTTCAATGTGAGCATCTGAAGATCTTTGTGACCTTCACTTTACATAACCTTCATTTTACATGACACTTTTACTTTAGAAATATCTCAAGAATTCAACAATTTTTTTTTCAAGCGACAGCTAATATTTAATCATTTTCAATGCAACTTCACTTACCTTTATGACGTTCATGAAAAGTAAAATAAATCGCGAAATGCACTTGAGATTTCTCGGACTGGTTGTTCGCTAATTTTGATGATGGCGTGAAGAAAGGGCGTGTTAACAATTCATCTTGGTGACTTTCACTTCGCAAGACCTTTGCTTCAAAGAAAAAATCAAACTGATTTTTTCGCAAAAGACAACTCATATTTAATGTTTAATAGTTTTCAAACGTGAATTTGACTTTTATGGCCTTCAGTTCACATGACTTCTTAAAAAATTTTAAAATTCAACTGATTTTATTTGCTAATTTTAATAATTTTCAATGTGAATATCTGAATCTTTTGTAGCCTTCACTTCACATGACCCTCACTTCAAAGAAATGTCAAAAATTCCAAATTATTTTAGTTGCAAAGTGCAGTTTATTTAAGGGGCGAAAACTCGTAATTTATATAATTATTTTCTGTATATCATTTTGAATAACACCTGCGATCTTTCTCACAATTTCTCAAAATTTCATAATGTGTCCATTCAAAGACGTTTGTGATCTTCACTACACATTACCTTCACTTCAAAAAATCCCCCAAAATCCAACTAATCTGTTTGCAAAGACTAACACGTGATCAATATCTTTTCTAATCAAGTGACTTATGGAAAAAAATTATATCTTTGTTTGGTTCATTATTTCAAATGCCATTTGAATTATTTTTATTGCATTCCTATCGTCTTGTATAGGAATGCAATATAAATATGCAATACAAGTGGTATTTGATATAATAAACTAATTAAAGACACAAGATTTTATTTCCATAGGTCACTTGATTAGAAAAGATATTGATCACCTGTTATAATATTTAATAATAATGTGAGACAGAAACGGAAGATCTTCGTGACCTTCATTCCATTTCTCTTCAAAAATCCAACTGATTTTTTTTTAGTTTTTAATAATTTTCAGTACGAGAATTTCAAGACCTCATTTCAGATGACCATCAAAAATATCTCAAAAATCCAACTGAATTTTTTTGTCAGACAACTAATTTTTAATGATTTTAATTGTTACCCTCTGTGAAGATCTTTGGGACATTTTTTCCACACACGATTTTTTCGTTAAAAATTCAATTGCTTTTTTTGCAAAATCCAGCTAATTAATAATTTTCAATGGAAGCATCTGAATACCTTTATGACTTTCACTTCTCATGATCTTCACTTTAAAAAGTCTCAAAAGTAATTGATTTTTTTAGCAAAAAGCAGCGTTTGATTAAGATTTAATACTTTTTTATATGATAATCTGAAGATCTCTGTGACTTTCATTTCATATGACCTTTACGATATCTCAAAAATTCCTAATGTTTTTTTTTTTTTTGCAAAATACAACGTATTTGATGGAGCGAAAGCGCGTAATTTTTTTTACAATTAATTGGTACCTTCATTATACATTTTGAATAAAAACTGCAAACTCTCTACAATCTGACCATCTGAGAGCGTTTGTGACCTTCACTTTAAGAATATCACTAATCAATGGATTGTCCATGATATTAGTGACTATTTAAATTTTGAAAAATTAATTATCGAATAGAAGCCTCGAGTCACTATAAATTTATAGTGACTCGAGGCTTCTATTCGATAATTAATTTTTCAAAAATATCACTAATATTTAATACTTTCCAGTGCCAGCTTCTGAAAACCTTTGTGACCTTCACTTCATACGACCTTCACCTTAAAGAAATCGTCAAAACCCTACTGATTTTTTTGCAAAAAGATAACTGAGTCCATAATATTTAATAATTTTCAATCTGAAGACCTCTGTGACCTTTACTTCACAAAACCTTCACTCTCAAAAGTCAAGACATTTGTGACCTTCACTTCAAAGATTTTGAATACCTATCTTTATGTCTTTCACTTCACATGTGGGTTGGTGTGTTAATGTGAATAAATTGTTGTAAACTGAGTGACACCCTTGACGGATGTAACACATTTGGATAAGTGACTCTAGATTAATAAAATTAGGACCACTATCAGAGGGGACGTGAAGATGTACTCTTAATCAAAATGTCCTGCCTGGAAGATGATTGCCCGTAGGATCGTTCAGTGTTTGTGAAGATGGTGTACCGTATGGACAATAAAGGCAGTTTATTATTATTACTATAAATCACCAAGATAAATCAGTCGAGGACAAGATATTCTTTTGTTACAGACACCTCCGATGCATAGATTGCATTTGTCATAAGACCTAAGCTCTAAGAGACCTAAGACCTAGGACCTATGGGACCTAAGAGACTTAAAAGAAACGAGTACTATTGGAAAGCGATAAAAAAAGATAAACCAACGAGATATTGGAAAGACAGCGTGGAAACCTTCAGGAGGAAAATGGTAAAGACATTAGAGCTTGACATGCGAGAAGGGGCAAAGTACCTTTATTTTTGCATGAAGGTCCCGGTCGTTCAAATTAAAGTTAAACGGCAAAGTGGTGAAGAAAGGACGTGCGTAGCTGAAGTTAAACATTGTATCAGATTTGTCCAAACTTGCCCCAAAAGAAACTGTGATTCTGGTTACACATATTGCTAAGTTATTTTAGTTTTAAAGTTTGAAAGTTGTTGTACAATATTATTTGTAATTATGATTTTGATGTATAAATTGTAATTTAGTTCGTGATTCAACATACATCAATTAAATTTTGCACATTAAAAGGAAATTATGATACCATTTCAACAAAAATGTTGCTATTACTGAAACACAAGAAAAATAAAAATAAGACGAACGATTAAAAGATACAATCGTCATCACCAGACTCACACACACACCAGTCTAAAAGCAGTTCCGATGGATGCACCCCATCTTGGAGGATTTGCAGTTCTTGAAGGTACCTCCGATGTCAAACTTCCTAGACCAGGAACAAGTCCAATTTAGCCGATTAATAATATTAATAATAATATTATAATATATAATAATATAATAATAAATAATAATAATATAATATATATATATATATATATATATATATATATATAATAATATAATATTAATAATATTAATTAATAACATGTACGGTTTCATTTATTTGACAACTAAAATGAAAAATAACATGGCGATTCGGGAATGGGACGATTCGCCGTCGCCAATTCGCCATCGGACCAATTCGCCGTCGGACCTATTCGCCATCAGACCAATTCGCCGTCGGGACAATTGGCCGTCGCGTTCACAATTTCAACTTACTGATGACTTTTAGTCATCATATATTTTAGTTCTCAAATAAATTAAAATGGACTGTAATCTTATACCGGGTGTTCTGTGAGGAACACTCAATATTTGGAGAAGTATTCAGGAGACTAGGTAGTATAAACAAAAATTGTCTTATGAAGTTAGGGTTAGTTTTCTCTCTAAAACCCCCCTGAACATATTCTCCAAATATTTGGGGACGTATGTATCGAAGCTAACATTTTTGCAAATTTTATTTAATTAATTAAATTTTTCTTTAAATGTTACTGAATTCTCTGTACAACCGAAACTGGAACCTAATTTCTACCACTTTTCTGGAATTACCGATTATATTTAATTGGAATTACGAAACTTAATAATCGAATTATACAGGTCATTTGAATAATCGAATGACCGGTTATTTTTACAGTGAGCCTCTAAAGTATGGAATAAAATTTGTAATTTCTTTATTTTTGACATTTCGATAAAACCCTCGGACAGGTAAATTTTCTTTTTAAAAAATAATCAATTTTTGACAGTCATTTGTTTTCGAGTAATGACGTCATCAATATATTTTTTAAATAGCAACCCCTAATTTTTTTTCTTGATTCTGTTAGCTCATTGAATTCTCTATCCAACCACATCAAAAATTTATTATGTTTTATGGGAAAAATTTTGAGAAAAATTTTATTGAAAATGAATGATTCATCTACTAGCTACAAATGAAGTAGGCGTGACATTTTCAAGAAAACCAAAATGATACCTACAATAAAAGAAAACTTGTCATTCTTGTCATTTCAACAAATTTTTTTCAAGTCGAGTAATCATGGTTCGTCATTTAACCGAAAATTAAAGTATTATTATTATTATTTCATTTCAATTTTAGTAATTTCTTTCTCAAAATTTTTTCCATAAAACAATAAATTTTTGATGTGGTTGGATGGAGAAGAATTCAATGAATTATCAGAATCAAGAAAAAAGATTGGGGATTGCTATTTCAAAAAAAATGTCGATGACGTCATTACAAGAAAACAAATGACAGCCAAAAATTGATTTTCACTTGAGAATGTGTGCTTTTTAAAAAGAAAATTTACCTGTCCGAGCGTTTTTTCGAAATGTCAAAAATAAAGGAATTACGAATTTTATTCCATACTTTAGAGGCTCACTGTAATTCGAATTATCCGATCACTAGTAGATACTAGAGAGCTTTTTGTCTCTCAAAAGAGACTTAGAGGCTCACTGTAATTCGAATTATCCCATCACTAGTAGATACTAGAGAGCTTTTTGTCCCTCAAAAGTTATTTCATTCTTAAATTAAGTTTTTTTTATTGTATCATTAGTTTTCATTACGAAATTGTCTGTTTTTATTTTTGCTTCATGTTCCTTTATTCTTTGTCATTCGCTTTCCTTTTTGAAATCTTTCAACACCGTATTTACAAAATTGTATCTTCTTTTAATTAATTATGAAATGTAAATAATATACAGTGCTCGCCAAAAAGTCGGCATCAAACGGAAAAAAATTTTATTTCTGATTTTTCGAAAAAACTTTTTACGGCAATAATTTGTGCTTGTCTGAAAATATGTTTAGCCCTTATTAGATATACCGAGTGATTTTTACTTAGTTAGAAAATAGCGTTTTTCGAAACTGCCAAAATCCTAAAATTGTTATTTCTTGGAAATTAATCAAGATTCCAACGAGATATTTTTAATGTGTATTAGTTTTAGCTTACTGAACAATTTCAAGGCCAGAAAATAGTTTTTTTCTTTAACTTCGGCAAAAATTGAATTTTTCAATTTTTGAACTTTTCGTAAAATTTCACATAAAACTTAATTTTAAATTTCAAATAATTTTAGATGAAAACTTCAAAGATTTGCAATTGGAAAAAAAAATAGAGAAAGGTATTTATTGCTTTAGATATTTTATTATTTACCGAAAAGTAATATTTGTACATAACGCAACGTTTTTGATGCAATATGCTTTTAAGGGGAAATATTTTTTATTGATAATTAACAGGTGTTGGAATGTCTTCTGAAAACTCTAATCTACTCCTATTAATGAACTCCTGTCGCAAAAAACCCCTAAATGTTCTTTTACAACGACCTAAATGAGGAGAGTTTTTCTTTATGTAGTTTATGAGACGGCTATGGATTGTTTTAGTGTCAGGTGAAGTTATGGAAAATTTAGGTCGTTGTAAAAGAACATTTAGGGGGTTTTTGTGACAGGTGTTCATTAATAGGAGTAGATTAGAGTTTTTAGAAGACATTCCAACACCTGTTAATTATCAATAAAAAATATTTCTCCTCAAAAGCATATTGCATCAAAAACGTTACGATTATGTACAAATATTACTTTTCGGTAAATAGAAAAATATTTAAAGCAATAAATAGCTTTCTCTATTTTTTTTCCAATTACAAATATTTGAAGTTTTCATCTAAAATGATTTGAAATTTAATTAAAAATTAAGTTTTGATATGTGAAATTTTGTGAAAAGTTTTAGCCTTGAGATTCTTCAGTAAGCTAAAACCAATACATAGTAAAAAAGTTTCGTTGAAAACTCTATTAATTTCCAAGAAATAACAATTTTAGGATTTTGACAATTTCGAAAAACGCTATTTTCTAACTAAGTAAAAATCACTCGGTATATCTAATAGGGGCTAAACAGATTTTCAGACAAGCACATATTATTGCCGTAAAAAGGCGAGCACTGTATACATGCATCATTAATGACAAATGATTTATTTATTTAAAAACTAGCGACGGTGAATTAACCGCTGGCGAATTTATCGACGGCGAATCGGCGACGGCGAATTTACCGACGGTGAATTGTACCTATGGCTAATTGTACCTACGGCGAATTGTACCTACGGCGAATAGGCGACGGCGAATTGTCCTAGACCCTTGTTGCTCCATATTCATCATTGTATGACGTGTTTCAGTTTTTTTTAACACAGCTTATAAATATAAGCAACGTTAAATTGAGAAGTCAAGCAAAATAACGGGTTTGAATGTATCAATTGACACTATAAATTAATGAACGCGAATCAATTAAATTACACAAAATGAAGTGATAATAAACATTAGTTTGGTGTAAAAAAACGAACATAGATTATATTAAATTTAAATAAACAAACAGTCACTTTTGTTGCATTTAAAGAAATTGTTAATAAAGAATTTTAAGTTGATCAGAGTTATTTTTAATTTATTTATGAGCATAATAAATTATCTACGAGCGTGCGAGGGACTCAAAAGCGTTCATAGATTTTATTAAATTAAAACAAAAGAGAAAGGTTACGCCCTGAATCTGAAAGAATTTCATGTTATCGACGAATATGTACCTTATTGAAAAATAAACAAATTCATTTCTCAATAACGAATAACGCAGCAATATGTTGCAGATCATACTGTATGAGGAATTTTGTGTCCAAAAAATTAAATATTCGCTGGGCATTATTTCCGAAAACACTTCCTTCCCAAATTCCTTTACATATTTTCGAGTTCATTTTAATTTCTTGGTGGAGGAGTTTCATCAACGGAGTTGATGGAAAACTTGAAAACATTTTGGTCGATTGGAGTCAATTTAGAGGTCTTTTAGGGAATTTTTTGCTTCCACTAAGAATTCTGTTTGTCTCCATTGATAATGATCAAAAATTTTTGTTGAAGAATAAAAAAATGAAAATTTTACACAGCTTGTCCTTCCACTTGAACTAAGAAAGTCTAAATTCGACTTTGTTTATACAGGATGTCTCAGAAAAACTGTTCCTACCTTTCAGAAGTAGTACAGGGCATGTAATTAAGCAACTTTTAATAATAAAGTTGTAGCCGAAAATGTTTCCGCGTCAAGTTAAAACGCAGAAAATGAAGACAAGAAACAATCTCGATGTAAGAAGAAGTAACTTTATTATTTATTTCTAGTAGCTACACAATTTTAATTCATTTCAATTTATTAAGAAAACTTAAACTTAAAATTTTAAGAAATGTTCAAAATTAAGGCCAACATTTTGGATGCATAAATTATGACGATATATGATAGAGCAACGAATTCTTTGAAATATGTCAGCACGATCATGAATGGGATCAAAAGCAAGAAAAATTTGAACCAGTAATTCCTCTTCTGTGGTGTTGGCAGGTGTTGCATAGATGTTCGATTTAATGACATACAAAATGCAAAACGGAGTCATATTTCGAGATCGTGCAGGCCAAGGAATAGGACCATCTTTAAAAGTAAACAGGCCACTAGCTGGAGTCCTGTGACTGGACTCCAGTGACTGGCTCCGTGTAAACACCACTGGATGCCAGTGACGGTCCAATCCAATTAAAAAATGCTCCTCCAGTCGACTTGCTTGAGGAGTAGCCAGTGCGTATTTTGTTTGCCCATGCGCACACATCCATGGTTGCCGCCCGAATGGACTGTCTAATTGGCCACGTTGAAACAGGAATTCACTGGACTGGCAAGGCCAGCTACTGGAGTCCTGTGACTGGACTCCAGCTACTGGCCTGCTTACTGACTTCGTGGAAATCTGCCATTACTGGCGATGGCACTATATTTATTTGCTGTTCCCGCCTTGACTTCAAGTTTCCCCTCTGAAAGCATCTGTTTTTATCACACAGCAATGCGACAAATAATTCTTTTTGCTGGCCGTCGCTGACCAATTACAAGTTTCCTATTCTTTATCTCTGCGCCCCAGTTATCACTTCCAATATTTCAGAAGTCAGTTCGTTCGTACTTAATTCAGTACTAATGTTCAGTTAAAAGTACCTCAGTACTTGTATATTTTTTTTTCAAAATCTAAATGTGGAATGGAAAATAAACACTTGCTAGATTTTAGCTTGTTTATTGGGCAGTGTTGGCTAATGTTGACGATTTAGTAATTTTGTCACTACTTTTGGTGACTTTCTTTCTTTTAATAAATACAGACATGTCGAAAATTTAGTGATAAATCTAATGATTTAATTTTCATTTCAAAATAACTTAACCAAAGCACTCAAAGTTTAATAAAAATAAAATATTTAATTATTTCAGTTGATTCTATCATTCTGTTGCGATATCTGTCATAAAATAATTGTTTAGCGATGTACGCCAAGCAAAAAAGTCGATAACAACATCTGGAAACTTAATAGTATATTATTCGACGACCGAGTAATAATGGTTATTAATCACGAGAATGAAAGTTTGTAATTAATTCAAGTGATTAATACCCATTACTCCGGAGTGGAATTTTTGTTAACGTTTGCCATATTTCTGCTAATTATTCGATCTCCAAAAAACTCTTGAAGGAAATTTAACGTATCTACAGCAGAATGGGCCGTTGCACCATCCTGCTGGATATGTCCAAATTGCAACTCGTCATCATGCAGTTGATTAATAAATAGATGCAAAATCTCTTCCCGATATCTAAGTTTAGTGCTGTTAGTGTGCCATTAAAAAATACTGGACCTATCAATCTTCTCCGACTTAAACATATCCAAATACCAATTTTTTGTGGATGGAGTGGGACTCCAATGAAAATATGAGGGTTTTCTGTACTCCAGATCCTCATATTTTCGGAATTAATGTATCCTGTTAAATGGAACCAGGCCTCACCGGAAAAGAAAGTTTTGACCAACAAATCGTCATTGTCAATATTGTTTAAAAACCAATAGACAGTATCTTCGCCTTGGTTCAAAATCTACTGAAAGCAATTCATGCACGGTAGTCAAACGATAAGGGAATATTTGGCAAGTCCTTTCTTAGAATAATTCTGCAGGTCCCGACAGACGGACAGAAAGATCAACTTGTTGTGACAGGTGACGGATGGAAGTGCGAGGAGCATCAGTCATAATTTGTCTCACATTTTCAACTACCTCATCAGTTCTTACTTTAGGCCTACCTGATACCTGTTTTCTAGCCACACTGCCAGTTTCTCTGAATAGTCCTACAGAGCACTGAAGTTGATTAACAAATTTGTGGTACAGAAATACAGTTTCTGGAAAATTTTCCTGAAATTCTGAAATACAATCAGGAGTAGAATAGGTCCATTCGTCATTGACTTTTTGGGTGTTTCGGAAGTAGGATTCAGCCATAAAAGATTTTTCTTCCAATGTGAAAACCATTGTAAAATCGAATCAATAAAATAATTTTTTTAAAGTTATGTTTGTTTACTTGTCTGGTCTGTTTAGGGTACGGATCAAGTAAGGAACATACGTGAAAATGCGAAAAAATGAGAGCAAGACACTAGATGGGAAGACTTTTTGTACACTTGTTAATAACTGTATTTCTACTGTATTTGCTATAAACCGCGCAAACTTGACATTAATTGAAAATACCGTTCCGGATATAATTCGCTTCGCACATTTTGGGTAAGTGGCGCCAGCGGAGAAGCACTTGAACTAGTAATTTGCAGGCCGGATAATCTTATCCGGCGAAACAGTGTATCTACACTGTTTATCACAGTGTATCTACACTGTTTCGTTAAATCTAGTAGGTCGTGCTTTATTTAATAAATGCAGACACATTTGTGACGGATTGGAATTAGCAAACACAAAATTGTAGAATTTAAAAGTTGAGTATAGTCGTCCAAGTTTTCTATCGGTTTTATGATCTTGCTATAAAAAACAGTTTCAAAGAGACCGGCCTGTGGTCGCCTTTGGGTCGCTTTTTTTTGGCAAGGCCATAAAACCGCTACCAAACTGGGAAGACTATAACACTAGTTACAGTATTTTGGGAAATTGAAGTGAATTCACTTATTGCGTACTATTTCGCATAAAAATGTTAGAAGACTTTTTATCCTTCATGAACTTGTAAGGTACCTCGAGCAGCTCCGTCGTGATATGTCCAGTAGAACCAAAAGTATTTTTTTATTGTAGTCGCGTCAGCATTTAAATATTAAGTTGCACTTTAACGGGCATTTAATTTTTACTGATGTCATTGTCGGCCCCATTGTTCGGCGGGCGGGCTTTTCCACTTCGGTCGGTATGCACCGAACCCGCGGGAGCCGGTAACCCGTCGTCAGCCGCTTTATGTTCCGTGACTGGATAGTTTTAAATAGCCACACATGCTTACCCTTTATCGTTCTTTCTTGGACTTCGTTCCGTTATAAAATTCGACTTCAAAAGGTTTTACGGGTCGACCTCCGAGGCAACAAAAATCGCAGCTTTAGGTTCGAAAGTTGGTAGAATTGACCGAAACGTCATTGTTCCTATCACAACGTCAAACGAAACAAAGTCCGAGTTAAGCATGAGTTAAGGTCCGAGTGTAAATAGCAACAACGAAAGTTGTTTCTACAGAGTTTTTTTTTTGGTGTTTGTTGTAAGTTAAGTGAAATGTTTAGGGTTTTAAATTTCAGTCGAGGCGTAACAGTGGGATGTGCATTTGAAGTTTGTGGCCAAAAATTTGGACGACGTAATTATTTTTCTGTCAGTATCTGTCATTTTGATTTTGCTTTTGCCCTTCAAAAACTCTCCAAACTTGACAAGTATAAAAGAACCTGACGATTTTAAGTAAACATTCAAATTTTATTTGGTTACTAGATGTCCTGAAAAAATAACGATTGATAATTTGGATATCGAAAGCCAAAGAATTAAGTCAAATTTTGGGAAGACTCTAAAACCGTCAGGTTTCTTGCTTCTCAAGTGTAAGTACTGACACTGATAAAGACCATTCTCAGACCTGCATACAAGAGATGCATTAACGACCCAGAAAACTCTATCCCTAAATGGAACCAATAAAATCACGGTGGTCGGCGCTGGTGCGACTGGAGTAGCTTGCGCAATTATTCTACTTGCACAGGGAATCACAAACTCCGTGTGTTTGTTAGATGCAAACGAAAATAAAGTGCAAGGAGAAATGTTGGATTTCCAACACGGCTCAGTCCATTTGAAAAACGCAAACATAACAGCAGGCTCGGGTAAGCAGAAGGGAAAGGTCCGTGATTCCCCAATACTGTTTCATTGTAGATTACGCCCTAAGCCGTGGATCTCGCGTTTGTATCATTTGCGCCGGCGGTCGGTATTCCGGAAAATCACGTCTGGACGCGATTGAGGCCAACACTCAGCTTATGAAGACCATCGTACCCCAAGTGGCCAAGCATTCCCCAAACGCGATAATATTGATGATTGTAAACCCAGTCGACATAATGACGTACGTCGCGTGGAAGTTGAGTGGTTTTCCCAAAGAGAGGGTCATTGGGTCTGGCACGAGTTTAGATACGGCTAGGTTTCGGTTCTTTCTGTCGCAGAAAATTGGCATTTCCGTCAGTGATTGCCACGGATGGATTATTGGAGAGCATGGAGATTCTAGCGGTGAATAAATTTTTTTTATGTAAAAAATTTACTTGAAGGTTTCCGTTGCCTTGCTTTGGGCTAGAACCTTCTCTTTGCGGAGAAGGACGTCCTGGCTACGACATTCGGAGGGAAGTTTTTCGTATGTCTTTGATCTGAGAAACTTCTATTTCTGTCGTCTGTTGGTAATTCTTCCTTCTTTCTTCTTCGGAAACCAAAAAGTCGGCTCACTCACTTCTTTGCCGAAACGATCGTCTTATGTCCGTATTCATAGTGCTTCCTCGAGGCTTCCTTCAGTAAGGATCTTTTAGAATGTGAGTTGTTTTAATGCAACTGCCTACTGCAATTCCATCCTAAGGGGTTCCATTCTTGGTTGTCTTGGATTTGAGAGTTTCAGTCTTCTTGGCCGGGAATTTCTGTTGCCCGTTCACTTCTGAGCTGGAATTTGTTTTCTCTTCTTCGAAAACGACCAGCCAGCTCACTCGCTTCTTCACGAAGGTGGCCTTCTTGATCCCATCTTTCAAAGTATCCGACGGAAGTCTTGGGTTTGAAAGCTTTAGGCTTCTTGGCCGGGAGTTTCTGTTGCCTATTGGTAATGTTCGCTTCTGAGCTGGAATTTCTTTCCTCTTCTTTGAAAACAACCAGCCGGCTTACTCGCTTCTTCACGAAGACAGCCTTCTCGGTCGCCGCTTTCAAGGAGATCCCTTGGTCGTTTTGAGTTTAAGAGGTTTAGGCTTTTTTGCCGATGGTTTCTGTTGTCCATTGATAATCTTCGCTTCTCAGCTGGAATTGTTTTTTTCATCCTTGGAAACTAACCGACCAACGGCCCCACTCAATTTATCACGAAGACGGTCTTTTGGATAGCAGCTTTCAAAGTGACCGCCGTGAGTCTTTTGGTCGTCTTCGGTTTGTGAGCTTTCGGCTTTTATCAAAGCTTTCTGTTGTCTATTGGTAGTTAATACCACAGATGCTAGTGAGATTGTAAAAACTCCGCTAAATTTTCGTTCGGCTGCTATTGAAATAGTGGCAATTGACGGTCTATGAACGCGCCGGCGTCAACGCAGCTTAGATTGGGGGGAGGTCTGGCCAGATTTTACAACCACCTTGGCATCTTCAGGTAATACTTGCTTCTGAGCTGGATTTACTAAAACTGCTTCTTTATTTTTCGGCTTCATTCGGCTCATTTCTTCTTAACTACGACTCTTGAAGCAGTTGCCGAAGGTTTCTTGGCCGATTTCTTGAGTGCTTCCGGCTTCTTGGTCAGTAGTTTCCGTTGTCTGTTAGCAAAATCTTTGTCATGGCACTGGAGCCGCCCGGCTGACTTGCTCGCTTCTTCAGGAAATACCTTTCTTTCGTAATGATCGCCGAAGTTCTTTGACTGTTCATTGTTTCAGAGTTTTCAGCTCTTTGCTTAGAGATTTCTGTTGTCTATTAGTAATTTTTTTTTCTGAAATGTCGCGGTGGGTTAGCATACTTCTTCTTCGCGGAGACGGCTGCTTAAATTAACCAATGGAAGTCTTTTACCCATCTTCGGTTTGAGACAGAGGCTGATAATTATTCTTGCTTTTCGGCTGGAATTGTTGGAATTGCTTATTTCTTTCTCGGCTAGCTCATTTCTACATTCTATCAGCGTTCGGTCATAAATAAGCCAAATTTGTTCGAATTCTAAAAATGTTCCTGGTTGATATAAGCGCTCAAAGAGCGAACGAACAGTTTTAAGAACGTTCCTTCTAATTTGGGCGCTAAATGGTTTAGATTGAGTTTTTTTTTATTCGACTCTTTAATCTGCCAAACATTTGCGTTTGTATAAACTATGTAGTTTGAAAAATTTGTTCGAAAGTTCGCGCTCGCATGGTGCAAGTGCTGCTTGAGGAAACAGCAATTATCGAAGCAGCCGTCTTCGATTTGGAAATCTTGGCTCTTGATGACGCCTTAAACTTTTTTCTGCCGCTTCTTCTTTGAGGTCGATTTTGTAGTTTTTTAAAATGTAGACTCGCAACACTCTTCGCCGGCAGTTTCGGTACACTGCGTCTTTTGGACTCCGATCTGTGGGTCATTTTGAAGAATCAAAATTTTCATTTGCTTTTGGTTTGGACGAGGTGACTAAAAAGTACCGATGAGCAATGGAAAGTTTCTTTATTCTTTTTCTTCTTCTGGGGGAGAAAAAATGCAACCGTGAAACCATGTTTTTTAGTTCCTGTATGGTCTGGAGTAAATTTTGCTGGCGTTCGCCTTCAAGATCTCAACCCCAACGCCGGTTTGCAAAACGACAAGGAGAATTGGGCAGAGATTCATGATTTTGTGGTGAAAAGTGCACGTGAAGTTCTGAAACGAAAAGGTTACACCAATTGGGCTCTTGGATTGTGTGTTTCGGCTATAACCAATTCGATTTTGTATAACAAAGGAAAAGTCCATGTCGTTTCCGTTCACGCTCAGGTAAAGTAAATCTTGTGGTATTCGTCCAAGTAATCAATATTTTCAGGGTTTACATTGTATTCAAGAAGACGTGTTTTTATCTCTTCCTGCTGTAATTGGGTGTGATGGTATACATGATGTTATCAAAATGAAGCTTACAGAAACCGAGCAAAGTGCTTTACAAAAATCCGCGCAGATTTTAGCGAAAGCACAAGCGAAGATTAGTGTGTGTTAAATTATTTTGTATGTACAGCTATGTATTGTAAGATTGAAATAAATTCCAAAATGACATCCAAAAGTAATCTTATTTTCAGAAATCATTAATTTGAACTACTGTTGTGCTTTCATCTAACAAAATATCGTAAACATCATTTAATACTCACCAGTAGATAAGCCTTAATTTATGTACAATGTCGTTTATTTTGAGCCACTCTCGTGTTAATGAAGACGTCGTGTTTGACAGGTGTTTTATAGAAGTTGACGTGCCAGCGCCGAAAAAACACGCACCTTTGTTATTACTTTTTTCAGAATAACATAAAGGATTACCTTTCACAGAAACGATCAACAGTTATTTTGCTTTTCGTGGAAATCTTTACAGCACCTCCGAGTTTCGGGGCTTAAATTGTCCGAGATTACCACGGAAAGATTTTATTCGCGCGCGGGGATAATGCACTAATTAGTTTTCGATTACTTCAATATTAAATTGCAATTACCGGCGGATGTTGTTATAATTACGGTGAACGGACCTGCCAGCACGTTTTTTTTTTAACAAATTCAAATAAATTTGGGAGGAAGAAAAACCCAACTAAATGGTAGCTTCATAATTTGAAAGCATAAATAATCGGTGAGGAATATACAATATCATTTCAATCCCCCTATAATACCTACTTTTACATACGTTCAATAACCAAATGATTATTTTTTAGTGATTTACAGAAAATGTTTTTGCACAAATTATACGTTTCACAATCTTTTCTCCCCGGGGTAGACGATGACCTTTTCGTGTTGATACCACTGCGAACTTTAATTGCAAGACATCCAGTACTTCTTCCACCGCATTGTTTGAATAATGCAAATGCAATACCACACGTTCCCTTATGCGCTAAAAAAAGTTAACCACATACATTCTTAGATCCCCTTAACAATACCTTGTACCTGTATACGCTACTGTTATTGTACGCCTCGGCGACAACACACATGTATTATACAGATGTAAGACAGGCCAAGACAGCACCGGGTTTCTAGCAGACAATACACGACCTTCTCGTGACTTGCGGGATGTGTTGAGATTGTCATTTAGTTAAAATCCTGCACACACTGTGTTTTATTTACGTTTCATATGTTTGTTAGGAGTCCGGATTGACTTCGGCATTTATACAATACTGAATTAACTTCCATATTTAAGAATGAAATTTGAACTATGTTGAAAATTTGGATTAGAAAATTCACTGCATTTTAGAATACAACAGATACATATACAGGGTAAGAAGGCGGAACGGGATTAGGGAGAAATGAAATGTTTTTTAAATTTTGTGTTTATTATTAAATGATTCCGCGGGGAAATAACGATCAATTGACCGCCATTACCCCCTACGCTAGTTACAAAGAGTAGATAAATAACTTATTCAAGAGGAGACACTTCTTGTTGGTTCGTTTGATCTTTGCCGAGTAGTTTCTATGACCTTGAAACTGTTGTCCCTTTAAATTGTCGTAGGTGAAATGCGGGGGAAACGAACAACACACGACGCAAGATGTGGTATATAGTTTTCACCAATCAGATTATCGCAGAGACAATTTTTGCACAATTAGCATACGAAAGGGCGTAAATGTTTTCTCTTTTCTAATTTGCACTTCCTTGTTTAAGTGGCTTCTCTTGTATAACTTAACTACTCTTTGCTATATCATAGCAGCAGTCCTATCTCTTGGTTTTCTCGCCTCTTTTCTTGATGGTCAAGATGTCTTCTACCATTCTGGCAATGGTTTGTCTTTTCTTTTGGTCTTCCAGCATAAAATTCACTATGTTATAGGATGTTAGTATGTGATTTATGTTATTTCCTGTCGTCCTTCTCATTTTTCCCCATCCGAAGAAGGTGTGTTCGACTATGCCTTCGCTGTTGCAGCAAGTAATTTTATTTTTTTAATCCTTCATTTGCATACCTCGAATGCACTGTGGCCGTTGAGAAGCTAGGTCAGGCGGTAGTTGATTTTAATGTTGTCTTCCATCTTTGGAATAAGAAAGCGAGCAGTCTTAAATGTCGTAAAGGTGATTGGGAGCTTCTTGCACCAGATCTATTCCACGAGTCATTCTTCTTCTATTTCAGAAGCTTCCAACCAGATAGTCAAGAATGTCGCTGCTTCACTGGCACTTTTTTTATAGGGATTTGCAGAATTTTCGAAAGACATTCCCAGTTGCATCACCTGCCAGAGGATGGGGTTGAACTTACAAGTGACACCGTGTAGCGACTCCAGCATGAGCAGTTCACTTGCGTAGGTCGCGCCGCACCTACCTGCCTGAATGGCCTGCACACATAGGAACTGAATACTTTCTTCTTTGGTCTTTGGAATCACCTCAGAGCAGCAGTTCTGTCCATCTCTGTTTTCTCGTCTCTTCTCTTGATGGTCATGATACTTCTGCCATTTTGGCAATGGTTTGCCTTTTTTCTTGGTCTAAATTCACTAAGTTGTGGGTGTTAGTATGTAACTCACCTCGCTCCAGCCGAAAAAGCTGTGCTCGGTTCGCTGTTGCAGCAAGTAATTCTACTTTTTTAATCCTCTGTCCATGAACATTGAATGAACTGTGCCCGGTGAGACGGTAACTGATTTCGTCATGTGGTCTCTAACTTTGGGATAAATCATCTCGTCTATTCTGCCTTTCCACATATTTCCCAGCCATTTTGCCCGTTACTTATAGTCTGCTGCCTCACCCTGTTCTTGTTTTCTTCAAGAATGTCGGTTGTTTTTGCCTCTTTATTGCCAAAAAGTCTTGGGGGATTACCCTGATAAATATTAGGGCCACATCTCTTGACTTGGTACAGGTTTCTTTGCACTTAGTCAGACCCTCAAAGCTTATGAAGTCGTTATTTCCTAGGCTGGACTATGCGAATTTCATTTTTCTGCTTTTGGGGTAGAACTTATTAGTCTTTTGCTAGTCGTTTTTGACAAACGAGAGACTATCAACGCACTTCTAACATGTTGTCTCTGTCTTTGGGATAAATCGCTTTGTCTGCCTTGCCACATACCTCCCAGCCGTTTTGCCAGTTACGGATGGTCTGCTCTCTCATCTTGTTCTAGTTTTCTTCAGTAATGTCGACGTTTTTTCCCTCTTCAGTGCCAAGAGGTTTTCGGGGATTACAAACAGAATTTGATAAATTAGTCAAGAATGACCAGATCAAATTCCCGTTTCATTTCCTGTTGCAAAACTCACACTCACTCTTTCGTCGTCGTCAAAATCAGATACCTTTTTTTTGAGCGGTTTGGAGAATCTTCAAAAGAGATCATCACCTGTAGTTCCAAGTATCAGATGTGTTGGTGCGAGGAACGGGTAGTTAAAATGACAATAGAAAGGGGATGAATTATCGTTTACTTTCGAATTTATCAATTTACAAGGCCTCGTCGAGATACTTTTCTCCTCTAGATACCAAGACGAGAGTGAGAGAGAGATTCTGTTCTTAAGCTCGAAATTTATGGCTTCAATTAAAACACAAGTTTTTATGCAGAAATAAACAAACTATTTCCCACCTCTGCTTCTCACTCTTTTACCAAAATTTTAGTTAAATCATAAAAGTCACAATTCCTTTGTTTGTACCTCTCCGGTTTGTATTCTAAGTAGCCAGAAAATTCCCTCAATGCCCTTTTTCTTTGGAATCAAATTTTAACCCTTGCCCGCCAATACTTATATTTTTCGGGATTGTTGAAATTAAGCCTTTTCTCCTCTTTTTGTGTTTTCATTCTTTTATAAGAATTTTAGTTGAAAATAATTTAAATATCGAAAAATTTACATAAATAATATAATTCCAAATGAAATCATACAAGACAATACAAACAAGTTCAAAATAATTTTATAAAGAGAAGAAACGCTATTCTGTACATTAATTAAAGCACTTGTTAATTTCTAATAACAAAACTAGTTGGCAAATAAATTAATGTTTTGCTCACTAAACTATCGTACTGGATATAGAGAGAGAAATGGAACTTGGAACTCATGATCACAAACAAACTAAGACTTTTTTCACTTCTTTAACTTCTGCCGATGAGTTTACTGCTATACGTTTTCTGATTCTTTTATGACAACAGCCGCCCTTAATTTAGTTATTTGACCGAAAACCTCCGATTAATTAGGATCAAAATCTGCAGGTTAAATCATGTTGCATCTCAGAGCAAAACGGATACAAGGTGTTTTCACGGTCATCACGGCGCGCCTCTGGTCGACCACTTTTCGTCATGTCTTGTTTATAGGGATGTTCAGAATCGAATCGATTTATAGTTGAATCGATTCTTTGCAAGCGATGCATCGAAAGAATCGAATCGATTCAATTTGGTGTGAATCGATTCAAGAATCGAATCTGAAAGGTGTGGACATACAACCAATTTTTTATCAACGCGCTATCTATATATTACTTGCAGCCAATAACTCGAAATGATAACATTGTGGATAGGGAAAGTCCGCGGCATAAAACAGAATACTTCAAATTACAGAAATTTCTTTGACCATTAACGAACAAAAATTTGCGTTGCACACTTGAACAGTACATACGTATTTTGTATTTGAGTGTGAGTGTAGAACAATGCCTCCTAAAACAAGTGAAGTGCGGAAGCATTTTATTCCTGATAACAGCAAATCTGTTCGCTGTAAACACTGCAATGGAACCATAAAATATAATGCTACGACATAAGTTTTATTTTTAAGAATAAAAATTGGTAATATAATATACATATATTGAATCGAATCGATTCTATGTGTATAAATTGAATCGATTCATCTGAATTGATTCCATACAATCGATTCAATTGAATCGATTCATTTAACTGTTTTGAGCATCCCCAATAATTGCATTCTATAACTTCCTACAGTATATCGGCATAGGCCGAAGCAGATGTTCATTAGTCACCTCTGCAACTGTTTTGTTTATTTTTTCGTTCTGTTTAAAGTAAACAGATTTCTGTACAGAATACCGGTTTCATGGCTCTTCAACAAGGACGCTTACCAACTAAACTCCTTAATCATCTACTGCAGTTACTAACTTCCGGAATCTGTAGCCAAGCATTGCGTTGGAAATTCCGTACTGTAAGGTGTCAATATATTTATCTTGTTTAGTTTCTCAAATCCTTCTTTATCTCTCCCTTTCGTTTTAATTATCTTTGTTAGGATGTCGGTGACGTGTTGTTCCATTGAGTCTCGTTTTCTAATAACACATCTGGTGATGGTTTTTCCACATTTCCTCTTGGCTTCGTTTCTGATATCAGTCCATCTTGAACACTTGAAGATAATGTGCCGATTTCTCTGCAATACCAGCAAGAAACGCTCGCGTTTTCCCAATTTTATGCAGGTAACTCGCAAAGTATTCCATGATCAGTTGTCGCCTGGGTGATGAAATGATCCACGTCATCAAACTTCCTGTCGCTGCTGCACCATTTCTGTAGGTCCTCAGCGAATGTTTAGGTCCAACCTCGACATGAGTTCCAATATGTTTTAGGTTTTCTTGCGTTGCTGGGGTAGTTGTTGTCCTCAGTAGATAGATATTTCTTCTTTCCTCTGCTTTCAGTTCTATTGCAGGCACTGCTGCAATCGTGAGTATTGCCTCACTGGAGACCGTTTTGTAAGCAGAGGTAATTCGGACAGCCATTATTCTTTTGCTTATATTTAAGGGCGTTTGTTCGTATAGGGGTTGCATCAAGATCGTCGATGGTACCATTCCTACCAGCACTTTCTTCTTTCTTGGCCTGGGTTCTCCGATGTTCAGTAATAGCCTAGCCAGCGCCTTTAACAACTTGTTAGTCTTTTCGTAAGTTTCTTGATGTGAGTGGTCATTTTCAGGTTCTATCGAGTGCCCTCCTAAATAGCGGTGTCTTGCGGCAGATGGTGATTTCTGAGCCAGCTTTTGAGAGCAGAGGGTATTTTCTCCTAATGCTACGAAACTATTAATGCCAGATTGTCGCCATATACAATTGTCACGTCATATGATTGTCATATGATTGTTATTTACTCTTCTGTCTGAGTTATTACGAATCGATCCTTCAGATACGATTGTATAATCTTAATAATAAAAAAAAGAAAATCAGCTACCTTAAAGGAAAAAGAAAACATGAAATCAAAGAACAAGTTCGAGTAAGATTAGTAAAAAAAGTAGAAAAAAGACTTTGAAAGCTAAAATTAACACGAAAACTAAAACAGTCCAGCGCAGAGTATTACTGGCTGCTCTTCTTAAGATGGAGATCCTGAGTGTTGGTGTGATTATGATGGTAATGACGATATGGACGTGGATGGAGATTGCAACAAAGCTCCGACAAAAAAAAAAAACAAACAAAAATTGAGTTGGGTAGATCTACTTCAATTAGACTTCTTACATAATTCTGTTACATTTTCGACTTTCTTTACACATTTGAATATGTATTTACTAAATTTAAAGTCAATTTTTTTTTGTTGATATCAAAATTATTTTCCTGAAATGCTTGGCTACAATCCACAGACGTCATTTTTAGTCGCATTTTTTAAAAGAGATCAACGTCAGAATCGCGCTCGTTTCTAACTTTCAACTCGGCTTTGAATACAGGACCGGTACATGTACCTTGATTGAATCGTCATTTATTAAATTTAATTCATCAATTCAGGCGTAGTCTTGGCCCGAGGTATTCATCGAATGTCAACGACTACCTCCGGGCGCCTGATTGATTCTCTCTTCATGACTACGCACTCATTCCGAGACTTATAGTTGTGTTTATACACAATTAGGGCTCATCATTAATCATACACCCTACTAGGTAATCAATTTATCTGTGATTGTGTGGAATGCGACCGACGACGGGGTTTATGGAATTCAGTTGCTACCGTCGACGACGAAATTCTGATTTAAATCTGAACTTTGCTGTTAGTGTCAGGCCTTTGTTTAAATTTATCTGTTACGTGTAACCCCCCTTTCAATCCCTTCTACGTATTTCGTTGGCAGGTGCACGTATCAGGTGAGGTATTATGTACATGTCGGTCACAAAGTTCGAAGTCGTCCGTCCCTTGATTGAAGCAGCACGATTAAGCCTAATCGTTTTTGATACGCAGATGATCACCGCGAGAAAGGACCCAAACTACTATTTAATATGCACACGTGTGTTTACGAGCCGAGTTTAATGCATATATCATAGCACGAAACGCTTTTTTCAGGGAACTTATTCGGGATAACCCATTCGAAAACATCTAGTGTCAGTTAATAATTTATTAGGCAAGTCTTAAGGCGAGTTGAAAATTTAATATTTATTTAATGTGGAAACGACGAGTCCCTCCTCCCCCTGCCCCCCAGGTACATCAGGGATTTATTTTACACGTATGTTACGTAAAAGAACACGGGCGTTATCAAGATGAACATGTTTTATAACAAGTCGGGTTCGGTTTTTGTAAAAATTTTTGACGTTTCCTCTCTTTAATTAATAATATTTTACTAACATTAATTAAAAATTAATTTATAAGGAACATAAAATCACTTCGTTCTATTCATGTCGGTCTATGACGTTAAAGCTTCGAATTATTTAACGTCTAATTAGTAACAGAACAAACGTATTTTGTAAAATTTATATAAATCCACTGTTCTTATGTAATACTAATTAATAAGAGAAACAAATTGTGCGGAAGGCCACACTTTTATAAAGTTACACTTCAAGGCTGACAGTTAATAAATAAGTCCTAAATTCTACAAATATAAAATTAATAAGAACAATACCAAAACATTGAACTTTAAAATTATCAATCTAGAAGAAATTTTTTTATAAGCAGTCCATTTCTAAAGCCGGACTCAGACGACTGGTGTACTTGGCCAATATACCAATATTGGTATACTTGACAAATGTACCAGCTCATAAAGGTCATTTTACGCAAAGGCGTTCACACGACGTGTACAATTTTTTTTTAAATACGCCAGCGAATTTATACAATGTTGGCGGAATAGATAGAAGAGTGCTGGCCATCATGGATAGCGGTCATTCTGAAAATGTTGTCCCTTGTGCAGCTTTTTAGTACTAATTTGTGGATATTATTTAAAAGTAAAAAAATCAAGAAATTCAAGTACCACTTCATTAGACCACTCCATTTAATTTTTTTATAATTATTAATAAACACTTTACCTTTTCTATCCGCTTATCAATACAGAACGAATAGTAGTTGCAATGCAATACACAATTATATTAACAACTCGTATGAGCGCAACTACAAGTATGAACTTGTCAAGTTGACCAATAATTGTGATTCCTTTGACTTGTGCCATTTTTACCGACAGACGATGGGAAATTGACCAGTACTCACCAGTGACAAATAATTGTACAAGTAAACCACTCACACGGCATGGCAAGTATACGCCATTAACAAATATTGGCCAAGTACACCAGTCGTCTGAGTCCGGCTTAATATTATCAATTTTTTTGCTGAATATCATACAAAAAGAGCTACTTCTATTACGTGTACAGCCTTGACCACTAAAATAGTTTCGTAATATAGCTAACGTACCTCATATTATTAACCTGCAAAGGAAACAGCGACTATCGTCTCCCCACTCATATTGCCGCAAAGGGTTAGATGTCCTTCTAATCGTAACGATTTACTTGGCCACGCATGTACATATATTGCTTCAGTATAGTCTTTCCGGTTTCACCTAAAAGCTTCTGTGACCGTTATACATTGATACTTCCTTTTTGTCTTCTATACTTGTCTTATTTCTTCTCCTAATGGGCTTTGACCTGGTTCTGTGTTAAATAATCTTTCTGTCTTTCTGTGTCCTGTGTTAATCTATCTACCGTTTTTGAGAAAAGCAAGAAAAGAAAATCATTAAAGCTCCACTTGAAGGTAGAAGAAAGAAGATTGCCCCCAGAACCTAAGCCTTCCGGAGTCGTTGTCCATTAACGCGTCTGAGTTGAAAATGTGAGTTATTGTCTTCCTTCTGCCAAGAAGACTATGTTAATCTTTTGTCAGACAAACGCAAGAAAATCAACGTAGATCCAGTTGAAGGCCTTGAAGGCAGAAGAAAGAAGACCAATTGATATCTCTAGAAATTTAAAATATATGAAGGTTTTAGGAGTCGTTCTTTTGACACTTCCTGCCTTCTGGGCTGGAACTATCTTAATCTTCTGTCTTTTCCTATTGGGCTTTCACCTGGATCTGTGTTAATCCACATACTGCCTTTGACAAAAGCAAAAAAATTTCGAATTCCAGTTGACGACATTTGATAGAAGAAAGAAGATTAATTTCAGGACCTAAAGCTTACGGAAGTCGTTGTCCATTAATGCTTTTTGTTTTCTGGGCTGGAATTGTGCAATTTTCTGTCTTCTACCTTCCGCCAAAGGTTTTGTCCTAAAATTGTGTTAATCTTTTGCCAGTGGTCTGTGACAAACACGAAAGAATCACCGTAGAGCCAGCTTAAGGGCCTGCTCGGAATATAACGTCACCTTACTTTCAGAACCTTACAAACATGAGGTTTTAAAAACTTTGGAATGAATAAACTTCTTATTTTCGAGTATTACACATCGTACATGTCTGAAAGAGTTTGTGCATCTTGTACACTATTAAAATCTAATGATAGGTTTTAATACAACCTAACGTTAGGCTTTATTGGATCCAAAGTTGTAAAGAACTTCATTTTTTGAAGAAAATGGACTTAGAAGGTTTTGAAAGTAAGGTGACGATAAGATATTGTCACGATGTCGTTATCTGGGAAAATAAGTAAATTTAAATTCATTTCATAATTATTGCAATCATGTGCATTTCAAAATTATGCCGAATCAGCAACCATTGAAGTAGATCAAAGTCGCGTTACACTTACTCGCATGAATGCAAGCTTTGCGGAATGCGAGCGTTTTGTTTACATGTGCCAATTAAGATCGAGGCAATTAGAACGCTTTAAGAAAAACAAATTTGGCAAGAATCAATTGATGCTGATGCACTTTGTACTTTGAACCGAACCCCCAGCCACCAGAGCAAAGGAACCAATTGTGACGTAGAGATAGGGATGTATAAAAGATCGACCCGCAGGTAGAATCGAGGGCAGTATGAGCAGTAGTAGTAGTGGTGTTAGTGTTAGTATTAAAGTAGTGAAGAGTATTAAAAGTAGTTAGTTAGCAGTTTAGTAAGATAATTAATTGGTTAGTAATTGTGAACGAGTGTGCGTAAGCCGAAGCAAGCGAGTGAGCTCTCCACCAGCACAGGGCTGGCCTTGGGCCAGGCCCTTCTGCCTAGAAGTAATGTAGAATTTAGAATTAAAGTCAAGTAATTAAGTTAAAGATTAAATAAATTCGATAAGTTTAAAATAAGTGAAGTTAAAGAAGTAAGGATGAGCTTAGAGTTATTGAGTATTAGTTTAAAGTAAAAGTTTAAATAAGTTCGTTAAGGAAGAATTATGTTTAAAATAATTATAATGATTAATTAAGTTTTAAAGTAAAAAGGACTTAGAGTAATTTATAATTTAAATTAAAAGTAATCGAAAGACATTTCTCGTAATTTTAATTCGTTAATTAACTAAAATAAATTATCAACTCTTTTTGTTCGCGACAATATATGAAGGCTTTGAGAATCGCTCCATTCATACTTCTTGTTTTCCAGGCTCGAACTATGTAATTTTCTTACTTCTCCTTTCTGCCTAAAGCCTTTGGCCTAAAACTATGTAAATCTTTCGTCTTTGACAAACGCAATAAAATCAACGCAGATCCAGCTGAAGGTCCTGAAGGCAGAAGAAATAAGATTAACTAATATCTGTTCGGAATGTAAGACATATGAAGGTTTTCGCAATCGTTCCATTGATACTTTTTGTCTCGACATGCAGGGGGGAACTTACTAATTGAAGGGAGAATCCTGGGACATTGCATCTCAGGTGACCTCTACGGATACCTTTGGGTGTGACGAACCCAGTGTACCTTAGCTGGCCAACTAGTGCCCTGGCTTACATGGAGCCTATCTAAAGAGCGACAGCCGGACCAGCCCGATAATGATGCAAACTGGTACCATGGGGACCGATCGGCTGATTCTTGCTGAAGTGGGAGCTAGGGAGAAGTCTCTTCCGGTCGATTGAGTTGGATTGGGGGTAGTGGTTGATAGCCCGCATGCTTTACTAAGGATGATGTCCGTCCATTTTGTCGTATAAACTCTGCATCTCAGTTCCGTTACTAGCCTGGATAGCTAGCAGAGATTAGATAGGTTTCACTTGATCAGAAGGGGCGAGGGGTGTGTACTCCGGACCGGTCTGGTAGCATGAGTTGGTGGATGTTGCCGCAACGTTGCAGCCATCCGTGCGCGTTAATTGGGCATATCTCAATCCGATGGCTCTGATCTGTTCCCAAGTGGTGAATGGCGAACCATCCTATGTACCGCTTGTTAATAATTTACGATTATGATTATGACTATGAATGATACTTCTTGTGATCTGGGGTGGAACTCTGTAACTAATATCAATCGCTATTTGCCGCTAGCTCCATTTCAAAGAATAGAGTTAGGGCATTAGCAATTGAGATTAGTTAGAAGTTCCACCCCAGGGCTGTTATTGTCTTAATTTTTTGGTACTGTCATAGATGTTTGACTTCTATCTGCGTTAATCTTCTTTCGTCTATGATCTTTAACAAAAGCAAGGATATTCCAGTTCTAAACACTTCCGAGTGGTTGTTCATTAATATTTCTAGTTTTCTGGACTGAAACTGTGTTATTTTTTTTTCTTCTGCCTTCTGCCAAAGGCTGTCGGCCTAGAACTTTGTTAATATTTTGCCAGTAGTCTTTAACAAAAGCAAAAAATCAACACAGATACAGTTAAAGACCCTGAAGGGAGAAGAAAGAAGATCAACTGATGTTCGCTCGGTATCTAAGGCATACGAAGACTTTCGATGTGGTTCCACTGATACTTCTTGTTTTCGAGGCTTGATCTGTGTTATTTTTACTTCTGCCAAAGACCTTAGGGCCGGTACTTTCTCACTCATTAACTTTAACCTGTGGTTTATTCCCATACCTACAATTGTAAAGACAATTATTTTTATAGGAATAAACGAAAGATTAAAGTTAATCAGTAATGACAGGCCCTAACTTGTAACCGTGTTAATCTTTTTTCTTCTACCAATGATCTTTCACACAAGCATGAAAATTAACGCAGGTACCTAAAGCCCTTTGATTAACCGATTTTTGCATGGAACTCGAATCATCCGAAGACTTCAGGTCATTTTTTTCCTAGGCTGGAACCAGTTTTTTCTTTCTTCCGTTAAAGGCTCTCCGCTTAGAATTGTACTACTGCTTTGCGAATGGTCTTTGACAAAAACAAGCAACTGCTCCAGTTGAAGACCTTTGCCAAGAGAAAGAAAACTAACCGTTTTTGGATTGCATTATAGTCATCTTAATCCTCATGTATGTCTTCCCGCTGCTTTCTGTCATTCCTGAAGTCCGTTGAAATTACTGGTAGCCTATTGTTAACACCTTTTCATTTGAGAGGAAATAGAAAGTTTTAGGTGCAAGCACAAGGCTAAATTTGGTGAATAAGGTATATGGGCAGTGGCAATTCTAAAGCCAAAAATATTTTTTTAGGTTTGAAAGCAAAAAAGTCTAGAATAGAGTCTACGAGTAGTGATGTACCAATAGCCAAAAATGATTTTCTGGCTTTACAAGCAGAAACAAGGCAAAATTTAGTCAATAGGGTGTATGAGCAACGGCATAAATATAGCCAAAAGGACTTTTTTTGGGCTGAAAACAAAAAAGGCTAAATTTGGTGAATAGAGTGGCATATTTATAGCCAGAAAGGATTTCTTGGCTTTAGGAGCAGAGACAAGGCAAAATTTGATGTAAGAGGAATGAAATGAATTTATAAATAAATTGAAATAATTTGTTTATGTTTAAAAGTACAAAGGCTAAATTTGATGAATGGGGTGATGTATCTACAGTTTTGGAATTCTGAAGCTTGAAGTATTTTAGAGATACTAAAGACACTGGGTCTATAGATTAACTATAGTTCGAAACAACCCCCAACTTTATTCTCGTAGACTTAGCTTCGAGAGTGCATTTTTTATTGCAACCTCGGTTAGTATGAAATTATTATTATTAAATTAAAGAAATAGAACATGCTCGCTTTGTATTCAGTTTTATGTAAAACCTCAATTGGAAAGAATTTATTTAAAAATACGAGGGTCGTACGAGACACTTTTGTATCTACTAGAAATGAAACTGCTGTTTCCTTGTGCTGTAGTTTTTTTTTTCAACTGAACTTAAAAAGTGATATTGATATAAGCGAGTAACACATGTAGATGTGTCTCAAATACAAAACAAACACGCCGAAACCAAAACATTTGTCCATAAACGTCAGGTCGTAAACCATATAGTTTTCACTTCCTAACGCCGCAACCGCAACTCTAACCGAAAACACGTGATATCCTTCGGCACTGCCGAAATGTTTTCTTCACAGCTGAAGCCCACCTCTCGTTTCAGCTTTCGCTTCCTTGCATCCTTGCGAGACTGTCGTAAGAATTGCGCCTACGAGGGCGGTCCGCATGGGCCATTTAAATTTTAACTCCGAATCCAGATGATTTAAATTTGTGGTTCTCCTGCGTGAACCAGAATTCATTTCTATTTCTGCCTGTATTGGGCTGGCACGAGAAAGAGATGGCGAACCTCTTCGTCCGGATGTCGTACAAGGTCACAGTGGAGGCGCCAGGACGGCTACACGCCGAATTAGATGCACTGGTATATTTTTTTATGTTGAATATGATTTATAGTTTTTAGACACGCATGTTCCTAACTTCAAGCTACTCCGTTCACATTTCTAATTAAATTTTTTAATTGATCTACGCATAAAAAAGATGATTTCAGTCAGTATCAAAATATTCTATACGAGGGACATTTAAAGATAAATAGGTAATTTAGTTTCTTGTTGACTCGATATACTTATACAACTTTTCTATGTTTATAAATACCATATAAGAGATTTTCTTAAATGTTAGGGAGACTGGAAAAAGTATGGTTGCAAAGCTAAAAACTTTGAGCTAGGTATGGGGTTCGGAGAGTATAATGAATATCTCCCGTCAATTATTTGGAATTAAACAATTAGATACAGATCGGCCCTTCAAAAATTGATTTTTTCCTTCGCAAGGATCATACGATGCATTGAACCAGCGACAATAGGAGTTAATACGGCACTGTCACACTCGATCATTCTAACAAGCATTACATGGGGCGAAGTTAGGGGATGGTGGTGCGTTTAAGGACCTGGCAGGCTGAGGGTTGGTAACAACCCGGATTATTAGGGACGAAGAACATATGTTGTATTTACGATAGGGTTTAGATATTATCGAAGGTTTAAGCGAAGATGATTTCGATAAAACCACACTCTCAATTATTTCAAATCGCAACTGTTGTAATTAAATGTGAGAAATTGTTGCCAGTTTTTACTATGTACATACATACATACAATTAATGCTTGGATACTCCCCTGGCATTTATAAATTCATATTCATTACGATTTTTACCATGGGGGGCTGGCAGTTTCAGATAGCCTTTAATTAAGCTACGCTTGTAATTACAACGCGTGTTAATTATGGGATGTTTCATTGTCCTTTTGGAACCATAAATTGTTTGCAAAAAGCACTCGAATCAGTACAGAACAAGTACATGCGAGGCATTAGCAGAAATCTGACTGTCTAATTAGTCAAGCACCGATGCATAAGTGCAAAGTCACGGAGGTAGAAGAGTAAAAGAGTGTGTTTTACCGAGTGAGGGTAACATTGATAATTTATTACACGGTTTTATAATGCGCCTGATGGCTCAATCAGACGCTCTTGTTCGGCTTCGCTTTCAGCACCCGTGAGAAATTAATTATGTTTGATTGAGATTTATCTACGCACGTTCAATTCGGTATTTATTAAAAGCTAACACGCCCTCTTTACATGCCGCGTATTACAAATGATACGGTAATTGCATTGTATACATCCACATAATAGCGTAAAGTCTGATATTTCATTCCTAGCAATGTGCGAAGAGCAAAGGTTGTCGTACACCTAACCGCACATTCTAGTCTGGTAGCCTGGTACATCCTGTATAAACACAAACATACATAAATAATCGAGTGACCGTCCCGTCACAATTCGGCACTAACCATCACGGATTCTGAAAAGTAGGAACTTGCGGCCAACTGACCGTATCGCCGGCATTACTTTCTTTGAAAATCTTGTGATTTCTTCAATTGAAAGGACTACAAAAATTCCTTCTCAACTGGGCTGGGCGTGGCCTTAGTTGAAAATAATTCGTGTTGGTATGTTTTATTGGATAATCCCAGATAGTAGGCGTTGTGTTAATTTCAACGGCCAATAACAACGAGTTTACCATCACTTCATGAACTATGAAAAACCCTTCTCAGAAACACAATGACAATTGTGGACGTGGCTTAATTGACGGAAGGTCGAAGTGGAAACAGTTTATTATCGCTTCATAACCATAAAAAACGCTTCTCAGAAACAAACTGACAATTGTGGGCGTGGCTTAGTCGACAAGATTTCGTGTCGGTATGTTTTATTGGATAATCTCAAAAAGTGGGCGTTGCGTTCATTTTAACGGCCAATAAGAACGAGTTTAACATTCTTTCAAAATCGCTTCTCCGAAATAAAGTGACAATAAGTTTGGACGTGGATTAGTCCGGGAGATTATATGTATCAAGTCGAATGTTTGATTGGATAATCGCAGAAAGTAGGAGTTGTTGCCAATTTAGTATTGATTCATTAAGTATAAAGGGCGGCACCCAGAATCGAAATAACGGACGTTTTCATGAGCATGGCTTAATCGAGAAGATTTCGATTTCATTGGATAACCGCAGAAAATAGGCGTTGATTTCTTTTCGACGACCAATCAACAGACGCGCACGAATTATTTATCTATTGGTTCGTGAATTCTGAGAGGGCATGCTAGGTTTTAAAATAAAGATGTGTCTTCTAATGAACATTAATTTCTTTTAAACAATTCACTTTCTATGAATCGGATGAACCCATATGGTTTTGTTTTCCTTTTCCTCTACCATGGTTTCTTTTTCGGATGTGTGTCTTCCATCTTGGGTTGTGATCCAAAGGAAGTAGAAGTCGATTGGTAAGTATTGTATAGAAATCATCTCCCACGTTTACTTCCTGAAATTCGTCGACAAACTATGCGACGGCGCTGACGGGTTAAGTATGCGACAACCTTTAGTCTTCGTAAACATTTATATACCTACAACATCGGAATAGAAACTGTGAGAAATCGATAGTTCGCGACGTTTCTTCTCTAAATAAATGCGAAAAATCTCGACAGACTTAAACAAACCTGGTAGGTTAGTGATTAGGAACCAGAGGTTATGGGTTTGATTCCTGTTGTTTCAACCATCATTGGTAATTTTTCTGGGCCGTCCTTTTTAAAACTCCGGCGTGCAGATTCGATAAAATTCACAGAACAATGTAGAGCTTCAAATATCCTTTAATGAGGAGGTACATGATGCGCCTATCACGAGTATTAAAAAACTGTAAACGCTAGTGCGTATGCGATCATAATTTCTCATAATAAATCTAGATCTTCGCAGCCAGTTCAATAAACCACATGTTGTCACGTAATTATCATTCTCAGCCGATAAAACAGTCGGGGAGTTCCTTTGAGGGCACCAGCCCGGGTGCTCCCCGAACATGCCCCCCGTCGACCGCCTTGTGAGGGCGACCCATTTCGGAAAATTAGTTTGGCTTATTTATTAGTTTAATTTCAATCCGTAGTTTTTATGCGTAAATTTGTCCGTAATATGTATGCTTATTGCGTTCGGGAAAATATTTATTGGGACCTCCTATGTTCCTTGCTTGCTTATTTATGTACGTACTCCGTACTCTTACTGGGGAAAAATAATCACAAAAAGTTTTAATGAATCTAATCAAGAAATGAAATGTGATTAATTTTATTTTCATGGTTCTTATTCTTCAATGTCCTGTAACATTGTAAACGATTGTTATCAAAACGTACGTGAATGAAAGGTCCTTAAAGAAGAGTTGTAAATTGATTTTCCACAAAAAACAATCCAAAGAAACTAAATTCCATTATCAAAAATTGAAAACCTGAATAAAGATAATATTGACACGTCAAAATTGCGCCTGCAGATGCTGATGATACCAAAATGGTGAAGGGTCTAACGTGAATGGTGAAATTGTGAAAGCAGAGGTAGTAAAGCATCTCAAAATAATATAAGGAGGAGAATTAAAAGAGTTCAAAGAAGAAGAGAAACAAGAAAAATTACACTATCATATTGGATTGATATGAATCTGTCATTCATTCATAGGGGTAAGTTATTTTCTTACTTCTGCCAAAGACTTTTGAGTTATATCTATGTTAATCTTGTTTCTTCTACATATGGTCTTTGACAAAAGCAAGAAAATTATTGCAGTTCCAGTTCTAAAGACGCCCAGAGTCGTTTTCTGGGTTGAAACTGTGCTATTTTCTCTCTTCTGCCTTTTGCCAAGGGCTGTTGGTCTAGATGTCTAGAACACTGTTAATATTTTGCCAGTGGTCTTTGACGAAAGATAAACGCAGATACAGTTAAAGATCCCGAATGAAGAGGAAAGAAGGTTAACGGTTCACTCGGTATCTAAGGTATATGAAGGCTTTCGGAGTCGTTCCACTGATACTTTCTGGGGTTGGAACTGTGTTATTTTTTCCCTTCTGCCAAACACCTTAGACTTCGTATTAATCGTTTTCCTTCTGCCAATGATCTTTAACACGAGCAAGAAAATTAACGCAGATACTTAAGGGCCTTTGATTATCCGATTTTTGCTTGGGACCCAAGACGTTTGAAGTCTTCAAGGTTGTTTTTTTCTCTTCTGTCAATGGTCCTCGGCTTAGAATTGTATTATTCTTTTGCAAATGTCTTTGACAAAAAAAAGCAAGCATCGGTTCCATTTGAAAACCTTTGCCAAGAGAAAGAAGATTAACCGCTTTCAGATTGTCTTAATCCTAAATATATGTCTTCCTGGTAATTTCCGTTGTTCCTGAAGTCCGTTCCTTGAAAGTCGTCGAAATAACTGTTTTCCTATCGTTACCACTTTTTTATTTGAAGGAGAATAGTTACCAAAAAGGATATATTTTAGTTTTAGGAGCAAAATTCATCTGTTGGGATTAGGTTATAAGGCGTCGGAAACTTGCTTCCGTCTTTTTCTGTTTTCTGGTCATGTGACTTGGAAGATGTGAAATTAGGATTCATTGGCAGAGTTGAATTCGATGCCTTGAATCTCTGACGGCCAGATAAGATGATTTGTTCGTAGAGTTAAAATCAACTTTTGCGATCCCTGATCCCCAGAAAAGGCACTTAAGCACTTCCTTAAGCACTCGGTAGTTCCTCTTGCGAGAAATTCAGCAACTCCCACAGCATGAGACCTCTTACAAATCTGATTTACATCAAAGAGGACGTGGAAGTGGGATTGTTCGCCGAATTATTTGGATATTCCAAAGGGATTTAGCAACCCCCATGACCCATGAGTCGTTTTAGTAACTTGACTTATACCCTAAAAAACATTGAAGTATCGGAATTGAACATCATATGAGTTCTTTATTTCAAATGGCCTCTCAGTTTTCATCCAACACCACATTTGTTTGTCAAGAGATCCTTTTAATCATTCCAAAATGGAACCTCTAAATGAAAGATGACTCCAATTTCAAATGCCCCAGAAAAGCGCGTGGTAGTAATCACATTAGAAAAAAAAGCAAAATTAGAACAATGAGTATGGAAAAATCAGACAGACAGACCAATTATACAATGATGGAACCAGTTGATTGTATGACGCAGTGAAGACTTAAATTTAAGAAAACATCCAAACATGGAGGACCAGGAACTTTTCGGTGCTAAAAGCTACCGTGTTTTAGGTAAGGGACTCTTCCGTTTTCTTGACTTATGCCCACGAAGACGTGTTGAATTAGATTGCAGAGATTTCTAACTCGTAATCACTTGGTGATTTGATGATGTGACCTCCACGGCATAGGAGATAAATTAGGAACTTTGAATCTCATTATTTCGAAGGGCCTCTCCTCGAGCGCCATGTATGTTAGTAACTACAGAGATAGTGTCGAATCCTTTCACCCTTTCGAAAATAGAATCTCGAATTGAGAGGTGTTGACTTCAAGCAGAAATCCCTCGAAAGGGCACGTAACAATAACACATTAGAAAAAGACAAAATTGAAACGAATAAAGAAAATAGGGTGGTGATCATAGAATTGATGCAACCAGTTGGCTGTATAACGCAATATGGAAAAAGTAGGAGATGGAAGTAAATTGTGGATAGAAATTAGAAAACAAAAAGTAACCAGCACAGGAAAATCATGCTTAAACAAAAGTAGAAAACACCCTAACTTTCGCAAATAAGTTGCAGAGGGAGTAACCCCTAAAGAAAAAGGTAGGCTGATGTGGATAGAGACGATTTCTGTGGAAAATATAAGGGAAGAAAAGAAAAAATCAAATAAGGAACGAAACCTTTATAGAAAATTGAAATTTGCATTCATTGACAAATGGTCTTGAATATGTCGTGGGTATGGATAAAGCTAGAAGGGAAGCTAGAGAAATGGGAAAAAGAATATAGGACGACAAGTGACAAAATGAAAACAGGAAGATCCAGAAAGACAAGAAATTAACACGAGGAGATGAGGCATTTAACAACAGATAGAAAAAGTGAGCTCTAACCTAATCTTACGCAGAGGATTAAGATAAGTAAGAAATTATGTAAAAATGACAAATCTAAAATTAAAGCAGCATGAAAGTCTTTCAGGAAAAAGAACTAAGATAATTTAAATATGTCACACGAATTGATATCATGGTTGAAGACGAGGGAAATGGGAATGGGATAGACAATAGAGGAAGTAAGGAAGTAATACTGAAGGAAAAAGTGAAGTAAGTTTAAAAGGAATTACGATGAGCCATTCAAATTGCATAAGAAGCCTGTTGTTTTCACTCAACGAAGATGTTTTTAGGAGGGAATCGCTTTGAAAGTGAGGAAGGGTTGAAGATGGGAGTCACTGCTTTTCTAATGTAAGACCGCGAGTACGAGAAAGGGTGGTTTATATTTTGATAAAATGGTTTTTCTCATATAACCCAAATTTTATGATAAATGAATTTACATGGGAAGTTCGAGAGTTAGGATGTCTCAACTTTGATTTCTACTAGACTCTGAAAAGGAACATCCTTCTTAAATTTTCACCACCCTTTGTTACCCAAAACTTTTTCAAACCTAATCGAGACGCAAGAGGTGACTCCTTTGTCAGTAGCGTTTCTGGAATTAGCTAAAAGTCAGAAGTCGTTCCGCCCGCTCTCCTCTGACTTGGTATGAATTTTGGCCCTTCTTACCCTCAGACGTACTATTTATGGGGTTGTTGAATCTTTCTTCTCTCCTTGTTCGATTTATCGATTATTAAAAGGTTCTCTGAATTCTACTATGAGTATTAAATAAAATTCGGAAGATTTAGCAATTAAAACTTATATTAAAGACAATTAACGAGAACATAGAATTTACATTAGAAAAATTTAACAAATTTTAATATCATAAACCAAAACAATTTTTTATGACAAACCAAATGAAACTAATTACAAAACCAAATATCAAGTAAAATTACGGAGTTAATAATGTCTTAATTTTTATGACTTCTGAACAAAACAAAATCCGATTTTACTATAAAGAAGTTATAACAAAATTGACAATAAAACAGATAAAACAAAGACAATGCAAAATAACCTGAAAAATGTAGCAAAACAAATCAAAAACTTCGACAAGAAGGGAGATTGGTGTAATACACTTAGAAAAATGCTTTTTGTTAATAATTATGTAACTTTTCAAGCAACAATGACATTGAGCTTACCGGCGACGAATCTGAAAAGATTTTCCTCGTATCCGTATTTTAGGAAAAACGCTATTGATTTAGATTTATGAGAATTATTTCGTTATCGAGCGCATTTATTTTAAAATAACTGACACAAAACTCCACGGAAAAAGCTTCTGCTTTAAATTAAAAATAAAACCGAAGTTAGAACAAAAATTAATCAAACCAAAATTACGACAAGAATTAACGCGGACAAAACTTAGGAAACCGGGAACTGTCTATTTTTCCTTCGCGGCGGCTATTCAAGCCTTCGCTTCCACTCTAAAACCAGAGAGGGATTTTTTTTCAAAGTCAGCAATATTCCAGTAAAACTCGCGGTTGATTCGAGCTTCCAGCGGTGAGCCGCTTTTCACGAGATGGCGTACTTATCTTGCTTTCATCATTTTTAATCACGTACCGTTTGGTCAAGGCTAGAGAGGCTGGTCAAACGGCGTTTTCATCTCCGAACGCTGATTCAGTTAGAAAGAAAAATTTTATCATCGCAACCTAATATCACTTCTTTTTCTCGAAAATATGTAGTGGAATAATTAGTAACATAATTATTTTTCAATGTCAATTTTTCAAAGCGCAGTTGAGACCAACTTTGAAATTTTAAATGAAAACATGTTGCTGTAATATCCACCTGAAAAAGATTAGAAAAGGTTTAAGAAAAGCAGATAAGCAGAGTAGAAAGGAGTAACTTACCTGTGCCGAGACCAGTGGAGGTGGTGCAAACAACTACACAACTGATGCCATAGAATTTTGGCTGAAGAGGTGTTTCTGGAGGCAACAGAAACCAGTTATCCAGCGATAAAGAGGTACCAACCGGTGGAACCAGAATGGGGTTAGCAGGAGGTGAAATAAGTGCTCGGTGAAGTATATTCTGTGGTTTCAAAGCGCGTAATTAGACGCACGTAAACAATCCAAAAATGATTAGAAAAGAGTTAAGAGTCATCGTTTAAGTTAGTCTGTAGTAGATACTAGAAAATGAAGAAATTTTATTACTTAATCAAGATAATTTTACAAAAGCACAGAAGAGGTTTTTTATTTGGGACAAAATTTAATTTAATTTTGCAATTTCTTTGAATATCAGGAGAATTAAAGTTAATTTGGATGATACGTCAGAACGTCAGAAAGTTAGGTTAGGTGAAAGCTGATTAAATTGTTTATCCGTATAAATACCGGTGCAAAGCGCATCCATGACATTCTTTAGTTCGACTTTAAACATGAAACTCTTTTACTTCGTGCTTCTTAATCAAAATGTAACGAGTGTTAACATTGAAAAGAAATTAAAGTAAACACAGACAAATTAAATCGTGAATTATTTGTTTACTTATTACAATACAAATAATATTACATTAATTCCTTAAAAATTTTATTTAAAAAAAAAAATAATTGGGGCAGGTTGCTGTGCAAATGAGCCAGATCCTGATTATTTAAAAAGTAAATAATACTTTCACCATTAAATAAAAACGAACTGAATAAAATAGGGAAGGCCACTGCTGTGCAAATGCCTGACTTTATCTACTTAAAGCAAGGATTATAAAGGGGTGAGAGTGACATTTTTGTCGTGCCAGAACGAGGTGTCACTTTGAGGTTTGTGTATAATCTGGTACTTATTTAAATAAAACAAAATAAATTAAATAAAAAGGAGTGGCTAGAGAAAATTTTATTATGTGAACACCATATACCCTGAAAATGACAAATTGATTTTGATTGTCGGGCACGTGTTGAAGGTCTTCTTGATCGATGATTGTAGCAACTTTCGTTTTCATGCGATACTTTCACCACTTGTTACCCAAAACAACTGTAAACCCAAGCGAACATTTGAACGCTTTACTTCTACATGTTTCTATTAAATTAATTTCCATCCAATGACGTAATGTAATCATAAAATATGGGGGTAATTTAAGGCGTAATTAACGAATAATTATAAAGCAGCGTTTTCAGGATTCGAAAGTTAATCATCACTTCTGCAATAAATAAATATCCAACGAGAAAAAAACATAATTCTACCAGTATAATTTCAAGAGACATTCTTAATATGCAGCAAGATGTCTTATAAATAATAATCAGATATGATATCTACGTCGGCCGTGTGTTTACATGTAGACATGACCAGCGCAGACGGACCACCTGCCGGACTAGAGTATTATCTGAAGAAATGGTCATGAATGTGGAGTCCATGCTTAAGGACGATGCAGAAATGGGATCATCGACCATCTTAAGACGGAGACTCACAAAATAGATTGCTGCCGCAACTCGAACGAATTAATTTCTACTAAAACCGTTCAATTTTTTTTGCGCACCCCTTCACAGATAAAACATCTCCGTTGTTAAGATTCCAAACTGATACAGGCAATTGGCATATAGCATTTTTTTAACCCCAAACGGTGATAAATTTCGTTGCGGAGTCGTCACGGGAAGGGTTGGCATCAATTATGAAAGGGGGTTGCGGTTATTTTCGGTTTAATTAACAGAATTAAGTATTATTGTTGACTTTAATGTCAAGCAGATGTGTCTCTACTCTTTTTAGGCTTCGTTACAGATTACGATCTCCATTTATAAATTTCACGGCGTTATTTGAAAGGATGAAATGCGATAACTAACGGAAAAGAAAATTCCCCCTTGGGTAGTTTACCCCAAACATTGGTGATGCTTGTGTTACATGAAATCGTGTCGCTTCTTTCTTATTAATTTCGTCGTCAGAATAAATTTAAAATGGATTTGTTTTGCTTACTACAATACTTGAGGAAATTAAAATAATTTTCGAAAAGAAATGGTTTTAAATTAATGTAAAAAACCTTCTTTAATCGAACTGACGATTTCATACGAAGTCCTTTATTATTTATTTAAAGCAGCAATAATTTACGTCACTTCTTGCACTGATTATTCCATCATCGTTTCGTTTTCTTTTAAGCAACTCTTTACAAGCGACTTTATTCATCTAGATTAAAAAAAATATTTGAAATATATTACTAGAACACCTGCTGTGCGGTTTTATTTGCCTTCGTTTTAAAATTAAAACTAAATTGATAATAATGCGTACGCTTCAGTGAGCGCGGTTTACATAAAATTACATCCTACATTGAAGAGTGCCAGCCAGCATTAATATTCATTTCAAATACAAAATGCATGCCTTCCAGAAAAAGTTTACAGTTTACAGTTTATTTGTAATGTTTTCAATAAAATAAAAAAAAAATTCATAATTTTTTAAGTAATAGTGAAACGAAAAGAAACTAACAAAATACAAAAGTAAAATAAAATATTCTCATGTTTGATTTCAATTATACAACTACAATAATCCTGTTATTTACATTTTTCCGAATGTAGCACACAACAATAAATACATAAATGAGCAGTAATTGACATTAAAATATTTCATTGATTTACTTTCGCTGCAAATCGTAATTCGCGTAGTCCTCGTGTAAATTGTTTAAATTTCGCGCCCTCGAACGATCTTGGTTGGGGTGCGTTCGAAAACTACACATTGGGCGTGTAATTGCATCTTTCTCGATCCTGATTTTGAACTTATTTAGCACCTCGCTCATCTATTACAAGCACAGATATAATAAGTGACGGATATAACATTGCGTATTAACTATATGCACTGTTTTAAGCGTTAGCAACATGCAAGAGTGATTAGCCAATATCCGAAAATGTGAAGTGCAAGAAAGATATCTCTATATTCTGCGCTAATGTAGGCAACGGCATTAAATATTGTACACAATATTGACAATACATGTTCATTTTTATATTATGTAGCAAAATAAACGCACAAAACTATTTTCCTAATACGTTCCGGCGGCAAATGCACCAATTTGGGTTCTGCCATCCATCACGTGATCGGTGATCCGTTTCCCATGTTGTGACCCTTACATCTCTTTCTGTAATCAGTCTAGTTATAAATATTACGTCTATGGTTTCAAGAAGTCTTGTCTTTACATTATTTCCAAGATAACGGAGGAACTTTTGACGCCCTATTTAAAAGTGGGATGTGAAAAGTTCGCCCGTTGTCACGGAAATAATATAAACACAAGTCACACTTTTTGAAACAGATGAGAAAGATCTAGGTATGTTAAACATCGTGAGGCAAATTACACGGCCAAGATGCACTCAAAGGTATCCTTCAGCAATGAATCTGGTTAGCTGTCAATAAAAATTAATTCGAAATAACAAATTTAGAATTTGTAAAATTTCAGAGCGTTCAAAAATGATTGAATTTTTCTCTATTTAGTTTATTTTTAAAAGTATGGTGGCTCACACGTTGCTTAACGATCTTCAAACGTCAAGATGAAGACGTTGAGAAACGTCAGAAAGACAAACGTTAAAATGACAGACATCAAGAAGCACTGTCGCTTGTGTAGTATTGTTTGAATGTTGCTCAACAATTCTGCACGAGCGGCATTGGTCGGAACGGCTCGCGTTCTTCTTTTTATACTGTATTTTCGTAGCGGGGATTTGGTAACTCTGCTTCATTGGTCCGTATGCTTGCTCGATTCAACGATGCTCAGAGTTGCTTCTTATTTGTCAGGGGGGAGGATTTTTGAATTCGCTCCGGCGCGGCGGTTGCTTTAGCGATCAAAATGAGGTTGCGATCCTATTTGTTGGCCAATCAGAAACGAATGCGGTTGCGCTTTTATTCATTAAGAGCAAGCTTTAATTTTGTTTATTTTGATCGTCGTCAACGTTACTTGTCACCTAGATATAAACGTGACAATTTGCCTGTTTCTGTCAGCGTGACATTGCTTTGTTTGTCATTCTGACCTTTCTTAACGTCTATCACCTTGACGTTTGTTATCGCGTGTCATTCTGAGTCAGTCAGAGTTGCTTCCTATTTGTCAGGAGCAGTCTTTTTGTGTTTGCTCCGGTGGTTGTCGTAGCAACGAAAATGAGGTTGCCATTATATTTGTTGGCCAATCAGAAACGATGCGGTTGTGCTTTAATTCGTTAAGGGGTGGCCATGGGGGTGGCCTTAATTTTGTTTACTTTGACGGTCGTCAACGTTACTTGTTATGTAGATGTCAGTGTGACGATTCGTCTGTTTCTGACAACGTGGCATTGCTTGATATTTGTCTTTCTGGCCTTTCTTAACGTTTGTCACTTTGAAGTTTGTCATTTTGACGTTTCTTGACGTCTGCAACCTTGATGTTTGTCATTCTGACCTTTCTTGACGTCTGTCACTTTGACGTTTGCCATTCTGACCTTTCTCGACGTCTGTTATCTTGACATTTGTTGATCGCTAAGCAACGCGTGAGCCCCCACAAAAGTATTAAAGCTGCGTTCGTTTATTTAACTCCGTTCACTCTATTTACTCTTTTCGCACTTTTATCTGACTCTTACTTGTATTAAAACTTATTTCATCTCACTCTTTAGAGTGAACGGGGCTGAATAAGCGCACGTAGCTTTAATACAGAACTTTTTTATCTTTTTTATTTAGCGTCACATGGGAATCTTTACAAAAAGTAATTTAATAAAATTATAACACGACTTATTAAAAAATGTTTATTACTTTTATGAATTACACTGATGTTTAGAGCAATTTTTTAATCTTAATATTTTGAATAAAGGTATTTCAGTGAAAGCTTTATCAACTCAACGAAAATATGGAAACGGGAACATAGACAACAGCACGCTACAGGTACAAGGACTTAAAGCTGAAGTACCACTCTTATAAGATGAAAATTATTAACATGACTACGCGCTAAATTCAAACGCCTTTCAATCATTTATGAATGCTCTGTGCTTCACCTTTCTGCAAACCTAATTATTAAATCAGAATGGCAGAGATCCTTTGCAATAAGTTGATTATCCACTGATAAGACGACTTTGTATATTCAAATAAAAGTAAAAGTATTTTGGTGCTCTAGTCATAATACTCATAACCAGCTGATCTCACTTTTGACTAGAGTCACTGATTTTGAACAAGTATTGAAGGAACACGTGTACACGGAAATTCGTGTAACGTTATTCGCGAATTAAATATACGTGTTATTAATTCAAGTGTAATTAACTTTTATTCTCCGTGTACACGTGTATTTAGAATATACGGATTCGTATACGTGATATTAAAATACACAGGTGGGTACCCGTATATTCAAAATTAAACGGACCAAGATCATGATTCGTGTTTTACACATACTTGGCATACATATATGTATGTATGTGAAATAGAGACCTATACTTTTGACGTTTTAAGGTTAAAGTAATTCTGCTGTAGAGCTAATTCTCTCTTTTGTGTAAGTTACTAGTTTATTTACTAAAAACTATTTTTTCTATGTTGAAATTTGAAAATTACTTTCACAACTGAACAAAGTTTAATGGAGTTGGGAACTATTCAGTAGAGAAATGTGCATTAAGAATTTGTAGAAATTTTAAACTGATGTATAGAGAACGGTACTGTCATACTCATGTCTTAAGTCATAATGAAAGAAGGTGGGCAACCGAAAAAGTGCACAGGTGAAGCTATTGCGGAAGTATCTGAGATAATGCAGAATGACCCACACACTTTTATTCGTCTCTATGGAACTCTATGGGAACTTGTCATACAATTTTGTAGAAAGATGGACATTTATACTCTTATCGTTAATCTCAATTTACTTTGCTGTTTATTTTTGTTCGTATGTAAAGACATCATATTATTTCTTACTATCTCAAGTCACTGCCAACTCTAGAACTAATAGTTCTTGAATGCACTTTACTATAATTGATTTTGTGTTAAATAAAATTCAATTTAGTTGTATTTTTTTTTCCTTCTCTTGAATAAGTCGTTAACGAAGGCATATCGGAACTTTTATAATTTTTTAATTTCGATTTGTTTCGGCTTCCTGAATCAAATTCCACAAGCACGGATGTTACGTTTGAGACACCCTGTGTGTACTGTTACGATAGGAAACCATATGATTATCAGAATGTCTCAATTCTTTATTATCAGGATTTGAAGATATATATCAATGATATAGAATGCAATTACACGACAATGGAATAAAAGAATACCATCTCTGAAATATTAAATCACAGCATCAAATGCCTTACTTCCTAACGACAACATTAATTTACTTTGTGTTAAAAACAACTTGTATATCATTGATATATATCAGGATTTTTATGTTTGATATATATCAGGATATTTATTATTCACATTTTAAAATTGACAGAGTAAGTACAAGTACAGCTATTATGAAATATTATAAAAAAGCAAAATAAATTAGCTTTAATATTCAAATATATGAATTCAGAAGCTCCAAAAAAGCGAAATTCAAACTGGATGTAGGAAGATGGCAAACATTTTGGCGACGACCAAAACAATTATTCTCAATTTAAGTTGAGTTTAGCTTGTTTATTAATTTTGTTTGAGCCTGATACTGTTTTATCATGATAAAGATATGTAATAAGACGAACGTACAATTTTATTTGTAAATAATTACAAATTGAAAAATCGAATTATTGATTTATATTTTGATATATGTCATGATATACAGTGTGTGGCATTTAACCGGATTTCTTCATTTACGCCTTTTCTAATGAAAATATGGAAAAATGTTTTATACAAAAGTTTCATATTTTCAAGCTCTGCATAATTTAAAATTATTCTCGAATATACATTGTCAATATACATGTCAATTTGCTCAGTTTTTAAGTCCTGATCGTATAAAATATTGTTAAATACATGATTATTTAATTCCATTGTTAAGGCGTGATAGGTTAAACAATAACGAGAGAAATAATTTTGATTGGTATTTTTAAGTATTGTTAAGTTTCCTCAAGTGATATTGCTTAATCACAAGATTAACTTGATTATGTGGTAAACTACGTTTCATACAATTGGCCCTAAGACTTCTTGTACTTCAGTTTAACTTTTTGTTTATGTCAAATAATAAAGTGCGCTCTAAATATTATTGATGAAATATTTATTAATCATACTTGAATAATACAACAACAACTAACAAAATTAAACATGGTCTCCCAAAATAAATACGAAACTTTTGAAAACTGTAGGAATAACAAAATAATTCTAAGATGTCTTGTAATTTTACAATAAGTGTTCAAAATGCATTTAATATAACAGAGATTAATAAACTTAGAAAATCGACAATTTATTCAAAGTTTGGGTAAATACTCACTCCTAATTTTAATTAATATGTTAAAATGCAGAAATTATGAAATAACGTTAAATATCTCCTGAACCGTCAGTAATTGGTATAGGGAAGTGTATAGTTAATTGAAAGATACTTTTATGGAGCATCTAACAACGAATTAAAAATGATACCGTTCTATTTAAAAAACAAAAGTTATTGCCTTTCAACTGTTGTCGAAATGGAAATAGTTTTACCGAATCCCTGTTTAATGAAAAGTAAATTTTGTTACTGCGGTAGATACCTTCCACTTAGCTCGCAACAGCACCACAATATCTGCTTTCTAACATTCTTCGTTATTGAGATATTAATTGTCAAAGCTATATTCGTATTTTCCAAAAACCGTAAACAAAGCCTAATAAGTTTAAAAACTACAGGACTTAGGTATAGGGAACCCTTATCAAACTTGCCCTAAAATAACTAACAAGCTCAAATTCGTTATAAAATATAGGGTGTTCCATTTAAAATAACGAAGTAACACATCGTATAGCCAAGCTGGGACATCCTGTATATTCGAAAATTATTTTAAATTATGCGGAGCTTGAAAGGATGATACTTTTGTATAAAACATTTTTTCATATTTTCAATAGGAACGGCGTAAGTGAAGAAATCCGGCTTTTATGGATCTTGGATAGAGTGTACTATAGGAATAATAATGGGGCTGTTAGAACATTCAGTTTTTTTAATAGAGGTTTACAGGATGTTAAATGCCACACAGTGTATATCATAATCCGATTTTTTGATTTTTATATAAAAATCATGATTTTTTCAAACCCTGTTTATTATTATATGAGGTTAAAATAATATGAGAATACTCAGAGAGTATCTAGAACAGTCCATCGAAAACGCTATTAGATTATAATGTGTATAATGTTTTAACATCTGCAAAACATAGTGTTTGTGAAACTTAGAAACAGTATTCAAAATATGTCGGGTAAATGTCAATTGGGGGCATCAAATGTTATCCCTAAATCAGTAACAACCCGAGTTAAGAATTTAAGAAAGTACGATTAATATAACTGAATATTATGTCATAATCATAAAAGTACATGTAGATACATTAAGAGAAAATTGACTGATTTGACACTAATGAACAATAACGTCCCAATCACTTTGAATAGCAAGATGGTCAGCCTGCAAAACGAAGCTTGCAACACTTTTAAGTCATTAATAAAGAGTGGAAACGATAGAGGGCCAAGACTAGATTCTCTGTGGTGCACCGGAGTGTATTTATCGGAAAAAAATTAATAGATGGGATGAAAGTGAGGTGACTACAAAACTCTAACTTTTTCGTAGAATGACCATAGTGACCACTTTTGTCATCAAATTCAGAGATACATTGTGTAAAATGCTAATACCTATCCAGAACATGATTTATTGAGGTTTTACGCCCGCTTTGTTTTAATGACTTTCAAAGAAAGTATGAAGTATTTGGTATTAGCGTGCTCAGAAAAAAATTTCTGTTGAACTAAGCTACCACCAGCATCGAATATTTCTGCATGATGAAATCTTGGATCCCTACTTGGATTATGTTCAAACTTAAAAACTTCTGGAAGTGGGATAGGCATATTACCAAATTAAATGATGAAAGGCCTAAATCAGCAACTATACGTTTACAGACTTTAACAAAAAAAAAGAAGAGGAAGACGAAAGACCAGTTGCGAAGATAACATCGAAGAGATGACGAGGGGAAAGCTTCATGGATAAAATCCAGAACTGGTTGTGGTGGAATAATACTCTTAACCCCAGCAGGTACAATACGCTTAAACCCAAAACAAGTAAATTTAAAAAAATGAAAGAAAATAAGTCGAAAATTTAAGAAATAATAAATACTAAAGGTTTCTTTTTTTTATGACCTACTATACTTTAACACGTTTTAAAATAATATGCAGAAAGCGTTTGCATTTACGTAAATTTCTTTCCTTCTTGCTTTCGCCCACCATTTATCAACCATGCATCATTTACCCGAACAGCTTCATATCGTGGAGTTATTAAAACGTCACACGTGTACGCTTTCTGCCCGATATAATTCACACTGGACGCACTAGTATTCGGTGGTACACGGCCAGTACGCCATTTAATTGCCCCGCTTACCTAATTATGCGTTTGTAAAATTTAACGTTAATTATAGGAATTCGAAACTGGATACTTCCTGTCGGAGAAGAGCGCCGGAGCTGCGTGTTAATAAATCATCGATATGTCAGAATTTTTCGTTACACTTCATCAAGAAGATGTAGTCTCTGATCGCCGAGTTTTTATAAGGCGGTCATTAGTGTAGCAGCAACGGATGCTTTAGTGTCTATCCTGCAAATGTTTAATAATTTTTTTTTGTTTTCACCAAGAAAAATCTATTTCTTTGTATTCCTGGAAGATGAGATTGGCCAAAAATTTATCGTAGGATCGTTCAGTGTTTGTGGTCACACTAGCACACCGTAGCTTTTTTGACGTGTTTTGCATAAATTTTTCATGGCTCTCTTACATCAAATACCTTATTTGACTGGGGGCTGTATAATAATAAATAAATAAATAAATAAAAATACTCTTGAAACTACTCGAAGTTGCATCTATAATCCAAATTAGTTATTGATTGCTTGGCTAGCGAAAGCCCTGGTGTAATATTTACAAATTGAAAGAGTTACCTTTGTAAAGTGGTTTTGTAAACGTCTCTTTTCCACCAATCAGACTAAAGAAGTTCAAACAGGTACTTTCACTTCGGAAACTCTTCTGGAAGTGAAGTGGTCACTTCTTGTTGAATTCATGCTCCTCCAAGCTTTAAGTTTCAAGCCACTTAAATCGTAGAAGAGACTTGTCCTCCAGTGGTGTGAGCCTCCTTCAAGACAACGCTTGATTCCATATCGCAGAGAAAACAAAAGTTTCAACTGAAAAGTTTTGAACCATTGACCCCACAGTCCGTAGTTTCCCTCTGGTGTCGACCACTTTTTTCACTAAATGGAAAGAATTATTAGGAGAGAAAGAGGCGTTTTTAATGTGAGGAAGAGATGATAAAGATGGCAATCACTGAGTATATAAAAAAAGTAGGTACTAGCAGCGGAACTGTATGATGAAGAAAACCAACAATTTGTCACACAAGTGCCCAAAGCTTAAAGGCGACCATATGGAAAAGTTGTTTAAGATCTGCATTCTTTTTTCATCAATGTGGTTGCATAGCGGATATTAATTTCTGGACGAGTCTTGCATCTTGAAGTAATAAATTCAAGTCATGTTTCAAAAGTTGCAGTTGAGTGAAAGGGTAACGTCGCCTGGCGTCTTAGGCACTTTCCATGACATTCTTTTGTTTCATACTTCATTGGTCTTTATTTTTTTATTTGAACTATAGATTCACGAAAAATCAAAGGTAAGCATCCTCCGTTTGAATGTTCCTAAAACGGTGAGACGAAACCAGCAATCGAGTCCTATTTGTATGCCTCAGACATTACAATTTTTCATTTTGCCCTCTACAGAGCAACCCGCGAAATGCATGAAAATGAGGGATGAGTAATGAAGATGAAATTTATACTTTTGTAAAGGCCAAAACCTTAAATATTTAGGGTAATAGCGTCAAATGACGCAGGAAAGGAAGAAAAAGCTCAACATGGGCTAGTGAAGGTTAGTCGCTGCCAAAAATATTAAGAGCTAAAAATCCCTGTATAAGACTTATCCACTCGACGCATGTGAAACACGAACCCTTAATCAATCTGTAGAAAATTAAGTGGAGATATCGCAAATAATTATATTAAGGAAACATAAAACCATGAAAAAAAAATGGAGGAGGAGAACTAATAAAAGAAAATAATAGACCCGTTTGAGGAAAGATAGGGAATGGCAGAATATGAAGAAGAGAAAAAAGTTGTTTGCCTACTTATTTTGGAGTACTATTGTTAAATGATGCAAGAGAGCAAGAAGGCTAATGAAGGGTAATCTCCGGCTCTGGCAAAAATATTAAGGGCTAAAAACCACATCACAAGAAGAACAAAAATCAGACTGTATAAAAGACAGTGCCGTACACATGTAAAACACGGACCCTTACCCAATCTGTAAAATATTAAATGGAGCCAAAGAATTATATTAAGGAGATATAAAAGAAATTGAAAGGTAGAGGAGGAGAACTAATAAAAAAGAAATAATGGACCTGTTTGGAAAACCAAAAATAACTGAGAAATCTAAGTACAAACGATAAAACGATTGGAACATTTTCACAGAATACAAGAAAGAAAAAAGTGGTTAAGTGCAAACATCATTGAACGGTCACGGCTGGATATTCTTTTTCCATGAAAAAAAATGAATATAATGTTTTCTTTTCTTTTGTTGTTCAATGATCGTGGTTTTTGTCTAGAAGCCACAAATATTTCATATTAAATTCTTCGGTGTAAGTCTAATCACCTTCCTTTTTCTTCAATTTCTTCTTCTCATCTTCCAGATTTGGTCAAAATATTTGTTGGGCATTTATTGATAACTGTTTGCAGTTTCTTCAGGCTTTCTTTGTTTGTTTTCCACGTTTCAATTACATGGTCTTTCGATGTTGACTATAAATTACACATTACATTATTTTGTTCGTCTTTCTGCGCTTGGGTATTTTTTTCTCCAAACAACAGAACATCTCTATTTCATAGCCTGTAATACCTTCATCTAATACTTTTCATCTATTTTCTTTTATTTGTTTTTTTTAGTTTGCTGTTTTGGTTCTGATTTCACTTTATTGTTATAAGGCATAGTCTTAGCCAATTCAATAATGATGGCATTTAAGCATTTTGCTTGCAGAGTAGAATTCTCTCGTGTAATGTTCCACCACAACGGATCCTAGGTTTTGTCTCTTCGATGTCAGCCGTGCAAATGGTATTTGGTCTTCCTCTTTTTTTTTTGTTAAAGCTGTGCAGATGCATAGTTGCTGACTTAGGCCATACAACACTTACTTTGGGCAACATGGCTAGCTCATTTCTCTCTATATTTTTATCGTTGTCCAAATGATACATTTGCAAAACACTTTTAACATTTATTTTGATGATGAATTGTTCTTTTCCAAATCATGATCTAACCCGTGCACCGACTGGTTTATCATTAGCATTATCTCATCTCGATGATTCGAGAACTTTCTAATCAAACGCCAGATAATGCTAGATTTTGCGAGAATGTTTCAGAATGGAAGGACCCCCACTATATTATATAAAATAACCAGGCGCGTGATTATTGTGTGTTTGTAGTTATTATAATTTTAGCTTACTCCTTTGAGTTATTTAACATTTTTTTATTTGTCTAGCAAATGAGACGCGTCTAGAAATCTTAGATTGGATAATCGGTTTCCATTTGACAATTTATTCTTATTTAAGATATATAACATGCAGAAATTGTTAAGGAAGTGAGTTATCTGATTAAATTCGAAAGAAATCTGTTGTAATTGGTCGGTAACACTGTATTTCCCTAAAGTCTTCGTTGTCGATTGTGCCTCAGAGATACTCATACCAAATTCAGTTTTGGTTGGAGATTTACTTTTGAAAACAAAAAATTGCTTGATTTTGAGTATTTTGTAAGTGACTATGTACTTGCGACATACTTTGATTGTATGAATGAAATTCCTTTATCAAAGTTACGAGTGATTGTTCTTATGTATTGTACGTAAGTTATTATTACCACGTCATGCAATCAATTTCGCGTCGAATTAACTTGAAAACAATTACCTTTTATTACATCTGGCGACAGTTAGAGAGTCCTCTGGACACGGGTCAGTGATGTCATCAATCAAAGATCTGACAAACATATGTTTCACATATGTCTCACATATGAACACGAATTTAGTATCATTTCCCATGCCCTCTGAGCAGGCGACGCATTCAAAACGGTACATTCCGAGAAGCTGCGCGAAATTTGCGCAATCCAAAAGAAGATTTTCGTTAATCTCACCTTTTTAATTGGCATTAAAAAACGCGCACACCTTTATTATGCCATTAAACCCCGGGCCTAATGTTCAACACGTTTTACTTTTTTACGCTCAATTATTTTTAGCCAACGCGGTTCCGCATGTAAGTAAGCAAATAGGAAAGGCATGTTGGTTGATTGGAAGATAAAAATAATTTCTTTCTTTTTTTCGTGTTTTATCGTAGGGGCATGATTTATCTTTGTCGTTAAAATAAATATGCGGTTTTTACTGCATCAAAACGATTATATAATTTTTTTAATGTCTTTTATTGTTATCGACGTTAGGCGCCAACATCGTGGAAATAATATTGCCCAAGATGTTGATGACAATGCCTGTACCTGAGGACAATAAAACCTGGATGGACATTATTGGTCAATAAATTATGTCGTTTTATAACTTCATTTTTCATCGCGTCTATTGTATACAGGTTTTAAGTATAGGAAACGATTTAAAATATTTTTGTTTAACACAAGACATATTTTATTCAGTTATTTTTTCTTTAAAGAAGAAAAGAAGTATAGACACTTGGTAACTACCTAATTATTTAGTTACACGAAATATAATCCGTTCAATATCAACTGATTAATGTCTTGGTCGAGGAAAAAAAACATTTTTTTCTGCAATGAAATACAAAGAGTCGCCGGAAAACTTATTACAGAAGCAACAATTTATTACAGCAAAATACATTATCAGAGACCTGTTTCTTCAGAATGTAGCCTTTTATCTCGAACTGTTTTCATCTTATTCATAAAACAAAGTTCGCGATTTATATTCAACTCGTCCACTGAAAGAAGCTCTGAACGCAAAAAGAACGCGCAAAGTGAGGAGATTTATTCTTGTCTCCCGGTCCATTTGCGTTGTAAAAGCGAGGGGCCTAATTCAATTAAAAGCAAAGGATTAAAGTTAAGACAGGTCTGGCTTTGGTTTAATTGCGGCTAATTTGTTAACGTTGCAAATTAGAGCGAGCGTCGCCGGACCGGTTGTTATCGGCATTGAGGTGGCAAATTTTTCTGGAGTTTCGCCGTTTTTGTCGTCAATTCAAGTTGCTTTAAAAGCGCATACAAGATCATTGAGTTAATATGAAATGAACAATGGTTGTACGCTTTACAATGCTGATTCATCCGGTTTCTACTACTACTTCTTCTTCTTCTCCTTATATTTATTGCGTCGCTTTGTGAGAGGCCACAAGAATTATTGGACTGCGAAAATAACTGCTTTGAACAATTGGACAAGAAACGCGAACCATTTTTTATCATCATCAAGCTCGTTTCATAATGACAACCAACTCATATTAAGGATGGGGGGAGGAGGAGAAAATAAAGCACATAAAATAATCAAATTTATTTTATTAATAGGAATATGCTACCACCTTGTAATATATACAAACAAATTTTGAGGTAGCGCTAACATACGATATAAAACTACTACAGAAATTTTATCATACCTTTTGCAAAGAATATCATCAATAAATTAAACAAATAAAAATAAGAAAGAAGAAACGGAATAAGAGAGACACTCTTTGCAAAACGTTTACATGCAAAGGAGAATGTGCACCATTTTGAATTTCGAAAAGAAAACAGCAAGAACTCGTTTGGCAATATAATATAGGAAGACAATGACACAGTCCGCGGTGTTCCCGTCCTTGTTGGTTTTGTTATGAATCGCATTTATTTTTCTCGTTAAGTTCTGATCGACTTGATTGGCTACTACAATGCACTATAATTCTTTTGTTCGAGCGTTTTTCAAAAGGAAGACGACTGAAAAAAGGAGAGTAAAACTAGGAGCCATTATTTACAAATCTATAATAAAATAAAATATATTTATTTATTGGCGGCGGCGAGTCAGCAAAATATGTGTTCTTTTATTATTCTGCAAATAATTCCTTGCTTTCCGAACCACAAACAAATGAGCAGCAGGTGAACTGCTTTCCAATTACTACTTTAACATTTTACGATGAATTGATTGGTTTCTGTGAAGTTTAACATTTTTTTATATTGTTTCGAATATCAAGAATTTAGCTATTTGTTACCTACTTTCTCTCTTCAACCCTTTCAGGACCTTTTTTTTTATACACTCTAAAAACATTTTATCTTTCAATATTAATATTATCCCTTTTTCGAAAAATCTGAGACAAAAACTGAAAAGTTCGTATAAAATTTTATAAGAATTTTCTATCTTCGGCAGATTAACCGTTTTCGAACTATTCAGGTCGAAAGGTTAGATTGCTTCAGAAATTCGAAATTTTTTCAAAAAATCAAATATGCCTTGACAACATTAGCTCTGTTCCACGCCGCTTTGTAACGATTTCGAAACCGTCATAATTAGTTGCCCATCGAAATAATGATCGATTTTGACAACTTTGTCAAGTGTAAAACTTTGATGAGTGCATGCTTTCGAAACCGTCACAAAGCGTGGTTTGAACAGACCTATTAGCTGCTATTTTACATATCAATACACAACTCTTTCATAGTTTTTTCTCAATTTATGAATTAAAAATTTACTCTAACAATGAAATAACGGGCATGCCACTCATTCTTTGGGAAAATAGAGGAAACAGTTAGTCTTTACGCTTTACAATTTGGACTTTGGAATTTTTGGTATGCCCGTTATTTCATTCTTAGAGTACATTTTTAATTCATAAATTGAGAAAAAAACTATGCAACAGTTGTACAGTGCGTTAATATATTTTTTAGATAAGAGGAGTCTATGAAAAATAAAACCCAAGTCGTAGCTTAAATGAAATTAACTTATGTCAAAACTGAAACGTCATGACACATTTGACGATAGTAGAAAAAATCTTCCCGTTGAATACATAAGACTTTGTTAAAACTCTTTAACATGATAACGACCAATTTCAAATGCCGCTGGATTGCTTGATGACCAATGACTATAGTATTCAAGAGCGTTTAAACAACTAACAGATTTGACGGAGATCAGGAAGCAAATGTCAGAATAAAAGTTTCCAATCAAGCTAAGACTCTGATTTTATTTTTCATAGCCTCCCCTTACCTAAAAAATATATTAACGCATAGTATATTGCAGAGCTGTGCCAAGTACTACTTATAAATACAACAAGCACAAGCACAAGTACAATAGTGCTTAATTGCACTTAAATACAAGCACAAATCCAAAAGTAATTGTATTTGGACTCGTGCTTATAAATACTTATTAGTGGGGGAACGACTCACTGCCGGCCAGACTATGAAGCATCAATATTTTGTCGCGCAGATAGGCCGCGTCTCTCTAGATATATACATATATGTACGTATCGCATCATCAAGAAATATGCGGAAAATAAAAATAACTCAGCGATAGATATATTATGTGCATTTGTTGATTCTAAAACTAATTGCAAGTACCTAACTATGGAAAAACAATCTCATTATATTCTAAAACTAATTGCAACTTTGGACAATCTCATTTTTATTTATCTTGCGTTATTTTGTAAATGTTAACATTAACATTTTAATACTTGTACGACTGTACGTATAACCATAAGTATACGCACAGCTGTGAAGTGTACTTGCGGTAATAAGCACAAGTATAAATACAAGTACAAGTACTAAGCACAATTGTAATTAATTGTGCTTAAGCACAAGTACGAGTCCAAAAGTGCTTGTGCTTGTAATTGACTTGTATTTGTAACAGTAAATACTCGCACAGCTCTGGTATATTGATAGGTAAAGTAACAGCTTTAAATATGTCTAGGCATATTTGATTAATAAAAATTCTAATTTCTCAAGCAATGCAATCTTTTGACCTGAATATCTCGGAAATGGTTAATCAGCCGAAGATGGAACTTAGTTCATTTCTTGTATAATTTTTAGTTTTTGTTTCAGATTTCCCGAAAAGGTGACAATAAAAAAGTTAGTTACTAAAATGATAACCCACTACCCTGAATCTACGCCACTGGTGAAGAATGTTCAATTTTGTCTGCGATATATCCACCCTTGTACTTCAGTTGTCTTACATATCAAATTTTAACCCTCTCTCTTAAACCGTTCCAGAGATATTAAAAAAAATATATAGTTTCCTAGTTGTCCCTTTAGGAGGTTATAATATACAGTATGTCCCCGGATTGAGTTTACAATACGTATAATAGACCAAAAATTTTTGAATTAAGATTTCATGTTCTGCAGTTCAGGTCTGCTTGGCGTGAAATGAATTTATGTTAAATTTGACGCCGAAAGTCTTCAAGGTGGCGGAATTAACACAAGAAAAGTAAAATCTGTGTAGGTAAAGTGGTCTTCCTTTTGAATCTAGGAGAAAAATGTAGTAAGATAAAATAGTTCTCATTTCAAATTAGGGAGATGTACCAAATTCCAACATCCTAGAAAAAAAAATTGAATTACGGAATAATTAGGATTTCAGTACAGTTGTAAGACATTAACACTAATATGCTAATATGGACGGAGTGTTATTTGAACAATCATATTTTATTTGCTTTTAGTCAATAAATATGTAGATGGCGTTAACATTTTAAAACTTTACTGAAATATTCATAATTTAATTAGTAATTTTCCGTAATTCAATTTTTTTTTCTAGGATGTTGAAATTTGGTATATCTCCCTAATTTGAAATGAGAATCGGTTTATCTTACTAAATTTTTCTCCTAAATTCAAAAGGAAGACCACTTTACCTACACAGATTTTACTTCTTCTTGTGTTAATTCCGCCAGCTTGAAGACTTTCGGCGTCAAATTTGACACAAATTCATTTCACGCCAAGCAGGCCTGAACTGCAGAACATGAAATCTTAATTCAAAAACTTTTGGTCCATTATACGTATTGTAAATTCAATGCGGGGACATACTGTAGATAAATTAAGTTAAATCGCAATATTTTGATGCCCTCTATACGTAATATAATTATTGCCACTTTAATTGTTAACATCCTGTACATAATTTACGAAAACCTTTCCTAATGAAAAGATGTTTTTTTTTTTAAATTTAGGATTATAAGAACCAAAATAACCTATACCGATACCTACATATGTGCACCAGCAGTACCTACTGAAAGGTTTAAATTAAAAACGTATCCATGATTTTTTTTTACATACAAATTTACTGGCTGGGAATTTCGTGTAAGCTTTAAAGAGTGACCACTTTTTGTAATATCTTGATTCGTACAAAAAGGCATCGCATTAACTCTTCATTGAACACAATAAAGAGTGTAATGCAGCTCACTTTGAATTTACCTACCTACCTACCAACCTACCTATTTTAGGCAAATACCGTGCCTTCAATTAAATTCCTCATTAAAGTAAGCTGTGATTTTTTTATAAAATTGGCGACACTCAATTCATAGCTGTTCATAAGTAATTGCAAGATTAGGAAACTGTTGTCGATAATGCTGTACACACTGATTAATTGAATGAACAAACTGTCCATTTTCTAATTTACCGCTTTGAAAATAACTTTCAACAACATAAATATTTTGTGCTGTAATTCGTAACATTTTATAAATGAAAATACAAAGTGTCAAGTTGACATTTGTTCAATTAAATATCAGTGCTACAAATCTTTAGGAGAAAAAAAATGAAATCATAGCCTACCTTAATGAGGAATTTAATTGAAGGCACGGTATAATCACCAACACAAATTCAGCATTTCTATTATAATAGCCTTCTTGTCTTTACTGAGAGTGAGAGTGATCGAAATAAATTAATGAAGTAAGTCCATCTCTATTTTTTAAACCGAATGATAGATAAAGAACCGCCTTTTACATAAATTTAAGAAAAATTTACCTTTTACCAAAATTTTAAATAATGTAGTAGGTATTGTGTATAACTTGCTCTTAAATTTATTAAAATAAAAAAAAATGTAAATTTTGTATATTCAAGGGCGATTTTCTGTGTGACAGTGTACCACGCCCTTAAGACATCTTCCATTCTCTCTTTCGCCCTCTCTTTAAAATAAATCGAATTATCAGATTAAATTAACATAAACATTTGGAGAGAAAAAAAAGTGAATCCGTAATAGTTGCGGACCTACACGTTTGTGGATGTTGGGATAATTAGGTCCTCAATACATTTGTGGATCTAAATTTAAACGTAATTACAATTTGTTAGGTAAAGTAATTAATGTTTTACATCTCCAAACTCGTACATGTTCAGAGTACTCAGTACTTAATTTGCAGAAACAAAACACTATGTCAGTACTTTCCAATAACAAAAGATTTCATTAAAAGAAATTACTATGAAGTTAATTACCTATTACTTCTAATACTTTTTGTACTGTCCAAGAGATTTGTAAAAATTCACAATAATCTGCTATTACTATTTTATTATTGTTTTTTTTTTTTTATAAAGTAGTAGTATCATCAAGCAAGGTCATGGAAAGGCGTTTCTCTTTCGAAACATAATTTGTTTCATTTTCTTTTGATTAAAAGGATAAGACTTTGGCTACAAACTTTTCTTTCTTCTTAAAAAATTAATAAATTTGGTATAAACAACCGGGTATAAATCACCAAAAATAAAACGATTATTACGATAACAATAGTTAGGGACATCTTCATTTATAACTGGGTAATGCAGGGGCGCAAATGTTGAAATTCAACTTATTCTATATTCAACTATGCATACAATTAATAATGATAAAATAATAATTGTTGATTATCTACAATTATGAATTTATTTTTCTTGGCCATTTCATTACGTGTACGGATTCGCAAATGTAAAATCTAAATTATTTTATCTAATTAACTTAAACGCAGTTGCAAATGTACCCAGAGCGCAAATGTGCAGAGCCGCAACTGTACCGACACCAAAAAATTTCAGTTATCTTCTCAGTTATTTATTTTATCCTCTTTACATCATTCAATGAGGGTCATTTATATTAATGATGTGTTAATTTTTTTTAATAAATTACGATTCGACACGTCATTCATTAAGTAAATAAAGATGAAATAAAATTATTAGAAGCGCACTGCCACGAGCTTCCATTTCAAAAGCACACTGTTGAAAAATCTGTGTTAAAATTAACACAATCGCAGTGTCATTTGCGGTCCACACCGACTTTTGTGTGAAAACTAACACAGACCTTTAGTGTAAATAATTTACACATTCATTGTGTGAAAAATTAACACCACTGAAATTTGACATGAGTACGTGTGAATTTTAATTTCAATTTAATTGCTTGCATATTTGAATCGCTAATTACAGAAACGGGACATGTCACATTTTCAATGGGGGACATGTCCATTTGACAAACTGACAGGTGCGTTAATTTTAAAAACGCAAACCAAAGAGACTCTACACTAACCCACAGCAATAGTTGTAAAGAAAGTGCAGTCAGAAACGTATGTAAAAAAAACATTTTTTTCTATTAGAAAATTCAATTTTACCGCCTCATCAGAGAGGAGAAAGCAAACGTTTCCACGGCTAGCCCGGCAAAACATAAATGCCTAGCCGAGAAAATAATTGACGAAGCTTTACCACTAGGTGGTGCAACAATAATTTCTGGAATGCATTCTCATCGACATCAAAAAATTAACTAACGTAAGTTTTTTTTATTTAATTCCACTTGTATTTGGTTTTAAAAAGGATTAAAATTATCAAGAAAAAAAAATCAACTCGGCAGCGTTGGAATTCGAACCCATGCCTCCGAAGAGACTGATGTGTTAAATCACCGCCTTGACCGCTTGGCCACACTAGGACATATAACACCGTCTTTTAAAACATCTATAATAATTTTAATAGTAACTCAATTTTAATATTTTTACTTCAAGAAAAAGAACATTTGTGTTATATTAACAAAATTAATTATAATGTTGTGTAGGAAAAAAAATAATGTGTAAACCATGGCGTTAAAGTAGTTTTCGAGGTCTCGAGAAGTGGCCAGGCTCGGCTGCGCCTCGCCTGTCCATATCTTCTCTCGACCTGGAAAACAAGCACTTTACCGTCTCGGTCTACAATGTACTATTGTTTTAAACAAATTAGACAGTTTTTTTCACTTCCTGAACATGAACTTTGAAAATGTGACATGTCCCGTTTCTGCAATTAGCGATTCATTTACACTTCGCTATTGCACATTAAACCTACTAATTTTAGCAAGTAAATGATCGTACAAGTTGCGTCGTTTTTCACCGCACCTATATGCAGACGGCTCGAGCTGACATCACCCGTATAAAAAAAATTACGCAGATGGTCCAAACATACTTAACTGTGTTATTTTCATCACTTTTGTGTAATTTCACAACAAGAAGGAGTTAATAAATAATACCCAATAGCCGGTGTGATTTTTGTGGCAAATTTACACGGTCACTGTGTAAATTTTAACACGCAATTTTTTTACTTTCGCACCGATTGAATGCGATTTTCAACAGTGCATCTAAAAGTGCTTACGATTGAAACAGAAAACCCAATTTATTTTCATAAAAATCCAGTTGTGTTAGAGGAAGGTAGGGTACAGTGTCATATTTTTTTTTAAATTTTTAGTAACATGTACCACCTAAACGAACAGTACGAAAGGAACAAAGTTTTTAAAAGCCTTGATGCCAATAGAAATTATTATTAATTTTTTTTCCAGTATTTTGTATACTTAGGACTTCCTTACAACAAATCGTATAGTAGCTCAGAGATCCATATATTTTTAAAAACAAATCTGGCGATTCAAGCCAATACAAATTTTTTTATCCTCAACCCTTCTCAAAAAAAAACATTAGATTTTTACGTAGTTAACAAAGTGACCATGATGATAAGCTGAAACGAAAACGAAAGATAATTTTTTTTGTGTAAAAATTGCGTTGTATATGTATGTTTTTGCCTAATTTTAATAATTCTATTTTCAACATTTTCTAATTTTAGGAAATTGAGCTAGTTCATCTACGAATTACACTTTTTGACGAGAATGTAAGCGTGACGTAATGAGCAAGCATTACATTCATTTATTTCTTTCATCCTCGATCCTTGTTCTTCATAACGCAGCTATTTTTGTCCTATGCCCACCCATTTTCAGATTTTAAAGAAACAATCGGTATATTAAGGCTAGTCTGACCCATTTTGCATTTTTAAATCTACGCCTAATATGTGTACAGCCAGAAATACATGGCAGCAATGAATAGTATATAAGTAAATAACGATTATTATAAATTAATAAAAATTGAAAAGACTTTTAATATTCCTTATTAGCGTATTGTTTTTAGTGCATTATATACCATTTAAATTTGCGTATTTTCTTGGTCTCATAATTGTTAGATTTAGCGCCCTCTAGAATCGCATTTCTTTATTACTGTCAAAATTTCTTTCTCATTTGCTGTTCATTTAGATATCGAAAATAGGAATAAAGAAATTTAAAAAACTGTTTTTCTTTTTCAAAATTACATGGGGCTATAACTTTTTTTCTAAGGAAATTAGTTAAACGTCGAAAGACGCGTACTTTGATGTATTAAATATTAATAAAAAGTTCATATTAATACCGACAAAAAGGAATTTTTTTTAAGGTACTTATATCAGACTAGCCTTAACAAGAAATAGGATTAACAAAGCGTGAAATTAGTTTATATTAATAAACGCATTTTATGCTCATTTAGAAGCTTCTGTGTAGGATGATAAATAAATAAAATTCGATAGACTAAAAAGTCTTCATGGGATGACTGAATTAAAATTCAGTAAAATTTTATATGTAATTAGAAAAAGACTTGATGTTTCTTATTAAAAAATTTTGTACTGAAAGTCTTGATATTCAATAACACCTAAGTTTGATCCCAATGATCGATATTCCTTTTTGAATAATTTAATAAATGTTATCTGAATTTTCGAATCCTGAACAGTTGCGGATTCGCACATTTGTATATCCCTAATACCGCATACAGAAGAGACTCGTAAATAATCGGCCGGGTACAGAAATCGCTCCCCTACACTTCCAGATACACAAAGCAATACTATTATTATAATTATGCAAGCAAAGTACTTGACATAATACATAAAAATTAAATAAATACATAGTCAGTTTAGCTGGAGTAACAAATGACAAGATGACCCTCTACGAATTTCGAAAACTACAAATATATGAAGAAAAATGAAATTCTAAATAATTCTGTCTGTAACCAGTAAAAATTTTAATAAAAGGAATTATATAATGATTTGCAATGTAAATTTAGCTTTAAAAACATTTCTAACAGAAGTAAAAGCATATGCTTCATTTTATTCATAACTCTTATTTTATTAAAAAATGAACCTTCCAAAAAATACGATTTTCACAATTTTTATAAATATATTACAAAAGAAATTTAGACAACAGTGTATTTTATCTCAGCAATATCGGAATAATCCAGAATAAAACAAATAAAATGCACGTTTTCAATATCAAATTTATTTAGAGTTCAGAATAAAATTTTAATTACCTGCCAAATTCTAATTACATTTAAATTTAGGTATACAGGCGTAAATGTGCATGAGCCCAACTATCCCAACACCGAATTTTCATCGACTAAGAAGCTACTTTTATTATGAAACAATTTCGTCGTTTGGATTTGTAAATAGCTGCAAATTAAAACATTTAATTTTGAAAATTAAAAAAATACATATTCTGCCAACTCGCTGTTAATCAACGTTTGATGTGTTAAAAGTGCGTAGACCTATTTATTTAAAACCTACAACTTATAATAGGAACAATGTAATGATTAAAAAATAACGTGCACATTTTTTTGTGTGATTTTAAGTATACTTTTAAATGTAAGACACCAATTGGGCACACGACGGTGTATTACATCGAACTTTGCACCATTAAAAATAGGAAACGTGCCCGATTTTTAAAACTAAGAGTTCTTTTTCTGTATATGTACACTAATTCCTCCAAAGTACACAGTAGCTTTAATCGATTAATTAACTTTTGCTTCGATTCGGCGCGCAAATGCAGGGTGAATGAAACAATGTCCTATTTCTTTTTGGGTACAATTATATCTCGAAAACTAAAACAAACATAATAATTCTTTTTCTATTTTTTTGTCCTAACTTGTGACTTATTCAATTTTTTTTTTGTTGGCGGAACAAATCTCAGTCACCCTGTATTATATATGTATATAAAAAAAATTAAATAAATATTCGTCCAAATCAGTTACTGTGTAGGAACCAATCAATTTATGTAGTTTTTTTGAATCACAATTAGTCACCAAAAAAAAATATATATATAATAAATAATTTAGTCATATCCAGTCTCACCACTTAATTCACTTAATTTTTAAGCACTTGAAAGTGTTTACTTAACTCACGAGCAGTCTAACGACGACGAAGGGCTACCGGAAGGGAGCAGGAACGGAGGACTGTGGGGGTTCAATGATTGTATGCTTCCACTCATTGAACCGGGCCCCGGGTAAATATCCATGTCGCCGAGTCCTTCAGAGCCTGAGCATTTTTCTCCCGATTTTCCTTCCTGCTTCAGCATCATCCGTCTCCATTTTGCACGCGCGTTTTGGAACCACACCTACAACAAAACAGAACAATTTATTTTTTCACACCCCCTATTTTATCTTGAGCTCACACACAGGGTGTTCCTAATTTAGTTAACACCTGTTTAAAAAATTCAAAACAAAAAAAGATTTTGTTTGCAGAAGAAAAACCCAACGAGATAACAAGATAATTAAAATGTTGGCGTGATGTGTATATAACAGCCATTATTCCATGAACTACAAGCAAAAAGCAAATTCATAAAGATTAACATACTTTTTGTTATAGTTTGATTTAACGAAGCCTAAAACAAAGAGTCTGTGTGCGAGAGAGAGAGAGAGAGAGAGAGGCGAGCAAACTCGTTCCGCTCTAAAATTTCAAAGTATTAAAAAGAGCGCACATAAAAACAAGGTTATATAGGAATTCGAAATTGATTCGCATCGAACGAACATCAAAGCAAGTGTAGAACAAGTGTGTATACATAAAAGTAGTTGGAGCACATAAAACAGAATTGTTAAATTTTATTATTCCGTCTTTAGAATCCTTTAATGTAAGTTATATGACAGCCGGATTTAGTTGCGCTAATCAGGTGACTAAAATGTCCACGAAAGCGGCTGTTTTATGCCAAATACGGTCGCCACTATTAATAACAATAAAATAAATGTGCTGATAATAGTATTGGAACAACCGGATGGTCGCACGGCCATCAGGAATTCCAAACTACCCATTATCATTTGTTAACGCTAGGAGCTTTCAACATGGCCGACGCAAAAACTCTTAAATGTCATGAATTAGCAAAATCACGAACTACCTACTTTTTTCTTCTTCTTCTTCTTCGGGCGATTTGTTTTATTTAACGAAAAGGATAACAGTTATTCGAACCTGATCCTTAAAGGCGGCATACGAATCGAATTCCGATGGAAAAATTTCACCACGACATAATTTGTACCTTTTTCGATCGGATTTTTTTAACTAAAATTCTTATACTCATATGAGTATCAAATAAATTCAATACACAGGATGATTTATGGAAGCAGTTACCTAAAAGTATGCAAAAAACATGTATATATCCACAGTACTAACTAAAATACATACTTCCGGTTATAACGGAAGTCACTCTGAACATATTTTGGACGAAATGCTATCTATATTTTTACTGAAATTCTTGACTCAATTCATTATTCTGAAGCAAACATAATACGGCTAAACTTAAGCCAATTTTTAGGTTTCTAGAGATTTTAATTTTAAAAAAATCTTAAATTTTATACTCATGTGATTTTTAAGTTGTAATTATAAGATTCATTCTCCAAGCTCCCTAATTACATCTTAGTTTCTTTACAATGCCTTGGATACAATTCAGATTGTACGTGTGTAAAAGTACAGAATTAAATAGAACCACCTGTATATACATATATATACTGTTTGAGCAGAATCATATTTTAGTTTGCTTTGTGAAAGGACGTTCACAATAAGTGCAATATGAAATCCGCATATTATGTATAACAGTTCAAAACTTTACAATTTCTCGCTCAAAATATGTTGTAAAGACTGCTTTAGGACAGCTATATATAACTGTTAATAACGTGGGTATATTTTTGAGCAACAGACGATGACAGCAGAGGACATGGTCAATTGGGTACCTCATAGGATGTTCAATTACACCGAAAAATGGTATTTCTGAAAGAAGTCTTTCAGGACAAAGTCGAGGTGAAGTAAGAAACTCTTTATTTTTCAAATAAACTATTTCCGAAGTACACTCTCTACCGAGAATGGCGATTACCTCTTCAGCTTTAATTGCTACAGGCTTATAGGGAGCGCGGTAGTATTAGTACGACCTGTACATACAGGACGAGTCACGATTCTGTATTTTTAAAATAACTTTCTTGTCTTGAGAAAGAGAGAGTTGAATGTTAAGTGCCACAACTCGAAGAACTCTAATCACCTCGATCTTCAGCTGCTTCAAATCTGCCACACATTTTTTGGTACGAATTTTAATAGACTGTGTTGTTAGAGGAAAAAAATGCAGAACCGTGACTCACCCTGTATATTGTATTTTTTGAAGTTTTTCTGTTTATTAAATATTTAAAAAAATTAATTAATGGAAATTAATTAACTGTTTATGCAGTTGCAATGAAAGGTAGCGTAAATCACCCTGTTGACACTACACATGTTTAAACAATTTAATTTCAATATTTCTTCATTATTATTCACTCAACAATTTTTTTATTAATTCAATGTTTCTATTTATAAAAGAAAAAATGTAGGTACTTATTTTAAGTTGACCAAAAAATGGTAGATTTACTCAGAGTACGAATTTGGTAAAAATATTTAATCTATACATAACATACAAATAATTAAAAGGACAAATAAATAAAATCTGAGTTAATAACTCTTTGAGTAAAACAAACAAATATTTTAAGTATGATTAAGTAAATAATAAAACTTCAGATTATGGCGGAAATTACATTTTGCATTTCGGATGTTGTATTTTCCACCACGGTATGAAAATTCAAAAAATTTCTAAATTAAAAATAATTAATTACTTAATTAAATAAAAATAGCCTCATTTTAAACAAATAAATGTATTTTGTTTCCGAACTAAAAACAATTTTTAAAGTTGTATTATACGGGGTAGTTCAAATAAATGTGCACGTTGACGTAAAATCCAAAAATAAACTTACAGATTTTTTTTTCATCAATTTTTTTTTAATTCACACGTGCCTTACCTTCACGTTTCATCGTTCAAAGTTATTTTACTTGTAAATCACAAATCCACGAGTTTATGGTTACAATAAAAGTGTCGCTTAGAATGAATTTTAATTGCTACATAATTAAAAGCTTCTGTTTATAGCGCGGTTAACTTTGATTGTTTGCGTCGAGTATTAATCAGAAACAGAATTTTATATTTTTCCAAAGGAAAAACAAATCATAAATAACAAATTTTTTATTTACAAATGTCACCATTGTTGAGTAAACGTTTTATTGATTCTGGTATGCGTTGGGGCTCATTTATCATTTATTTTGTGTTCATTTATTATTTTAAAATTATCTTAAAACATGAAGGTTTTACGAAAGTAAGTTTGTGTTTCATTAGAAAACACTTATTGGAAACTTTTTTAGGAAATGTATTCAATCTTTGTAAAACTTTACACTTGATAAACATAAAACAAAATTTGGAAAAGAAAATATTTTTTTTATAAAAGAATTCTTCAGGTTTTCAGTCTTTATTTGTTATAAATTTATTGTACAAACGTCTCACAACGGTTTTGTTGCTTCTTCGGTATGTATGTGTATAAAATTAATATAATAAAAGTGCTTACTGTCAAAAATTCTACAAAAAAAACTTTTGTTTTACGTATAATTTTAATTCTATACACATACAGGGTGCTGCATTGATGAACGCATGTTAATTTAGAGGTGTTCAAATATTGGCCTCCCTAATTATTTTACAGCAAAATTCCATTTAGGTTTATAAAGTACTCTTCAAGATGAATCAGTCTGTGCAGTTTGAGAATTTTTCATGTGCTCAGTTTCAAAAGATTCAAATTTAATTTATATCGAACTATCAGCAAGACCTCGATCAGTGAACGTTAAAATAAAGTAAAGCAACTGATTAAGGCCGTGCCGATAGCTCTATATAAATTGAATTTGGTTACTGAAACTTTTTAAAACATTTTGAAACGGAGCAAATGAAAAGTTCTCAATCTACACAGACAGATTCATCTTGAAGAGTACTTTAAAAAACCTAAATGGAATTTTTGCCGTAAAATAATAAATTTAAAAAGAAATGAAAGGAGCCTGTTTAAAAAAGAAATTGAAAGGTGTTTTGCATTTTTGACAATTTCCCTTTTTTCTCAATCTACTACTAAAAACAAAAGCAATCGATCGTATTCACTCAAGTCTTTCTCATTTGTTTACGATCACAAAGAAACGATGCAGATCGTACTCATCAATCAAGGAAAAAAAAAACACATCGAAAAAGCCAGGTTCTGTAAAATCGAAATTTAGAAATCACTTTACATTTTTCATAATTTATTGTCTTTCTCAATCTGTTAAAAACTTTCTAAAACAAAAGCTATCGATCGGATTAACAACTCGCTGCAGCGAAACGTAGATCGTTTTCAAAAATGAAGAAAGACTGAAAAAAGGACGAATTAAAACATTCTAATATCAAAAATTTTTTTTTTTCAAATTAAAATCGAGCTGTTTTCTCCAGTCAACTTTAACTGATGCTATGGCGGTGGCTTTTAACTTTTGAAAATAATAATTTTGAAGTGAAGAAAAAATCACTCGTACACAAAATTAAAGAAACAAAAAACTTGCTATTTTCAAAGGCACGATTTCTTTATTTTTTAATTAACAGATCGTGATGAAGAGCGCGAAGAATAAAGATAGTGTTAGGGTTTCTTATTAGGGATTGATATAATGATTAATTCCAGAAATAATGATACATTTCAGAAAATAAAATTTGACAAGTGAATAATTATGTACATAGTTTCAAGTTGTACGATGAATTTGTTATCAACCAGTAGCTTACATTTAGAGGATTATTTTTTTAATCGCTGTGTCTCGACTGTAATACGAACTAGCTCGAATTATCTCAATAGTAGCTTATATTATATTTTTTTTTAGACTGAACAGCTCAAAGTTTTAAAGTCATTCAAAAAATCTCAAAAGTAATTTAGCTTAGAAATAGGAATTTTATTCCTTTCCTGTATAAAATTTAAAAAATGCTAGGAAAGTTTAATAACGTCTTCCGGTTATACCGGAACTAACAATTTTATTTCAAAAAATAACTGTAATGGCTTGAATTTATATCTAAACTATTTCTTCGAAACTTCAACAAACGTGTTTTAAATAAATTGAAACTCCTATACACCGAAACATAAACAAAAAAAAGGTTAATAGTAAAAATACTAGTAACAAATATGTGAATAACATTCATTTGATTGGCATTGGAAACGTAGATAACAATTTGATATTAACATTGTTCTTAAATAAATAAATAATAATAATAAATAAATTTTTTGTTGCATATCGGTTTTGATTGCAGTGGATTCCTCGAGCATCCTCTGTACAGCTGTTTCGGCCCTATTCGGGGCCTCGTCAGCAGAAGTGTAGCTCGAGAATTCTACTGCAATATTAGGTCAAAAAGGGATTACAAGATGTCGCGATTTAAACTTTTCGTTATTAACATTGTTGATAACAGTGTTATCAATAATGATTCCTGATATTTCTTCTAAATTGAAACCTGGTAGTTCCACATACATTCATGTACAGGGTTTTTGTTTATATTTTGAACGGTACCTACACATTTGTTATTAGACATACAAAGAAAATATATTAAATACAAAAGTTTTAGGGATTTACCTGAACCGCCAGAATTTATAAAAAAAAGAAACAAATGAGGATTCGACACATAAGATGTGAGTATCAACTTTGTTATTTTATTAAATGAAACACTAAGTATATTTTCTTAAATTAAGAAAGACATTCTTTTCCGAATTCTAAAAATATGTAGTTTGTCTATCTTTGGTTTCATACTATTTGCTTATTTAAGTTTAAAATTAAAAAAAAATGCATTTACTTTGATTAATAAGAATTTTATTATGTGTGATAAGTGTTAAACTGATTAAAAGTCAAAACCACAAACAAAATGTCCACGATGAGTTTTTCTGTAAAGGCTATGTCATGAATTGTGATTTCGACTGTACTCTTCTATAAGTTTAATACTGTTCTCCTTAGAATGTTCCATTTTGGAGCTTTGAAAAATGCGAATACTGAACTCAGATAAGCAAAAGACTAACAAACCAGGGAGGTACACACACTTCTGTGCAATAAAATTAATCACACTGAAAAACTACAAATTAAAGCGGATGTCAAGAACAAAAATAAATTTGTCAGAATAAACTACGAGGCAAAGTCAAATGAAAAATAATTACTGTGCTTAATTTTATTGCATAGAACGGTACATTCAAAACTATAAATTACAATAAAGGGTGAGTTCGCGATTACGCTCGCCGAGCGCTCTGATCAAAAGTGTGAGGGAGAGCGACTGCTTTTCACTGCATGTAAGAGTGAGAATTAGAAACACTCCGACCGATCTGAGCGTAATCGCGAACTCACCCAAAGTTGACAGTGTATTTGGTCTCTCGGAAAGTAACGAAATGTTATCTACGTGTTACTAATATTTTATTTCCAAATCTAACATGTAAGTAACATTTTGCTAGCAACATTCTTTGATCTAGATCGCTTCCAGACCGATTTAAAAATATTTGTTATTAACAAAGTTATGAAGAATAAAAATAAAATAAAAATAAAAGAAGTAAATAACGGCTTAGCTGGCAAAGAAAAGTAACTGTCGACGTACGTTTCGGTCTTATTAGACCTCATCAGGACAGTATAACCAAGGTGTACGGTGTTGACACTTGGAGATAGAAAACAACAAATGAAGCAACAGACAAGGAGACCGAATGCACATTTGCTGCAACCACTGAGAAGTCCTGGTCTGTTGCTTCATTTGTTGTTTTCTATCTCCAAGTGTCAACACCTTACACCTTGGTTGTACTGTCCTGATGAGGTCTAATAAGACCGAAACGTACGTCGACAGTTACTTTTCTTTGCCAGCTAAGCTTTACTTAGATTTACTTCTTTTATTGTTATTTTTTCCTGGCATTAACCCTTCCGTTATTGTTATGAAGAATGTTATTAACAGGTTAATGGAAAAAATAACAGCAAATATTATTGACACAAATGATTTTACATGCTACTAACATATCTTCGGTATCTCTTCACATGTTAATCGCAAGTGTTGTCAACAATGTTGATAACAATGTTAATAATAGAACTTTCTAACGTTTTTGGCCCAGTTTTTAGCAGCATTGCTATGAACACTGTTATTAACAATGTTACTTCCGGTGTAAAGTCAGTTAGTTGCGTCCATTTTATTAGTGACATTTTTTTGTAGATGTGCTTGCAGTTTTCGGTTGTAAACGAGACAAAAAAAAAACTGTCGGATCTGGGAAACCATAATTCTTCTCGGGGAACGCCACATTTAATTAGACAAATAGTGCATTTATCTGGCCTATTTTTAGCAGGCCACTCGGTGGTGTCTTGCTAGATTTGATTAATTTCGTCATGCCGTTGTAGAAAATTAGTTTACTTTGCCACGCTGTAATCAATTTGCTTAAAGTGATTGTAATCATTTAGGAGTCTCGGGTTATTTTTGAAGTCGTCATACTTACCGAAATATACAGGTTTGCGCGGACGTTAATCGTTTGTTCTAGTTATCTAGTTTGTTCAAATTATGAAACGGACACAATTATTATATTTCCAAAATACGCACAGAATTAGCTATTATTAAATCTACTCAAAGTTCATTTTCCTCTTGAACCCGCTCTTGGCATAATGCATAACTGCAAATTGAAAAGTAAACAGCAGTTTTCAAATAACAAGAAGAAAGCAGGTTTCAAACAATTGGTAGCAATTTGTACATTACAGATTAAGTTGTTTTTATCTGTATTTTAAAGACTGCTACGTGTTGTTTACCCTATTTTGAATTTTGCGCCCCCCTGGACGACCAGCCGACCTGCATGCCAGTTTGTTAGGCAACCACAGTTACACATTTAGACCGTCCATCTAAAACTGTATGGAGAAATTTTCTCCGAACCCCCTGAAATTATAAGTGATGATTTCAGTCATCCTTTTCATAAACAAACAAGTTAAAATTGTTTCTGCAAACGTGCTTCGGTGGTAGGCATAGATGAATTTTAAATTAGAATATGAGCGCAGCTGGACGACCATAAATTTTTACAAGCATATAAAAATAAATCTTCCATAATACAGCACAAGATGGTTGTTAAAAATGACAGTTACTATAGATATTAAAAATTATTGCAGCTGAAACCTATTTTGTTTCAAATCGATGTTTTAAATTTACCACATTTTTCAGCAGCTTTTCAAATTAACTTAAATAAAACATAACGTTCAAAATTTCCAGAGATTATGCCTTTGTGTATGTACCGAAGATGGCAGCATAGCTGTCGAAATCCGTATCTATGGATATAAACTTATTGTGGTAAGAAATCATTTTTTGATTTATCCAACAAAGTGAAGCAAAAGAAAGAAGAAATTCTAACTTTCAATTAAACTAGCATTGCTATTCCTTATTCTTTTATTAATTAAAAAAGAAAACATATTTATATGCGGTGTGATGCTTCTACCAGACAGGGTATGGGGGTGCGATAAATTTTGTAACGTCGCCGTCGCTGTCTGTAGTCATTCATCCTTGCGAATATTTCTTGGACTGTTAAAATCGATACTGCTCGGAATATCCGAGCACACGCCTTTTTAAATCCACCCACCCACGACTTCAAATAAAATAAATCACTCTCCCTTGCAGACGCGCTCCAATTACCGTAACTTCCCTGCGAGTCCCTGAGGACGTCTCCCCTGGAAACCGCCATTTTGTCAGTATCATCTTTACACCGTCGGGGTGGGTGGGATTGGGATAAGAAATTTTAGAAACACAACCGGAAAATGTAACCCTCCCCGAATAAATCTCGTTTTTTGTTTGAAACTCTCTCCCTCCTCGTTTCCGCCAATTAGTAGTCAAAATGTATTCTTATGAAATCGAATGCGTTCGATGCAGGAGACACCTTATTGTTAGTGCTACGTTTCGATCGATTGGATTGGTACAGCAGCAAGATTAACCCTGCACAGAACAGCGTCGGTCTCCATGGCAATCACTCAGCAGACAGTCATTTCTCATCGCGGGTATTCCGACACAGCCGCCTTCGGCAATTAGCAGAAATAGAAATAGTTTCTAGACTCAAGCGTCACTTTGTACAGTCGCCCATGCATGCCGTACACTAGATTGTAGATAATGGAGAAAAATTAGATTTCAGATAAAGGTCGTGACGTTGACGTGAAAAATGATTCCCGAAATATGCTGCTGCGCTTCCTCGTAGTATTTATAGCAAGGCTGATAAGTAGGAGTCCTTATTTTACTTTGCAATCCAACTTTAGCTTTCAAGCACTCAGGTAATTAATGTACACCTACATATTTTGTGTTCTAAACTTTTGCGACTTCCTTTAAGTTGTTCAAATTTGTTTTAAATTCCTGACTAATTTGTTTTACATTTAATTTGTAATACAGTTTATTTATGATACTTTTATTTGAAGGGAATATACAGGTTCTCACGAGCCAACGATCTGCAACTTATTATAGTTTTCGAATTGGAGGTTATAAATAAAAGATTTGGAACAGTTGATTACTTACTGAAAGAGTATGAATATGGGAAGGAAATTGTAAAATACTTACAAACAAGAAAGAAATAATTCATTAGAGAATATTCGTTGTAGGTATACTAAATGCATGTAATCATATTCCATTGAAAACTTAGGCAAGCACATAGAAATTCTGTTAGTGATTCATCAAACATCTTTATATTAATTTAATACCCTCCGAGATTAATAAATGAGTACCACTAAGTTTGTCTTTCTGTAAGTCGGAATCATTTGCAAAACCAACACTGTCCCTCTTTTCTTAACATCGTACATAAAATGCTGTATCATATAATCATAAATTCCCTAAAAAGCACATTTTGTACTGTGGTAGATAATATCTCAAGAAATTTGCGACATCCAGTATCAAATAAAATATCCGAAACTGCTCAGTTACTGTTTTGAATTCACTTGTCCCAATCTAATAACTAAAGACAACTTCTATTTTTAATAATAAAACGATTGAGAAGATATAACTTATTGGAGATACTAGAGTGTTAGTATATGAGGGTGCATTTGTATGTACATAATTTGCCGTGACCTAAAAAAATGCAAAATGCAAAAGAAGAACAACAACAATTTTCAACTTTTCTCGAGCCTTTTCCATTCCATCACAGAAAGAATCTTTTGAAAGACCTTCAAAATAATCGGCAGTAGTCTTCTTGAGCTCATTAGCTGGCCACAGACGGACGTTCTTTCCTGCCCGATTAGCATGGATAATCTAGAACGATTAGAACGTCTAATTTTTAGACTTAGTCCACAAATTGGACGAATTTTTATGTATACTTATCGCATTCGTGCCAAGCTGCTAGAAAATGATTGTTCGTTAGTGGATAATCCCATCGTCTTTTCTCAAAACTTACTAACATAGAAATTAACCATCACTTTTTCCTTCGAGTTTGGAACATCCCATTTCAAACGCGACGGAAAGAACGTACGTCTATGGCCACCTATTATCATCATTAAGTTTTCCTTCCCGAAGACTTTTTTTGAGATAAGATTGAGATAACGTAACTTATTAGATATCCTAGGCATAGTATCATGAGTTTGGTAGCGATTTTTATTAGAATATTAGTATATGAGTGGGTCTTTTCACATGGTCTACCGTATCCTGAAAGTAACCAAACAAATTTAGCTTAATTCTTTTGAAGAATCTTCAAATACAGTGAAGTCCGTTTATAGTGACATTCAAGGGAAAGGATAATTAAGTCATACTAAACGAATGACATTATAAGCGGAATAAGCCTCTATATGAAAACCAAATCACTGGGCACAAGTACCATTGCGAGATAAATATTTGGTACGACAGATTTTCCCTGTTTAACTAAGATTTTCTGGCTTATGCGATTTCGTACTAAAAATATAAAATCATAATAAAATATCGGTACAATCAATGAACCGAAGGCTTCCTGTGTTAGAACAGAATGGTGGTTCCATAAAATATTAATTTTTTTCGTATGCTATTTTAATTATAGCATTGAAGAACATTTCCATATGCTAAAATTTTGACAATTCAGCCTACTTTATAAAGCAACCGTACCAATTATTTATCTCGCAATAGTACGTCATGCTAAGCGGAGTCATACTAAGCGAACTCCACTGTATTCATCAACAGCCTTCTTGAGTTCATTATAATTATCAAATAATTTTCTTCTTGCAAGATTTTTTTAAAAAAGATTTATGTGATGAATTTATCATGAATTTAAAAAACTATGTATTTTTGAGTATCAGTATAACAGGCTGCATTTTTATGAAGTCTAACTTGCCCCGACAGAAACTACAAAGAAAAACGTTATTCCAACGTTTCTCAAGCTTGTTGCGTTCCATCAATAAAATTCTTTTGATGGATTTTAAAACATTATCAATACGCTTTCTTGAGTTCATCATCAAAATGTTCTATCCGGACTAATTTTTTTTTTTTTAATTTTTAAGAAAAAGAAGTGAGTAGGTGCGTTTCCACGTAATTTACCCTATCCCGAAAGAAACCACAAGGAAGCATAAACAAAACATATTTCAACATTTTTCAGGAGTTGCCTAGTTCCATTATAAAAAATCTTTTGAAAGGCCAACGACATACTCATTGACAGCCTTCTTAAATCCATCAACTTCAACAAAAATTCTTCCCCGAAGCTTTTTCTTCGGAGATTCTTTTTAAACAAAAAGAAGTGAGAATGTGTTAAATCGGGGATATAAAATAGAACTCACATTCTTAAATTTCTCACTTTTGAAACTTTCTAATTGTTATGCAAGGGCAAGTCATTTGGTTACCTTTTCAATTTTAAGGCTTCTTTTACATTTTTAATTATACCTGAATAAAACTACCTGGTTCCAGTAAACGTTTGCCATAAATTTTCCTTCTGAAATTGTGCTCTGAATTTTTTTGGAGGAGGATAACCTTATTGAATCCACTACCATTGTATTTGTTTTGTGGAGGGGTACATCCAAGTCTTATCTCTGGTAACAATTTGTGAAATCCGTCTTTAAAGCCACTAAATTTTCCTGCGAGATTGTTTCTTGACGAGTTTCTCTCATGGCCTAAGAAAGCAGAAATCTCATCCATGCTTAAGTTGTCAAGCCCGGAAGGTAGTCTTCGTAATTATTTTCCGATTTCCTGCTAATGAAAACTTTAAGTCAAGTATTCCGGCCGAAAATTGTGTGCCGTCTTTCTTGAAGAGGAGAAAAACCTTTGTAAACCAACTGCATGGATCTTCTTGTTGGATTCGTACTCAAGAAATGGGTTTCTTAAGCCACTAAATTTTGCTGCGAAATTTGCTTCCTGACGAGTTTCCGTGCTGGCGTAAACTCCTCAGAACCTCTTCCATATTTAAGTCGTTAAAGAAACATTTTCAGGAGAGTTGCCTCGGATAACCCAATTTCTCCTGCAACGAGTTTGAATTTTTTGGCTGAAAATTGTTTGTTAACTTTTTTGAAAGAGTAGAGCTTTGCGAACCCACTACATTGAGTTTTGTTTTATTGGAAAATCCAGTGGTACACCCGCGTCTCACATAAAAGAATGATCTTAAAGCAATTGAATTTTCCTACGAAGTTTGTTCCCGTTTTGTTGTAAGAAGTCGACGAATTCAATGGTGAGAATCTTCGGAACGTTATCTCGGATATCAGAATTTCTCTGCGAATGAAAGTTTTCCGGCCGAAAATTGCGTTTTGATTTCTTGACTATTGAAGAGGAGAATAACCTTATTAAACAATAATTTTTATTTTATGTGGTACGCCTAAGTATTAATCCACAGGAAAATTTTGAAGCCCCTAAATTTTCACACGATATTTGTTTTCTGACGAGTTTCTTGTGCAAAAAAACCTAGAATCCAATGCTTAGAAACTTCCTTCAAATCGTAAACACCTCTTCCATCCTTAACTCGTCAATTGTCTGTCTAATGGACAGAAACTTCTGCCAAGTTGTAAGTACCTCAAAAGCTTTTACATGCTTAAGTCGTTGAGGGTCCAATGGTCAGAAACTTCGTCCTAGCCATAAAAATCTCGGAAACCTCTTTCATCCTTAAGTCATCAATGATCCAATGGTCAGAATCTTAAAAGTTCTTCCATGCTTAAGTCGTCAAAGGTTCAATGGTCAGAAAATTTTTCAAGCCGGAAAAACCTGAGATCATCTTCTACTCGTATACTCTAGCAAGTCATCATGTATAACTTTCAAGAGAGTAAGCGTTAGATGTCTCAATTTCTCCACCAATTAAAGATACCTTCATTCATCCGCCGGACAATACTAACCTTTCAATTTTTTTGTTGTATCTCCAGTTCGTACATTAACAGGTCGATAAACTTGTAACGCGTGTTCAATTGAAAAGTTCATCAAGTTAGTTTTGATTTTATATTGAAACAAGCTAGAACGAAAAAGGGATGACTTCCTAAACCGATTGACGTCAAGAGATGACAATTGTCAAAGAGTTGTAGTGTTCTGCTTATAACATAACGTGAGCTATTACACTGTAAATTTGCTGCATTAGTGTGCACTATCTTCATATTACATTATTAGGAATTTTTTTTTAATCTTTATTATTTTTGATATTTTTTACGATTTAGGCCCAGTTTTACAACGTGGAATAAGAACGGAATAACTGTTCACCAAATATCCTTTAATGTTCTTCCATATCTACGTCACACCTACGACACGTTATACCAATAATAATGCTTATCCGACGATTTTAAAATCGGGCCTTAGTCACAATATAGAAATATTTAAGAGGCTGCAGCGTTTCTTGTTTTGCACCACCCAGAAAAAATAATGCTATGAATCCAAAACTTTGCCAAAATAATTATTTATTAATGAATATAAAATGATTAAAATATCCAGAAAAAACCTACAATTTCTCCTAAAAATATTAATAATACGTCGCATCGCCATGCACAGCAATGCATTTACCCTTCTGGGCATACTCTGAGTCAGCTGGTCTATATCCTCCTGAGGTACCTCGTCCCAAGAAACTTCCAGTTGGTGTCTCAGATCGTCCAAGTTATCAGGGGCCTGGACTAAGGTCCGTAGTCTACGACCCATCATGTCCCACAGGCGTTCGATGGGGGATAAGTTTGGTGATCGTGCAGGCCAGGGCAACATTTCCAACTGTGCTCGCTGCAAGTACTCCCTTGTGATGTTTGCAGTGTGAGGTCTTGCATTGTCTTGTTGGAAAATGCCATTTGGCAACGTCTGCATGAATGACACTGCGACTGGTTCCAAGACATTATCAATGTAGCGACGAGTGTTCAATGTGCCTGGGATGAACACCAGAGGTGATCTTCGTCCCATACATATCGCACACCAAACCATTATACCAGGTGTTAAGGCTGTGTGACGTCTTTCACTAAACTGCAAGTTTCGTCGTTCCCCTCGACATCGGCGTACCCGTCTGCGGCCATCATTCTCCACAAACAAAATCTAGGTAGATTCTTCACTAAAGGTCACACTGTTACACTGATGATCCCATGATGAACCCTGCCGCTGTTGACACCAATCAAGTCTAGCAGCCTTTTGAGGAGCAGTTAATGGAAGGCGTCGCGTCGGTTTGGTCAAGAATGTAGCCTAAAGGACAAAATTCTTCTGCAAACGGTAGCCATTGACATTCGACGGTTGAGAGCTCTCATCCATTCCACAGCAACAGACCTCGTCGTTTGAAATCGGTCCTGTGTAGCCATTCGTCTAAGAAGTCGATCTTCACGTTCGTTGCTGCTTCGAGCACATCTTCCAGACGGACGATGTTGCCTCCTGCCTTCTTCAGACCACGAAGACCATATTCGGGCGACAGTAGTGTGTTACAGATGTAATCTTCTTCCGATTTCAGGAAAGGAAAGACCTGCCTCTTTCATACCGATAATTCGGCCCCTGTCAAAGTCCGAAATATGGAAAAAATTTCGCCTTTGCCTCAAATAGTCTTTAATCTCTACGCAAAAACATGTCAACGTTTTTAATAATCATGGTAAAAAACCCATACGTATTAACTTTTTGGACTAAAATTTTAATCATTTCACACATGATGCCCAACCATCATGTTACCCAAATTTTAAGTTCCTGAGTGAGTTTATATCGTATTATATGAGGAAAAAACAAAATGCGAATACTCTGAATGCACATTAGTGCAACAAACGAAAACGCTACGATTATAATAACGTCAAAATTCAAAAGCACTTGATGAACTTTTCAGGTGAACACTTGATATAAGGTTCTGATCCCAACGAAACTGTTTCGATCAAAATTTCATTTGAAATAAAGAACGGTAATTTTTTGTTCATAATTTGGCCCCCTAACCTTTTCATATGAAAAACCTGTGCAAGTTTAATATCACTTATGTTTTTCAAAACTTTACGCAATGGTTTCAAAACATTATAACTAACTAAAAATTGATATAATCTTTCCACCAGTCAAAGAAGTTACCCATATTGCTATATCACCCCCTAATTAAGCTATTCGATACATGGAATATAATACAAAATAAACTTAGGGAAAGATAGTGTTGTTGGTAGTACTTTAAAACATTGCTAAAATCTTTCAATTTGCTGTCACTTTAATATCTCAAGATCAATCAGAGTAATTTTTGAGTGTACAACGGATAGTAAAACTCGGGCAGGAATTTGACATATCGTGTGCGTATTTACACTAAGGCTTTTATTGAGATTATTGTTTCTGTTGTTAAATCGTAAGAAGCGATCTGAAATGTCATACTCAAACAACTGAAATTTCGCAGCAACTCTTCTTTCTGTTCAAACTTCACCTTGCAAAGTCAGTAGAAACTTCTACATACTTTTTTAGCGGAATTTAAATGAGGACTATTGTCAAAATATAAAAAAAAAAAGTAAAATCTGTATTAATGACATTTATGTACTAAACGTCTAAAATATTAAAGCAAGGTTTACATTGAAGAAATGTGCTCGGATTTTATTGTCCGCTAGTGTACCTCAATTGGCTCAAATTGACACTTTTATAAAGAATACGAATTTGGAGGTCCTCTTTTCACATAAACTGCTATAAGAGAAGTATGTTAACTGTCATTGTGATTATTGTTGATTCTACATCCTGTTTTCAATCAAGTTTTACAGTGAAGTTCACCTTTGCCAACTGAAATTCCGTAAAATGTTTAATCTAATCCAAAGGAAACGAGCACGCGGAAAGCTCTAACAATTACGAATTGTGATGAATTACAATTCATCTTTCTCCATCCAGGTATTGATTTTACTTGCTTGATTTTATTCGAGTACCTCTTTAAAAATTGAAATAAAAAAACAAGTATCCTTCTTTTCGCGAAATCAAACAAAGTAGGTGACATCTGGTGGTCAATATTGATACCATAAAAAGGGTGAACAACATTTCGCAGATTGGTTTATTAAACCAAACCGTTAAAAATATGCACCAATCAAATTTTTATATTTAACGCAGCTACGATGTTGTTCACCCTTTTGTCGGCCATGTTGCAATTAACAGCGGCCTCTCGCGTTGACAATTAGGTAGCGAATACGTCAGTTGATTTGACTTGGCTAGTTGTCAGTAACATAACCTATTCTTCTTATTCTTATTATTAAGTCATTTAACGAGCAACTTCAGCATCAATTTTGATTAATTATGACTTCGATTTAGAAGTGACGTAACTCCTTTAGTTTTTAATTTGACAATTTTCTATCACGGCTGGTAAATAACATACATATGAATGCTTTCTCGTATATTTCTTGAATTTTTTTATTTCGGTTCTCTTCCTATAATAAATATTTTAATCGTTTCTACTACTCGGAATAAACAACGATTAAAATGAAGACACCTCTCGAGCGCGTGAAATTTTTCAAGTAATTAAAGGCGGACGTCCCCGTCGGACGCCTAAAATATGACGAAAATTTGTCTGGCTGGATGTACGAGTTGTCTCGGCCGGAATGATAAATTCGTAGGCCGTGTACGCAGCCGGTAAGTCAGTGCCATGCATCGCGGCCCGTTTGAACTACATGAATGATTCCCTGAACGACTGCCACGGTCTCTACTAATTGCGTGTTTTCTACTAACCGCTTTTATATATGCACGCTAGCGGTGCAATGAAAGATTTGCACCTCCTTTACTAAGCGACTCAAATAACATCACATGGACTCGCACACCACTTCACTTTTATTATGTTATTAATGAACAGTTTAATTAATTTGCGCGCGCGTTAAATATATCCACCTTTACACGTATACATGTACACGTACAGGTTCATGACTATCAAAGTTCAAATTTTTCAAAGTATCTGAGAGACGGAAATCAACTGTCAACTTTTCAATAAAGCAATAAAGAAGTGAGTAGACACAACTACTCGCAAAAGTATTCGGCACCTTGCGGTTTACCAAAACTGATCTACTATTTCGTGATTATTAAGTAATAAGAAACAACTAATGTGTATAATTATAAAAATTTATCAAAGCTGTTTAAGTTTAGCCAATATATCAGTAATAAACTAGCTGAAGCAAGTGTAACCATCATACGTTAAACCTACAACTTTGGTAGTTATTTAATAATAATACTTTACGTATTTATAAGTGTTGGTTTGAAACTTTGCTAGACTTAAACAGTATTAATAAATGATTACAATTTTACACATGTTTCTTATTGCTCAATAATCACGAAATATTGCATATGTTTATGGTAAATCGCAAGGATACTTTTGAGATTAACTGTACGTACTTAGGGTCTAAATACTTACTAGTTTTAGGTAACTGTTCACAGGTTAATAATAAGCTTAGCAGTTCAGTATTGCAAATTACGACTTAATAAAGTAAATAATGAAGATTGATATCTTCAAGGGAGAAACACACTCGTATAAAATATAAGAAATACAAATTAACGAAATCTGAGTGATTAATTGCGTGCTGTTTTGCATTTCAGTGAAACATATTTCATATTAATAGCAACCAAGAGCCCATTATATTCGTGTCCATACACTCAAATAAATCCCAGACAGCAAAACTTTTAATAAAATGCGCGCGGCCTGGCTAATATTTCTTGGAGTCGAAATTCTGTTTCGGTTCCTTGACCAAAATTAATATTTTATGAAGCTATTTTAAAATGCATAGCTACAAGTTCTAATTTTAAAACAACAGGTGTACTATATAATATACATTACGGTAAAAAACGCGCGGAACGGTTTATTATATTATCTTAGATCGAGCTGATACGGAAACTAAATTGCCAATATTATATTATATATATCGCCTCCAGAGTACGATGTGCAACGTTTAAATTAAACTTTTAAATGAAAGACGCGCTAATTACTCAGATGTTGTCTAAAAAAAAACTTCGTGCTGTGAAAGTTAGTTTTGGAGGAAAATATATTTCAACTTGAAGAGACGAAGGATTTGAAACAAAAAAAGCTACGGCGCGAAACAAAAGGATTGTGCAAACAAGGAGTCTAATTTGAACACGGGGCGAGCAAACATTTCAAAGTGCAAATTCAGCTCTTTTTCATTGATAAACAATCGCTCCATCCGACCGAGAGAGCCTCCAGCGTTAAAAACTCGGCCTATTAAAATCTTTCAGTCGACTGAGGTTGTTTGTCTTGGGTCTCGTTAAGACCCCGGGCCTTATGAACGATCCTGCAACTTCAATATTTCAACAAGAAGGACTGACTAGACGTTTATGGGATTTGTTGCTACGTTTAAATCAATATCTCGAGCGCGAAATTAATATCGGGGACTTACTTGCAGAACCCTTTTGGGTAATCCAGTCTTTTGTGAGAGTTGTTTTAAATCCTTCGCGTCGGGATTGTGGTTGATTGCAAAGTACGATTTCATCGTCCTTAACTGGTGATGCTTGAAGGACGTCCTCATTCGCTTCGTCCTTTGATTCGATCCTGGCATTCCCGGCGTTCCAGGTGATCGACCGAACGACATGTCTAAGTAGTCCGAATTTAAATCTGAAATTAAATTTTCATTTTAACACAACATGCCAAACCAAAGCAAACACAAATTAAAACCAATTTATTCATCAACAAATTCAGGCTGCGTTAAGCGACCACGATCAACTTATACAAAATCGTCACGTCGACCAATTTTCCCAATCAGCTTTAGTCTGACCATTGACTTGAAAATTCATCCCAGTCCTCAAGTATGACGCTTTTTTAAGGTATGTCAGTTATCTGATTTGATATGTACACATCCATAACACAAATCTTTAAAAAGAGACCTTATATTATCGACGACTTTTTTTGTTCCTTTCAGAACAGCACAGAACATCTTGGGGCGTGAAACGTTGGGGCTTGAAACTTTTGAAAGCCTCCCAAATATTCTCATAGGTTTGCTCTGGAGAAAATCATAGGAATTGCAAGTACTTCCAGATCCAGGACTCATCTACCAAAAAGGCATTCGTTGATGACGAGTTAATCCTTAAAAGAACGAAAGAGTAAAATAAAAAAAAGATAGCGTGGATAGATGAAGAACTTAAAAGAAGACATTTTGAGAAAATGGAATAACTTATATATTCATTTAAAATCTAAACATTAAAAAAGAAGTCCAATAGAGGTAAAGTAATGGAAGAGAGTAGTCGCAACTACCTTTCAAGAGATAGATGGTTAAAAAACAAAAATATTTCGAGAAATGATAAAACAAGAATAAATTGGGAGAATAATTTAAAAAATAACTGAAGCAAGAAATGTCGATGTAAAAAGACCAAGGAAAAATTGCATGGAAAGGAAATGGGAAGTAAAAGAGGCAAAACGGTAAATGATACGAAAAATTTGGCCATGGAGAGGAAAGTAAGGAAGAAATAGGGTCTGCAATGATATGAAATGACACCCAACTCACTTAAAAAGCGTAAGGATTCAGAGTAAAACAAGAAATTTTTCGAGAGAAATAAAGATGATCATATAACACATAAGCGAACGAAAGATAGATAATCAACAAGTCAGAGCAAAGACTGGTCGAAGCCTGGGAAAGATACTTGGTGGAAAGAAAAATGTCAGGTCGATATAAAGAGAACGTTGATGACTTCAATAACTAGTTTACAGCAGATTTGAAAAGACATGGTTAATGAGATTCACTTTCTTAGGTCTTAGGTTTTCCTACTCTTTCCTTTCTTTCTTCCTTCTCTCTCTCTCTTTTCCTTCGGGTATTATTTGTATATCTAATCATTTTGAATGTCAACGGTATTTATAGCAGCTCTGAAAAGACATGGTCTCAGGTTTTTCCTTGCTCCCTTCCAAGTATTCTTTGAATGTCTATTCATTTTAAATATTGACGATCAACGTTAGCTTTTTTACAGCAGCTCTGAAAAGACATGGTCAATGAGAATCACGTTCTTGGTTTCATTAGGTCTTACATTTGCCGGCCCTCTCTTTTCTTTTTTCCTTCTCTCTTTCATTTCCATTCTTTAAATGTCTATTCATTTTGAACGACGATGCTTATCATTAACGGTAGCTCTGAAAAGAAGCGACCAAAAGTGGTTACTGAGAATTACGTTTCTTAGTTTCAGGTTTTACTGCTATTTTTTTTTCTTCTAATTTCGAACATTCTCTGAGTGTCTATTCATTTCAAATGTTGGCGATCAACATTAACTCGTTTACAGCAGTTCTGAAAAGTCATGGACAATGGAAATCATTAGGTCTTAGGATTTCTGTATTTTCCTTCTTCATTGAAGTCTTTCCCTTGTAGTATTAGCTGAAAAAGCTCGCTTTATTTTGAAGAAAAATATAACGAGATATAAATATAAAGAGATTAGGACAGTTTTTCTGACAGTTTAGAAAAATCGTTCTACTCAATTGTATTAACACTGCGATATTTTCTGGAAACCAAAAATGAAGGCTCACCTCATCCAGGAAAGGGAATCTAGCCTTTGCAGATGACTTAATGATTCTAGCATGTATGAAAAAGAAGCTACTTAAAGGAAGTGGTGAGGACGTTAAGAGGAACGTGACCATTACATAAACGAAACGACATCCTTAAAGATCAAATATTTAACGATCCTAGCAAGTATTAAAAAGAAGCTACTTAAAGAAAGAGGTGAGGAGATTCAGAGAAAAGTGACCATTGCATAAACAAAACATGACATTAAATATCAAGTATTTAAAAAAGTACATACCATTTAAGAATAAATATATGAATTTGAAGAAGTTGAAACATCCAATTGTTCACTTGAAAGTCACCTGTTATTGAAAATAAATCCAAGGGAAAATTACTGCATCTACGTTTCCAACGTATTATTAAAGAATAAAAAATATTTTCAGAGGAACGAAGATACAAGATGATCATACGACCAATAGACTTGTGAATATTAAATAAGACAAAGCACACATTGGTGGAAGTATGGGAAAGAAAATGAAACGAATAGGAACTTGCTTGAATTGGCTTCTGGTTGGAACCGCGTCACATTGATTTCTTCTACTGCCGACGTTTCGTTCTCCAGTTTCTACGACTAACGAGAAGCAGCAGCAACACCACCAGCGGCATCAGCCCTGAGGAAGTCGAATAGGAACTTGATAGGAAGAAGTGATTACGAAGAAAGGATGAAGAATTAAAAAGATGTGTGGAAACAAATATAATAAGAGAAGAGTCATTGGTAAAGTTGTTTTCATAAGAAAAGAGCTCTGCGTTATAAACAAGACGCGTCTAGTGTTGCATCATCAGACATAAGAAGCATAACTCCATCCTTTTTTCTCATTCACGGTTGTAACTTCGGTAATTGATGACGCAGAGTTCAAGTTCCGTGATTTTGATATTATGATGTTACAGTTTCGAATCGCGTAAGGGATAGGTTGGAAATATTCAGAAATATTTAGTCAATTTAGAATTGATTGTGGCAACCCTGATACCCTAATATAGGCATACAATTATCGATCGCCACGTGACAGGTCGTAATATAAGCATTTTCGATAATAGTGGTTTCTGATTGGTTGAAGCTGACGACATCCGCGATCATCTCACGTCATCCGTTTTAACATGCTTTAGCGTTTCATTATTCGTTTAACTTTGGTGATGTTGTGTCGTTGTATTAAAATTATCGGAGATTTTGCTAAAGAAAGATTAGGGAAATTAATATTCGACGTGGTCGAAATTTTCATTCGTGCATCGCTAAACGAGGTTAGGGGTGATTTCCACTTCCTTGGTTTATTTAAAATCAGATAATATTAAACTAACGGAATGACGGCATCTTGTAATTAACTCTATTGTTTCTTCTTTTAATTCAGGCTTTTTACGTTTAGATATTTCCTTTACCAAAAATGGAATCCCAATCTTTTGGTACTTTTCCGTTAGATACTTTTTTGACACTCTGTTATCTATCTTGGGAATTGCTGCTATCGGAACTCATCATTTGTGTCTCGTTGTCTCGTACTACCAAATTGGAAAATGCATCCGACTACAAGAGGAGACAACGACAGAAAACTCGTAGGTGGACGTGAACGACCTTGATCTGCGAACACATTCTTGGTTACTTGAGTTCAATTAATATCTTTTATAGCTGTTGCGTGATGCTGAGTTTCTTAAGAGAGAATTTTCGACAGATCTTGCGCCTAAAAATATTTGACGTAAATTGGCGTAGTAAGTAATAAGGTGGATTAGATCTGAAGTACAGAGTTAAGTAAATAAATCAGTTGTACACTTGGGTACAATTTTCTTGAGTTACTTTAGACTTAGGCCCAGTTGTACAATTCCAGCTTAACTTTAAACTAAAACTTAAACCTTTAACAAAATAATCGTTGTCATGAGTTTAAGCTTTAGCTTAAATTTAAACTGCCATTGTACAACTGGGCCTTAGTGTTTCAGCGACCTTCTGTCGAATATGGTTGGTCTGCTTGTGTAATTATTACTTTAAATTAAAATCTTTAAATTAAAATATAAACGATTAACCAGATTGGGGCTAAGACTGAGCCTTGCGTCATCCTGCAACTAATAGACTGCAAGAGTCCAGAATATTTTCGACAAATGTTTTAAGTATGATTCAAACAAGCTATTGAAAACAGTAACGTGTTAACTTTTCTTCCAAGAGATGTATAGTCGCCGGCACTAAAAACGAAACGCTGAATCAAGGCCATAGCCGTAACTAGGTAGTAAATAAGGATAATTTTCGAACTGGTTTATAGCTTTTCGTTTTGTTTGTAGTGCCGACGATTTTACATAAATGCAACATCTTGATTAAATCACATTAGCACCAATTGCAGACAACATCTTTTTTTATTACTCACTTTAATGCAGATACTGATGTTTTGTTTGAGCCAAATCTGTGTCGCCTTGACTCGAAAAGCAATGTATTATTTTCTTTTAATTTTGACATTTATGAATTTCCGTATTCTTTTACAATTTTTTATTTCCTTCTGCCGAGGTAATTTGTTGGCAGTTATAAGTCGTAAGGCTCGTTTATTTAGCGCAACTTGAATAATCTAATTCTTCTTGATTAATGTGGCGCGGTATTCCATTAAGAAAATTAATGTTACGCGAGTTTTATTTCGAGAGAAGTTCAAAAGAAATATTCGTTCGCGAATGAAAGGCGACAAACAACTATTAAATTCATGGAACAAAGACGGATCATTTTTGGTAAAACAACCAACCAATCAAATTTTTGTTATATCACTCAATCAAGACTAGATCAGTAACTTTTTTTTACATTCTGCGTGCGATGCAACTTCAAAATGATAGAGGCGATAAAAATTAAACTAAATTTATGAACTGTGAACGTATCTCGGTGTAAGAAAGATAATTTGAGTTCCTCTCGTGATATGCAAAAAGTTTCTGTAATCCACGAGACCTTGCAGGCGCAATTTTTAATTATGACAAATAAGGACACGGCATACATAAAATGACGAAGTTCTACACTTTCGCATAAATAATTCATACAATCAATGTTTTATTAATAAGTTTATCCTTCTTTCTGTGCGACTCTGAGTGTGCACCTACCCGAGATTGAATGCATTATTACCGCGATTACGGCAAAATAAAGTATCTTTTCGGTTTTTAATGTATGCACACGTACGTGTGTTTAGCATATTAATTCCCTGGCACAAGGTTGGTGCAGAATACGATCACTCTGTAATTAGAGAGCTGTTTTTGCCCTTAATAAGGAGGTAAATATGAGTATGTAAATACGAGAGATGAAATTATGTTCAGTTCAGTTGGAGTAGAACACGTTACACGTTAATGCATCAGATATATTAACGCAGAATCATAAGTAAAACTAAAAGTATAAAACTTAATAATCAACATCTTAATAACGTCTACTTTAATTACGTAACAAAAAAGTATCGTCTGCATACTGCAGGGTAACAGATATACGAATGATAAACAAGATTGGCCCCAAGACTGATCCTTGAGGAAATCTCGTAAAGTAATAGTTCTACAAGCGACCATTTGAATGTCGGTATTTATAAATTCACAAGACATAGCAGATTGTTGTAATATAATAATCATATAAAAACTATGTTCCCTGTTCTGTAAAGATATTTTTTTTCAAATTAGTTCTAAATGCAGATAAAGACACGGAGTTTTCAAGATTAATGTTATAAAGGGCGGGTACAGAGCTTGCACATAAAGAAGTTGTATGTCGAGAAATTGTAAAGTTTGAAGTATTGCAATTATAAGTGGAACATCTTGGTGTTATAAATTCAAGTAGATATGGTGAGGTATTGGACCTTGTGGGCCATCCAAGTTAAATGGTATTAAAAAGATTGTACTAGCAGGTACAAGGTAGTTTCCAATTACAAGTTTAGTTAATGTAAAGCCTTGTGTTACTATATCGTTCTCGGTTCACTTCGCTCCAGAGCACTCTTGCACCCATCTTGCTTTAATTTCTTGTAATAACAGGGGATGGAGACACCTGCGAGTGCTCTAGAGCAGTAAATTGAAAACGCTATTAATTTATTAATGTCTGACCTAAATCTCAATTCTCGATCCAGTATCACATTCAAGTTTTTAACATCTGTCTTAAAGTTAACTTTTTTAAGTTGTTTACATATGTTTATATCGCCTGTGGCGCTCTGTCGATCTTTAGATGGACCAAAAATGATTTATATTCAAACAGTGCGACCTTACAAAGAAAAGTCTTGCTTCTACATCCAAAGTCTCCTGAAAATTGGCTGCGTCAATTAAGTACAGAAGAGGACCAAGTATAGATCACTGGGAACACCTAAGATAACTGTCCCATTCTTTTGCGATCTTTTGGATAAGAGATGTATTAGTAAAATTTAAAGCAGTTTCTAGACTGGTCCGGAATAGTCAAAATCAGTTGTCCGTCAAAGTTTTCACAGTTCTATCAAGTGTACAACTTTGATGAAAATATGCTTTTTACGGTTGTGAACGAATCAACAAGTGCTGTTGGAATAAACGTAAAAATCACTGTCGAAACCGCCATAATGTACATGTTGATGGGATCAAAACTTTTTGAAAAGTCTGTCGCTTTAAATATGCCAATTTTTAATAGAGCCGATGCAGAGGATAGAATGATATTAGACACAAAAGGTTAAACAAAGAGAAATAGAGCCACTTGGAGTAAAAAAAAAAACGTTTAATTTATTGGCCGAGCAACTTCAAGACTCATTTGCCAGTTTGTAAATAAATAAATAAATAATAAATAAATTCACTAAGCTGGGTCTTATCACAGACATTCATGGTTCAGGCCGGATTCGAATCCACACGGACACACCGACATACCGACAAGCGGTTATTACAGAAAAACAAAAGCAAGGGAAAATTGAAACGGTCTTGGAAGGAACTCAGATGAATAACAAGAGAATTGGGGTTTGCAGCTCGAGAAGAGGGTTTGAAAATAAACTGAATACATGGAAATTAAAAGGAAGGAGTTCTATTAGCAACCAAGAGGAATTTCTATAGAATCAGGAGAAAAACAAGAACTAAAGTTAAAGAAAATAAAAGATTTTAGTTGCAAGCAAATTAGCAAAAGTAGTAAAAGGAGACGTGCTGCAATCTTCTTCTGGCTTCCGGTCGACGTTTCGTCCTTTCTTGCAAAAGTTCTTCCTCGGAGCTGTCGTTGTCGATCTTCGTCTTCGACGATGCCTATCAACTCTTAAGTAGCAATCTTACGGCATGTGCAGAACATTCCCTAACCAATTTAATTAAATCCTTATCCATGATGTCTCACGATATCCAAAAAGAACATTGATTTCTCATGCCTTCAGAATCCCAGAAATTCAAAACCCGACGTACAATTACGACCCATAGTTATGTTCATCAATTCACCAAACTACAAGCTCTCCAAGTACTTGGCACATACCTTCAAACTCCTCGCAGGTGAACATGAATTTTCCATCCCCAATTCATAGTATTTCGTCAAAAAAATGTTTATGAAAAGTCGGCAAAGAAAAACATAAGCACCAGCAGCCCCATTTGCAAGAAATGAAAACTCGAAACACATAAGCACGAGGCAAGAAAACAGGAAGCCAGAAGAAGATGGACAACGGCCACGGAAGCCTTCAAGATTATACAAAAATTGCGCTTTTACAAGTCATTTACTCCCGCTAATGATTACGTATGGTTGGTATGAAAATGCAATTATTTGGGAGCAGAGAAGTTTTGGTGGAGGAAAGAAGGGGACACCTGAAGTGAATTTAAAGAACTATAAAAGGTACCAGTATTCATATTAATAGTTCGTAAGCGTTCAGAGAATGAGATATTGTAGCAAAGAAGAACATACCTGAGCAAGATCTAGACGCAGCGATAGCTTTTTTTGGATGTGGAGAAAACCTTTGATAGGATATCGAGACATAGAGTGTAGGACATGTTGGAAAGAAACAAAGTAGGCAAGGAACTAGCAAATGCCATAAAAGATATATACAGGCAGAAATAAAGTCAAATGGAGGAATATTGAATTCATTCACAGCAAGGACTAAGGCAAGGCAGTTGTCTCAGCTCCACATTATTTATAATGATGATAATGAAATAATTAAGGAAGCCGCTCCAAAAGTGGAAAAATTGCATGTAGGATACTGGAGTTTGTCTAGAATAGAAGTCCCAGAATGTGCTTTCGCAGACGATCTAGCGATTTTTGCGACTAACGAAATAGATCTATAAGGGAACCTGAATATCAGGAGCGAGTTGCTAAGTAAAAGGAACCTGAAGATTAACGAAGAGAAAACTAAGATAATTCTGATATCCAACAGGAGCCGAAATATGGATATAAAAATAAATGGAAATAGGGTAGAACAAGTAGAATTTTACAAAAAAGAGGAAATCATGACAATGAAATAAATGAAAGGATCAAAGCCGCAATAAAAGTGTATGGAGGTCTAAGTAGAAGCTTTATTAGTGAAAGGGAGGTGTCACACAAAACGAAGATCGAATCAATTTATAGGCCGGTACTGACGCCTGGCGCCGAGACGTGGGTATTAACCAAGGCACAAAAAAATAGAATCCAAGTAGTGCATATGAAATATCTGAGAAGAGTAAAGGGAGTGTCAAGACATGATAAAATCAGAAACGAAGTAATCAGAAGCGAGTTGAGATTGAAGTCAGTGTTTGAGATTGTATAACGAAGTCAGTTTCAGTGACTGGGGCATCTGATCAGGATGGAGCAAAGTAGGCAAGTCAGAAAAGAGTGGGAAGCAAGAACTGTGCCATCGATCGATCGATAAGTCAAAGATCTTTTATGCAACTATCTTTTTCTAACTATCTCGAAAAAGCCTTGCGGCTTTTATCATGTCACGTCATTTCGTCGTACCTATATTTTTTTAATTCAGATTTATACAGTAAAAAAAATGATCTGCACGTGCGAAGCCTGGATCCTAACGAGAAAAAAGCTATATCAGAGAAGAGAATTCCTGGAGAAATTTTTGATGAGCTGAAAGAAGGAGAAACATGAAAACTAGATCAAATACCCAATTTAATAAGCGGAACAGTAAATCAGCAATCACTCAATGTAATTACAAGGGAAGATTCTTATATTATCTACGAGGGGTCGTTTTTATATTCTCGGACTAGGTAGTTTTCAATATAAATGCAATTTTTAATTATATTGTTTTTTAATTGCATATGCCTTAGCAACACGTTTGACAATTTACAAAACAATTGCAGCAGTATTAGTTCTAATATCTGTCAGACTGTGTTATCATGTATCAAAATGAACAAATTCGAATATCAAGCAGTGATAAAATTCCTAACAAAACAAGGAAAAGCTCCAAATGTAATTCGTGAAGAAATGTTGGCTGTATACGGGGATGATTGTCCTTCCAAGTCGAAGAACAAAAATCGATGCTATGGCATATTAAGGGCTCCAGCCCTCCCAAGAAGTTTAAAGTCGCCCCTTGTGCAGGAAGAATAATGGCAACTGTTTTTTGGGATTTCCAAGGAATTTTAATGATTGACTATCTGAATAAGGGAAGTATGGTAACAGGAGAATATTATGCAAGCTTAATACATCGCCTCAGAGATTCTGTTAAGGTGAAAAGGCGCAGAAAACTGACGCAAGGTGTCCTCTTGCTCCACGACAATGCACCACCCCACAAGTCAAGACTTTCAAAAGCTGTTGTTGCTGAATGTGGATTCGTAGAAATTGACCATCCACCTTACAGTCCAGATCTAGCCCCTTTGACTACTTTTTGTTTCCAAATCTCAAAAAAAAAACACTAAGGGGAACAAAATTTAGGGACTATGACGAACTTATAGCCATTTTGCGGACAAACCAAATGAATATTTTTATAATGGATTAAAGATTTATTGAAACGATGTAATACTTGTATTCAAAAGCAAGGGGCCTATATTGAAAAACAAATTCTTCTTGCTGTTCTAATCTTTTCTTTTCATGCCTAGTCCGGGAATATAAAAACGACCCCTCGTATATTGGCTATGAAGAAAACAAGTGACAATCGCAACGTGAAGAAAGTAAGTGACATTTGAAAATTTGGCTGTCAAGTAGCTGTGATATTTTGATGCCTACTGACCAAGTTTGGTTCAAATTCACAGACTTTTGTTGCCTTTACAAAGCCCTGCCTACAAAAAATGAGTGAAATTCAGCGATCAAGTTCTTAACGTAGGAAGGATCATATTCATCTGGAGACGATTACATTAATCATCCCCGGATAAATATCCTTGGATCTATTTCCTTCCTTATTTAAGAATTTGATCATGCTTCGACATTTTTCTATACAGGGAACACGCACCGTCATACGGTAAAATTTTGGTCTAAGCAATTTCGATGGGGTAGGGGGAATCATTTCAAGATGAACCAAGATACAAAAGGCCTGTTGAAGCAAGAACCCTCGAAAACATCAAGAAAGTTGAAGAATTGGGTCTTAGCTGATCGAAGATTAAGGATTTCAATGATTGCCGCTGAAGTAAGCTACAGTATTAAATATTTAGGAATAAAGAAATAAGGTACCATCACGTTGGAATTCCAAATTGTTTACTCTGGAACAAAAATTGTATCAGCAAGAAATTGTGAGGAAAACGTGGGGGCTTTGGGTGACGACAAACACTTTTTTTCTAAAAATAAAACAGGTGTTGAGACATGGGTGTATTATTGGAGGGCACTGTCAAAATAATAATCCATGCAGTGATTTCACAAGGGATCTCCTTTGCCAAAAAAGGCAAGAACGCAGACAGGAAAACTGATGGCGACGCGACGCCGACGCGGCGGTGTTTTGGGTTACAGAAGAAATCTTACTAAATACATCAAAAAGGTTCTACGGTAACAGGACAAGAATTAGAAAATTGAAAACTGGCATGCAGCAAGAAGGCCCCAGAATTGCGATCAAAAAATTATGCTACTTCATGACAATTATTGCGAAGTCCACAAAGTCTCCGTGAAATAATAAACGAGTACGGGTTTATAGCCCGAACTTGGCACCAAGTAATTAGTATCTCTTTTCTAAATTAGAAAAGCATTTGCGCAGACAGTGTTTTTCTTCGGATGAATCCCTGAAAGAAGTGGTGGAGGAGTTTTTGAAGACTTACCGAAAGGATTTTTTTGGAAGGTATAGCCTTATTAGAAAAAAAAAATGGAATAAGTTTGTGACCATATGTTGAAAAATGAAATATTATATTTCTTCTAACTCTTTTCCTTCATCGTTAGGTAGTTAATTTAAAAATCTCCTCTTGTACAATAATTGATTGAGCACTTCATAAAATTGATATAAATGTCCAAGTTTCCTCTACGTTTGACAACTTCTTCAGAAACTATGAAACGTAAAGCTGGATTATCTAACTTGGAGTGTTTGTGACAGCTTCTTCTTACATCAATTGTAATTACAAATTTGTTCATTTGACAAGTATCCACAAAAGAACACAGCAATATGTAATAAATAATTCAAATTCAGTTACTATACCCTGTATACTTATTTGATCTTGCAATCAGGTAAAATATTAGTTGGAATTTAAGATACATATAAAAACGAACATGAGCACAGCATCTACCAAGATAATAAAGTAAATGAATCTTATAGCCTTTGATATTATATCTACTTAGCAAGTTCCCCTGCATTTTACATGCTACTTAAATGCATCTAAATGAAGTCGTTACACACCTAGGTCTATCAGTTATAGGCAGGCGAGAAATTAAGAAATTCCTCTTCGGTTTCCCAGATTGCAATCGGTCGTCGAAGAAATTAGCAGCAAACCAATCCTGCGGTAATCGTTAAGTGTATTAAACATTAAATAATATGCGTCCGCATCCACTACCAGTAATGAGGATTTTGTATTTATGATCCGCGAGATATTTACGCCTTACAGTTGTCTTGAGTATTAATCTCGTCGTGGCTTTATAATAACCCGCGGTTATTTGCATTTTAAGGTTTAAGCGGAATTTATCGGCGCTAAATATCTTGGATGTGATTCGACGATATTGCTCAGTTATTTATTGATTTCATTCGAGAGGGATTTTCTCACGAAATTAATTCTTCAACATGGAAGCTCTTCCAGAAAACAAATCCAACTCGTTTGTCTTTTATTTTTACGTAAACCACCCTTGCTCCAACTTCACTCTATCCCGGCATCTTGAAAAAAAATCAGTCTAGCTTAAGTTAGTAGAAATGGTTTTGCTGCAGAGTGCCTTCTGATTGCTAACAGCTTTTTCATATTTCCTTTTTTTTTCGTTTTACCTTCATCAGCCTTTTCATTCCTATAAAAACCAGTGCGGCTCTTATACAAATAGACAAAAGACGGATAATTAACCGTATTACTTTGGCGTTTCTTTTTCATTCTGTCGGTCTTTTGATTTTCTCCCACTCCTGCATGAAAATCGTTCTTTCGTTTTTTATTCATCTTCTTACGTTTCCGCGTTGTTTATGTTTCAGTTCTTTTTTGTTTATGACTTTTTTCATAGTTTATTGTTCTTTGAGTTTTCTTTGATTTTATATCATCCGATTAATTTTTGTCATATTATTTGTGCTTACTGTGTTTTTCGTTACTCTTTTGCAAAACTACGCTGGGCAAATCGTCGTTTTTTTATTTTTCAACTTATTCTTCATGTGTTTTCTTTTGTTTTTGACGGCTTCAACAATTTCCTTTTCTTTTACTGCTGGAGAGCCGTATTTTGTGTGTGTTCATCTCAATTTTTTTAAATTTCATTATTGAGTTTTGTTTTGTTTATTTGTGTTGATTTCATTTATCGCTTTCAATCAACTATTTTAACAAAATCGGAACTATTTAATTTTTTTAAATTTATATTTAATAACGTCAATGCGTTTTGTCCTCTTCTAGGTCAGTAGTTTTTTTTTACAATAAGTATAAGTAAATATTCTTGAGTGACAGAAATAACGACATATCTAATTAGTTTCTAACATGTTTTAGAGAAATACTAAGGCCTTAATATCAATTTAAAAGGTCCAAATACTATGTGTTAACATATTAAAGTTATTTAGGAAAACGAAAGTATTAATTTTCGAGTTTAAACTGAATTATGGGAAGGCGCGACGTAAACATCACACGCCGCGCGCCATTAAAACGCGCTTAAATTCCACAATTAACTTTTCCTTCAGCTGTTACAATAATCGCAGCCGTTAAAGCCTCTCGCCTTTCGTAAAGCGCTCCTCGCCCTGCATATCACTTTTTTCCAGCAGCTTTCTTTTGATCGCGTCATAATCACACGAGTATTTAAACGAAGCCTCCTCATTTTACCATAACGCGGTTACTAAATTTATCGTCGTTCCTCGTATATTCTGGGGCAGCAGATGTTGGCCATTTTTACTCAATGTCAGGCAACGCTTTTCATCAAATCAAATTCTCACTTTATTTTCAACAGGCAAAAATTGTTTTGACCAACATATTCGAATTTATATAGGTTGTTCATTTTAAATCGTGACGTCTGAAGGTTTTGGAATAGGCAACCCGTCGGTTAAATCCGAAGCAATCTCGCATTTTAATTTAATGTACTGAATATGTAGAAGCAGAATGGGTTGCCTACTTTCTAAACACACGATTTAAAATGGACAGCGTATATGAATTGCTGTGTTCATATATTTTGTTGAAATTGAAGCTGATTGATTACTATATTACTACGTGTTCAGAGGTATTATAATTTATTGATCGATTGATGCTTAGTCAATATATGCTCGTCAGGTGTGCAATACATCCTGCTTATGAAGCGTTTATTCAAAATATATGTACAAATATATGTTTAACATCGAAACAGCACTAATACAGTTCAACAAATTTCCAAACCAGAAGGAATCTTTATTAAATACTCAAATGTGCGTTCCATTAGATGGTTCATCTTTTATTATTATCACTGTTTATAAATAAATAATAATTACAAATTTTTCCTGTGGGGCAACATATTGCTATACAATAGGTAACGAATGTAACTGGAAGAATGACTTCTTCCTAGTTTTAAAACAATCTCCGCGATTTTTCTAGAATTTGTAGGAACTTTCTGGATCTCCAAAACACATGAAGTACGCGACTTCAAAAAGTATACGTGTATTTTCATTTCTTATGACATAAAAACCCCATATATTCTATATTGTTTTCATTTACTGTTCATTTAGACATCGAAAATAGAAATAAAGAAATTAAAAAAACAGTTTTTCAAAATTAAAAAATTTTTCTCTAGTGTAATGAGTTAATATCGAAAAAAAGAAAACAGTTTTTTTTTAATGTAGATTAGAGTAGCCTTAACCCTAGACTTTTCTTTTTTGACCCTGTAGGTCTACTCCTTAACTTGTTCGTTTCAAAAGGTATTACATGGTCTTGTTTTCTCACAAACTTCGAAATAATAACTTGCACATTTAAGGACAAACAGCGAAAGCGAACCCAACGCGTTTTTAAACGCAGTAATAAAGGATTTTTGTATCAAAGTGTGAAGTAAAATATTTGTTTTAACGCTAGTTTTACAGCGGCGTTAAATAAAACAGTAAATACGTCAACAATAGTGAGGGGATAATACAAAAAATAAACACAATGAAATTTAAATCCCCTCTCGAGCGCACGGGCATAAAACAACGGTAGGGCAAAAAAAAGCGCCCCCTGCACGCTCTTGCATACAGTATGGTGCGCCGTAATCCTGCGTCGGCATAGGCTTAGCAAAAGCGGATTGTAGTTGGCTTTGGCAGGCACAAGCCACTGAGATCCACTGTCATGTGGCACAATTAATTTGCCGTCAATCCGATCACAGCTTGTTCAAACGGCTAATCCGTGTTTATGTCACTATGGCAAAGTTTTACATGACAAACGTTAGATGTTTAATTAGCGTTTGTGCTCCGTTCGTTTAATGAACCGAGATTTATGCGTAAGTCCTTTTCGGACGGGATCTTTTCTGCGCGAGTTATTTCCTTGACGGTACATACGTCAATGATGTGAATCATTAAAAATTTTAAATTGGCCCTCTCGCAATTGCATTTCAGGTATTTCATTTATTTATATCACATTCGAAATAAATTCAGTGATGCAGCTTGCTCGATTTGCTCCATAAACATTAAGTCAAGCGTTTTACTTTTTCTACTCCAATGCAAGTGCATGTGCATACAAAGCAATAACACAGAATTTATGTACCAGACGTACATTTAAAATGTCTATATAAGATTGTATACTTTTGTTTTTAAATATTTGGAATTTTTTTTAGTTTCTCTATTTTAACATTTATTTGTTAGTATTTGATTTTTAATGACAGGATGTTTTGAATTCGCCGCCACACTAAATTGTTATTAGGGGAAAATGGGGTAAGTGTGCGCACGGGGTATCTGTACGCACCCATTCATCTCAATAAGTAATAGACTTACAAGAAATTACTGCTCATGAAATCTTTGTTATCCACCCACAACTCTAATTTTTGAAAGCCCTAATAGTATATGCTTTACCAATCAAGTTCGATATTTAAAGAACGCATTGCGCATTGAAAAATTCTTTTTTACAATTTTGTGATAATAACAATAAAATAATGTAGGTACGGGGGAACTGTGCGCATTGTGAAGGTGTAAGTGTGCGCGCGAAAAATTTATATTTATGCAAAAGTAACTGAAATCCAGAAGAAGACACATACCTCCACAGATGTGAGGAGTTGCTACTTAAAACTGAACAATGGTTCATGTGTAATCTCTGCTCTAGATGGTTGCATACATGCTACGGTTGGAACTAGGAGTGCGCGATATCATATTTTCAATACCGGTTATCGATAACTTAAAAATATCGATATTTATTGATACACCGTTATTATCGCTATATCGTTAATATCGAGAATATCGATATCCGAAATGGAAATATCGTATTTTCAAAGAATCTTATTTTTGTTGCATCACCCATGCTTTTTTATAACAAAATATGCATATAGTAAGTCTAGAAATATTTTATTTCAACATATTTTCAATGTCAATACCTAAAAAGAGAAATATTCTACTGCGCTGTTACCCCACACCCGCGTACAATTGGATGTGTGGGGTATCTGTGCACAGGAGCACTGTCATGAATTTTATTTTTTATTGTCCGTATTTTTTCCCTTTAAGATGTCTACGCTTTGAAATTTGTTCCGCAAATATCTGGAGCATTGTGTAAATAAAAATGATGGCATTATCTTTATTATATTTTATATTCTGGGGGTCTGAAGCAAAAGTGTGCACAGTCACCTCAGTCTCCCCTACGTTGGCAACACACTGTTTTGTCACTTTTGTCATTTTTCTTCTGATATGAGAATAGTAAAAGAAAAGTAAAAGGATCAAAAATGCGCCTGCCAAAATACGTGTCGACTTAACAATAAGCGTTTGATTTTAAGATCGCAGCGCTACCGTGGATAAACCTGAACCTCTGTAAGCTACACGGAATTTTTGTAATGCACGTATTTAAGTGCGTACTAATACAAATACGCAAGTTGATTTAATATGAATGTCACATATAACACAATTCTGATACATCATACACTCAGGATCGACGCCAAAACACGATTTGTTGTGTAGCATACAAGGGTTTGTTTAGTTGACACGTGGCGAACGCTTAGCTGCAAACTCCAATAGGTAATCAAAATGTGTTCATCGTCGCCACATTTAAAACGTGAAATATATTAGATGGCGCCAAACTCAAAGAATCCTCTTTCATTAAAAATCACGCTGTATTTTGTATTGAAGTCCGATCAATCTATTTGCCTTTACGTGAAATTCTAAGCTCTCTTCCTAGAAAGAGAGGAGTTAAAGAAGCTTGTACAAATCTGAACAAAACGTTTGATGTTCTTTTTAATTTCTTGCACAAAAGTCCTTGAATAGTTGATCAAGGTGTTTTGCAGAAGAAATTAAAAAGAATGGATTTTAGGGGTTGTTACTACGTTGAGAAAATTACCTTATAGTTTCTCAAAAAATCAAAATTAAATTTAATATTTTAACAAAAAAAAATTTAAACTTAATAAATTACGCAATAGTCTTGCTAAAAAATGAAAACTCTGTTCCTATAATTTTTTAAAATAATTAATAAATTACATATTTTAGCAATATATTCAACAGCTTATCTCTTTGATCAAAAAGATTCATTGATTAACTATGTAGGTACAGTCGCGAGTAATAAAAATGATCGTCAGTGTCATTCCTTGACACAGTGAAATGGTTGTAATTCTCACAACCTTTGCGCAACATAACTATCAATCTAATATCTAAGCACACCTGACAAGAAAAAAAGAAAAAGAAAACACAGTTAATTACTTTGTTAATATCACATTTGTGATATTAACAAAGTAATTAACTGTATTAACAAAGTAATTAACTGTGTTTTCTTTTTGTTATAATGGAATATCACGGCGGAACGTGTTAATTATTAGAAAAAAAGAAAAGATTTTTAATTAGTGGCGATTCCTTCAAATTTTTGAATGATATTAATGACTAATTGTTTTGTTTTCCACTGTACGTTTACATCTTTTAATAATCGGGTGATTTTTAAAATTTTTTACCAACTCTTGCCTTGGAATTTGGACGACATGTCTTAGCTTTACTGTAAAACAGCATCAAGGAGTGAGTACAATGACGTACTTTTCACTTAAGCTAAAACATGCCGTCCAGATTTCATGGTAAGAGTTGATAAAAAAAATTTAAAAATCACTCGGTATAACACGTCATTGACAAAACTGTTTATTTATCTGTCACCACCATTACTGTTATCTTGCTTATTTTATCATTTTTGTCCTCTGCCTATTTTTTCTATTCAAACGAGAATCCACCATTTCGTGGACAACAGGATTTAATAAATAATAAAAAAAAACAAAAGAATATTAATGATTCTCATAGGGTAGTGTGATTAAAAATTCAAAGATTAACAGAAAATGAAAGAGAACCGAAAATCTGAAAAACATAATAACAAAAAAAAAAGAAAAAAGAAAAAAATAAAGCTTCCCCAGTGGTAAATTCTTCATCGATCAAAGGACTAACATAAATTCTACCAAGCCTCAACATGAAAAAAAAATACTTATGTAATTCGGTAAGAAGAAGAAACAAAAAGAATTGACACAAACATCAACGAAACAGGACAGAAATCATTGAGCAGATCGACGATTTTCATCCGACGGAGAAAGATTGAATGAAATACCTATAAATGTAGTAAATGCGAAAAATTAAGTCGACAGAAAAAAACAAAAGAAAATTGAAACAAACACAATAAATTATCGACGATTTTCCGACGAAGTGCTAAAAAATGAAAAAAAAACTTACATTTGATTTGTTTTATTTATTTTCCTGTATTTTATTTTGAACTATTGACGTTTTATCGGATTTTCTTTTGTTCTCTGTCAGTCTTATAATTTTCAGATCTTACAGAAGCAACATCGAACTTTTTCGTTTATTTTTTTGGACATAAAATGTTATTTATTTTAATTTTTTTGTTCTTTTTTCTTGTTTTTTTGTAATTACATATTTCATTAGGGCTTTTTACTGCTTTCTTTTCTTTGTGTCAATCTCGTGATTTTTAAATTCTCCGTCAATCGTCAATCTTCATTATTTGTTTCTCTTATTTTCTTACAGTTTCCGATTATTTTACCGTCGATTTTTCATTTGTCTTGTTTGTATACCTTATTTTGTACTTATATTGTATTTGAGTTTTCTTTATTATTCTTGGATGCATTCTATTCTTAGTAGGCTGGTTTTAACAAAGACCGACAATTTTTTTGTTTGTTTTTATTAAATATCAACTTTTGTTCAAATATTTTGACAGTTGCAGCCGCGTAAAGAGAAAGAAAGGTAGAACGAGCATCCTCTAAGAGTCACAAAGATTACAACAATTCCGATACCACGTGGTTTGGGACAAATTCGAAAGTATGTAACTGCATTTAATATTTAAGTTTAAAACGCATTTTTGTAGATCAAATATGCATTTCATGGGATAATGAACTAAATTATATGTATAAATTAAAAACATTTTAAAAATAAGAAATTATTGCAGAAAAAGTTAAAGAATATTGAAATGTAAGTAGATAATACACACAACTCTTGATATATCACAATAAATAACTTAAAATCCAGAAAATAATATCAAAATAAAATCACAATTTAAATACTGCCGCGCTAAAATACGCAGCCAACCTAGCTATATCGGCGTTAGCTTTCTATCTCTTATGTTCATCGCAGTACCTCTCACTCTTGTGCTACCCAATCATCAAATCTTGTTAATATTTAATGAAAACAAAAGAAAATTGTCGGCTTTTGTTGAAACTAGCCTACTAAGAAAAGAATGCAACAAAAATAATAAAAAAGGCGTTTTATTCTATTAACTGTAAGAAATAAACCCAACAAAGTATATATTTTTAAAAACAGAAAAAAATCTCTGTTTAATGATGACATTGCCTACTATGATTTCCATTTAAAAAATATAACTTTATGTGATAACTCGAGAATTTAATTAAATATCAAAAAACCACTGAATTGTATTCCAAAAAGTGTCCTATTAATGTCAAAACAGTTTTTTAATATCTACAAAAATAAACGAGATATGACTGATTGACGAAGTCAACTCGAAAACAAAAGAAGATTTTTTTATACTATTGACTTTATCTCTAAAAAAGAGATCGAGACTTGGCCACTAGTTTTTTTTTCTTATATCTCTTCTATCTTCTTATATCTCTTATAGTTACAGAGATGCCCATAAGAAACATCGAAATTGATCCAGTCTGTACAATTTGTTTCACTTCTTTTTTGTTTCTTTTGTTGAAAGATTTTTTTCTTATTATATTGTTCTTTATTTAGATTTTCTTTGGTTTCTTAGTATTGAATTAATTTCTATTATTATACTTATTGCAGTCTTCCTGTGTTCTTCGTTCTTTTGCTTTCGACGTTTTTTACCGCCGGAAAATCTTCAGTTTTTCATTTGTTTTTCTGTCCACCTAATTTTTTACATTTGACTGTTTTTTATTTGAGTTTTCTTTTGTTTCTCTGTTTGTCGACTTAAGTTTCCGTAACACAATTGGCGCTTTGCAAGATTTCTACTTTTATTTTACGTTTATTTCTGTAATTTTCTCGCATTTTTCACGTTGTCTGTGTCAATTCTTTTGTTCCTCTTGTTTATCATGTTGTTTTTTATATTTCAGTGACATTCCTTATAGATTCTTCTTTTATTTTTTTGTTCGCCTTTTCGTATTTCGTCGTTTCTTATTTCAGTTCTCTTTGGTTTCTCATCGTTGAATTAATTTTTCGTATTTCATCTATACTTTCCGCTAGCTGTGTTTTTCGTTTAATTTCGTCTTTTGTTTTTTTAATACTAAGCTGTCGACGTTTTTTTTAAATTTTTTTATTCGCTTTGTTAATCTGGTTAAAAAAGGGCGTTTGGAGTTAGTGGAGGCCCCCAAGGTAGTATATTAGGCCCCACACTTTTTTCACTGTTTATCGTCAACCTTCCTAAAAATTTGACGTGCGATTGCAATATTCACCAGTATACAGACGATGTTCAGATCTACATCAGTGAAACTCCGGAAAATATCAATTTAATACTTGAAAAGATCAACTACAATTTGGAACTTCTATCTGCGTGGTCCGAATCCAATGGTCTTCGAATAAATCCGAATAAAACAGTAGCGATGTTGATTGACACAAAGTCAAAACTAGCTAAAACGGAACATTTGCAGAACAGGTGACACTGTTTTAAATGACACAGTGATGTGGATTGTAGACAGTGTGAAAAATTTAGATGTAACTATCGATCAAGAATTAACAATCAAAAAAAAACATGTGACGATTAAATTAATGTAGTGCATCATATTTCTTCAAGTTTAAAGTCCTATACAGACATAAACGTACTCTTCCTTCAAGAACTAAGTGGAATTTTCTACATTTGGTTATTTTCCCAATTTCGAGTACTGCAGTGCTGTATATTACAATTTCTTAACTAAAAACTTAAAAAATCGGTTACAGGTGCTCTAAAACAATTGCCTTAGGTTCACCTACGATTTAAATTATAAAGAACATTTACTACAATGATCTGAATTTGTTAAAACCTGAGGGCAGATTTGCTGTGCCGGTGTGCCTCCATGTTAGCGACTTTAACCGTACACCTCACACCTATGCTGACTTAATGTACCTGATGAGGGCATAACTGCCGAAACTGGTTGTCCTATTAATAAAAATTTCGGAGTAAAACAGATATATTTTTTCAACCCATTTTCAAGTATTCACCACGAAACATCATGGAGAAACGAAACACAAATTTAAAAATTATTCAACATCGATGATAATATTAAATATTGGATAGCCCCAATCGGAAGTCAGTAGTGGAATTTTCATCGTTGGGGGCGCTTAACCCGTTTTACAACTGGTAATTGGTGATCAACATTACTCGATTGTTTTTTTTTTGCTGATAAATACAGAAGGCTGTACGTATTAATTAAATTTGAATATTTCGAAATATGATAAATTTTTGATTTGATTTAAAAAAATGGTGTTTGCTGGAAGGAATTCAAGGCGTCCAGGCTTTACACAATGAAAAGTATCTCACATAAAACAGAAGGCCATGATTTTAGAGAAAACAAATACAAGGCGGGTCTAAGGTAAAAGAAAACAATCCGAGTGGGCGATACAGCTACTTGACGATGCGGCCGGGAGATAGCGCTAGATACAATAAATTCCATCCTGACAGTCGTATAAGCCCACTATTCACTGCCTCCTATCATATGGCGGAGGTTCACTTACTTCTCAGAAAAAATGAATAAAAATAAAAATAGAAATTACGTGCAGAGTAAGAAAACAAAAAAATAAAATAAAATAAAAAATCAGTGCCACGGCCGGATAAATGATTTTCGTTTGAAATATGGGATGATATTACGACGGGTATGTCACGTCATAAAAGCGATAATAAAATCCGTCAGTGAAGAATTAAATTACAACCAGCACCGGTAATTTAATAGCAATTAATGTTGTATTAGGTTCATTTATGTTATAAATTAACGGACATGTTTTTAATGCGATATTCCGAGGCTATTAAGTTCAATAACTTATTGTCGTTTTATTGATTTTTTTTTCTTTTTGACTTTTAAACGCTTCAGGACTTTTTGACTTTAATAGTATATACTCTTCACTCGCAGGTAACTTGCTTGGAACGAAAAACACAGAATGTTAAGATTTTTTTTTTAATATACAGAATGTTACATTAAAAGTAGCAAAGTTCTTCGAAGCTATCCCAAATTGAAAAGTAAATCATAGTAATATAATATAATAAATAATATAATAATAATAATATAATAAATATAATTTATATATAATATAAATCATAGTAATCATTAAATGACTTAAGTGAAATAATATAAACAAAAAAAATAAATCGAAATAAAAAAATGCTTACAAAATAGTTACAAACAAGCAATTCATTAGGTACAACGTCGAGGAGAAAACTGAATCAACATTTTTAGAATGAATCGAAGTGGAGAGATCAAAAGGTTTTAAAAATATCGTCACCGTCAGTCGGTAGCCGCCCCCCGTTTTTGTTCTAATGTTATTCTCGAATAATTTTAATTAGGTTAGATACGAGAACATCGGCTCGCATTCTTTCGGTTCCGAAACATCTCTCGCTAAATAATATATAACCAGAGCGTAGTGGAGCTTTTACAAATACAAGCCCTGACTAGACCCGATCCATATATTGGCCTCTATATCGACAGCCGATGACAGCTGCGCTATAACCGTAAATTACATAGAGACATCTATAAACTCCGTCCGGCGAGTCAACTTGTATAGAATAGCGCACGTACGGACGACTCTCTACACCTTTTTGGAAACACTGCGCGCTACAACAGGTGCAATTTACATACATTATGAAGCACTTTTCAGAATACGCGTTTGCTACCGATAATGCGACTGTTTTATACTGCTGCGTGGGATTATTTACACACATTACACAAAACGAAATACTCGCCGTACCCATACAGCACGATAAATAATTCTTGATGAGTGAAGTCGAAAATACTTTAAAGTCGACTGTAGAATGCTAAAAAAAAATGTAATTGCTTATTTTCTTATTTGTATCTGCATCATCTAGATTGTGACACTACTTTCCGTATCATCTAATCAACTTATAAAGTCAAATTATTATAACATTGATATGAGTAGGTAATATAAAAAAGTAAGAAGAAAAAGTACACATCTTTTATGGTTGCCTAAATTACGCGTGTGCCATTCATAAAGTTCACAATATGTGAAAACTTTTTTATTATTTGATTTTTTAGAAAGAGTTCGTGCATGAACCAAAACCACATCTATTTGTTAATTTGGCGGGAAATTTTAGAAATCGAAATTCTCAAAAACGAAAAATTGCAGTAGTTCACAAAATACTGAACTTTTTCCTGTTGAATTGATGGCAGAATGGAAACCAATGAACTAAATTCTGTGTCTAAACGAAGGCGTTTTTTAAATTGATCTGCCTACCCATTTGTGCTAAGTACTTTGACGAAATTTCGTATGAGGTCGTTTGTGTTCAGAGACGTGGCGAAACCCTAAGTAGCGCCTCACCCTCTTTTAAAAAATGCACAAATTTATCAAACTTCTTCAAATTACAATTTCCCAAAAATACATAAATATACTGGGTATCCACCGATTGTAGCATCTAAAATACTCGTCATACCTAGGCAAAAAAAAAAAACTGTGTCTTTGCGTTATTAAGTTTTTTTTTTAATGTTGAACCTTTGTCTGTTTTTCCTTTTATATTTTGCTTTGATCTTCTATCTTGTCCATCTATCTACCTTTGCCACTACAACATAGTGGCACAGTTCCTCTTTTACTTCGCATCTCCATCAACATCTTCGCGGATTCCATTGCAATCAAAACCGACTTGCAATAAATTTTAAAATTTGTTATTACTCTGTCATCTTATACCTATTTAATATTGCTTCATTTATTCATAATATTTTTATTTTATACCTTTCTATTTCCCTGGTGTTTTGTTTTAGATTTAGGGTTCTCACGTTGCATGTTGCTCTTTTCTCATATTTGTAACTTTAAATTTATTGAAAAGTTTAAATCGCGACATCCTGTAATCATCTGTTGACCTAACATTGCATTAGAATTGACAAATTGTAGCTAGTTCGCTACTTAATAAGTCATCCCATACAAGGCGGCCAAGCGTGCTGGCAAAGCATATTGAAAGTTAAAAAAAAATTGTTGCAAGTCGGTTTTGATTGCAGTGGATTCCTCGAGCATCGATATGACAGAAGCATACCTATCTGTACAGCTGTTTCGCCCCAATTTATTACATCGCATTTGCGACTAACCTCGAACAGGTCGGTTTGGTTTGCAGTGGAATTCTCAAGTGCGCTTCTGCTGACGAGGCCCTCAATAGGGCCGAAGCAGCTGAAGAGAGGTTGCTCGAAGAATCGACTGCAATCAAAAATGACTTGCAATAGTTTTTTAAAATTTATTGTCCTTTTTCTTTGCCAGGTTTATTCTTCCATGTTCCTCGTTGTTATACTCCACTGGTTTTTTGTCTCCGCTTCTTCCAGTTTAACCTTATTTTACTCTATTTCCATTTCACATCATTTCATTTTACCGTATCCGTATACCGTCTTTTTTCTAAGTCTCTTTTGTATCTCTCATTCGTCTGGAGTGAGGTCATAATCTATGAATACAGTTTTGGATCTTACATGGCGTAATTTGTTCTTATTTTTTAAAACAACAAATTTATTTAATTTGGTTATATGCATTTTATCGTTTAATTTAAAAGCGTTTTTTGTTACTTCAACCCAATCCAATTCATTGGGCGCCCCTCTTTCGCTACCGCCCGTGACAAGTGCTACCTTCGCCACGTCTTAATTATGTTTTGCAGTTTTTACGATTTTTTTCTAGTACATCCAGCAGTGATAAAGTTTCTAACTAAAGAGTAAAATGTACCCAAAGTTATTGCTGAAAGAATGTCCTAATGACGGCCCATCTTATTTCAAGTGAAATTTTGATGTAAACAATTTCCATGGCCCGCGACTCAATTCAGGCAGGATGACTCCAGACCATTGAGACCAATTCTCGTAAGAACTAAAGAAGCCATCGGTTTCGTTGAAGATTTGTTTCTGTCATATCGACGAATGAAGGTCTCAGTGGTTACTAAAGCTGGAGTAACCGAAACTACAGCTTACAAGATTGTTTAGGGAGATTTAGGGATGAAAAAGAGATCCCCAAACAGAAACTGGTAAGGAAAGATCATTTGACCGCTTTAGAGAGCGATGAGAATTATCTATCGCAAATAGTCACAGGCGACGAGGCTTGCGTGTTCTATTAGGATTCTCCAACGAGTCGATGTAATGGGTTCATATGGGCTCTCCACCTCCAAAGAAAGCGAAAAGTTGTCTTCTAGAAAGTTGATGGCAACCAGTTTTTGGAACTGCGAAGGTATTCTACTTGTTGAGTACATGAAAAAGAGGACCCACAATTAATGGAGAGATTTACAGAAAGACGATCCAAAGTTTGAAACAGGTCATTAGAGAAAAACGTCTGAATTCATTGCCTTGCACGATAACTGCAGAGTCCAGAGTGCAAGCCACCATAGAAAACTGTGGATGTACACCCTATAGCCCTGATGTAGAACCCTCCGACTTTGTTGAAGCGTCTGAAGAAAGACCTTAGGGGCCGAAAATTGTTCTCAGATGATGACAGGACCCGGATTTTAGGTGGTTAAAGACTTGAAAATAGCGGCCTAAAAAGTCTCTTAAAATTCAGAAAATAGTCCTTTAAAATTTTGAAAATAGGCGTTTAAAATGACGATTGAGACACTTTTAGATTTTTTCATCAAGTAAATTGTTATAAATTTTTGAATTGAATTTTTTAAAGACTAATAATAAGGATAATTTTAGGAAAAATATTTGAAGAAAAAACACTTCAAATCAAGCTCCAAAACGCGTGGCTTTCATAAAATCAGTAACATGGAAATTTACAATATTTCTAAAATATCAAAACAATACATTATTATATTGCCAAGCGTATTTTTGCTAACAAAAGCATTTGCTTATTAAACAAGAAATAAACGGTAAAAAAAGTATTTTTATTTAAAAGTGCAATGTAGCAAAATAGTATATTAAAACACAAGTTACAGAAGGCAGTCTTTTAAGCACGAGTCCGAAATTCCGAGTGATGGAACGGACGAGTGCTTGAAAGACTGCCTTCTGTAACGAGTATTTTATACTATTTTGCCCCTTTTTTATAGAAAAAAGCGATATTTTAAAATTTAGCGATGGTTGGTGACATTTATTTAACATCATTTAAGTAGGCAGTGGGAAATTCAATTTTAAATGCAAAGTAAAAAAATGCAAATGCTCAACAGTATGGATTTCAGCAAACTAACCTGCCCAGCTGTTCCACTGGATCATAGTCTGATTGCGCCTCGCTGCCTCGCATAATAAAACTACTGTTGAAGCCAGGGTTGGAAAGTTTAAAACAAACTGTTTAAACATTGTGTTTAAAACATGTTTAAAACACCCTTTGTTTAAAACAAGGGGTTTGTTTTTAATTGGGTTTTAAACATGTTTTTAAACATGTTTTTTTTTTACTTGATGTTTTAAATTCATTTTTGTGGTTTTAAGCGTAGAAGAAACACTTCTGAGGTAAGTGTTTTGTATTATTGATACATATCATATGTACTTAATAATAAAAAATTAGTTGTCTTATTAAGGGCCAGTTTGATAATGGGATTTAAAAGAGACTTTAAAATTAAAGTCACATTCGTGTAAACATCTTTCAGCATTTATTATTTCATTATTATTGTAAATTAGATGTACAGTATATAAATATACTTGGTGGTCTAATAATCAAAATAAATAACTATAAAATTATTAACAATACATAAAATTTGCTTTTAGAAAGTTACATCTTAACTTTTACTTTCCTTTCACATTTGCTATTAATTTTATCAAATTTATTTGATTTAAATTATTTCATTCTTGAATTGTTCTAGGAAAAAAGAAAATTTATGAATATTTGTTTTCGAAAATGGTATTTTATATGTAAATTTATGATATTTTCTACTTGAATCATTTACTTTTTATTTAGTTATTATTCATTCCATTATATTTTGAAACATAATATGTCGTTTGCATTAATTAAATATCAGATCAACATAAACAAATTTAGGCAGCCTGTAGAATATTGCCTGTAGCTAATGGCAATATGAGTTCGAATATTTGTATTTTGTATTTTTATTGTCGCAATAACACAATCAAGTGTTTTACAAAAGTCAGATATACAAATAAGTGCAACTAATTGAGAAAGTGGTAGGGGTGACCATAAGAAAAAACATGCGTGTGTTTCAAAAATTCTGAAAATTTGTCAGTAGAATAAATGCATCATCTTTTAAAAACGACATTAATTTCATTTTAAATGTTTTGTAAGGCCACCGTTTTACTATTATTGGTAATTGAATATAGAGTTTGGTCCGTTTTTCGATTTGCTTAATCTGAAAAATTGAGGACGTTTTTGAAACGTTATGCAGGGAGTCCCATAAATAAGGGGCCGTACGGTAGCAATGGATAGGTGACCATATACAATAACTTTTTTTCTTCTAATAAAATTACGAAAATAGCACATTCGCTTACCTATGACGTATAGAGTTTATAAGCAAAACGGGACCGTATTCCGATCGTAATTTCTTTGAAAAATTTCCCAAAAAAATTATCGAAGCAGACCACTTTCGTTTACATTCGCGGACTGTATATGCACCATTGTGTTAGTCCTCATATTATGGCCCCTTATTTACGGGACACCCTGCATAAAGAACATACCTTAGAACAGGGTTGGAAAGTTTAAAACAAACTGTTTAAAACATTGTGTTTAAAACATGTTTAAAACACCCAATTTTAAACATGTTTTTTTTACTTGATGTTTTAAATTGATTTTTGTGGTTTTAAGCGTAGAAGAAACACTTCTGATGTAAGTGTTTTGTATTATTGATACATACATATAATATGTATTTAATAATAAAAAATTAGTTGTCTTATTAAGGGCCAGTTTGATAATGGGACTTAAAAGAGACCTTAAAATTAAAGTCACATTCGTGTAAACATTTTTCAGCATTTATTATTTAATTATTATTGTAAATTAGATGTACAGTATATAAATATACTTGGTGGTCTAATAATAATAATAAATAACTATAAAATTATTAACAATACATAAAATTTGCTTTTAGAAAGTTACATCTTAACTTTTACTTTCTTTCCACATTTCCTATTAATTTTATCAAATTTATTTCATTTAAATTATTTCATTCCTGAATTGTCCTAGGAAAAAAATTTTATGAATATTTGTTTTCGAAAATGGTATTTTATATGTAAATTTATGATATGTTCTAGTACTTGAATCATTTACTTTTTATTTATTTATTGTTCATTCCATTATATTTTGAAACATAATATGTCGTTTGCATTTATTAAATATCAACAGATCAGCATAAAAACATTTAGGCAGCCTGTAGAAAATTGCCTGCAGCAAATGGCAATATGAGTTCGAATATTTGTATTTTGTATTTTTATTGTCGCAATAACACAATCAATTTTGTTTTACAAAAGTCAGATATAGAAATAAGTACAACTAATTGAGAAAGTAGTAGGGTGACCATAAGAAAAAACATGCGTGTGTTTCAAAAATTCTGAAAATTCATCAGTAGAATAGAATGCATCATCTTTTAAAAACGACATTAATTTCATTTTAAATGTTTTGTAAGACCACTGCTTTACTATTATTGTAATTGAATATAGAGTTTGGTCCGTTTCTCGATTTGCTTAACCTGAAAAATTGAGGACGTTGTTGAAACGTTATACCTTAGAACGTCTATTTAGTTTACTTTTCTTTTTTTTCTATTTATTTTAGCATTTAATTTTGTATATTCTAAATTAAATTATCCATTAGAAGTAGAAAACGCTGGTAAACTAGTTACAATTTTCAAGGACGTAAATAAGAAATAAAAAATAAAATTTCAATTAGAAATTGCATATGTACAAAACATTTTTAGACGAAAATTAAAAGCCTACAACTGTTTTCTACTTTTTTCTATTTTCAACCCTAAAAACTGCAAAATGAATCTCTAGAATTTTTATCGTAGATATTTTTAAACTTTTATCATTTCGCAATACAACTAATAACTACTTTTTCCTTTTTACTATGTAATTTAGGTTGTGAGAGTATTTGAAGCAATTAAAATAGTGTAATAAATTTAAACAAAATATTTGTTTTAATTTTAAACAGTTTTTTTTTGTTTAAAACATGATTAATTTAAAGTCAATTTTAAACATGTTTTAAACAAAAAAAACTGTTTAAAATCAAATAAAACAAATGTTTTGTTTTTTTTAAAAAAAACAGTTTTTTTCCAACCCTGCCTTAGAACGTCTATTTAGTGCATTTAATTTTGTATATTCTAAATTAAAATATCATTAGAAGTAGAAAAGCTGGTAAACTAGTTACAATTTTCAAGGACGTAAATAAGAAATAAAACATGCAATTGAAATTAGAAATTGCATGTGTAGAAAACATTTTTAGACGAAAATTGAAAGCCCACAACTGTTTTCTACTTTTTTCTATTTTCAACCCTAAAAACTGCAAAATGAATCTCTAGAATTTTTATCGTAAATATTTTTAAACTCTCATCATTTCGCAATACAACTAATAACTACTTTTTCCTTTTTACTATGTAATTTAGGTTGTGAGAGTATTTGAAGCAATTAAAAAAGTGTAATAAATTTAAACAAAATATTTGTTTTATTTAATTTTAAACAGTTTTTTTTTTGGTTTAAAACATGATTAATTTTAAGTCAATTTTAAACATGTTTTAAACAAAACAAAACTGTTTAAAATCAAATAAAACAAATGTTTTTTTAAACAGTTTTTTTCCAACCCTGGTTGAAGGTAATAATGTACCCCACAAAATTATTGTATCAAATCAGAACATACCAGGCATTAGTATAAATTCTAAAGACACATCCAATGTAATCGTTAACGTTTATAATAATTGCACATTTCATGGTGGTGATCGTTTAAATTAAATAAAAGTTCTTGATATCGTTTGACATTTGATGTTTATTTCTTACTTGGAATTAGTACTACCAACATTAAATAAATTAATTACACCAATGCCATTAACGCACTCAAATTTTCTTTTAAAGCACTCGTTTGGGTGCGTTAATAGCTCTGTTACCAACGCAAAATAGAAAAACGTGTTTTTGGATACGATATTTCTCTTCTGTAAAGAGCAATAAAGTGATATTGGTTGTGTTTTTCTCAATAAATACAATTCAAAGAATGAGACTGTATTTATTTCTTAAGGATTTTTCATGTCTTCCTTTTTTTAAATTCACATAAGAAAAAATTCCAAAAAGATTTTCATCATAATTTTTGTAAAATATTGTTTTTAGACACTAGGTTTTCTTACACTTAATTTTATCTGATTGCATCAATTCTACAAGAAAAAGTTTGATAATTTGATAACTACTGCAATTTTTCGTTTTTAAAAATTTCAACTTTTCAACTTTCCCGCCAAATTTTACTTTGTGAACTAAATGTGGTTGTGTCGTTTCTTGTCTTGATTGTCACACGAATTAATACCAGTAAATTTTTGTCACAATAGTGAATAATAAAAATGTTACCAAACACGTACGAGGAGTACTACTTGAACGCGTGATCAAGTCACTTTTGCTTGAAGAAGATTAATTCCAAAGTTAGATTGTACATACCAAACTCTCTCTGTAAGTGAGCAGGTTATAACATTCTAGATTCGCAATTCTAGAGCACTTTCGAAGTAAAGTATTTTTCATAAGAGAAAAGCTAAGCGTCATAAATAAAACACGTCTAGCGTTGCATAATCAGACATAAAAAGCATAATTCCATTCTTCTTTCTTAGTCACCGTTGACAAAAAATTAACACTGAAATATTTTTCGGTTGTAACTTCGGCGATTAATGACGCAGAGCTCTTCTCTTATGAAAAATACTTCATCTCCGTCTTCTATTATTATATGGGATTAAAACAAGATGAAAATACCCTGAGAGTAGCGAATCGAAAACTTTATTAGATAACAACACACTCACTTTCAACCACATTAATCACGGTCGATTCTTTTTTGGTGTGCGTGATTATCCTCTCACTTATTTTGTTGTACTTGAATTACGACAAAATATAAAAATCAATGTAATCTCCATGCAATATCATAATAATAACGATAAATAATACCTCTAATAGAACCGTCTTTACCTCTTGTTCTCCAATCATCTTCTAAACTCAGTTTTTCTTGTAGACATCAATTGGTGGACCAATCAGAAGACCACGATTATATTTCCAGTTCAATTTGTTGGTGTAATTATAACTTATTATGCTTATTATTATTAAGTAAAGGAAATAATGAAATTAAAAATATCGGTGGCGGAGGCTAAGGCCCGGTATTTCAGTTACAGTTTAACTTTAATCTTCAATTTATTTCCATAGGAACAATTGTTTTTATAATTGTTACTATGGGAATAAAGTGAAGATTAAAGATAAAGTGTGATTGAAATACCTGGCCTAAGAGAATAAGATGGTCTGGCCCCATCCAAAATAGGGAAGAAGTTGTATTATCAAAAAACTATTGAGCGCTCTAGAAGACGAAGAAGGGGATACGATATTGCAAAGAAAAGGCAAACAACAGCAGACTGGAAAGAATTATTTAATATACAGGCCTGCAAACACCGTTTGGTTCTCACAGAGCAGCCTCCGTAACAGTCAAGGCAACTGTGAAAATGCATTTTACGTTTGAGAGCAGCGAATCGAAAACTTTATTAGATAACAACACACTCACTTTCAAAAATAGCATAGTCATTGGCATAAATCACTTAGCTTTCAAGAAATCCCCGCAACAAATGACAACATTTGTAAACAAATTTCCCGTTTAGGCTTTTTTTAGGGGTTAAAAGCAAATTAGGCGCTTAAAGTCCATTTTAGGCATTTTAGGCGAAATTAAATTGCGCTTAAATTTACATCAGAAACATGTGCATACAAGTTTTATTCATGTGCCTAAAAAAATAAAAATAATCCATTTTTCCTAAGGCCAATATTACATGTGAAATAAGTACGCTGCAGCACAACTATTTTTCGACTTGTAATACGTGTCGTGAAAGCAAATAGCAACAATACCGCTGCCTCATAAGCTAACACGCACGAGATGGCAGTCGATGCGGACAAAACGTGTCATCGCAAACACGCAAAATGTTGATTGCATATTCTGTATAGCTGTTTCGGCCCTAATTGGAGCCTCATCAGCAGAACAGTAGCTCAAGAACTCCACTGCAACCCCGACGACCAACAAGATATACGCACAGTTAGCGCGAGCTCGGGGGCTCCATTGCGATCCTGCCGACTCGCAACCAACATTTTGCTAATATCACACTATAAAAGATGTTTGACAAAAATCTTTTATAAAAGATATTTCATAAAAATATGGCAGTGTAATAGGCAATCTTTTATAAAATATTTCTATTTTTATAAAATATTTTATAAAAGATTGCCTATTACACTGTCATATAGTATAATATTGGCCTAAGGTCAACATTACACTATAAAAGATATTTTATAAAAAAATATGACAGCGTAATAGGGTATTTTATAAAATATTTCTATTATTGTAAAATATTTTATAAAAGATTGCCCATTACACTGTCATATTTTTTATAAAATATCTTTTATAAAAGATCTTTGTCAAAGATTTTTTATAGTGTAATATTGGCCTAAGATTCGGGCTCTAATGATAAGTTGAAAGTCGCTGTAGTGTAGCTTTTGAAGCGCAAACAAAAGACCTTGGATGGAATGAAACGCTGGACTATCAATCACAAGTTAACTCTAACTTTCACTTTGTTCCTATAGTAACAACTACGAAGACAGATGTTGTTATGACATTTAACTGAAGGTTAAAATTAACTTGTGATTGATAAAACGTGCCTAAGTGTATTAGTGTAGACGCTGTAGTGTATAAGTGTAGAGCTAGGCAAAAAAATAAAATAAAATAAAATCGTATAAAAATTATGGCTGAAAATCTCCTTTTTATGGTTTTAATATACTATCAAGAGTCCTTATAGCATATTCATCGATATATACGTATTTAGAAAAACATTACCAAAGACAAACTATCTTATCTTTTTTGTTGTAAGAGCTTTGATACTCCTGACAAAAATTGTGAATATATTTACATTCTGAACAATTTTGTTAATTTAACTGAGTTAATAATTTGTTATTGTTACAGCCTTGTTGCTATTTTATCTTGGAACAGAAATTTTGAAACAGTTTGCATGATGCTGTGGATAACGAAGGAAGTATATGAAATTATACGTATCAAGGAAAGGTGTATTACAGTGCTCTAGTAGTTAAGGCAGCTTGCGCATCGCATATCACCACACTCTGTTTTATTTTGGATGGGGCCAAACCATCTTATTCTCTTAGGCCAGGTATTTCAATCACAGTTTATCTTTAATCTTCACTTTATTCCCATAGTAACAATTATAAAAATAATTGTTCCTATGGAAATAAATTGAAGATTAAAGTTAAACTGTAACTGAAATATCGGGCCGTAGCCTCCGCCACCGATATTTTTAATTTCATTATTTCCTTTACTTAATAATAATAAGCATAATAAGTTATAATTACACCAACAAATTGAACTGGAAATATAATCGTGGTCTTCTGATTGGTCCACCAATTGATGTCTACAAGAAAAACTGAGTTTAGAAGATGATTGGAGAACAAGCGGTAAAGACGGTTCTATTCGAGGTATTATTTACCGTTATTATTGTGATATTGCATGGAGATTACATTGATTTTTATATTTTGTCGTAATTCAAGTACAACAAAATAAGCGAGAGGATAATCACGCACACCAAAAAAGAATCGACCGTGATTAATGTGGGTTCTCTGGGTCTGTATAACAACAGTTTTGTATTAACGACTACCTTGACTACTACTAAAATAACAACAACTATAATCGCTTTACCAATTACGCTGCCTGAATCACAATAAGGAATAAGAAGAAGGAAAATGATTTGAAAATGGGGAAAAGCATCCCAATGACTATATCTAACTGGATGCGGCGAATGCTGCGTTTTTGAATTAAAAGAAAATCACCCAATTAGGCTAAAAGAGTTTCGAAATCTCATCGGTAATCCAATAGTGCTTGTGCAAAAAATCTACATTTTCAGTATCCCCATTTCCCTCTCCCCTATTGGCTGTTATATTTCCTTTGGTTACGTCTTGTTGAGTAGTGCCTTTATAAATTGTATTTTATTATCTCCCGAATTTAATTCCTTTCACAGAATCAGTTTAATATCTCCTTTCCTTTCTATGTAAAATATTACTTACATGAAAAAGGAAACTATGTGTTAGATTGTTATAATATGTAGATATTTACGTTCAGTTGAGTTAAACTGAACACAACTTGTGAGCATTAGACAGTATATAAACTTTTCCCATTGATAAACATCAACAATTATCCCATTTATCGCAGGTATCATCAACCAGTATGCAAAAGAAGGCGTTTGAATAATAAACGCCGGCGTTTTATCGTTAAGCCCGCAGATAAATAAACGTGTGCACGTTCCGCATCCCATTGAAATGTGGTCACCAACCGCAATGCTCACCACGCGCTATGGGAATCTCGTTTTCCACACCACCGCATCGAGGACCCTTCGGACCTCTGGCAACACAAAAACGCTTTCCACATTTCCGACAGCCTTTGTTTGATTTTAAACAAACTAACCCCGACCATTAACTTTATTTGTTGATTGTCCCGTGAAATACGCACCTACTTCAGATTATTGCCATTGTAAAGTTTACAACTCCGTAAAAGATTATGTAGGTGTTAAATCGGCTCGATGGTTTCGGAGATTAAACGATGTGCCGAAAAACTATTTCGAACTATAAACGCATTCGAAAGCCAAATAAAACACTTTACCTCACCTAATACTTAAAATTGGATCCTAACCCCAGATACCATTGATTATGTATTATTTTTGGTGTTTTTACATTTTAGAGATAAATTAAAGCTTACCTAAATTGGCAGTCATAGCTTCAAGGTCTTTGGGCTTTCGTTTCCGCGGCCTTCCCTTTTGTCTGGGCGTCGAGGGTGCTCCGTTGAAGAAAGGAACTTTAGCGACGGGTTCGCCGGACGTCGGAGGCGGCAGGGGATTATGGTGGTGGAAGTCGGGGCTCGGGAATGGGGGCGGGTACATGCCGGGGAACATCGCGGGATGCGGTTCGGAAAGAGCCATTTCGAAATGCAACCGACATAAAACTGCTCCGTCGCGCATGCCGAAATGGTCGCCTTTCGTCAGAGGGGAATTGCAAATCGCGCACGAGAAGCAGTGGACGTGGAACACTAACTCCCTTGCCCTCATCACCAATTCCGAAGACAGGATCGTTGCCTGACATCTCGCGCAGCGCTTCATGCCGAATAATCTGAAAGAGAAAAGTTATTGTTCAATAAGTTAAAAAAATCAAGATTTTTGACTTAATGAAACATGCGAGTTCGTAATCCTTCATAATGGCAAAAAGTGACCACATTTAACTAACTTTGGGACCTTCATTTGGCCTTAACTGTCGATGCGATTTAGATAAGATGCCAACCTCATTACTTGTCGACTAAAATTAAATTTAAAATACACTTCCTTAATCAGTGGTTGCCGCAAAAATGTTTGTTTTGATTCCATTTGCTTTAAGGACTTTAAAAACGATGTTCCTCTGAACAAATAGACTTTTGTATGTTAGGGGATGCATTCTGGAAGTAGAGGGATTGTGAGCTCGACCACTCTCAAAGACTTCTTAACTAACAATCAGCACATGACGAAATACTCTCTTGGGCATAATTTATTTCTTCTGAAGAATCAAAATTCTATTGGACGAGGAAGTTCATCCTGGGCAACACTGAACTAAACTAGGATAAAGCGATCATCTGATTATTATCAATCAACTTATGGCCAGGTATTTTCAAAATGATTTTCCCAAGCACCATACCACTCCTTCTAAATTGGCAGAATTCTATAAAATGAGGGGATGCAATCCTGGATAACGCTGAGAAAAAGGTAGCGAGATCATCTAGTAGACTATCTTCAAGAATCTCCTGGTTATAAATCAACACATAGCGTAAAAGCCCCAAAATGATCCTCTCTAGACCCATACCAATTCTTTTAAATATACAAAATTTTACAGAATGAATTAAATAAATTAATAAATTTCTATGAAAGGAAGGGCTGTTATGACGGAAATGCTAAAAGTTAGAGCGATGGTCTCTACTAGTCTATCTTCAAGAACCTCATGGTTATCAATCAATATATGACACAAAACCTCCAGAATTCTACAGAATGAGGAGATGCCACTCCGGATGACGCCAAAAAGTTAGAATGTTCGTTTCCTGGACTTATCTTCAAAAATTTTCTGGTTATTTCATCAATACATACCATAATATCCCTAAAATGATTCTCCTGAGAATCATACCACTTTTTCTGATTAAATAAAATTGCTTTAGGATGATGCTGAGAAGCTAAAGCGATCGAATACTAGGCTATCTTGAAGAACCTCCTGGTTATCAATCAACACAGTGCAAAACTGCCAAAATGACTCCCCCTAGACCTATACCACTTCATCCAAATAAACAGAATTTTACAAAAGGGGGGGATACCACTCCGGATGAGGCCAAAAAATTAGAACGTTCGTTACCTTTAAGAATCTTCTGGTTATTTCATCAATACATAGCGCAATATCCCCGAAAAGGATTCTCCCAAGAACTATACCACTTCTTCTAAATAAACAAAAACTATATGAATGAGAATGAGGGGGTGCTATCTTAAATGAAGGTAAAGCGATCGTCCACTCGACTATCTTCAAGTAACTCCTAGTTATCAATCAACACATGGCGCAAACCTCCAAAAATGTCTAGCCCTAAACCCATACACATTCTAAATAAAGAGGATTTTACAGAATGAGGCCACACCGGATGACGAAAAAAATTAGAACGTTCGTTTACTTCAGGAATGTTTTAGTTACTTCGTCAACACGAAGCGCAATATCCTCAAAAGGATTCTCCCAAGGAGAATAAACAGAAACTATGTAGAATGAGGGGGTGCTATCTTCAATGACGCTAAACAGCTAAAGCTAGTCTACTAGACTGTTTTCATGAATTTCCTGGTGATCGATCAAAACATGGCTAAAATGACTTTCTCCAGACCTATTCAACTTTTTCCAAATGATGGAATTTTACAGAAAGAGGAAATGTCACTCTGGATAAGTTAAGGTTTCCCAAACCTATCTTCAAGAATCGGTTTGGTTCTTTCATCAACGCATAAAATAGGCATAAAATGACTCTACAAAAAAAAACTTACCCCATTCTTCGCTTAATAAACAGAATTTTATGAAATGAGTAAGTGCCACCTGAATAGTGCTAGAAAGTTAGAGCGTTGTCTGATTTTATTATCAATCAAATTGACTTTCCTAAGGACCACATACGATTAAACTATTGAAGATATTGTCTGCAGTTGTCACTGAAAGGACAAGATGAAGTCCAAATGTCAGCAACTTTCAAGACAGTATTGAAAAGTATTGAAAGTATTATAAGTGACGTAAACACGAGCCAGACAAATATGCAATGGATCAGTTAAATAACTAAGTATTATTTTGGGCGCAAAGCTATGCTGGAAAGCCATCGTCAAAAAAAGAAGAGAAAAACAGAAAAGAAATTTAATTAATTAATTAAATTATAGAAAGTTGTGCTGGCTTATTGGAAGAGATTTCTCTATGTCAATCTACAGCAAAGTACTTCCGCAGCAATTCTCAAACCAATATGAATGTTGTTGGGCATATAGCTTTGGGGGTTATGCTAAACAAATATAGCCAAATCATTCAACGCTTTCAAAATAAAATACTCAGGAATATTGTCGAAGCTTAGAAATTATAACCTCTATCGAGACCTGGAATTGGACACAATTTTTAATTAAATTTACCAAAAGTCATACAAATTGATAGCATGTGAAGGTTGAAGACTTCCAGCTTCCTCGACAACACAGGAAGACACAAGAGCACCAAGACCTTTGAGTCAGTAAAATGATAGTAGTGTCAGAGATACAAAATCCTTCGTTAATATTTAGGTTAGAACATAATTACTCATTGTCGTTTCAAGACCAAATTGTACCCTTTTATGGATATTTTCTTTAAAAAAATCACAGTGGACCGGTTATGTATTAATGTTTCCTTATGCAACTGCACGTAGATGATTCATTTGGACAGCTCTACGTCTACATCATAAGACTATTTTATCCGCTCTTTAATTATGATCAGTATTTGTGTCTGCCATCCAGTTCCACCTACGTACGTAAAAGTTCTTAATCCATTCTTCGAAGTACACACACAAATGCGTTCGATCATGCGTTATACGACGAGTGTGCTCCGACTAAACCGCAACAATAGCTCCCGAAGTGGATTATTCGATTGTACGGTCCTCGGGATGCAACTTGCTGCTACTCTTGAGCTGGTTCCCGCATCAGAAGGGCCGCTGAATGCGCGCAGCGGAGCATATGTTACCATATTATTCTCGTGTACGGAACGTTAGGGGGTCGCTATTATTCCGTCGCAAAACAAAGCGCTCGCGTTCACTGCGCCATATATTTTGCATGGAAGGTAAGGTATTAAAACCGTTTGGCCATTTACAAATTCTTCGAATCGGATGTAAATCAAGTCTAGAAGGAGGTTCTAAGTTGAAACCCAAGTAAACAATAAAAAAACGTCATTGTTTAATAGTAACAGTAATGATGATATTATATTGTTACGGATACACTTGGGGGGATTCGAATTGGGGGTTACATTCCTTTCGGAAAAGGACCACTCGTCTAAATTAAGGTATGAAAAGTTTTACATCAATCAAGATCGTCAATAAAAGCCTTGCTTTTTAAATATGTGAAATGAAATATGTTATACTTATTGTACCGACGGTTTTATCGTTACTCACCGACGAAAGACAAAACATGCACGTTTCTGAGGTAGGTAATAAGGGTTTCATATGGGTTTCTCTTATATTCCGCTTTCCGAAGGCCATCAGATAAGGTACGAGGAACGTACAAAAACTTTCATGATGAAAATTGGTCATAGAAGTTTTGTACGTACCTCGTACCCTGTCTCATGGCATTCAACAAATAAGGATAAGGGACATTTTTGTTGTGACTCCAGTTTATTACAGAAATGTTGTACATACTTCGTACCGTCTTTGATGGCTTTCGGGATGTTGAGGAGGCAAAAATAAAACGCCTCTACTTTTTAACACCTTTTATTGATTCAAGTCCACCAAAAAGTTTTGTACTTACCTCGTACACTGTTTGATGGCATTTGGAAGGTCGGGAAGCAATTCGTCATAAAAATGTTGTACATAGTTCGAACCCTCTCTGATGACTTTGGGCAGCTTCGGAGGACAAAAATGAAAAGCGTCTCTACTTTTAATCCTCCCTAATCGTGACTACAGTGTGTTGCACATGCTTTATACCCTCTCTGAGAGCTTTTCGGAAATCGTTGTATGTACATATCTCATATCATCTGTAATGTCTTTCACAAAATTAGGGGTAGAAGGGTACTACCATGACTGGGACTTGTCAATCTCAGTTTTACACTTACTAGTTTTGCCCTCTGGCTACAACTGAATTATAGACTTCGTACTTATTTTGTTTATGTCATTTTCCACTTTCCTTAAACATTTCGTTTCTTTCATCCTCCTGGCCAAAACAATTTCTCAAAATATTTTGTTCACCTCCTTACTTGTTCTTCCTCCTCGACAGAGTAATATGTTTGGAATGACTCTCCTTAAAGAGACTATTTCGAAAAGTTCCTCCATTTCTTTGGTTCTTCCGTATTCATAGTGGTTTTTATATATTTTCCTCTGTTTGTCTTTTCTGCAACTTTCATGTTTCCATCATCTTTTGGTTTGCGCATCAATTTACACCACATTTTTGGTCTGCAAAACCTTTTCAAATGAATTAAGCTTCCATCTAGGCATAGCGAAATATTTTTAAAATGACTTCATAAAGGCTTCTTTCTTCCCGTCATCTTTTTGCTTCTTCCGTATTCTTAATGATCATATCCATACCTTTTCCTTTGTTTGTGTTTTAAGTAACTTTCGTCCATATGTCCTTATGCCAGTAGTACTTTCTTTCCATTTTGATAAGTTTATGTCGTTCTCAATCTTACACTCGGCTACTTATTAGCCTTCCCGTTTGACTTCTACTTGCCACCAAAAACTAACACATGAGTCGCGTTCGTGGAAATATATAAAAGAGAATTTAAAAAGACGTGTACAGGAGGCATCATCAAATGGTTTGTGGCTGAGTATATTGTAAATATCATAATCTGTACAAAAAATTTTTAGACCATTCATGTGTGACGTATATATGAGGTATCATCAAATGATTTGCTTCATGCAAAAAGGGTCCTTATGCCATTTTTGACGTTTTGAGAAAATTGAAAAGAAAACATTTTATCTCTTGGTGATTTTGAGATTTTTCAATGATTTTTTTTTCTGAGAGTTCGTCAAGATAGCGTGTATCAAAAACGCCATTGCATTTGGTTCTAGACTTCATAGTTTCAACAATATAAATCAGAAAAGTTGTTGGACTAACAGCCCCTTTTGAACGAATCGGCTGGGTTGCGTTCAAAAATGAATACCCCGATGTGAGGTGTGACCCGGCGAGGTGTTGTGACGTTTCAAAGTGGAGTGCACACCGTATATGAACGCTTGGTGCGCATGTGGTGTGTCATGTGAGGATAAGTTACAGTTAAATGTACATATTATCAGTCATCACTGTCAGTGATTTTAGTATTTAACGGTTAATAAAATATTTTGATTACTTAACAGAATTTACAGCGGATTTAATAATAAGAAATTAGCTAATCACAACTGATTTTCGCACGCTTGCTTCACATTGCGCATGACGGTAAATTTTTCCCCTGTCGCGACCGAGGAACGAGGAGTGCGCCCGAATCTTTTTTTGATCGCTTAGGGAATTTCCTTTAATTCATTTTTGAACGCTTGAGGTTCGCCTAGGTATCACTCTTACCCCGGGTGCGCCATTTTTGAACGCACTCCTGTGGTGGATTAAAAAGATGCTCAAAGTAATGTTAAATTGAAAACTTCACTTGATTTCGATAGAAGTCCACAAGCTCAACGTTAGAGTGAAAACAGTCGAATAACGCAACAAGTTGATAAGAGAGACGAAATCCAACAACGGGAGTAGTGGGAGGCTTCATGTGGTAAGAGTTCATCCAGAAAACGACCTTAGTCCTTGAATAAGGCTTCTTCTCGCATGAAACGAAAAATCAACACGCCGTTCTCTAGCCCGAAGAATGTGCAGATTGGATTCCTTCTTGCATAAAACGTTGAAACCAACACACAAAACCTAAAATTCTCACTCATCTTATTTTTCCCCGAAATGACGCTAAGGACCTTTTTCGCATGAAGCATTTCAAATGGTTTGTAAATGAGTAAAAAATTAGTAAATTGTAAACACAATAATCTGGACAAAACTTTTTTAGACCATTCATGGTTCCATCTTCTTCTGTTTTGTCCATCGTTTTCTCACTGTTACACCATTATTTAAATTGAATTTTGGTCTTCCTTCTTTTTCGCTCGACTACAGTGGCATAATCTGTAATTACAAAACCTTCTCAAATCAATCGAGTTTTCCCCTTCTTCAAAAGTTTTCTTTATCGATCAGTGCATAGCTAAATATATTCAAAATTACTTTCCCGACGACTAATGATTAGGGTTGCGAATTCAACTTCAAAGTTGAGGAAAATTACAGCGATAAAAAAAGATTGGAGGCTTAATGGCAGGTGTGAAGATCTATCTGGGTCAAATCCACATTCAAATGGGGACCTTCTTTTCTTGGCCAAAGAAGGGTTTGTTTTTGAAAGGATGGTTGGGATTATTATTATTGCAAGTGTAATTGTGAAGAATGCTAGTGCTCTATTTCCTCTAAAGAATAAGAATCCTAAAGGATAAGGGATAGAACGATCGTCTGTTAGACGACAATCTCACACTATTATTCCAAGGGAGTCTTGGTCTTCCTTGTCTTTAGCTTCAGTACAGTTAAATCTGCACAACACTTTTTAGACCACTTTCTTCTGTTTTGTCTAAGTATCGCTGTTTCACAACATTATTACGAATGAGTCTTATCTTCCTTCCTTTCGCTTCAGTCCTACGTATGCAAAACTTTTTCAGATCATTCAGGCTTCCACCTGCTTCTGATTCGCCAATATTTTCTCTATATATCGCTCATTTTACACCATTATTTAGAATGGATTTTCGTACGCCTGCTTTCTCGTTTGAGTCCAGTTCGTCTTCATGTCTACCTTTACCAATTTTCTCATCCTAATCTTCTCCTTTCCTCATGGTAACTGGTCCGCATCTCTTGCTTCCGAAGTCTCTAAAGGTGCTTTCTCAATGGTATTACATTGACCGAAATCTTCATCTCTGTAAAAAGGTTAGAAAACGTTTCATTTTTAACTGAAACTCTTGGTCATCTTGTTTTTCTACTTTTTCTTTTGGTTCATCAACGTTTTCAGTCAGAAGTCTTCTTCTGCACTTCATCACAGTTATCATCCACTAAACTAATCCTGGAAACCTACAACATTTCGTCGGTGAAACTTCAATCTAGTCATTTCAAAATTTCGCCAAGAACATTTTAAAGTCGTGTTATCTCAAAGCCATGGATAGTCACTGCAAAACGTGTAGGGCAAACCCATGTGCCAGATATTCATTTCGTATAAGGCAGAGCTGACGAAAAGGATGTTGAATGTTTTTGCCTTGATGAAGAAGCACGACTATTATCTCAAAGTCTTAGCCCCCTCTTGATTCGTTCGAATTTAAGAATTCATTTTTGTCACATGCCCATATTCATAGTACTATCTCATTTTTTAACGGAAGATAAGTGCTGCTAACACCAACCAACTAAACCCAAACACAATTTTCAAATTATTTCCGGAAACAAGTCGACAACAAAGTAGAATCAATCTTGATGTTGTTTAATAATAAACACGTCGAGATTTATATCAAGCTAAAGCGTAACTTTTAAATGAATTCAAAGGCCGGTTACAGCGCAATCTATTTTGGTTTGTACAACAGTCGGTGATGTGTTTTCAAACTAAACAATGCAGCTTTGTACCTGCAGTTCACGCACAGTCTGTTATGTTTTGACCCCTACATGTAAACTTCTCATAGCAATATACACATTACCGCGTCAAACTTCATTACAAGAGCGAGGGAATTGTATGGAATCACACGGCGAAAAACCAGGGTTACAAACGCCCAGATGAACACTGCTCGTATAGTTTTATTGTAGAAAAAAGAATTTCAAAATGAATCTTTAATTTTTATTATTAGTACACTCGTACTTAGCAAGATGGGATTTCTCGTCTTTAACTGTGAAATTTGCAAATTGTAAATGAAAGTCGTGAACTATTTTGGAAGGTGCAACACTTTATATTAAACTCAGTATAAACAAACATATTTTTTTTTACATTTTACATCCCTTGTTAATCTACCAATCCTTCCTAACTACAATTTTGTTTGATTACTGCTGATAATGTTTTTGGCTAGAGTTGCTCTGCCAAACCGTGATGATTTATTGCGCTAGGTAAAAAAAGAACACATGTAACAGTTTGAGTTATTTATTTCGTTTAAATAATAGCTTGTTTGCCAATGTTCCATTATGCAAATTACATTGATATCATTATCGTTTAAATAATTTATTTTGAAGGACAATATCACATCACAATAAATTAGCCAGGATTCACATGTGCAGACATGTTCGTAGTGATACTCGAAAACCCAAAGAATTCTTTATTACTCTTCGGAATAAAATAATAATTTTACAATAGAAATAAATTCAGGTTGATTTGGCGTGAAATATTTGAATTATTAAAACCACAACTTCGAGATCACACCGGATTAAGGACTCGACAAAAGGCTTAAAGATTCCGCATTTCAATAATAACAGTGCCCATTGTGTAAGTAACATTTTAAACTGTACCGTTACATCTGTATTATAAATGTTTGGAGGGTTCGCAATTTCGGCCGAGTGTCGAATGGTCGGTCATTGTGTGCGAGAGTCGACGGGGGGCCGTCCGGATGCCCCCCTGCGGAGCCCCGACACAATGTATATCCTATAAGTCTTTTCACCAAGTATTTTGTACTTTTCAATTCATACGAATGTTTTATATGTTTACCATTTATTCACCCCTTTGTGTTGACTCGAATTTAAATATTTATCCTATTTTTTATTTTCGACCCTACATATATCAATATGTACTCCCTAAATACACAAACACTATCAATTTATTTATTTTAATGATTTCATCTATTTAAACATGAAATTCAAATTTCAGGCATCATAATTTAATTCTATGCAGTACGTACCATAAAAAACGCAAATCAATTTTGGCGTATTTATGTATAACCAACAGAATGGATATTAGAAAGTGACGCGAGTAACTCATGTTTACATTTAATTACATACAATTCAGGCAAGTGCATAAATCCTATATGTCCTTGTAAAAAAAAATAAAAAGAACGTGGAAGTAATGAGCAAGAACTTGTTGAAATCCTCTCATAAATTTCTCATCTATTTATCATCAACCAGCCTGTATCTTTCGTCGGTCAACGAGATGCTCTTGCCTCCGTAGGCAGATAATTAGTCGCGTTAACAGATGGAGCTGAGGCGGCCACTCCCACTCGAGGCGCTGATTATAATTATTACAAATATTTGAACCGGCGGTTGTCTGGTGGGCCGACGTAACAATTCGGATGTACCGGCACCTCTTAATTAACGCGCGCGTTTAACAGGAGCTACGAAAAACATTCTTTTCGCCACTCTCGTAGAAAACGAGGTCGGCCATGGAGGCTTTAAATATTTTAACACAGGTACGGGGTAATAAAAATCTATAGCAAATTAGTGGGCTAGAAAGGACAAAAATTGAAATGGGTGCTTAAGGTAAATAGTAAAATTCAGGCATGTACACTGTTGTCCAAAAAAATTTGGCCGTTTATTTTAAATAGAATATTTTTATACCTACCCATGCCCGAAAGTGATAAATAAGTATACATCTTTAGGGCGAGACATTGCATATTACCGTTCTAGAGAAGGCACAAGTTGAAACGGTGTGCCTGGAAAAATAAATGTTTTGGCATATACACTGTTGCTCAAAAAAATTTGGCCGTTTACTTCAAGTTGAACGTATCTATAAACATGTCTATTTTTCAAAAGATAGAAAGTATGGAAACAATGAGAACATTGAACATTTCGCAATAATAAAGGAAACCGAACAATAGATGAAGTTGTTTTGGTTATAGTAGGTAAGTGTGTTAGAGAGGACATATGCCTGTCTTCTGTCACATATGCACGTGATTTAACACGACCGACGTGCGTTATTTGGTAGTGCCTGGTGACGTAGAAGTATCTGCTCTTTATTATATTAGATAAATTTCTCTTTTGCTTTTTTTTATTATATTCTATAATCAAAAGGAACTAAGGCAGTTTGTACGTGATTTGTGAAAAACTCACACGTTTTCATAAACTCATAAACCGTAGTGGAAATTCAACTGGAGTCACGAGTTATAAACAATAAAACAGTTTACGGAAGGTTGTTAATGGTGGAATGTCAATATTGTTAATGTTGTTTGTTAGGCTATTACCACAATTTCGTGGATTGTTCTTATTCGACGTTTCGGTAACAACTTGTCGGTTACCGTCTTCTGTGTTCTGGTTCATAAAAGGTGTGTAAAGTTTTCACCGTTCTCTGACACTGACAGTTATTTGACACTGTTGCGCAGAGGTGCTCGGGTCCCCGAAATTTTGTTAATTGACTCATCCCTCTCTGTTGGGTTGGTTTGAGTGTCCGTGGTTCTCCTTCTCTTCAGGTTCTTCCTTATGATTAGTACCCACATGTCCTTAATTTCAAGGCTTGCTTGGCTAATGGGGTAGGTTGCAGTTCCGATGTATGCTGCTTCTTTCAATTTTTTGCGTATGGTTTTCTCTTCTTTTGGTATCACCGTAGCTTCATTCCATTTTATATTGTGATCTTCGCTCCAAACATGTTCAGCAATTTTAGACTTCGTTGTTTCTCACCCTGATTCTTAAAGGTCTTGTTGTTTCCCCAATGTACTCCCTACCGCATTCGCAAGGTAATGCGTATGTGCAGTTTTTCGTACTTTGGTCCTCATTGTTCTAGTTAACCCCGATCTTATTGTGTCTGAGAATTTGAATGCGGTTCTTACGTTGAATCTGTTTCCTATTTTTCTAACTCTTTCAGAGATACCTTTTACATATGGAATTACTGTTATACATAAGACTTCTGTATTGGTTGAGTTTTCTATACATTTTGGTCTGGAATGTCTCACCGTTTCTTTGAACCAATACATCCGGGAAGGGGATTTTTCCTTCTTCTTCGACTTCCATTGTGAACTTGATAGATTTTTCTCACATTGTCGGTTTATAGTCAAATTGGTCTATTGTGTTTTGTTCAAATTCTTCCATGAATATGTTGTTTAGGATCGGGGATAATGGTGAATCCATTGCCAAACCAAATGCTTGTTTGTAGAATTTTTCTTCTACTTGGAAGTAAATGGTGTTTATGCACATGTCAAGTAGTTCCACTATGGTCTCTGTGTTTAATGTTGTTCTGTCAGATAGGGATTCATCATTGGAGAGGCTATTTTCAATAGCCCAACAAACAACATTAAAAATAAAACCGTCTGAGAACAAATACAGTTAAGTTAATATTCGCAAACTGTCATGAATATTAGAAGAATGCAAAACAGTTTTACGATTCGATGAATCCAAGTAAACTCTAGGTAAAAAGGTGCAGAGAAAATCACAAGGTAATAATAAAATAGCGATAAAGAAATTTCTTGTTAATCGTCTTTGATTGGACGTGGAATCTCCTTCTGTATATCTACTTCAAGCCTAGATGTGACGTCATCAGAAGAGGGTAATTCCACCGCAATTTCACCGACCAGGCTTCTTATATCATTAAGCGCTTTGTGTTAGAGTGATTTACGAACAGCGATTCAAGTTGTTATTTTTCATTATTACTTATCACCCAATAAAAAGTCAAAAAAATGACCGCGGGATTGTGCGACTGTCAGTGGTACGCGCGATGGTGCGACCGTCGCGTCAGTACTATAATAATAATTCAGCTTTGCAAGTCCATGGTTATTTTCTATTACTTCCTTCCTTCTTTTTTTGTTTGTTTTGTCTTTTCTTTCCTTCTTGAAACCTACATTTTCCTAATAATTTACTTAAATATTTTTCTTCAACTGAATTATAAGAAGACCACAATTTCAACTTTCTATCGGTCTTCTCGTTCTGTTTCTTTCTCCGTAATAGTGATCATATTTATTTTATTTATGTCAATTCTAACTTTTTTCGGTCTTCTCGTTCTCTTTCTTCCTCCTTAATACTGCTCGAAATAATTTTTCAAAATATGTATTTTGTTCACTCCTCAATAGTTCTTTCTTTCAAAAAGAAACCTATTTATTTCGTATGTGCTTCCTTGTGGAGCCTTTCAATTTCGAAAGAATTCCTCAACTTCTTTCTTCTCTTCACTTCTTTGCTACTTCCGTATTCTTTGTGATCCATTATTTGCTTTTCCTTATTTTTTGCGAATTTCATTCAACTATTATCTCTTGCCTTTTTTACATCTTGATAAATTCGTTTCTCTTACGTCCCTTTCCACTTTGGTTTTCTTTTCCTCTCGGTTTTATCGTTTCCTTCTTCCTCCTATAACATTGTGAATTCTTTCGTTCTTTGTAATCATTTTTATACCTTTTGCTTTGTTTGTTTTCCTGCAAACTTCATCTAACTATTGTCTCTTGCCTTTTCTTTCCGTCTTGATAAGTTCGTTTCCCTTACGTACTTTCCAAATTTGGTTTTCTTTTCCTCTCGGTTTTATCGGTTCCGTCTTCCTCCTATAACATTGTGAATTCTTCTCGATCGTTTCTATACCTATTCCTTTGTTTATTTTTCCTGCAAGTTTCATCTAACTATTGTTTCTTGTCATTTTTTCCATCTTCATAAATTAATTTTCTTTGCACTTTGATTTTCCTTTTTCTCTTGGTCTTCTCGTTTCCTTCTTCCTCCTGTAGTATTGTGTATTCTTAGTGATTATTTTCTTTGTTTTCCCTGCAAGTTTCATCATGTCTTTCTTTCCGTCTTGGTCTTCCGCCTTAAGTCATTTGTCACTTTGGTTTTCTTTTTCCTCTTGGTCTTCTCGTTTCCTTCTACCTCCTATAATATTGGTAGAAATGATTTTTCTTTGCCAGTTTTCCTTCCTCCGTTAATTGCTGTTGTCACCTCGAATGAATAACATTCTTAGTTTATATCTTTCCTTATTTCTCTATTTCATTTCTTGGATGACTGCATGCCTTTTTCTTCTTTGCAATTAATTATCCAAAATATTTCTTCTCTTTACTCGTTTGCTTTTCAATATCCTTTGTGATCATTTCCATGTCCTTTCTTTTTTTTTGTTTTCCTGCAACTTCCGTTCCTATTCCTTCTTCTTCTTTTGTCTCTCGTATTTTCTCCAGCTTGTTTTCCTATTGCGGTTTACCATTTCCTCTTAACCTTCTCGTTTCCTTTTTCTTCCTTCTATAATATTTTCCCTAATCTTTCCCTTCTTCTCGTAATTTATTATTAAAAGTCTATTTTCACCTTGACTCTATTTTTATATCTCCCTATTTCTCGATTTAATTTAATTCGAAAATATTGTTCGATTCTTCTCCTTACTAATTTTCTTCTTCAGTGTTCTTTGTGACCTTCCTCTTTTCTTTGTGTTGTCTTTTTATCTTTTGTCATTTCCACCTCATTATTCCATTTTTTTTTCTTTTTTTTTATAATAACTGATTTTTTCCACCTCCTTACTAGTTTTCCTTCCTTTGTTATTTGTTAATAATTTTCACTTTTATTTCGATTGAACAATATTTCTGTAATTTCCTCCTTATTCCTTTACTTCGAACATTCTTTTATTTTTTCGATAATTTTTTCTTGATTTCCACTTTTCTTTTGCCTCCTGATTCATTTCTTACAGTCTTTCTTATCTATACTGTATTTTTTTCTGTTTCTTCCGTGTTCTTTGCGAACATCTTTTATTTTGTTTCAGCTTTCTTTCAACTATTCCCTTTATCTCTCTCTTTTTTTTTGGTTTCTCGATTCTTCTCTCCATCTTGATGTTTTTCATTTCTTTTCGGTCTTCCCGTTTACTTCTTTGGTCGAAATAATCTTACAAATTATTTTTTTCCTCTCGTTAATAGTTTTCATTCCTCTATTTTTATCTTGACCGAATAAACATTCTTGGTTTATTTTGAAAGTATTTCATGATATTTTTTTCTTTTCTCAGATTAGGTTTTTTAAGTGTTTCTTCGTTTTACTGCTTTACCTATTCAGTATTCTTTGTGATCTTTTATTTTTCCCTTTTTTTCCTGCAAATTTCCTTCTCTTTTTTGTTTCTTCTCTTTTCTTTCCTTTGTTACTAATTTTCCACTTTCACCTCGAAAGAATAGTATTTTTGTTTATTTTTAGTAGTCTATTTTTTTGGTACCTTCTTTTCTTCTGTCTGATTAATTTTTTATAGTCTTCTTTCCTTCACTGTATTTTCTATTTGCTTCTTCCGTCTTCCTGATTATCTCCTGCCGTTTCCAGTTCTTTCAGTTTTTTACTTTTTCTTTCAATTTTTCGTATTTGGAAATCGCCGCCACAGAAATAGTTTCAATGCTTCAAAAAACATTAGAAGGAGAAGTTTGAGTAAAACACAAGATTATTATCTAAGCAGCTGCTTGTTCCATTGAACGTTTGATTGTTTCACAACTTTCGTTGACATTGACCCATCGAATGGAACGCGATTGTTACGTTGCCCCCGGTAGAAGGGTACTTATGAAATTTAATAAATTGTAACTAGTCCAAGTAACAGAACAGCAACTTAGTAATAAGTATAATTATATTTAGCTTTCACGATTAAACGGATCTGTTATAGTTTTATCGGGAAAACGCTTTAGCTTTTGTTTTTAGAAAGTGTTAGTTTTAACATGCCGCGTGTGTTTAGTATGAGTAATTTGGTTAAATTATTGTTGTAATTGTTATGCATCATTTATCCCGCGCGAATGATTGTTATTCGCCGTATTCCGAAAGCACCTGGGTAATTTAGCTGCAGGTGTGAGAAATGACGCCAAACTTTCAAGTCATATTTTAATTTCGCTGCGGAAACTGGCAATTTTTGAGGCGAATAAAAAAGGCCCCGATATCCGAGCAATTCGAGCGGAACTATTAAATTATCATTCGCGGTGCAATCTTCGAAACGAAATAGCTTCCGGATGTGCTAAGCAAAAGGACTATGTAGGCCATACCTCATTCTCATTCTCATTCTAACGCAACTTAATCGAGCGTTGGTTGGTCGTAATATTACTGCAAATAATAAATTGCCTCGCCGTATTTTGTTATTAATCTATATATAATGTAATAAACTTTAACGTCTATTTTATTTTGAATAATTACAGCTATGCAAATGCGTGTTTCCATATTTGCCCGCATTTACGGCTAATACATTAACATGATCGTAAAGCGAGCAAAAAGCTCGACTTTATCAGGACGTGAAAAAGTGGGCTCTAATGCGCAGGTGTATAGGTGTTTTAGCTACTATATTACTCCTATTAAGATAATACGTGAAATTGTTATACGTGCTGATTATAGATTCTAATCTCATGGTGGCAAAAACGACTGAGCAAAAAGGGAGAACACCATCAATTCCGTTTAGCGTAATTATAGGAGAGGGTACCACGGAGCTGATGTTTTACAACTTGTGGACGTTTGATAACGTCTGTATATCGTACATTAACGTTCAACTCACTTTATACTGTAATCTGAAATCAGTTAATCATAATTATTTTGATGAGTTTCCTAAACAAACAATTTTAAGTACATAGATCTTAATCTAGCCTCTTTGGCAAGAGTTGATATAAGTCTTATTTATAGTATATTTTGCTTTTTTTTTAATTTTACTTGTACTATGTTATATATAGGAAAACCAAATTCGTTTATCTTCTTCTAAAGATAGGGGCCACCATCCCCAAATTTTGTTTTCTTTTTTCTATTAAAAAATATTTCGACACACCACTTGGCCTCGTAAAAATTGTGTCATCGTCATGGGCTGTTAAGAGGTTAGTAACCAATACAGTCATTACTAAAAGGAATAGTAAAGACATACCATTACACTATTGGGATATCATTAAATTTTTGGCGTAGATTGGTTATTTCTCAATTGATAAGCAAGGTATGTACGTGTTGTTTCTGCTAGATTAAATTTTCTCATGAATGAATGGCGTTTTCAACTCTAAGAGTAGATACACGTTCGATTTGCAATATTACATATCAGACTAATACTAAATAACACGCAACGAGGTCTCACCGTGCTAAAACCATGGTAAACGCAAGCAGCTATCACTGGTAATGACCACCATTAGTAACCCCATGAGCACGGGAGTACACGGCATGCGCCTTCGTTCTTCGCTGGTATTCCAGCATGAAACGGTCGGTATTCTGAGGCGCCGTTGCTACTTACTGTCTCATACAAAAATGCCAGCACATTAAGTTGAGTAATTGTTATGTGAGCGAACTGTGAGAAGTGTATTGAAGGAAAAATACCGCCGGATTTATTGCGCATATAAAAGCGTTATTGCTACGAGAAACTATAACGTTCGAGACAGGTTTACGGTAAACCTCTTTATAAAATAGGCGTTCAAATAACTACACACGAATTAAATAACAGGATTTCTTTTGTTTTTTCAATTGTCGTTGAAATGCTGATTTATTCCCACACGTTGTGGGGTGGAGAGTTGAAGGTGTTTCCGAGAAAATCAGAAGGAACGTTAAGGTCAATAATGACCAAAACGAAACCATGAAATGAGAGCCCAAGATCTCAGAATTGCTTCTCCCACTTGGAAACTATAAAAAGAATAATGGAGTAAACAATTCTATTGATCCTGTGCTCATTGTCATCGCATTCTTTGATATTCGGTTTGCTGGACTTTGATTCAGTGCAGGACAACCACGCTAACTGCAAACGTCTCATCATCCTGGGTTTTCAATTTTGTTACTGACCTCACGAGATTTTTCACTTTATATTTTCATATTCGTGTTGTGCACGTCAGGAAGATATTCCTTTTTTTCTCAAAGGCATATCTCACATTAATTCTTCCATTGATCTGCTTTTATATTAGACATACATATTTCTGTGATCTGAGGGTTTTTTGAAATTTCTTTGACTACGTTGTGTGAAAGCAATTTATTGTTGTTCGGGTCCTTCTTTTGATGAATTCAGCTGTGGATCTTGCAGACAATTTCTTCGGTGTGGAGTGTAAAGTGCGATAATTTTGAATGTCGGGGAACTCAAAATATTTTGTGTCGTAGTTAAATGTGTGTGGATGCGTGTGTGAATAAATAAAATGTCGTCGCAAGCGTAAATAGCTTGTTGTGGCACATAAACAATTTATTGTTTATAAACTAATTTTTCGCAAAATCAGTGTCGGATCTTTATTAAGACAATTTTTCGCAAAATTGCATCTTCAACCATTTAAACAAAAATATTACTCACTTGTCACTTTCACTATTGGTTTCCATTGTATGAAATACTGGAGTTACTGGTTTTTGGTTCCCTTGAATTCCGCACGTAGGCTACCCATTGCTTTCTGGTCTATACTTCGCGCGGTAGCAAAACAGCATCCTCTCTCGATTACCTTTTTGACTTCTTACTGTTTTTAAGTTAATTTTTTCCTAATATTACACATCTAACCCTAATTTTTGTGTATTTACATTAGAAAAAATCTAAATAATTTATTTCCAACAAAAGGTTTACTTGAAATTGCAAATTTCTTTAGAAATACGTTTGGTGCAATATAACCTCACTCTTTCACTCATTTTGTCATTTTAAGCTGTCGTTCTGGCAACGTTTGATAATCTAAACCAATATCCTGCGCCAAGGTTGCCTTCACCCTTACTCTTCTGCCATCCCCTAGGTAGATGAGCCTTTTCTTCTTTGTGCTCGTTGCTACAGTTGAAATGAGCCAGAAGTGTGCAGTGCAAGGATGTCTGGGCTTGTTAAAGTATTTGGCCAGGTAATTTGTTAACTCGTCCCAGCTGTCCTTTGCCAACTTTTGTTGTCATCTCTTGTCTTCCTCAGTGATATTTATATCTCCATCGCCTCTATGGCTTGTCTTAGCATAATGATGGTAATTTTAGTGCTTAATTTGTGTGATAGAAGACAACTCTTCGTGCATGTTGTCTCATTTTTAGGTGAGTGTATTCTGGTGTATTTAGTGTGTGTGTTTTTAGGTCTGGTTCATTAACACCGCAATATGTCCACCTTCACAATCTCGATGAGCAATTTCGTACCTACACGCGTGAACTTTCGTGTTTCCAGTACCTTCTTACCGGGGTTGCAACTTCTAAAGACTACATGTTTTGCCCGTTGTGTTTTTATAGTGTTTTCTTATCAACCTTTCTTTCCATTTCTCGCTTTACAGTGATTTATTGCTCAAAGAATTAATTTTAGACCCATTTCTTATTTTCCGTGTTTATTCATCTCTAAAACTTGATGATCAATGTTTTTATGACCGATTGTGGTGATGATGTGGCCCAGCATTCAGATAGCAGTCCGTATAAATCAGTATGTAGTCCGTGCATTTAGATGGCAGTCCGCGCACTTAGTTAGCGGTCTACGCACGTTAGTATGCGATGCACACAAAGTTCAGAGCTTTTTCTTCTTGTTATATTATCAGTAGGTACATCCACAAATAGAAGAGTTTTCTAATTCCTATTGTACATTTTATTTTGATATTGCGTATATAAGTTGCCAGGTAAATGCATTCGAGAATGCATTGGAGGAACAAGAAGGCTCTTAAGAGTTACAAACAAGAAACCACAAAGCAAAAGGTAAAACTACAAAGTTCAAAATAGTTGAAGCTATCTGAAATGAAGACCACCGAAAGAAATGGGATTTCAGTCAAAGAAAACAGAATCATCCGCAGAAGATTTCAGGAGGTAACAACTGCCCCTAATCGGATCAGTCAACATAGTTTCGATATAAAAAAAAATGTGAATAAGAAGACGACGAAGCCACATTAAACGTAGCTAATCTTAACGTACCCTAACGTTATCTGATTAAAAAAAAAAACAACGAAAGTGCATGGGTAATGATCTGCGTAACATTTTTGGCGCATTCAACATCCCAAGAATCAGGAAATAAGTAACCTCCTCTTATGGGGTTTCGCTACCGCTGCTCCCATTTTTCATTATTATTAAATATCTGACAACTTCGAAACGGCTCTTTCCTAATTCCGTCATCTTTCACTGTTCTCCTTGAGACAACGCATGAAATTAATTTTCTAGAAGGACCAAAAGTCTTCGGTTTCTGTTATTCAAAGGTATAAGAAAGACTGCAATAGTTGGTTGGTTGGGACGAGCTTCCAGATTCCGCCGTGTCTGTTGGCTCTCTTTAGTTTGCCTTTTTGTATGGGATGTTGGTGGTCCACATGTAACATATGAATTGAAACATACCGGGAGGGTGCTAAGTATTTTGTTTTAACATCTCTGCACGGTGACAATGTTGGACTTGCTGGTAAAGCTCCATCCAGAGTTGGGTTTGATCTTTATTTTGTAAATTAATATTTTACTGTCGTTTGAAAGATGCCAACGAGATAGGAACGAATGGATGCTCTAAAAATAGTTTGTTAAATACTCAATGCATGTCTTTGTTCGCACAAATTCGAAAACTGAAGATTTGTCGCAAACTATTTGCTAATTCCGAAAGTCAATTGGCTCATTTACTGCCAGATGTCACTTTTAAGTAACATAGAAATACACGATAATGTATATGCTGGTATTTACTAGTTATATGCTGTTAATTCTCCTTTTAAACTTTGCATTACACCTCTTAGCTATAGAATTTGTTTAAATGTTACTTATATTTACAGGTTTCGTTTTCCACTCTGCTATTGTAACAGAAGCGCCACCGCGTATTTGGTGAGCTGTCTCCAAACTAAATCGTGTTTCTTTCCAAATTGGGGCGTCAAATTTAGAATATTTGATGAGCCATCTTTCTAGTTCTATTATCTGTGCTACTACCTAGTTGGTTTCTTTTATTTTCAGTTCAGTTTTCTTTTCTTATCTAAATGAAATCATGTTGAAGCATATTGATTTGATTGAGCTTAGTTGGCAGGAGGGTAGTTGTCTTTCCTCAGGGCCAATCTAAAATCTTAATTTCTAATTTTTTTGAATATTGTTAAATAAGGTTTAGGTGCTCTTGAACGGTAGTTGAATATGACAGTGTCTTCCATCTAAATTGGTCGCTCTAGTAGTTGACGTATACAGTACATAGAGGAGAGGACCGAAAATATTACCTTGAAGAATCCCCGATTCAAGAAAACTTAATTCTTTGGTCTTCCTGCATCAAGTGATCCTTAATTCCTATTGATAAGCATAGTCATCAATATCCCAATGCATTTTTGTTTCTAAATTGTTGTCTTTTAGTATGTATTTTCACCCATACTATTTTCCCAGATATAATAAACAATAATTATTCAACAAGAACCGTTAAGTACATAAAAATATGAAATGCGCGTTGCGTTTAGAACGAGGCAGGTGTGCGAGGTGTTAATCAAAAGTTTTTTCTCCGAGCCTCTTAGCACAAAGTGCAAAAGCAAAAAAAGGAAGCAAACTTTTTAAGGACATTAAGCATTTTATAAGTTAATAATAACAGGTTGCAGCTGAGTATCTGGAAACAAGAAAATCGCATAAGTAGCTCTCGTCCGCGTTATGTATTAAACGCCTGTTTGCGCCGTATTTTTTCTACGGTAATGGAATATTGCGTTTTTGTTTTGCCATGCTGTATAACGCTGAGACCATTTTCAATTAAAGGACTTTTAATTAAATGAGAATACATTAAGTCTTGCTTTATTTTCTGGAGATTTTTAAATAATAACGTACGAGTGTTAATGAATTTAATAATTGAATCTTTTTCATGATGTCAATCGAAAAAAAAAAGAGTTTGCAATTTAAGAATACCTACGTTCTTATAGTTTAATTTATTAATTTTTTTTTTGTTTGTACATATTTAAAACTAAAATTAAATATGATTTTGTACATTTATTTCTACTGTAATTATTATTATTTTTAAATTACATATATTCTTCCTTTTTATTTTTTTAACAAACTCCTTCTGTATTATTAATCCAGTATTAAAAGCATATATCAACTTTTTTAAAAAATTTATTCCATGAGATTTAAAAGGTTGCTAGAAAAATTATTGCAATTATTTCCGGCCATATTTTCTTAGAATATTTGTTAGGTCCTCATTTTCCCAATTAAAAACAAACTGCAATCTTAGTAGCTTTATAAAATAAACTTTTGGAATCGCTGTTTATTGATCTACTAAATTGGATACCCTCATTTTTGTTTGCCTTCTAAATAAAGAGCAGGCAAAACAGTTTAACGATATAGACGAAAAGCTATACAACTAATTTGTCTACATACAGAATGAGAAATGATATTTTTTATATCAACCAGAGAAAACAAAGACATGTGTGTACCGATGATAAGAAACAACCTAATACTTAAGAAGACGACAAAATAACTTAAACAAGATTGACCCTAACATAGTTGATGCGCAGAATTCTTTGAACTCATAATCTCTACGTACAGGTAGCAATCTGCGCAATTCCTACTGCGCGACATCTTTTGCGCATCTAGCATCCAAGTGATCAGAGCAGTAGCTTATATAGAAATTTATAACTGTATAAAGTCACCATCTCTATAGTTCAGTGGTAAAAGTGTTTGGTTTGACAATGTAAAAGTCTTGTGTTCGATCTCCATATAAATCAATTAAAATCAAAATTTTTCTGACAATTGGCGCCTTTTAAGCAAAAACCTTCTGAAGATGATGCCCCGAAACGTCAGGTTTTAATATACCCAGAAATACTGTGACAATAGCTCAATTAACGTTGTGAAGGCGCCACTTCAACATCTCTCACGTATAGTTAATGTAAGTCACGAGATTCTTTCGCGATGGTTCTTAAATATACACTTAAAAGACTGAAATTACGTTATAAAATAAAATATAGATTTTAACGTGGATACACGGTGAGAATAGCTAGAGCTGTCGCCCTTAAAAGCACACACTTTATTGCCATTGTGCCATTAAATTTTTAAGATTAGTTATTTGCGTGTCGTATAAAGTTGCAGAAACATGAAATATTTAATTTATTTAAAGGCATTCGCGCACGGCCGTTTAGTATGTATATTAAACGCAAAAAAAGTATATCGACGTGTTTTGCATATTGGTTATGTAAATACATCCCATTTACATAAAATATAACATAAGTTTCGAGAGTTAACTGCTACAGTGTAGGTAGTTGTCAATCGGAATTAGATTACTACGAGATACAGGAAGATTAAATGTCAACTCTAACGCTAAAATTTACTATTAATTTTATGAGCGGCTTCACGTGAACATGCCATCATATTAAAAGCGCAATTTTTTTGTAATTCAAACTGTATATGTATATATAATACATACCTATAAATATTGAAGCCTTCATTATGATTCGTGGTACGTAAATAAATGCGGTGACAATGCCTATTAGTACAACTGAAAGATTGGAGAGAAGTAGTTAGTACGACGATGATGGAATTGTTACCGGGTGTAGGTATAACAACAAGGAACAAAAATCGAAAAGTAGGAGCGAGAAAGAAAGCAACAAAAGGCGAGGAAGTCAGGTCGGCATCATTAGTGATAGTTAAGATGCGTTGCAACTCGATAAACAACGTAAAAGTTTTTGCCCGAGCTATTCTTGGATTTTGACAGCGCTCATGCCAGAAGTTGAATTTTATTTTGAGAAATATGCCGAGCGGTTTCCTGTATACCCACACTAATTACACGGATTATATATTTGCCAATAAAAACAAGAGATCGCACTATTTGGACAAATATTTACGATTTATAATCCCCGCACTCTCGTTCTCGGAGTTAATTTCAGAGCGCCTCCATATGCGCAACAAAGTAACAAGTTAAAAATAAATCACAGGTTAAGATTATATTTTATATCAGAATACGATGTATGTATAGTATACAGTACTACTTAGCTACCGTTAGCAACTTGTAATTGGGATTGTGCAATACGGAAATTATTTACTCGTATCAGTACATATCGACATGTATTGTTATGTTATGATATAACGGTATACCTTGATGATAAGTGCTGTAGTAAATTATTTTTTCTACTAGTTTTCTTAGAAGACACTTAGTTTTGTTTTATTTTACATTGCAAAAGATAATACCAGGTGGAGAGCATGTCGTCCTTTCATTTCAAAGACGTTAAAAAATAATAAATCCAATCAACTATTTGCTTACTTTCAATCCTGAAATATTATTAGATGCGAATTTTACATTTTACTACTTTTACACCTAAAATATTTCACCATCTGCGTCCTCTATTCGCCCTGTCTTAGAATACTATTTGAATTTCGCGCTTTTTATTAGAACTGGATCTCGTCATCTGTAATATGTATTCGTGAGACAATGAAGAATGTGCGTGATCAGGATCATTCACTGAATTTTAAGAAAACGAAACTAAATACCAAAAAACTCATATTTCAGTCTAAAAAAAAACTCATCAGAAAAAAATTACATCGAAAGTTATTCGAATTCAAAGTTGGTTAATATTTGAAAAGTTGCTTTATTAATTTCTTTTCGGTAATTCAGACACATGTTTTTTTTTTCATATTTTAACAAAGTTAAAAAAGAAAAAGAAAGTGTTGAGAAAACCCTTTGTAGGCGAAGCTACTTAAATGTGGCGACATTGTAAATGTATTTATTTCTCTCAAAGATATTAATACAATGTACATATCTTTACCTCAGAGCCGGACTAGGTTAAGTCCAAATATTGCTGTTAGGCTAATATGATACATACATTTTTAGCCTAATTTTATTATATACTTTTCGGTTTGTAGTTATCTTAAAATATAACATATATAAAGGTTTAAAAAATTATGATAAATATTGTCCTCGCAATAGTCAAATTTACTTACTTAAAACTTTAAACCGCTGCACCGTGTTTTGGACTTAACCTAGTCTGGCTCTGAGGTACAGATATGAGATTTGTCAAGAAATAATTGTAAAGTAATAAATACAAATATATATATACTTCATTTACCTATTAACAACACACACAAACAATAAAACAGTAGGTACCCCTCTGTTTACACAAAGATTGTAAATTTTAAATTATTTTTCGAAATTAAAATATTTACTGACAGTGTAGAAACCTTTATTTATAAGAAATACTTTAAGAGTTGATTTAAATTTTCTTAAAAGTCGGTATCTCTTCAATATAGGATGGTAATTCATTAAAAATTTTCAAGCTTGTGTAAATCAAGAAGCTCTTGGCAATTTCAGTATGTGGTTTGGGCTAAATGGAAGTGATCATTAGATCTGCTATTGTGATTATGCAATAAATTATTAGTTAAGGATTCTCTGTTTTGATAAATAACAATTGATATCACATAATCGCGACACAGCACAAGTATATTCTGACCTGTAAATTGTGCCGTGGATAGCAAATAGCAACGAATACTACTGCGCAGTGCGGACAACAGCGTGCCAAAAAGTTTGCGATGACACGCTATTGTCTGCACTGCCCGCCATCTCGTGCATGATAGCTCATGGGGCAACAGTATTCGTTGCTATTTGCTATCCGCGGTACAATTTACAGGTCAGAAAATATTCGTGCTGTGTCGTGATTATGTGACATGTTTGCATTTACGCGCTATCTTTACGTCGGGGTGGCAATGAAGTTCTCGAGCTACTGTTCTGCTGATGAGGCCCCAAATAGAGCCGAAATAGCTATACAGAATATGCTCGGGGGGCTTTGGAAGAATTGAATGCGCTCTTTTTTTTTCTTTACAATGATATAACATGTAATATTTATTTTGACAAATAACGAAGAAAATTTAAAAAAATACATTTTCTCGACAAACGTATGCTTTGGTTAATGCAAAAAATAAACACGCATTCAATTCTTCCAAAGTCTACTTGACGGTCCATAAGAAAAACAGAAGTTGGGGGTGAAAACTCGAAAACGGAAAGAGAAAACAAATATCTAAAAGCACATTTAAATTCTGCGTGAAAAAGTGCCTTAAGAAAGTACAAATAACAAAAACATATCGATTACAATAAGGAAGTTATTACAAAAAAACGAAATCTGAAAATTTTGGTTTTTTGGCAATAACTCCTGAACCACATGGAATTTTTTAAATTTCAAAACGGTTTATGACTACCCTAATACTTAGGAATAATTCGTCCCATTTAACCGAATTCGTATCTCCTATAATAAGCGAGATACCCATGCTGGAAAAGCTATCTGGGACATATTGTATAGTTCACATCCTTGTCTTTCGAATATCCTTGCATCTTGGGGAGTAGTTTCGCCGACACTTTCTATTTACTACTACAGCCCATCTATGTTATAAAGGGATTATAAAGAATATTTGGAAATTATAATAGGTTTGTTCCAGCAATAGTTCGTAACTAGTTCGGAACCGTTAAAAACAGTTGCCCACCGAAGTAATGACCGATTTTAACGGCACCGTCAAATGTACAATTTTGATGACTGCATGCTTTTGACGGTTTCTAACTAGTTTCGAACTATTGCTGGAACAAACCTAATTATATTTCTTAAAGGAGTTGAGGGAACAAATGCAACCGATGCTTCCTTTCGTGTACCAAATGTGTAAAATGAAGAGGATGATACAGTTACATATACAAAAGTAAAATTATGGCTTCTGAAATGCCGAATTTAATTGAAAGAGGACTTTAACATTTTGTCACGCCTAGAACGAAAGCATTTTTTACCAGATTTAATTTGAATTTAAATTTTCTTTCAACTGACACGTTCACAGCACTTTAAACACAGATATGAGTTAGTACAAAAGCTAAAAGTCGTTAATGATACTGCGGAAAGGAGTTTCAAACTAATAACGGATTGCAATAATTACTTAACCAAAGATGACGATCAAATGGAATTAATATTACAAATAGTTTAGTGATTATCTCAGTGAATTTTCAAATTTTTGTAAATTATTTATAACTACAAATCATGTAAATTATCAAACTTGTTTTTACGAAGTATCATAATTTGCCAAATATATACAACAATAAGTGCCTTTAGGCACCATTCCTTTTACTTACTTTTTACTTGACCAGTTTAAAAAAAGTAGGCATAATTTTTTCGCAAAATAGTAACATTTTATGGGGTGTCCCAGTGAGAAACTATTAATCACAAATTAAGGGCCACCCTAATGACCATGTATCAAATAATAATAATATCAGTTAATCATTATAAACAAAGCCTCTAAAGTTACTGGATTTGTATGCGTAGAATTATTTAACGGTTTTTATGAAAACATAAAAACGGTAATATACAAAAGGTCACCTAATTATTGTGTGGTTGTGGGTTTTAGTGCAGTTAATTAATAATACACCCCAATTCCCCCATAAATTTTGATTAATCTTATTCAGTTCCCAAAAACAATAACCGTTGTGACATACAATAAACAATATTTTTTTTATAACAAAAATCAGTTTGACTAGCCTCGTAACTTCGTATTAGTTAAATAACTGTGGGTTAAATATTTTTCGGATAACTTAAAACGAGAAAAATTCTACCTTTCACTGAACATTGATAACTTGTCCTGCTGATCTAAATTTCAATCAATCCAGTGCCGTACAACGGCTATAAGATACATTGGAAAAACATGTTTTATCTGAACAATTTTTTTCTTGATTGTATTTATTCTTTGTTATTGAAATTATGTCGTATCGTCAAAAATACAAAGTATAACTAAATAAAATGGATTAGTTTATTCTCGCTATATCGGAAAAATAATTTGTAGTTTAATAGGTGCTCATTCCCTTTATATGCGCATCAAAGTGCCTATGCATTCGGTGCTATTTTTTGGAGACTTTATTGATAACTTCCCCAAGATTCTTGACAAATTAGACCGGATGTCGCATACTATGTATTTCATAGTGTTAGTTTAAGTACCAGTAAGTACATTCAACTATAGTTTCTGCCAAAATAGCATTATTATTGTTCCATTTTCTTTCACTAAGTTATAAATTGACAATGTCCATATCTTTCTGTGATAAGTGACAATAAAACTATTGTTATTATTATTATTTCGACGTCATCAAGTTCTATTTACGTTATCATGACCCCACTATGAAACAAATTTGAAATGCAGGTTATTAGGAAAGAATTGGGCAATGAAAACAAATAAAAATTAATTTTATCTCTTTCTCACTCATAAACAAATCATTGGTTCTCTTATTGATGACGTCAAAATATGTGGTTTCTATTTATTAGCTATATTGAGAAGGGACATTAATTTTTTTTTTCGTTTATTTATAAAGTTTGTATGAAAAACATACCTCTACTTTTTACAGAATTCACAATTTTATCTAAATTTTCTAAAATATCTCGTAAATTGTATATCTCTATTTAATTTTGTAATAGCTTGCCTAATAGTTTATTACTGTATCCTTGTTTTTAGTTAAAAATCGTTGCTTTGAGTTTATTTGATGTCACTTGTTGTGTATGTATCTAAAAGGCATCTATATTGCCTGTTTATTCCACAACGTCAAGTAACGTATGTATAAAGATAGACATATCTCCAGTCATCTATGTGCGTCCTTTTGGAAATAATTTCTTATTGTAATTTTACAGATACGGAACTGTGGAATTCCTGCGTGTCCAAATACGATTAGTATCCATTCGGCGCATTTTTTTTTCTAAATAATTAATTGCCTTCGAATGCGCGCCAATAAGGAAACCATTCAGAAATATTTGGCCATCTTCTCTTTTTGTACTCCATCAAACATGGAAGATGTGTTTTCTCTTTCGACAAAAACTGGATTCGGATTTGATTGGTTGAATTGTATTGGCGACTGGTTTTTGTTTCGTTATCGCGAACAACAGATACAGCTAACTCGATTCTTTCGAGACGCTTATTTATTACAGGCTTTTGATGATAACCGTTCGGCATTCTCCTTTTTATCGACGTATCGGGTCCTCTCTCAGAGACGGCCGGCCTGCGTCCGAACGAGCTTTGGTAATTTTTCTTATGTGAGAACAAATTAAAGTAATTAAAAATTTCGGGTAAAAAAAACGAATTGGTCGACGAGTTTTCTTTTTTTAATATGTCGGTTTTCTTAATTGAAGCACGTTTTAATTATCTTCTTTCATTTCTACCTATAGCTTTTAAAAGAAATTACTATGAAATAAACTTTTTGTAGTAGTTGTTATCATACATTGCACAGCCATATTACAGAAAGCGTTGTGCTATGAATATTCACGTGTTTATTATGTGCATAATAATTTGTAAATATTTCATGCTTTATTGATTTGTAGTCAACAATTTTTTTATGTTAATGATAGCCAATGAGAAGCGAAGCTTGAAGGCTACGCAAATATATTATATTTACAAATAATAACAATTTCTTGCTTTTTGCCTAGTTTCATAACTTTAAATTTCACGCTTTACTGAAAAATACCTAGATGCATTCTCTTCAATCAAAAATACTCAACTCAACTTTGATCTATTCTGTTAAAATATTTTTAATTCTCTTGACAAGTGCCGCAAATAACGAATAATTAATTAATAATCACTCTTATTGTACAAAACCACTATAGTTCGTTTTATAATTCGAGGCGGTAACAGGAACTAGTGAAATGCCTTTCGCTTTTCTGTTAAAATATTTTTAGTTTATTTGACAAGGGCAGCAAATAATGAATAATTGACTAATTATCGCTTTTATTGTACAAAAGCTGCTATACTTCATTTTTTAATTCGAGGTGGAAACAGAAACTAGTGCTTAGCGCAACAGAGCGGACTTGGAGGCAAAATTATATTTAGCAAACGCACTTTAGATATAATGAAATGTAACCTACACAACAAGCTGAATTGTAAACTTGTACCGAAATTAACAATTCCTTTCACACTATACTGAAAATCGGTGCTTTCTCATCTTAAGGCGACTACAGACATGTGCGATTCGCCGAGTGCCGAGCAATGGTAGTGAGTGTTCGCCTCGGCTAGTTGGTGGTATTTTTGTTCGCTTCCAAGTGGACGAATATTCCTGCTATTTTCACAAAAGTGGATGTACTGGCAAACCCCGCATGTATGTATACATGTACATACTATTTGGCGAATACCAAGCCGAGCATCACGCCACTCGTCGATTATTCGGTACTCGGAGAATCCCGCATGTCTGGAGCCGCCTTAAAGTATCATCAAAACATTTAACATGATATGTTCTGCCTTAACCTTGAACTATTCTGAGAAAATATTTTTAGTTCATTTAACCAGGGCAGCAAATAACGAATAATTAATTAATATAATCATTGTTATTGTACAAAAACGACTATAGTTCGTTTTTTAATTCGAGGCAGTAACAAAAATGAATGAAACGCTTTCGCTTTGCGCAACACAAATAATGTTTAGCGAACGCATAAAACAGCAGATCTATGCTGTTAGGTAGAATAAGATCTTCACAGTATAAAGAATGTGATTTGTGTGTATGTATGCATCGATGTTACTACACGTATTTAAACAGCAGCCAGTAGGTTTATAAATCATTCTGTATAACCAGTGCGTATCTAGGAATGGTTAAACCAATTCAAACGCAAAGATCGTAAGATAAATAGGGTAGAATTTCCAAAATTATCACGTAGTTGTCACCGCTAACATATAATTTGGGGTATTATATCACGAACGGTGAGCATTCGTTATGGTCTCGGATGCACAACTGTATCACTAACGCTTAATTTAGGAAACATAAACTACGAAACTGAGCGTTCGTGAATGAACCATTGTTCTTCTCGAATTACTAATTAGACTGCGTCATGTGAAATTTATAAGCCGGCGAGAAAGAACGCGGGCACACTCACACACACACTGTATCTGGAACGTAATTTTTATGGGTTTACCGTTTCTACAGTTGTTTTACTTGAGGTTATTTAATTGCTACATAATAGTTTTTATTGCGGTTTTATGTTGCATATTAATACTACTTACGGGCTCATTCTGATGCTAATTCCTCCTGTGATCTTCACGTATCATTTATTGCGTTAAACGATCGTCAGGAATAAATTACGATCGCCGTTTCTCACACGTAATTCCCAACTTGAAATTATGTGATTCACCTTCATACAGTATCACTAGTTACATACAGGTACTTGTCTGAAACTGAGAACTTATACAGACAGACAGAAAGCGTTATAACTACGTAAAAGAGATTGGTACATTCTAGCCCCTTGCGTTTTCCTTACTTAAGAGGATCATTCTAATCTAATTTGCAACCTAGCAACGTGATATCTCTTTAGCAACTGGTAAGAAGCTTCAATCTCGACAATATTCGGTGGTAACAGGATACAACGTTGTGCAGTCTCGATAATGCTCGGAAGTATGATCATACCAAGTTGTAACTTGCAACACCGATAAGAATGACCCTCTTGAAACCTTACGTTATCCCGTTCGCACTTCATAAATTGCAAATGGCCTTTAGAGTAAAAGGCATGTTTTTCGATCATAGAACAAACTTCTTTGATAGAGAATTGAGATTGGTTAACATGAACCAAATTTGAAACGCTGGTTATCCTTTCTTCTTTCAAAGTTGCCACGTTCGTTTGTAAATACTTTTCACAGTCTACCATTATAATAAAATCATCAGTGAAGGTGCACTCCGATACTAACTTATCATTGTGATACTACTGCGGGAGAGTGAGACAATGAAACGAGTAGAGTATTTATGACTTTTTGTGTTAGTTCTTATGAACCCAAACACTTCATATGAAATAAAGTAAGTATACAATCAATTACATCAGTTCCAATCATAGTAATTTCCGTGATTAATACGTTTTGCCCGCGGCCTCTAGAATAAATTAAGTGTATATAAGGAAACGGGCAAGTGATTAGAAAATATGTCGATCAATACCAAGTCGCATTTATGACAGATTAGTTTGATTTGCTGGCCGTAAACCAAGGTAATAAAAAACGAAATTGTGGTAAATGCTAAATTCTACGGGAGTTATTAAGGCGTGATACAGAATAATATTCTAATTTATGGCTTAAAAGGCGACGGCTGCGCTTGCCTCTATTCTCATTTAATACCTGCTTCGCGAAAGTGAGTGTTTACGTAAATTTTGCGTGGGATTTGTTTTTGAAAATATTCTATTATTAATATATTTACTATTTTGTAATAAAGTTCACATGAATTTAAATTCCCAGAGTTTCAGCGTGTAGGGTGTTTTCAGTATTATAGATACGAGACAGCGTGTAAGCTGATATGAAACAAATTGTAGGCGCAGTGAAGGCAACATAAGAACGCACGTCCCCTATCTGATGACAGGAGCTACTGATAAACCGTGATGATATATTCAATGGACGTGTATGAATGGTTACATAAATAAAGTTTAATATGAATATTAATGCGCCCGACAGCATCATAAATAATAACTTTTGTCATTCGACAGTTTTTCAAATTACGCGCTCGCTCGGCCGCCGTGTTTTCGTATTACTTATTCAAATGAATGTATTCAGTTAATGTAAAATACAGAACGGTACTTTCAGCAAATTATATATTGAGGCTGACTTATTGCGCGGTATTGTATGAAATATTACCCAATAACCATTTCATTCAGATTAATAAATATTTAAATTCTACTCGTCCTTTTATAGGCAGAGTTATTAAGTAAGTTAGAAAATCCTCACATGCATCTACATTTACCTACGTTTTCTAATTCATAAAATATACTCGCATCAATATTTTTATTTTATAACAATACATACAGGGGGACTTGCTTAGAAATTAAAGATAATTTTTGGATGCTTTATTATTATTATTATTCTATAATAATTGAATATTGGAGACTTGTGAAAAATAATAGTTCACATCTAGAATCGAAATGTTCTAAAAATAAATATTTTACATTTGTCCGCACAGATTTACGATAAGAGGTTGCCAGAAGCCAGAATGTAAGAAAAAAACCCACGTAAATTAGTCCTGTTGTAAAGAAACCTACTTTATTTCTGGGTGCGACGACGAGGACCATTCATCAAGTCGGTCGTCAAAAGTTAGAGGTTAGAAACACTTCCAACCCACATGTTCTTTCCACTCTTGTTTTAAAAATATTGAAGTATGTTTACGATGTAGTTGTCAACTCTTATTATGCACGTCTTAATTTCGAACGGCTCGAGTTGAAGTTGTGGGTGAGGGTAGATTAAATTTATTTCCACATGTTTGCAATCAGATATATCACATTTTTCTTAAACAATTTCAAATTCTGCCCGTACAAAACATGTTTTTTTGTACATGATAAATATTTCAGTAGCAAATGTATATGCGGTAGCACAACATGGCAACTGCTTGCAAGTTTGTAATAAATATGAGAGCAGAGTTGCTGATTATGCAGATTGGACGCATACAATGGAGCATTGTCTTTGGCCGCGAAAGGGGCACCACCATCCGGTGCAGGACAGTCAGGACAACCTCGTGATTTGTGGGGCTCCGCACGACACGACAACTGAATACATCTCGCTCTACTGAATGTAAAATAGAATTTTTATTTTCTTTCAATCGGAGACGAATACAATGGTGATATGTGGTAGTTCAAAATGGCGAACAATTTTTTTTCCATTCGGTAGATACCTACACACCACACGTTCCAATTGGAATCAAATTCGAATTCGAATTCCTTCACAAACTCATAAGCCCTGTCAACTAAAGAGTAAATAACATAATCATGTGGCGTTAATATTAACGTAAATGAGCCCACGTTCTTATTCAATGAAACCGCCAACAATGGCGGCGAAAAAACCCATAAAAACCGTAAGTGGCACATAAAAAGGTAATTTGTCGGCGTAACAATATAACGACTTGTCAAAATAATGACTTCATTTAATTTGTAGGTAAACATATCAACAAAAACGACTAATGAAATTGTCACACACTGGAAACTGATAAAATGACGCGGTGAAAAAAAGTGTGTCCACCGGAAACAATCCGGGCTTAATGACGACGTAACTACGCGCTGAAATGAATACCCGCAGTCGTAACGTTCGGAGATAAAAGCGGATAAGTCCTTGTAATGAAGTAAATTAAATGGGTGTTGTTATTGCGGCGACAAAAATCTGCAAAAAGCGTGAGAATTTTCTTTTTGTTTAAAATAACAAATAATAGGTTTTTGTGCAATTTACCATGTGTAAAGCAACGAGCTATAAAACAATTAGGCATCCCTTGAGGGAAGTTTATTAAACAAGTTCCTCTTAGAATGGGATTAACTTTATCTAATTTGACGTTCAAATTCATCTTTGTTAGACAAACAGAATTCATATTGGTCATGTTACGTAGATATCGCCCGAGGGAAGTTTATTAATCAAGTTCCTGTTAAAAATGGATTAAGGGCCGGTTTATCAATCACAAGTTAACTCTAACTTTCAGTTTCTTTCCATAGTAACCACTACGAAGACAATTGTTGTTATGGTAATTAACTGAAGGTTAACTTTAACTTAAAGTTAACTTGCGTTTGATAAACCAGGCCCAAGGCAGTGATACTCCTTAACTTATTAAACGTTCAAATTCATCTTGGTTGTGTTACGTAGGTATCGCCAGAGGTATGTTTATTAATCAAGTTCCTGTTAGAAATGGAATAAGGCAGTGATACCCCTTATCTAGAGGGCGTTGAAATTCATCATGGTTGTGTTAGACTTAAGACAATTTATGTTGTTGTGTTACGCAGAGAGCCATAACAATTGATGAGGTTTATTAACCAAGTTTCTCTTAGAAAGAGATTAAGGCATGGGTATCCCTTATCTAGATGGCATGCAAATTCATCTTGGTTTTATTAGGCTAAGAGAATTCATATTGTTGTGTTACACAGAGAACCATATTGGGAAGGTTTACTAACTAATTTCCTGTTACAAACTGATTAAGGTTGGGGTATCCCTTATCTGTATGGCGTTCAAATTCATCTCGGTTGTGATAGACTAAGATAATTCATAAGGGTTGTATTGTACGTAAATTGGGTATCGCCTGGTAATCAAGTTCCAGTAAGGAAGAAATTAAGGCAGGGATACCCCTTATCTAGATGACATTCGAATACATTTTGGTTGTGTTAGACAGAGAGGATTCATATCGATTGTGTTAGGCAGAGAGCTTTTAAAAAATTGGGTATCCCGGAGAGAGGTTCATTAACCAAGATGGCATGGCGTTCAAATTCATCTTGGTTGTGTTAGACAAAAAAATTATATTGTTCTACGCAGACATCTATAAAAGATTATGTATCGTCAGAAGGAGATTTGTTAATCAAGTTACTGTTAGAAAGGGTTTAAGGCAGGAGTACTCCTTATCTAGATGACGTTAAAATTCATCTTGATTTTATTAGATTAAGATAATTGATACTGTTGTCTTGCGCAAAAAGCCATAAAATATTGTGCAGGTTTAACCAAGTTCCTCTTAGAAAGGGGATTAAAGCAAAGGTATTCACTATCTAGATGGCGTTCAAACTCATTCTGGTTGTATAAAACTAAGAGAATTCATATTGGTTAATACGTAGAGAGCTATAAACAAATTAAGTATCCACAGAGGCAAGTTTCTGTCAGAAAGGGATTAAGGCAGAGAGTTACAAAAATTGGGTAACGCCAGAGGGAGATTTGTTAAGCAAGTAGAAAGGAATTAAGGCAGCGATACCATTTATCTAGATGACATTCAAATTAATCTTGCAATTGTCAACAACGAACAACGCTTTATCTGAATAAAAAATAAGAAATATAAGAGAAATAAATTTCACTGAAAAAAAGCTAAAGACACGGAAACAGAAGAGAATGAGACGAGCAATGAAACAAATGGAGCACGTAGGGGTCACCACAACAATAACAGCGACGAAGACAAAAAGGTTGATAAGAAGAAAGATAAGTATGGAGCACGGTTTATAATGAAAGAGGATCTCGGGGGTAGTCCAACTGTGAATAATGAAACTTGGAAGGCCTACAAGAAAGCACGAGGGAATAATTTGAGAACACTATGAGTCAACCAAATTATGTACTAACAAAATCTAAGTATTACTTCTTCTTTCTCTCACTCATTCTTTTTGCTTTGCGCAGCAATGTTGCTTGTCTTACGACCGTGAGCCATTCCAGACAATTACGAAGTTATGTTTAAGTTGGGTCTTAGTCTTTAAATAGCACAAACATCCATGGCAACTGGTGGGATTCGAACCCACGCCGCCGAGTGACACGACTTTCCAAGTCGGCTAGGCTAGACCGTTAAGCCACTCGGCGACCCTAAGTATTACTTCCCAACAACAGTTAACTACAACCAACAGGCTTTACAATTACATTTTATTGACTGAATGACCAAGGAAAACTAAAATAAAAGAATCCTGAGGCAACCTTTTGGAGGAAACATAGGAACATTATGTGAAGAAGAAGAAGAAGAAGAAGAAGAAGAACTTGGCTATACATGGGTTAGATAATAGAAAAGTATAATTTATTTAAATACAACATAATGTCGTCTACCCATTCCTTTTTCCCAAATTTCTCTATCTTCTGCCATTTCTTCATTCATCTGTCTTCGTTAATTGCTTGCTCTGCGAACATCTAAGTGTTTTTCGAAGAAAAAGGAAAAGAACAAATGAGGAAATGAAAACCATGATAGTTATTCCAAGATAGTAAGACGGCGAGGAAAATGAGAGGTAAAATAGGAAGAACTGGAAAACGGCAATCATGAAAACGATGGCCAAAGAAGATTCAACAACACTGAAATTAAAGACTGACAACAAGCCGCAACAAGCCCCAAGAAAAGAAGTGAGGCGCAAAGGAAAAAAGATGACTAAAACAAAGGCTTGGAGGGAATAAAGAAACTGAAAGCCGACAAGGAAGGATAAAAATAAAGAAACTGATATGAGAAAGGAAGTAACGTTTTAAAATGAAGAAATGAAATTACGCATAATGAAAACTGAAGGACGAATAAAAGAAAGCGAGGGAATAATCAGAGAGTGTAATTGGGGGAAGAAGTATGAACTAAAAAATGAATATCTTGCACTAGTGGCTAAATCATACATAGTAAGATACTGAAGATAATAAATAACACTAACGAGAGTATAAAATGTGAAGAATTAGAAAAGGGCAATCACGAAAACAATTAGTTAGAATCGATTAAAGAAATTTGGAGGAAATTGGTGTTGAAAACCGACAAGAAAGAACATTGACTTGCTGATATCACTAAATATGCAGTAATTAAGGCAAAAAAGGACTTGTGAGAGATAAGGCACAAAGGAAAAATTATAACGAAAAGAAGATTTAAGAAACTGAAAGAAAGAGAGGATTCTATTCTAACTGAAGACGATGTTCAGTACAACTTAAATTATGTGAAAAATAACTTTTGCAAGCTCATATCTCTATTTTTCTCTCACTGGTGCATCTTTCCTCATTCGAGAAAATAATAATCTTTGACTTCTAAAATATTTATGATCAGTTAACACCCTTCATGTTCTTTCTAGGACCAATTAGCATCCTCCCATTTATTCCATTTTGATTGTCATTTTTTATTGTTGCAGATGTTTAGATTTCTTCTTCCCCTTGTCCTGATATCCTTCTGAAACGGTCTAAAGCTTCTGATTTGTTTAATTATAAAACGCTTTTATCTCTCCTGTAATTGATGGGTCGCGTATATGTATAGCGAGTTCAGAGTATTGCCTACAATTCCTTTGTGGTATTAGATGATTGTTGTTGTCTCAAATCGGCGAAGTGCAAAAAAAAGCTTTAATTTATTTGCTGATCGCCACAAAACACTTAAATTTTGTATCGCAAAAGGACTGAATGTATCAATGTGAATAGACGCATCCATAACAAGTTACCATAACAAATGGTCGTCGGAAAGATTGAATACAAGCAGTAAAAACGAGGTTTTCAGCGAAGCTAAATTCAAGCACTTAAAGATGTGATTTGTTCCCCGATTGATTACCTTGTAAGAGTGTACAAGATATTTCTTTGGATGCTGAGGATAAACATAACGGAATGCTAAGCCATTCGGCGGGAGTTGTAATGAAACGCGGATTCTTGGATTTAATCAACGCAAATTCCAAATTATTATGTTAAAGGTTGATTGATTACCTGAACGATTATGGGGTGTGTAAGTGTATAGAACGTTTCAAATTATTTGAAACACATTCATAGAACTTATTATAAAGTCATTAAAATTATTAAGCATTGCAACTATTTACGATTACGACCATCATAGCACGTTAAGTATTTTATGAGTTTCAAATGGTTTGAAATGTTTTATGTATAGGTATATGTATAATTTTAGTTGATTTTAGTAATGGAACTACCGACTTAAATTGATTTAATTAAAAATTTATGAGCGGTGAAGTTGTAACCGACAATGTAAATAGTAGGAGTTGTTTGTGCGTCATTTAGTTTGAATAAAAAATAATTTTTAATACTTGCCATTAAAAATATACTTTAGTTTTAATAATCCTGTACGCAGATGAGTATCTGACGGCATAAAATACAATTAAATCATGTCTGCAACTGTTTTTGTTTGGTTTAGTGACCGTCTGATCTTATCACGTTGGTAAGCCTCGACTCAATCGGGTATTCTTATTACTTGTAACATTTAACATTTTATTACTTTATTGTATACCCCATAGGGAGAGTGACTAAAAAGAGTGGGTAATAAACTAAAAGTCTATGATGGTGAGAATGTGTCCACTAAACTAAAACAATAAAAAATACGGAGATAAAATCTTAAGCGCCGCGATCTGCGCATACCATCAAATACGAGCAATAAAAAAGTTGATATTCCTCCGGTGAAGCTAATACAATAAAACTCTTCTAAAAATAGAATTCACGAAACGCGTTACATGGCGTATGAAATACGATCCTTTAAATGCCGCGGATAAGAAACAGTAGTAATTAGAAAAATCCATTAGTTTTCTTTACGACTCGAGCGTTAAACTGGAATTTGTATTCTTTGTAGCGCCACGAGTCCGCAGGGGGCCAACTTTACAGAAGTTCTTAGACGTGACAACATGTCACTAAAATACAGAAAATGTTCCCCTGAGATTCAGCTTCTTATCTCAGCCTCAGTTCGTATCACATACGTTCACTCATTTTAATAAGAAGTACATATATACATACATAGACTTTCTTCTCTGTATATGTATAATACACACACAAGTATATGTATGTACGCACTCAGACACATTACACAGAGGGAAAACACATAACTTGTCAGTCAGTGGTAACAGCGGTGTTTCATATTATCCTTCGTTTTATATCCGAGTTTCTTTACCGGTTATTAATAACGATCACTAAAATATGCATAAATGTAATAACTGGTTTGTTTTGTAATAAAATAGAACTACAAAATGAACATGTAGCGTAGATTTTTATAGTAAAAACCGCCGGTTGACATTTATTTCTTGATTTTATACTTTTAATTTATAATCATTTTACCATTCGAAGAAAACATGAATACGGTATGACAGGTTTATAATTTATTTTTATGAATGGAGGCAACAAGGTCTATCGAAAACAAAAGGTACTTTTAATGTTTCAACATTAGCAGCATACAAAGCATACTAAATTTAAAAAAATAATAACTTGCGAATGTTATAACTGGGAGAGTTAGTTACCTACATATATATCAAGTCCTAGTGTAGACTTTTCAAAACACATTTTTTAGGCAAAATACGAAGTAAGTACCATTTTCGGAAATCAAAGCAAAATAGCACCATTTTCACTAGAAAAAAAAGTATTTTTAGATTGCTGTTAAAAGTTGTTTTTATTTGTTGTTTTTATTTGCAAAGAAAATGCACTAGAACATGGCATATACAGGCTTAAGTGACAATTGTTCCGCCAGAACATTGCGATGTTTTTGCGAGTTAAATGAAATTTGTTTGTTAAATTTAGGATTAGATTTAATTAACTCAAATGACAAAGTCACGCATAAAATTTAACATAAGACTCTTTTCGTTATTAAATTGTTTATTGATATAATATCTCAGGGTACCAAATTGTATTGCAAAACAAATTTGTTTGAACTGGGCTCTGAAATGTATTTGTCCTAATGGTGATGATTTTAAAATGTCGGTTATTTTAGTCATGCTACGTGAAGTGTATGTAGGTAAGTAAAAATCGATTTTAAAGATTGACATACAAATTATTTATTGTTAATAAATTTGTTTATTAATATTTACAAATATGCATATACCTAACACTACTAAAAGTAACTGATACAAATGAATTCGTTGCGAATTGTTATTACATAAGAGAATGATGTTTTCTTCTTCATCATCAGTACCCTCTTGTAATAATAACTATTTAATCTTAATATACCTATACACGAGTAATAATTGGTTCAAAGTAATTATTAGTACATTTAGAGGATTAGTGTAAATGCACATAAATTTATGTTAGACATTACAGTGAGCCTCTAAAGTATGGAATAAAATTCGTAATTTCTTTATTTTTGACATTTCGAAAAAATGCTCGGGCAGGTAAATTTTGTTTTTAAAAAGCACACATTTTCAGGTGAAAATCAATCTTTGACAGTCATTTATTTTCGAGTAATGACGTCATCGACATTTTTTAAAATAGTAACCCCCAATTTTTTTTTTCTTCATTCGGATGGCTCATTGAATTCTCTATCCAACCACATCAAAAATTTATTATGTTTTATGGGAAAGATTTTGAGAAAGAAGTTATTGAAAATGAAATGAAATAATAATAATAATAATTTAATTTTCGGTTAAATGACGAACCATGATTACTCGACTTGAGAAGACTTTGTTTAAATGGCAAGAATGACAACTTAGGCATCATTTTGGTTTTGTTGAAAATGTCACGCCTACTTCATTTGTAGGTAGTAGATGATTAATTCATTTTCAATAATTTTTCTTCTCAAAATTTTTTCTTCTTGTAGAAGTAGGCTCGAGGTTTGCTTCGGATTTCCTCCTCTAGGTGTTGGATGAACTTGCCACGCCTGGATTATCTTGAAACGTCTTAGATAATCTTGAAACGTCTTCCACGATGACATGATCGGCTCGTCCAGGAGTTTCGACTTCGGAGGACAGCACTTCATCCTTGGATGTTTTGGAACTCGACTCATGTTGTGTGAGATTGTTGTCCCAATGTTCCTGATCATCCTGGAGTACTTCGTGGAATCTCTAGTTGAACCAGCTTTTCGTTGTTGGCGAAAGCGTAACGTAAAGTATGTCAATTGATATTTTCTAAATCGGACAGAAAAGTGTTTTAGTTATTTGTGTAAAATAAAAATTTCACAAATGTTCTGGAACACACTAAGGTAAAGTACAGTTATTTAACATTTCACTTAAATTACAATTTCAAAAATAAACTAATAACTAAATAACCTAAACTAATTATATACAGGGTGAAAATTTTAAAATATCAAAATAACATATGAATAATGAACAATGAACAATATGAATCAACGTAAACAAAGGAATTATAGTTTAAACAAAACATGTCACATTGCGCAATAATCTGAAACTGCGATTTAAGACAACAAGTGAGTATTATCATATTCTTTCTAAGAATTGCAGCCGCAAATTTTGAAGAACTTGCTGAGACTACAGCTGGACGTGCAGTGCGATTAAACAACTGCCTCACAGCGTAGGCGTGTAATAAGACGAAACACAAATGATGAGGACAATTGCACGACATCTACTGGCGAAAATATTTTGCACAGAAGCTTTGCGCGGAATAGAAATGTTTTGAATTTGAATGTTACGGTGATGTCACTTTTACCTCTTGCTACCTACCTTACAATATCTACCTAGCTGAATTGCCAACGCTGGGGGAAACTCGTCGAAAACCTACCTGGAATTATGCCCAGTTCAGTGAAGACGGAGTGAAGATTGTCGGTAGGTCGATACCTACATGTTAAATAAAAGGGCGCCACCTAGCGTTATGTAAATTTCAAGCATTATGGTGAGATGCGTGGCACCGCTAGGTTTGCACAGGCGGTTAAAAGCGTTTGAGAATCCCTCAGGTTTGATTTCCGCAATAAATAAAAATGTTTGTCAGACACCCTGTATATAACGTAACTATCGGTCACCCTGTATATTGATAATAAATGCGTCAAACGCTGATACGGAAATTATTAAAAATCGTGACGAAGCAGCGTTCAATTATAAGGAGTAGAACGCTCAACAAACGACAGAAAAAGGGGGGTTACGTTAAAATGCCCCAAAAATAGTCTCGTCAAAGTTAATTAAATTGAAATTTACAAAGCGTCAGCAAACGCGTAATCACCGGCGAGGATATCCTGTACGGTTCATAAAATAACGTACAATAAATTCTGTGAAAAGGACAGTAGATCTAATTACAAGATGGGAAGTTTAAGTTCGCATGCAACGAAACGCGGTTCTTAAGGAACCTCGGCCTTAAGCAGGCAAGAACGGTATCACAAGGCACTGAAGGTATCCAATAATCAATTAGAGCCGCATTAATTAAAAGACAGAGGGTTTGTACAATACCACACTCGTTTCCTACCAACTCTACGTTAAGTTCAGTTTCGGGGGCTACAGCTTACGACGCTGGCTCGATCCCGATCGACAGCTCCTTCAAGGGCTCCAACGACGAACTATGATGGTGAAAGTAAAGCCAGGCTCTCGGACTGGTGATATTTGCCTCGAAACTCGTATGAGGAATACAAATGAATACATCAAGTTCACGAAAAGTGACACGGATTTTTCATGAGTTTTCGATCCTCCGCAATTCTTGCTAATGGAAGAAACACGAAAGTAAGTAAAAAACGAACTTAAAGCTGAACCAAAAGACTTGCCCCTTTTTAAGGCAAAGGCCTGAAGCCATAAATAACTGCGACTTCGAGCACGTGGTAAACTTGGTAAACTAAACGAAATTCGTGGCACAGGTTTTAACTGCTATTACAGCACTGAATTATGCTTCCAACAAACGTTCACGAGCGAAGAAAAATCCCCAAGATCTATTAGGTGGCCAGATTCAAACACAAGTTACAAATTATCTTCTGCGATGATCAACAACGGCCAACCTGGAACAACGCTGATTTCTCTGCAAACCGGAAAACGCCGAGACGCCCCTTTTCGCTCCAAATTCAAAAATAGCCAGTCTACACGCGAGAAGAAAGAAGAAAAACCGGACCATAGAGTTTGTAAACAAATAGAGCGATCATTGAAGCCAAAACAGGACCTTAGAGTTTATAAACAAATAGAGTAATCAAGGAAGCCAAAATTGAGAAACAACCTAAAATGAAAACGTTAAAGCAAAAAGGAACTGTAACACTCTCTAAAACTGGGTTGGACAAAAGCTTTAAACCAGGATTAAAAAGCCTGACTTAAAATATGACACGCAATATACTGTACGTCATCATGTATGGCACATTATAACTTAGGTATTTAATTCTGGCTTAAATTTTTTGTACAACCCACCCTTAAAGAGTCGAAAATTTTATTTAAATACCTCCCTGCGCAGAGAAAACTTAGTTCCTATTTTAATTCATTCTTTTCATGAGTGTCTTTAGTTTCATTTTAACTAGTCGACATCAAATTTAAACCTAGTGACCGAAGTTTTGAATGCGCGAAAATAATAATCAGACTCAACGTTTGGTGAGTTAAAATCAATTTCAGAAATTAACAAAAGCTTAAATATGGTACAGAATGCCGCTTCTTCTCTCTTCGAATAGAATCTTATTAGAATTTTATTTTTGTTTGTATGAATCACTTAAACACGTAGGTTTTCTCCGATTCATTTTACTTGCAATTCATCACTGAGGATTTTTTTATTTATCAGCTGGCTAGACGATCAGCCGAACCTAATCGTCATTCACACATAAGTATAAAATTACAGATAATTGTAAACTTTCGTAAAAAGTATGTTATGCCGTATATGTATGTAAATAAAGCTGAAACTTAACCACACGATAGATGAATAAACTATGAAATTACTTAATCACTTATGATAATCAAAGTCCTAAAAAAGAAAAATAATGCTTATATGGTGAAACGAAAAAGTATTTACAATGCACTTGATGCATTAAAAAACACAGGTTATGGAGTTGTAAATGCGTCTTGAATTTTGCTAAACTTTTAATGGATTGTTGTTAATAATTTATCTTGATAACAATATAATTTAATACTAATTTAATATTTTAGAGCTCGTATTTCAGCGGATCACATCAATTTCAAACACTTTGATAACTGTATTAATTTTTTTATCTGTTGCTCATTCTTAATCAAAAGCGTATTGTCATTTTGGGTATAATTTTTGATTAATTATTTCTCGGAAACTAAAAAACAGCATTTTTTACATATTTTTCACATACTCTCGGGTACCGCTTCTTTTCGTGTTTTTTTCTTTCTGGCGGAACAATTGTCGATAACCCTGTATCGAACTACTACTAGAGATCGGATTTACATATTTCGACGTCATCATGCCGCTGGTAACCAAAATAATACTTTATGTTTACTACATTTAATGATCAATTAAAAGCATTAATGTTAACTTTTCTTCAATAGTTAAAATTCAAAAATCATCATGTATCAATTAAGATCAACAAGTGAAAAAATGAAAACTGCCGAGTAATTTGGGGACGTTATAAGTAGGGATTGGAATCTTATATTTCGACGTCACCATGTCAGTAAGCCTAGCGAACAAATATTTCGCGCATACTCGTATACCGGAATTAGAGGTCAATAAAAATATCCATGTTTACTCCAACGGTTTCTTTTTTCCACCCCAAGCTTAGAGCTTGTCGGGTGCGACCGACTTTAATGTTAATTTCTCCTTCGACATTCGCCTTACAAACTGGGAGAAAGTAGAAAACCCAATTCGAGGGAGCCGGTATGAATCCGACACATAAGTACTGTATCTCTCACATAGAGCACCAGGAGGGGATTCAAACCCACACCTAAAAGTTGCCCGGTCAAGCGTCAAACCCGTTGCCAGCCAACTTGGCTAATAACTACCTTAAACTCATATTAAAAGCATGTCTTAAAATTAAGAACATTTTCACCGACAAGTTACAAATTAAGATTGATTAGTTTGGAAAGAACTTTGATAAAAGTTGCGATTTGAGTGTAACCATAGTCATGTCAAGCACAAATTTTTCCTAAGGAAGTCCATTGCAATAAAGTTAGAATTTGTTAGAATGGATAGACTGCTAAAGTGGTTTTACCATTCCGAAAGCCATATTGAGTAGTTGAGAGTATAGATTTGTGTTCTCTCTACCAGATTAAATTGGGGTTAATGAATTTCCCCAACATTTTCCTTAAACAAGAAGCTATTGGTCGCAGCTGCCCAGCGGGCTTATTTATTTATTTTTTTTATCTGTGGTGGTTGCCCAACGGGGTCCTAAATCATAGACTTGTCAGGACCTCAGAAGCGGGAGTGTATTTGAGTGTGTGTAAAGTGTTCCATGGCTTTGTTACTTCCAAACCTCCTCGCCGTTTAAGAGGAAGCAGTGTCGAGTTTTATCCCTAACACTGAAGGGTGCCTGAAGTCGATACCGACCACCCCCGAGAAAAATCCCGAGCGCGGTTCGAACCGACGACCATGCCATTGCAAGGCCCGGTCCCTTACCACTTGGACCGTTCAGGATTTTGAGTTATTGAGTGGGACAAATGAGAATCTCCTTCTCGAAAGAAGGAACCTTGGAATATCAGAGAAGAATATTGAATTCCATTGATAAAGAAAAGTGTGCTATCATTATCATTGAAAGATTGATGGAAGGAGAATTAATTAGAGTTAAGAAGGAAACCTCCCGACGCGACGAGAAAACGCGTAATCCGAAAAGAGCTTTCAGAAAAAAGTTGTTTTCCCATTAATGTCTTTAATTAAAAGAGTTTGTAAATTCGAATGGATTTTCTTCTGTTGATATTTTCACAAGACGACACGAAGCCTGCTTTCTTCTCATCACTTCATTAACTTCTTCGTTTTGGCTATGCAATAAAGAGTCGGGTTCCAAGTATTTAGCTGAATTGAGTTGGGCATTGGATTCTTCCTCTATTTAATGATTCTGGTGAATTGTCGTCGGTATTAATTCTATCTTTAATAAAGTCAATATCCAATGTATTCAAGTATCGTTTTCAATTAGCTTTATTAAGTTTGTAACACGTCATTTTTCTCTCTCTGGCGTTGTCTCCGTTGCTCTGCTCGATGTCGGTCTGGCGGTTCGGATTTGCTCATGGGCATAAATAAAAACACGATCACTTTGCAACATAACTTTATTCACAGTAAAGTTTATATTAATATATTTACAACTTGGAAAGTATAGATAAATCGCGGCCGATTTAAATATGTCTAAAACTCGGTGTTTAACGGCACGGTCCGGGCTCCAGGAATCGGACGGTATATACGAGACACCCATATCTGGTAGGTATGAGCGAGAGACCCACTCAAAGGGACAGTATATACGAGACACCAGTATCTGGTAGGTATGAGCGAGACACCCACTCAAAGGGACAGTATATACGAGACCCCGTATCTGGTAGGTAAGGGTCTCGAGCCAGGTCGCTTAGAGTTATACACCGACAGGCGCATGACTCGGCAAATAATAATACGCGCTAATATAACTTTATTCTGCACATGGTAATAAACTTACTAAACTACTATATACATTAAACACCCTAATTATATATAAAAAAATTTGTGCAAATCGGTTTTTATTGCAGCGGATTCCTCGAGCAGGCTCTGTACAGCTGTTTCAGGCCTAGTTGGGCCTTCGTCAGCAGAACCGTAGCTCGAGAACTCCACTGCAAACCAAACCGATATGTCTTAGGGTTATTCGCCATTGCGATGTGAAAGTAATGGACATTTAAGTATCCTACTGCAATATCAGGTCAACAAGCGATCGAAAGGTGTCGCTACTTAAATGTCTAATTATATATGTACAAAAATTAACCAAACCCGTAACCAAAAATAATAAAAACTCTAAGTAACAATATTACTTGTTAGTTAGTTGTATGTTACAAAAAGAGGTGGGTCTCTCTAAAATAAAAGTGCATTTTTTTGTTATGCGCATGCTCCTGACGATTCTGGACTTGCCATCGCGAGAACCCGAACAAGCATACACATTCACAAATACTGTACGTATTTCAACAGCTAAACTGTCATCTTCAAATGTCTTTGGAATCAATATCAGACAATTCTACTAATTTTGCGCTGAAATACGTACGGTATTTGTGAACGTGTGTGGATTAAGGGCAGAAATAGACGTGACTTCGTTAGATAGCAAACAGTACCTAAGTAGTTTGGGAACCTCTGCGGGATGGCAATGTTGGAGTTACTAGTGGTGCTCCATATCTAAATTCCAAAAGTCCAAACAGGCTTCAGAATGATTTTGTACAGCAGCACTTTTTTGTCCAAAAATACGTTTGATTTTCAGCTTTACATTTGGCTTAGTCTGGAGTCCTAGCTGTTTACGTTTAGTAAAAATTGTTTTTTTCCAAGATAGTCGCTGTTCCAAATGCATCCCGAAATATTTGACAACTTTCAGAAATTTGCAGTCACTGATCTTCACAGGTGGACATGTTTCTCTGGTCACACGGGTCGACTGTAAATCATTGCCCTTCATTTTTTGGACAGTTCTGAATCTTGATGAGATTGGTTTGCAGGTTCGTCGAGGACGATGCTAGATCAGTATGTTGTGGAGTCGCTACCGTACTGAGTCCCGTTGTTGGCAAATCTGTTGTACATAGGAAGTATAATATTGGCCCGAGGATACTTCCTCGAAGAACACCAAAGTGTTTTGTTTGATAAGAAGTATCTATCTATCAGGTGGGATTTGAGTAGTTGAAAATAGAAATAGGGAAGAAGCTTCCTTAGTTTGATTTGCCACACCTCATCGCAGACCTGAGATATGTTAAGAAAGGATATCAAGCAATATCTTTTGGCATTCAGATCGTTATTAATTTGGTTACTTATGGAAGCCAAACTGGTGATCTGAGATTGTTTCCTTTTGGTCTACTATTGTCTTCAGCCTCTTACCAAAAATTTTGGAAAGCATAGGTAGCAAAATCTTCTTCATTTACCTTCCGCATGTACTTATTGAGTAAATTTAATTTATATTTAAGGACTGTGGTATTCTTGCCTCACACAGTTGGTTTTGATTTTTTGCCGGGGGAATGTGAATTTTGTTTTTAAAATTTTCGTTTGTAGATTCAATTTTTTAGTTTGAACTGATTTTGTGTATACTCTTTGCATAGTTGATTTCTTAGGGCGATAAGTACTTTTAGCCTTTCAGTCAGAATGCACTCTCTCTCTCTCTTTTTATTTTTTCTAAAAAATTTGTTTATTCAAATAGTTTGTATCAATTATTCTGACCTCGTTAATGTCGATTTTCGCAAATTCTACAGAAGCTCAGTCTTGTCATTGATAAGAATGTTTTGTGTATTTGTTGTGTTTTGTAAATAACTCTTATCAATAATTGTGACTTTGCTAATGCCGATTCTCGCGAATCCTACAGAAGCTCCATCTTGTCATTGATAAAAATATTTTGCTTATTTGTTGTATTTGTACATTGTAAGTTCTTTATTTCTCAGAGTATTTTTTTAATTTTTCATAACATTTTTTTACTATTCGAAAAGAATAAATGACATTGTATAATCTCGCAACAAAAAAATGATAATATGTAAGACAAACAAAAATAAATTTTAAGACAAAAAGTTTCTGTATCACGTTTCCTGTTAATACAATAAGGTAAGCACAACTAATCACAATCACAGCCCACATTTTTATTTGCCAAATGATAGGAATAAGTCATGCAGTAATAATTCAATAAGCAAGTATTTTTCGGCAAACTTCAAAGCGTACGTCCGCCTTTAAAGTTTGATTTACACAATAAACAGTAATTGCCTATTCAAGATTGTTAAATGATTCAAACTTAGTTTCGTTCATTGTGATTCTTGCAAATCATAATGCTATTTTGTTACTCGAAATTATTTGCACTCAGGGACAATAATTCCACAACATCCAAACAGTGATGAATTTTTTGATTAAATTATTTCTAAAGGAGCATAAATTATTTTAAATTGCACAAGTGGAGACTTCTTGTTCGTCGAGCTGCAATTTTGTCCTCAGGTGTATTGTAATGGCTTTAAGCTGCTGTTCACGTGAAGGTTGCAGCATATTATGTGTCGTTTTTAATTCGCGCAGAATATAATTTATGGCTCTGGAATTATATATTTGTGTAGCTACGAGGTAAATAATTTGACCCAGTTTTGTAAGTGACTTTCAGGCAACAAACGTTTTCCTCTCCGTTGCATAAACTTATCGTTAATACATGCGTACTTAAATTTTCTTTTCATACTTTCATTAATCACTAGAGTTACGACACTTGCAGGATTTAACATACGAAGGACGTAGGATAAGTCCTGTACCTACTTAATGATTGTGGGCTCTAAATAAATTTCCTGTGGAACTTTACGATATTGTAAGTGACTTCGCGAGATCACTTTTAAATACAGAATTGGTCACACTAATATCTGTTAATCAGATATCTTAACAGTGAAGTCAGAATACTGACAATCAAATTTACTTTTTGTTTACTTCCATAAATGACGTTTTGAATTCTTTACTTTACAAGCGCATTTAGTATGTTATGGGCATAAGGAGTCATAACAATAAAAATATACTTAAACAATAAATTGTGCAGTAAAAATAAATTTGCAGAGTTAAAAAAAACAGAACTTTTCGTTATAAAAGATGTAATAAAAAAGCGTTTTCTTCTTGAATACGTAATAACGAATTACTCGCGCGCAAACAAAAAACGGTGGGAAAACATAGCGGCGTAATTCCAATATAAATTAAACAAGATGTTGGCAAGACTGTAAGTTGAAACCGGGCAGAAAATGTCTTGTAAGCGGCAGGCGGTCCGGATAGCGAATATGAAACTTTTATTATGCTTGTAACATATGCAGAAAGCATGTAAATGGATTTTATTGATATTTTTTTCGAGGCGTACGAACGCGAATAACAATTATGCACGTTTCACATACCTTGCAACACTCATTAGGGTAAATAAAATGCTGAAATTTAACCCCAAGAGGCGACATCCAATTGCCAATATCTTGAAGTGGGGTTTATACATGCTTCACTTAATGAGGAACCAGTGACGAGAAAACCTTCTCAAGGTCGCCGTATTTAATAAAATTATTTACAATCTAATAATGAAAAGCCTCTTGTTGTTTTATTACTGAAATTTGCATATCCTTGAAGCGGGGAGTGTATTATTTCTTTCTTCTTTTCCCCAATTTTCTTTACTTAGTTTGTCATTCATGTTCCACCTGGTGCTATAAGGTCTGTTCCAGCAGGAGTTCGTAACTAGTTCGAAACCGTCAAAAGCATGCAGTCATCAAAATTGTACATTTGACGGTGCCGTTAAAATCGGTCATTACTTCGGTGGGCAACTGTTTTTAACGGTTCCGAACTAGTTACGAACTCTTGCTGGAACAGACCCATTATAAACATGCCCTTTCCATCTGAAATTATCTCTCGAATTTTTAAATTATACAGGGTGTAACTATACTTGAATCATTTATTAATTCTGTACGGATTTATTGCTTAAATCTAAACGATCTGGTTCAAAAATGTACCTGCGCTTTGATTTAGTCGTGGTCTTAGAATTTTTAATCAATTTGCGAGTGTCATAGTTGATACTTTTTACAATTCCAATGCCACATCCTATTCGTTATTACTTTATCAGTATTTTTAATGACTTGAAATTTTAAAGAAAAAAATAAATAAAAAAGTACTTAGTGTAAAGCTTCATGGTAATGAATGAGTCCTTTATTAATTTAAGTTATTAATTAAAAAAAAAATTACAGCACGTTATGTGCTATATAACAAACAGAAACAGGTTAACAATAAACAACTCGGTGCACTCGTAGCGGAAATAATATGGTGTCGCTCACAAATCACGGTGGTTAGTTCCGGTTAAAGCCGTTCGCACCGCCACCGACACCACTACATCCGACACGCTTATTTAACCCCCGTGTCAAATTTTTTATGGCCACGCAATAATTTGAAATGTTGATTGTAAAAATTAGGATTATTAATTAATTACCTGCGCCGCGAACGCTCTCTACGGTCCGCTGGCCAAGAAACCGTTGCCCCTTTTCCCTACTAATTTTCATCATAAATATTTAAGTCTCTTAAATTTTTTAACCGCCGGCCGTTTTAATTCCGGCGTGGTTTTTTCATTTCGTAAAAAAGATAACGTATGAGTTATATGTGTAATAAATACGTCGGTCGTATCAACAGAAAACAACATGTAACTTAATATGGCTAAGAAAAAAACAGGACGTCGACCAGAGTAAAATTGAAAGTCACACAGGTATACGTTTTTTTTTTGGTGGGGGGGTATTTATGTAGTCATAATAACTTTGTCAAGATCATAAACCAGCTCGAAAAATCTGGAAGTTGCTTTCAACTACTTACTCGTCGCAAGACTTAATGAATCGCAACATTAATGGAACTATAATAAAATTCCAAAGATAATAATATAAGTAACTGAGGTCTATTTAAATAACTGAACGACTGAATTGTGCAATCCTTTTTAGCAAGGAAACATTAAAAGTGCAGGTAAGTTCACTTTTTGAATCGATTCGAATCAATACTAAAACTTGTGAGTGTTGTCACATAGCGTATGTTTCGTTTGATTTGGAAATACCAATGCGCATATCGCATACGCAAATATCCTCCCCAAGACTCAACATGTATAGTGACTTAGGGGTGGCTTAGTGAGCAAGTGAATGCTTACATGCCATTTCTTTGTTGTCTCCGTCTTTTTTCAAATTTCAATATTCGAAACATATACCCATTGTTTCAAGAAACAATGAGTATCTGTTTCCTTGAAACTAGAGATATAAATGGTATATAAGCATTTACTTGCTCGCCTGTGGCCTGGTGTTGTATTTTTTTTGTAAAAATATGCTTCTCCTTTTGTTCCTATTCTCAGCTATCTGCCTCCAGTCTTTTGTATTTAACACTGCTCGATTTTGTTCTATTGCATCTAGTTATCTTGGTCTTGGCCTTTCTTTTATTCTTCTTCCCTCTACGCCACTGGTCAATACTTGTCTCTCTGCTATATCACGTGGTAATCAGTATAATATCGCCAAACCCAAACCATTCTTATACTATTATTGCTGTTGCTCTCTCCGTCTTTTTTCCAGTTTCAATGAAACAATGGGTATAGTCGGCTGTGTTATTTATTACATGAGAGTGTGATCTGGCGTTGTTATGATGCTTCTATTTTCCAATGAGTTTTCTTTTTGAGGAAATGTGCTCCATTTATTCCTATTTTCAGTTATCCGTCTTCAATCTTTTGTTCCTAAGACTGTTCGATCTTGTTCTGTTACATCTAGTCATTGTTGTAGATCATCCTTTTATTCTTCTTATCTCTAGGCCACTTGCTAGTACTTGTCTCTCTGCTCTCTCATGTGGTAATCAGTATAATATGTGCTAATATGTGGTAATCTGTATAAATGTGACCCAACCTTTCGTATTCTTTCATTGCTGTTATTGTGGATTCTCTCTACAGTTCCATCAGCTGTTGTTATTGTCGATTGTTTGTACAATTTCTTTAGTTTTTTATGGTTTTTCTCATCCAGAAATCTCCCAATTTTTGCCCTATTTAGCACTTTTCGCTCCTATGTATCTAGAGACTTCTCTTTTTCGTTCCATATTCACAGTTTATGTTTCTTTTATGTACATTTTAGCTTAAATCTTGACTTGGGAAAATACCTTGGTACTTATCATCAATAAATTATTACTATCATTTAAAACGCGCTTTTTAAGGGGGTACCTACTGGCGTCGTCCTCTTCATAATAATATCCCCAAGTTTCATCCACAAAACATCATCCTTCTCCTAATACAGCTTTTTCGTAAGAGATAAATATAAATACAATTTTCTTTTAATTGGGGATGAGCAGGCTTAATATCAATTGGGTTCAGAACAAATGCAAGTGGTCTTTTAAGAGGTCGTGTGCGCTCTCAACTGATATGTCGAGAATTCGAGAATATCATCGAATAATTAGTCGAGGATTAGTCTGCGTAACAACAGTCCTAATGATATCTCCTACCCCGCAATCACAGATTCGACAATTTTTAGTACTTCGGAGATAGACCTGGGAAGAATTGACAGAGACTTATGTTCTTCCATCAAACGCCAGCCTCCTCCTCGATATAACTTTTGCATTAGAGATAAAGCAAATCTGCTTTTAATTGGAAGTACGCAGGCTCGATTGGAACATGTGCAGATGTGCGTCTGGTTACTTAGTCTGCACAACAAAAGTCCCTATGTTGGTAATTACCTTCGCAAATTCGTTCCCCACAGCTCACGTTCTCGGCCATTTTTGAAAGAATTAAACCATTCTCATCAGAAGCAAACCTGACGAGATATGATCAAGTCATGTTCTTCCCCCAAGCATCACCTTCCTCCACAATTTAAGTTTTCATATTTAAAAGAAAGCTGGGCGTTCCTAAAAGAAATGTCGAGAATTCCAGCATGTTTTCAAACAGTTAGGCGAAGGTCAGTTGTTAGAACAATAGCTTCACCCCCATGCAGCTTACGGCTTCCACAATTACTTTGGAAGAGTCAAATCATTGTATCAAAAAATGGAAAATGGGTCGAACAAGACGAGATGTAAGTTGTAGTTTTGTTTTTAGACGTCGAAATTACACTTTATTTCAACTGACTGGTAACCAATACTGAGAGGGTGGTAGGCGGAGCGCAAACTCTAGGTTTATGGGGCACACCACTTAATTTGGCCAGTCGTCTTCCCCCAGGATATCAACCGATATATCGAAAATTCCAACAAGTTTTCGATCAGTTAGGAGAAGGTCAGTTTATAAAACAACGGTTTCAGTTTTGATATGTGATCTCCGTAAGGAGACAGCGCGTGCAGCTCACGGCTTCCCCAGTTACTTTGGAATCGGAAATGGATCGAACGAGTTGTAGTTGGACGTCGAAATTGCACTGGTAAGTAAACTAATACCGAGTGGCTAGTAGCCGGGGTGCATACTTTAAGTTTACGGGGTACATCACCTAATTTGGCTCGGAATTGCGTGCCAGCCTGTTTTTGGGAGGTATGTACAGACTACAAGTGGTTTTGTGTCAATCCCTCTTGTTAAGATGAAACCACACTTCAAGAAGAAATACGATCTTACAAATATGTAGTTGATTGAAGGAAGACTCTAAAGTTTTCTTCTCCTAGTAGCTTTCATTATTAGGAGTGAAACATTGCTGTAACTGAATGGAAGTGGAAACTCTAAATGGACGTACGGTTTCATTAACTCGTCGAATAATTCTTGCTTGCACTCCTTATGAAGTTCGAGCAGCAATGAAACCGAAGTTTGTAAATAAATAAGTCTAGTAGTCACACACGTACATAAAGAATCACGACATGATCAGGTAGCTATAAAGTAGCATGCTCAGTAGGCAGGTGAACTGGTGGACGGACGGACAGACAACACGCGAGGTTGCAGACTGGGGTACGCGGCCCGTGACAAGACAAGCGCCCAACGGTTTATTATCCCGCTACATGCTTCACACGATCTCGTATGCACATTCGATGCTACAGAAAAACATCGGTACCACATTATTTACACATACTCATGGCGTCATTATCATTTTTGCATAAATATTCACGCATAACCACGAACGCCATCATATTTATTCTCCCATTTAGTTTGCATTCATTACAAACACACGCTAAACTGTTATTTCTAACTAGTTACAAATATTTGTGACTGTGTCACATGAACTACTGCCGAAAGGAAAAGTTTCAAAACCTCGACTGGTAGATTGTGGAGTCCCTCAAGGGACTCTGTATATCCTTAGTTTACATCAATGACTTTCCTAAATAATATATTAACAAAAGTGACGTATGCTTATGCTAACCCTTTAATAACCAGAAATGCAAAAAATAGGTAAAAATTAAGGCTCTCAGACAAAGATTTGTTTAGTTCAATACAAACAAATTAGAAGTACTTACTTAACTTAGTTAATCTTAGTGTCTATCTACACTTTTACGGGGTAAGACTTGGTGTGGGGATCTTTCCTCCAGAATTCCTTCCATTTCTTCGATCTCGTGTTTTCGTCCCCTCTCTTTGTACAGCTTAATTTATTTTGTTTAGCCATGTTTTTCTTGGTCGTTTTTTATTTATTTCCCTTGGTTCTAGTATCTCATCCATCCTTTTGACATGTCCGTACCATCTAAAATTTGTTTCACTGGTCTAGTAAGTTTTGTTTTCGAATTTCATTTCTGCAGCTTCTAAGTCCGTTTGCGAGCTTCTGCAGTTATCCATGATTCCGAACCATAGATCAATATACGAATGGCTACTTGCGCTCTAGTTTCTTTGTTTCGTAAGAAGGTTGTTTTTATGCTGTTAAAAATTCTTTCAGAGACTGCTGTCCTTTCCATAACCTCTTTGCCTAATTTTCCATCCTTCGATATAATTACTCTACCTGTCTCTTTTCTCTTATATTCATGTTATATTTTTCGAATGTTTAATTGTATAAGCTCAATTTGTTGTTTAAAGTCTTCTCGCCTTCTGGAAACATCACCTTGCTATCAGGGTAGCATACCTTCATTTTCCACTAACCTATTTCATATCTTCCTATTTCATATCTCCCCAACGAGAACGTTGGGCTCAATATGCAACCCTGTCTTACTCCCTTGTTTGTCTTTTCATGTTTTGTCTAACATGGTTTCTTTATGCTCTTGATACTTGGCATTATATTTTGTTGTGTTTCTTTTATCCAGTATTTTCCAAATATCATTGCTGTTTATTGTGTTAAAAGCTTTTTCTGAATTTATGATTTTTCTTCTCGCATCTCCTCTTCTGTTAGTTGTTTCATAATAAACTTAGCATCCTGTCTCCCTCTGTTGGGCCTAAAACCAAATAGTATATCTTCTAGAGTGCTTTCCAATTATTATTTTTTAAATCACTTTTCAAGAATCCCGGCGAAAATGTTTACAGCGGCGCTGTGCAGGGTGATGCCTCTATAATTATGGCATTCCCTTTTCTAAATATCGTTGTAATAATTCCTATTTGCCAGTATTCAAGGTTGGCTCCTTTTATCATTATTTTGTTCGACAGCACCTTCAATAACACCTTTCAGATAGTCTACTGCTCCTTCAATTTATTAATGCTTTCACTATTTCGTTTGCTATCGTGTCCTGGTTTCTTCTACCTTCTTTTATTTCTAACACTGTCATTTCCTCTTCTTGGTTTATTTCTGTTATTATATCTTCTTATTGTGCAGCTTCTTCTTTTTCTTTGGTGTCATTACCTTCCAGCTGTTTTTTCAAATACTGTTTCCATCTTTCCATAATTTGATATGCTTCTGTGATTGTTTCGAAGAATAGTTTTTGGTAATTCCTGTATGCGTTAATCATCTTTTGTCCAAAATCTGTCTAAACTTTTTTCTTTTCTTCTTTAATAATTTTCTCCTTAACACTTCTTCTGGCTTGTTTGTGTTTTTGTGATCGTTTGTATCCTTGTTTTTGATATATTTTTTGCATGTTGATTTCTCATTCCTTTAACCCCGGTTTTACTTTCTCTGTTTAACCATGTTGTCCCATTTCGTTGTCATTATTATTGTCGCACAGCTTCTTTATGCTGCTTCTGCTGCTTTAAAGTCGTTCCACATTCTCGATGTCATTACCAGACTTTGGACATTTCGGAGCGTTGCCATGGCTACGCAATACGAAAACCAATGAAAAGTGTCCATTCATTTCGTAGCCATGGCAATGCTCCGAAATATCCGAAGTCTGACCATTATTTCTTTTTAGCTTTTTAAGTGTTTCATTTATTATAAACCTATGGTATTTTATTTCCATAATCACAAATTAAAGCCAGATGAGAATAAAACACAACATTTGCTGGAGGTATGGAGGAAGTGATTTCCATAATACTTTAAGGAGTGTGTCTGGACTCAAAGCTAAATTGGACAACATATATATAAGCAGAAAAGCTTCATTAACACTTTACGGTTTAAGAGGAATACATGAACTTTCGACCAAAACAGATTTAGTTTGCCCAATTTTATAATGTAACAACATAAGGAATATTACCGTGGGATATGGCACCAGACGCACACAAAATTTTTATACTGCAAAAGAAAGCTATGAGCACTTCCATCATCTTCGACTAGCAGACAGTTGAATCGCAACGATACTTTCTATACCATCTGCATATGCAGGATATATTATAACTACCGGAAAATATTCACACACCCTCTGTCAAATTAAAAAAATGCAAAGAATTTGTCTCGATAAAATGTAAATTACAAGTAAACCGGAGAAAAAACGGAGTTCGTTGTCCGAATATGAAACAGGAACGCATTTCGGATACCTTTTCATGGTTTGAAACGTATACAGTAAGGTAAAGACTTTTGGGGAATCAATACAAATACTTACAAGTATTTTTACAATAGGTAAATTTGAGTAATAGTTTTTTCTTCTTGCAAAATACTATAACTGCTTAGGGCTTTTTATGTTCATTTTCATTTTTCGTAGTTTTTATGTCTACTTCTATTTTTGTTCCTTTTTTCCACTTTTCACGTTTCATTTACTTCTCAATGAACGGATAAACTGTTTCTTTACTTAATAAATAAACTACTTTTGTTACTATTGTTTTATACGATATACTTTATTTTATGAGAGAATAAAAAAATTACGTAAATAAGCTAGGGCCCCAAGTAGGTGCCCCGTGTTTAATTGTACTTCTTAAGGACCTGATTTTGCTATCAGCTGTAATACTTCAGGTCTTTAATACATCATCAAAGCTATGCTTGTTCCAACACTCCTATTCGTTAGCTACTTTTTGAGCAAAAATCTAACTTTGTTACTGGCAGAAACGACCCACTCCAGACCCGCCTTTTGTTTTTCACGCTTTCGAAAGGAACACACTGTATTTTTTGAGATATTATTTGTTACCTTATTCTTAAATAATGTAGTACACGCAGTTCAATGACACATCTTTGTTTATTGCGGTAGAATAAAATCATTCTTTTTTCATTCTATATTTTGTATCCATATTATTTATCATTATCTGCCTAAGCGTTGAAGCTTCCCAGTTTACATAAACATATTCTTTCTCCTTTCTTGTATTCCCATTATTATTAATTATCATAGTTATTGATGATCAATAAAAGCTTTTAAAAAATAACAAGTTAAGTAGGTGTGATTTCGAGAAAAAAAATGTCTGTCAATGTCTTACTGTAATGTTATACGCATAGGAAACCTATTATATAAAAAAGTAGGAATATAAAAAGACTAGTCATAATTCATAACGAAACGAATACATATTATTCTCGGCTTCATAATTTAATGAACAAGACACACATTACGAAACAGACATAAATTTTTAATTAACTCCGACGTGAAAAATATGCAAATCCGTAAATTTGTTTCCTTTTGTTAATGATCGCTTAGCAAATTCGGCACCGACTAATTCGTTTGCGTCTTACGTTCTTAATTAAACCTGTCAATTCGCGGCCATTTAAAAACACACAAACACGTTATACATTACTCACTCCGCGATTAATTTGCAGAACAATCAATGTCATATAATTAGCGAGCATTAGTTTAAAATTAAGCTATTTAATTTGAGCCGCTGCTTATCGCCGTTTTAATTATACACTGGAGGTTTTTACAAATTAAAATTAGATAACGAGAGTGTGTAATTATAGTCATTTTATAGTCAGATTATCTAATGCTTAGTTTTTTAGGCCGTTGAAAATTACTTTGTTTAGATGAAAGTAATTATTATTGCCATTTTTTTTTTGGTACGCGCAAGTAATTTTACATGTTTATAAACAGGTTTGCATTTTATAGGAGAGGGGGCCCTCTGCATCTTATTTTTTAAGCATTCCTTTAAATAGTTTTGTTATTATTATTATGTTTATACATATAATAAGTATCAGGGCAACCGGACATTGAAATGATTTACGACAACGTGCAGATACATTTTTTTTAAATAAACAACACGCAGTAGGCAATCGCATAAAGACTTTAGAAATTTATTATTCACGGCGGTGTAATTCAGAGTAGCGAGGTTGCGAGGTTTCTAGTTATTTTATATTCTAGGTTAAAGCACTTACTCAGAGACATGATTACATACATAAAACGTTATTTATATTGAAGTACAAGAGTCCTCGAGCATAAAAATATGAAAAAAGTTCATCGTCGCAAAGTTTAAAACGCATGTAGGCAGGCAGTAATCAAGTCATCGTATAGTTTTATTTTTAGTGCGCGATTTCTTTCACTCCTCGGGGCCGAGAGGGGTCCTTAACTTTGACAGGCGAGTGTGCACGGTTTTATTACTATCATTTTAATACGTGCTAATGTGTCAGCTTTATGAAGATCACGTTTGCCTGAGTTTTGCGTGAGTCTGGATTAAGATATTAAAAAGGACAGTTAGTTGTCCGACCTTAATCATTCCTAAAAGAACAATTGTTAAAATAATCCCGTAAGAATTATGGTGCGCCGCCACATGTGGTTACAACAGAAATTAACACTTGTTATCGTTTCCGTTTCTTCCAGCTAAAAAAAAAGCGGCTTTACGCAAGAACTGTTATTTATAACAGTTCAGTTTTGTTTACAAGTATGTGGTTTCAGATTAAAAAAAAACGCCGGACTTAATAGTTCTGACGTGACTCTCTCACAGGTAGTTATGAAAATTACGTCCTTCGGTCTAGACCTCAGAAAATGTTCTTTTAAATATTTTATTTAGGAGGAAACGCTCAATTTTAGTTATTACGTACTTTTATTTATTTATGTACGTGTAATGTATGTGAACATAAATAATTCTTAGTTTACGTACACTATTTTCTAAAGTGAACGTGCACTTGCGAAATCATTCTATAAAATAATATTTTGATTACTCACAGTCATGAAAATTAAGTATCCGATAAATAATTCAAGTACATATTTATTCATTCCTATTTAGTCCAGTGAAATAAGGAAGCACCTATTACATGTAGGGCTCATATACAGTGTGTAATCGAATAAGTTTCATTTACTGTAACCATTATTAATACATACGAAAAGAAGCGAAGTTGGCATACGTATGGGGCAAACGTAGTGATAACTACGGAAAAATCTCCGTTTACTTTTTACAAAAAGCGTTTGAGAAGCACTAGATGTGATTTAAATACCCCACTGGTGGTGGATTTTGTTGAAGCTCTATTGTTTTATGATGTATTTATAAAATCCGCAGACGCACGTATATCACACGAACGAGCAGAGGCTTTCGAACAAAAGACGATGCACTCTTGTAGTAGGTGTTTTTTTTTATTTTTGAGCTAAACCATTAATGTTTGTACAATTAATTCTGTTACGTGATGAAGAACTTACAATAAAAATAAGTGAAACCTTGTATTTTTCTAGCTAAATGAAGAAATAATGGGTGGTATGCATGAACTGAAGTAGACGCTAATACTTGTCACAATAGTATTTTCTGTGAAGTATCTTCTATTACATAAAGTACCTAACTACAGCTCTGGAGATATACTATGAAAGTAAAATTTCTCGTACTACAACACGTAGTAAATACTACGCTGCAGTAGCACTTACTATTAAAATGAAGTACCTATTACAGACGTAGCCAAGAAAAGCAAGTGACTTGTTCGTTCATTTGTTATACACAAATACGGTTTGTTGAATATCATATACGCTGTCTTTCAAAAAGTGTGCTACAAACAGATTTTTTTTAATTATCGACTTTTATAAAAATTTATTGACGCAGAACGCTTCTGCATCTCTTAAAATCAAATTGGGATATACCAGATGAAATTTATCTTGAATGGTATACAGCGTGGACACCGAGAAATGAAGATGGTTTAAGAGTAAACTGCCCTTATTTTACAAGATACAACAAAATGTCATAAGAATAAGTCATTTAGAATTAAAAACTATAGCTACTTATGAAACTGCAGCCTCCTCTCTTAAAAATAAAAAAATCACAATTTATTGTGAATCACTCTTTATACACACTACGTTAGGAAATACTAGCGGGATCAAAATGTCCGTCAAAATAATGTGAATAGGAAAACACGAAATTTGTTCTTATTTCTTAATGATTTCATTTGGTTATGAGTGGTTGTTTTAATGCGATCCGAAACTTTGTGCTTTCTTGTAGCACATTTTTTGATAGACACTGTATATGTCTGTGTATTTTTGCAACAATCTTTTGGTACATCAGCTAACCACTTTATAATTACAAATTATGTCACTTTTATCTGAATAACTTAGGTACATATACATCATCAGTATGTATTCTCCTTTCTATTTACACTTTCTGAGTACGCATATTCAAAGAAGCAGCCATAACATTTTATTACAATCCTAACTGCTTCACTTAAACTGATACTACGCACCAGCCGAAATTTGAGGCTTTTGAAGTATGTAGATACTACAAAATTTCCAGTAGGCGAAGTAGAAACTTGTATGTACTCTTATACATAAAAGTATTTACTAGATGCGGATCGTAAGTACTCCGCTAATATAGCAAGTACTTTACTTTCGAAGTAGGTGCTTGAAGTATTAGCATGTGCAGGGATTTTGTTTATATTTTGAACGGTACCTACACATTTTATTAGTAGACCTACAAAAAAATGTTAAATACAAAAGTTTTAGGGCTTTACTTGAACCGCCAGAATTTATTTAAAAAAAGAAACAAATGATGATTGTACACCTAACAAATGAGTATCAACTTCGTTATTTTAAATGGAACACTATGTATATTTTCTCAAATTAAGAAAGACATGCATTTCCTAATTCCAAAAATATGTAATTTGTCTATATTTGGTTCATCCTTCTTGCGTTATTTAAATTTAAAATTTAAAAAAAAATTGCATATACTTTGATTAATAAGGAGTTTATTAAACTAATTAAATGTCACTTTATAAGTCAAAACGCTAACATCTAGGAGAAATTAACATATCATTTGAAATAAATTAATAAAAATATACCCAAACATTAATAATTTCAAACTTAAATATCGTACCAAATATAGACAAACTACATATTTTTGGAATTAGGAGAAAAATATCTTTCTTAATTCTAGAAAATATACTGAGTGTTCCATTTAAAATAACAAAGTTGATACTCATTTGTTAGATTTCTGATTGTCATTTGTTTCTTTTTCAAGTAAATTCTGGCGGCTCAGGTAAATCCCTAAAGCTTTTGTAGTTAACATTTCTTGATATGTCTAATAATAAAATGTGTAGGTACCGTTCAAAATATAAACAAAAACCCTGTACAACGTTTTATGCATACCACCCAATGAAACACTTTTTTTTTTCAAATCAACCATTTCCATTTTTTAAATCAAATTGGTTGGCCTGACATCGTTATACAGAGTGGTCCCGAAATAACGTGACAAAAAGAAATCAGTGTTGCAGGAGATGATGAGTAAAACTCATATACAAAATTTTTTTCTAATAAAAGTCTTCGTTTTTGAGATAAAAATTATTGAAAAGTTGTTGAAAATTTGTTGTATGCTAATGTTAATCGGGATTGAAAAGGTGATACTGGTTGTATGGCAACAATATTTGCATTTTTTTAGTAACGATAGCTGTAGCATCTAAACTCATTAAGCATACAGCAAAAATTCAATAAATTTTCAATTATTTTTATCTCAAAAACAAAATTTTTTTGCATATCGATGGCGTCAAGTCAATAAAGTAAGTGTAAAAAAATGACCATTTTAGAGGAGGCAAATAAAAGTGTTTCATTACTATCTGCAATGATATTAGTAATAATAAAGCACATAATAATAATAAAACGTCTTCAAAAAAAACTTCTTAATTTTTAATTGTATTCGACTTTCATTGTATACGTAGTACTGATTGCTTTTTTTGACTTACGAGGTAAAAGACCATAGATATGAATTTTACTCATCATTTCCTATAACTGATTTCTTTTTTGGCACCTCATTTCGGGACCAACCTGTATAATAGCTAACTCAAATTTATGTTCGAATATTCTGAAGTCTTTATTCTATCGAGATACACCTTGTATAAAATAATGCTCCATTACTAGTAATTACATTACTCATTTAAATGTCTCATACTTAAATGAAGTTATTTATAAAAGTGCTAACGAACACCACAACAATTTAATGACCATCTAAATATTGGCGTGTTTTATATCGACCAATTCGTTAATTGTTTATGATTGTGCAACTAAATCGTTTTTATGAATCGGTGGTTTTATGGTGGATCAACAGATCAAACAGATTTATCTACCAATTAAATCAATGCCTTCACGTCTCTTTGACGCAAGAAAATCAATGAAGCAAAAAATTCCACTGGTGCAAAGTACTTGTTTTATGATTAGAGGCCGGAGTTTAGGTAAAATGCCTTTATTTCGTACTTAAGGTTTTAAAGGTTTTTTTAAGATATCTCTTTCTTTCATTAGAAATAGAGTCAAATTATCTTTAAAACCTTAAGAACTATTTCTTTTACAAGAAATCGTATCACACCTACTGAGAACTTCAGAATTCCATATTTTAATAGTTCAGTCCTTACAAATATGAGCAGAATCGACCCATACATTTGGTGAAAGAGACAGAAGTAAAACGAATCCAAACTAAATTTTTTGCTATTACAAATGTAAAAGCTTGCTCAAAAATTGAAGCCTCTAATCGAACGCCGCCAGATGGTACTGGATTGTACCAGAATGTACGAGAATGAAAGGCTCTGCATATAAATAAAACGCGGGTTCGTTGCTTATATGTATTATGAACAACAGTGAGAAACAAAATTTTGTTATAAAGATACATGAGGCTTTGTTCAGGTAAAATTTTAAAGTACAGACGAAGTGCATGCAATTTTCTGTAATAACTCCTATTGAGCCAACCAACGCAGATTAAGATGGGTTAAATATTTTAAACTTTTCCCGATCCAAAAAAAAAATCCAAGTTTTGTAGAGCCAAGTAATTACGAAATTCCTCTTCTCAATTTTGCTTCACCAATTGAAGCTGCACTTATATATTGTTCTGTGCCAAATTCGACCTTATCTCCATTAAGCAACAATGCAAAACAAATTAACTTGCGCTCATTTTTATTGTCCAGGACTGTTCATAAAAATAACAATTTTCTTTTACAGAAAAACTGTGACACTTCTGATTGACGACATTCCAATTTGTTTCCTTGAAAATCCACATGTACAATGAGCAAGAAAAGTAATGTCACCCATATGAATGTGTTAAATTACAGCCTATTCTCTTGTCCGTTTACTTATAATAGTCGCTCTATAATAAGTAAACAGATAGGCAATCAGGTAAACAAACACAAAATAAAATTCAACGCGTATTTATTTATCTTTTAGATCGCGACTTAAAAGTTGATTGGGAAGACATTATTTTTGTTTCTCAGTGTACACTCGTGATCATATATAAATAAATAATAAATCGAGACTTTTGTGCCCTTATTGTTAGCCTCAACAAGGATGCGATTAGCTTTCCTGGGGGTCGATTCTGATGATCGCGATAGTTCATCATTGTTCATGTATTTGTGTTATCGTGAAGTTTTAATTTTTTCATTAATTAATAAAGTTTAAATGTTAATCTGTGCGTCAGAAATTATTTAAAAATGCACAGCCGAACTTGGCGGCGTAATTTAACGTCTACGACCGGCCTGTACCTGATAGGTCATTTCATGGTTAGAGCTCCGATGTGAATTAGAAAAGTGCCGTTTTCGTTTCTACGTGTTTTCAAGAAATTATGAATTAGGTACAAGAAACAGCTCTTGTTTGATTAGATTTTAAGTAAAAATTTTATCCAACATATTGACACGACCAATTACTTCGTAACGAACGAAATTTAAAAAGCAAAGAAAAAAGACAGAGGCGTAGTCATAATTCTAAAAGCGACGTGTCTTTTTTAGTGCACGCGCAACATGAATTATGTGGTTGAAATTTTCTCGTAGGTATTAACCATAATTTTCTATAATATCACCGAAGCATTTCCTTTAACGTAGCGTGAGTAATTATATTTAAAAAATTCCACAGATATGTATGTATGTATGTATAAGATCGTCCTTTTTCATTTTTCTTTTTTATTTTATAACTTTTGCTACCTCGTCTCGGAGAGATACCATAAATAAATGTCAATTTCTTTCTTGGAATACAAAAATTGCTAGTTCTCAGATTATTTGTAAAGGTTACGAGCACGACATATCGAGAAATACTTTTGCATTATTACACTGAAAGAGATTGCATGTTATTTTGCACTTTTTTTAAGTAATTACACTCGAGATTTCCCATTAATAAGAATAAAATAAAAACCCGTATGAAACGAAAAGGAAAAAAGTATCTACTATGACGCTCAAAGTAATCTGTAAATTGTACATTCACACAGCGCGGCTGCCCACATCTGTGCGTTGTACATAATTATATACTTATTATAACTTATTGGATAGTCAGTCAAGGTGCTTCTGGCTCGAGGTAAATAGGTTGATAATAATTAACGTTTACGCGACTACCATATGTCGCGATTCTATACTAAGTGCTGTTATTATGTAATACCGCTGAGTTGCTCCCGCGGCTAAATGATGAAAAATGAAAAATCGCGCGCTACTGTTCTCCTCGAAATGATGTCCCGTCAAACAAGTTTTGCATACTCATTGTCGGAGAGAGATCGCTGATTAAATTTGTTAAATGTTCATTAACATCCTTTAATTGAATTACAGAAGACGTAGGTACAGTTATTATGTAGCCAACGTACACTTTGTGCGCCCCCAAGGCGTCTGTTTACGTTTTATTTGCGTCTTCATATTTACGATACCGACAACTTCATATATGCTACTGAAACACGTATATATTATGTGTATATTTCTATATAAAGACAAATACATACTTTATATAAAGATATTTGACATACAAGATATGTACTTTATGTAACATATAGGAGGTATTTGATGACGTGATGATTATTTCATGTACAACTTAATACTGTCCTACTGATTTGAAACTATTTTGTTATATTAAACATGTAATCACAGACAATCAAACGTTTCATCAAACAACACATCAAACTTGTCTACTTAATGCAATCACTGAACGTATACTTTGTACACTTCATATACGCGATTGAATCACGTATATAATATGTATGTTTCTATGAAAATAGATACTTGACATAAAGATATTTGAGCACTTTTTTACTACATATATGCCGATCATATAAATCTAAATTAAGAAAATATACGATGAAGTGACGTGACATGACAAAAGCCGCAAAGTTGTTTTGCGAAAGTTAGAAGAAGATGGCTACATAAAAGTTCTTTGACTTATCGATCGATCGGCATATACGAGTAGTAAAAAAATGAACTGTATGAACTAGTATATGTTTCATGCAATATATAAGAAAATATTTGATGACGTGACAATTATTACGTGTAAAATTAAATATTGTCGTCTTACCTATTTGAAATTATTTTGTTACTTCAAACGTGTAATCACAGAATTAAAAAAAAATGCCCATGCTGACAGACTTTTTTGATTTCACACTTCAAACAACATATCAAACTTGTCTAGTTGCTGCAGGCAATCCCTGAATAATGTTGTTAAATCGAAAGGCCGATGCTTTTATTACTTTAACAGAGTTCAAATATTTTACAAATGATTTTTTAAATCTAGTTACGTATTTCGACAGAAAAGCTGTCATATATAATAGAATCGCAAAATTCATGAAAAATGTGAAAAGTTGTGAACCTTAAAAGCAGATATGCAGTGACGCATGTAACAAACAACGTAAGAATAGAGAAGACCTTCCAGAAAAGACTAGAGTCAAGGTACTCTTCTACGACAGAGGCCTCGAAAGAAGCAGTTGAAGAACTGGACTGATGAAAAGGACGAGTAGGAGAAGTTTGAGATATAAGAGTTTATAGGTACAAAAACAAAATTAAATAAACAATTAAACTGTAAACTCCACTAAACAGCAGACATTGATATACATATGCAATTGTAAAATTCATATGAAGAAGTTCAACGCCTATTTGATGTCCAGTTAAATAAGTGTATTGAGAGCTTTATTGTTTCATGTCTTAGTTACATACATTCAGAAAATTTAGAAGTCCCAATTACTTGGCAAATATGATAAGAAGATAGGATTTTTAACTCCATGTCCTTCTGAGGATGACTTTGCTATCATTTGTTGCGTGGTGAGCCACGAGAAATAAAAATTGAAGCGCGAGAAAATTTAAAAAATGCACAATAACAAGGGTAGAAGTCAAAAAGAAGGTAAAAGTAAAGGATCTACAAGTTTGGTGTACTCCTCGAGGTAATGTTTTGGAGTCCATACTGTTTCTTACATACAATTCTTCGTTTTTTTCTACAAAACATCGCCGTATCACCTATTAGATTTCGGAAGTCCATGTTTCCTGAAGAATAAGCGAAACAGAAAATAGAATAAAGTGTTGCCAAGGAGTTTTGAAAATCCTTTTTAGGAAATGAATTAGTTTTGTGGCAAGCGTGACTGCAGTTATGGTTAATGACGATTTGGACACATGAGCAGAAGAAGAGCGTCGAAAAAGCAAGTGAAAAACTAAACAAGTAAGAGATTTAAGAAGATTAAATGAAGAAAAGAACGAGCTGGAGAGGAATGAGATGAATCAGAATTAGAAATGCGAGAAAGATGAAAAAAAAAACGCGAGGAAGTGTGAAAAGTGTAGAAATCAGGAAGAAGATAAAAGCAAGAGATCTACAAATTGGGTGTTCCTCAAGGTAGTGTCTTGAGATCCATACTGTTTCTCAATACATATTTTTTTAAATCAGAAGCATGGTCCTTTGGAAATAATTTAAAATCTAGTCTAGCCAATGATTTCTTAAAATACGTCCAAATTAGTACAAAAATAAAATCGATTTTATTTCATCAAGACTTCACTTTAGATGTAGTTAGGTCGTTGAAATAGGGATACATAAAACATCGATATTTTTTGCACCTCTAGGTTGAATAGGTTTCACCTCAAAGAATGCATTTAATTCAGATCATTGAATGGCATTGAAAAAATAAAAATTTCAATCTTGCTCTCATTCCTGGTTCTTGTCTGAAGTACTAAAGTGTTTTCCATTTAGTCCTTTATTGTGTGAGTCTAATGGCTAGAGAGACGCTAGATCTCCGACGCTAGTCACTTCTAGCCAAACATAACCATTTAAATTCTGTAAAATACTTTATATTTTTAATTACTAATATGTTTTAGTAATAAATAAAAATTATAATTTTTTAGTTAATTAAACTGACTCTCATGTTAAATTTAAATGCGTTCTTGAGTCGTCGGGATGTGACCGATCCACACATAAGTAACTTCAGTTAGGAAATTATCATTAAATACCACATAATTCAAGTAGCTACATAATTAATCTGAAACATATTAGCGGAATTAGTATTAACACAAAAAATGTAATCGGTAATCACTTTTTGCGCGGCACAAAAGTGTAAGAACAAGTCAATTTAAAAAATTTCACCGGCGAAATTAATTTTCCCTCATTTATATTTAAATGAGCGTATTAATCTCGGATTATTAATAATTTTAACCATAAATATAACTCAATTGAAAGCTATATTACAGTGCATGCGCATTTTTCAATCTGCCGCTTGATATATGTAAAATGCAATTAATGAAAAAATGCGACTCTCGCTTATTATGAATAAAGCAAAAAGCGAATAACATATCGTGGATATATAGATCATATTAATATTCTTTAACGCAGGTGTACTACATGCCATTTCCAACTGCAAGCAAAATAAATTGTTTCTTAAAAAATGTTGTATATGTAGACCAGTTATATTTTCATATCACATAAATAATAATAAACAGTAATTTATATGAAAGTGCAAACATTTACATATGTTCTTTTATATAACCGTTTCGATTCGGTTTCTTTCTTTATCGTCGGCCAACGATAACGAACGAGTTTGTGCGTTTTAATTCGTGTAAATATTTCACGAAATTATCTAATGTCGTAGGTTGACTTTTCAAGGTCACTGATACAGAAACACAAACTTGTCGCATAACCGGTTCGCATGTTTTTCTAATTTACTCTTTCCAAAGTTTAACGCATGCATACGTTTTTAAGCTACTCTTTGAATCATCAACATCAGAACGCTGAAAATGTCTAATCGTTCTTCTGTTTACAGAAGTAAAACGTATATTAAAAAAAAAGAAAACTTCATTATATCGATTTTTGTATTACACCCATCGTTGATTTCTTGTAAGGCTGACTTATAATATTATAATGGAACTGAGTGCCAAGCAACAAAGTAAGTATGTATATATTCAGATTTTTCAGAAATTCAACGGTCCTAAAGTAGGACCCTGCGGAGTAATTTAACTATAAATCTTCATTCACGAATCAAAACCGGAAATCCATTACGAAACAAATAAAGAACCATATTTAGGTATAATGCATTGAATAAAATGTTGGAAAAGCATGGAGAAGGTAACCAAAGACCTAAAATAACAATACAAAATTGAAACCAACATAACCTAAAAATAAAAGTCCGGTTTACAAGATACAGGAACTAAAAGAAGTCAGGTTTCAACGGTAAAAGTTACTAAAGGTCTGTTCCTGCAACGTTCTGGATTAGTTTGAAACTGTCAAATATATTCGCCCATCGAATTAATCACCGCTTTCAAGAACTGCCTTAAATGTGAAACTTTGATCGGCGCATGTTTCTGACGGTTTCGAACCAGTCAGGGACTGTTGCAGGAACAGACCTTAAATCGTGTAACTTATGTAGTTACTCATCACAAAAGTGAATGTACTTTGCATTTGAATTTCCCGCTGGTTAGCTTATTTTTTAAAGTTGGTATTAGATACTGTACTTTTTTACCGTGGATAGCACAACGGGAAATTTACAAAAGGCAATTTAATGTACAATTTATTAAAAAGATATTTCAAAGTTTATCATTTTTATGCATTACACTGACATTTAGAGCAATTTTACATCAAGTTACATCTTAATATGTATTTGGAATATAAAATGTTCAGTGAAAGTTATTATTATTGTAATGATTCGCCGACCGCAGCTCTTGCGTCATCGCCGACGCGCCTTAGACCAGAAACTTCGGGCGCTCGCGTGTCCAACCCTAGACATTCTGTCGCATACTCGAATGTTCGCGAAAAACAACCCCGGCTATAAAAGCACGCGGCCGGTGAATGGAAGGAGTTCAGCGTTAGACAGTTCGGAATTAAAGTCGCGTAGATTTTTCGCTCGGCTGTTAAAATAAACTAGATTTAAGCTAGATTTAAGATTTAATTAGTTTGCTTGTTAATAAATTAGTTTATTAACTATTTCGTGTTTAGTTTTAAAATAAAAATTAAAAGAACCCGTAAAATCGTTACATTATCAATCAATTAAATAAAAATATGAAAACATAACGTAAACGACTGATACACTAACGCACGACAGAAATACCAACGTTATAAGATGAAAATTACTAATACAACTGCTTGATAATAATAATTTATTAGAGTTCTGTATATCGTTTCCATTATCTTATATTTATATTAGTTCAATGTTAATCTTCTGCTTTTTTTGAAAGTCTTCTTTAACAACTTTCTTAACTGATTTGTTTTCTTTATTTTGTCGTTATTACTTGTTCAACATACAATGTACCTACGTTAATGTTTAAAAATGTTCAGCCGTCCCAAACATACGTCAACTAACAAGAATGACTACTTTTATTTTTCAATTTATTTATAGAAATAAAATAACCAGGCACGCTGATTATTAATATATGTATACATACATACAAATCAGGCAAAAAATAATAATAAAATAAAATGAATTGTAATTATCGAAAATGCAAACTGAAAGGAGTCTTCTTTTCAATATTATTTTATGAAAAAAAAAAAAAAATAAATGTTTCCTTTCTTTTATATCGTTTATTTTAGTGGAATCGAATATATTGTTGCTTTCTCTGCGTTCAACCTTTTTACTAATTGGTTCTTTTTTGGCCTTCTTTGTTGTGTTTGTTTTAACATTATCGTCCCCGTCATATTGAAACAACCACTCAAACTGATTCTTAATAAAGACCGGATTTTTAGGAAACCTTCCTTTGGCATTCAAGGGTTCAATGGAGTTACAAAGGATTTAAAATACTGTCTGATTTATGAAAAATTATGAAAAGTGACGGCGCGGGCGGCGGTTTATATTTTCCTAAATTCCTAAACACGAAAATAACGTCCTAAATCGGTTCAGGAAAATTAAAAAAAGGATTCTTCTTTACGTTTGCGCAAGGTAAGCTGTCGCTACTAATTATTGCATTACCAGGAAGAGTACACTTCATATGTGGGATGTACTTCCTATTCAGATAAGCCAGCAATCACCCTTTTTGGGGTTTCTTTACACCCAAAACGGACAAAGGATTTCTTTATTAAAAGGCGATTATTTTGAGGGATTTTTTGAGGGCTTTGGAGCCTAGTATTTCTTTTTTGCGTTGCTAATGAGTCAGATAATCATCAACATCTGCCTTTGTTATTTTATTTACTCTCGCATTCAGATAAGCCAGCAACCAGAGTTCCCAACTTGAGGGATTGATCTCTTTTTGGGAATTCTTTACACCCCAACGGGACAAATGTATTTTTATTACTTAATCCTCATCTAAAGTTTCCCAACATTCAGTAATGTTCTGCCAGAGTTTTTCGGCATTATGTGGTCTAAAGTTAGTATTATATATTTTCTTCGTCATAAGTCCCCACAAATTTTCGATTGGATTAAGATCCGGACTATTTGCTGCCCAGGGTAACATTTCTATATGATTTGCATTAAACCAATTTCTTGCAACAAGACAAGTATGTACCGAATAGTTATCTTATTGGAACAGAAAACTATTTGGAAAGGTAACATAATATTGTCAAGAATGTTAACATACACCTCCCCATTGAGTCTATTTTGGAGTCGACATATAATCCCAAGGCCGACGGAGCTAATACATGCCCATACATTTATAGAGAAACGGCCGCTTTTTTTATATGATGGACATATTGTTCTTCAAATCGGGAATTCTACGGGCTATATACACTCATTCGGTCATCATAGTGAGATTGAAAAGTTTTTTATCTGAAAAAACTTCTTGATTCCAAAAGTCCATTCCATTTCCTAAAAATTCCTATCCAAATCCTATTCCAGCTTCCTTATGATTTTGAGTTCACCGCCGAAAAGTTAAATAATCCCGCTTCTTTAATACGACGACGAGCTGTAGATCGAGGAAAATTTGTTAGAAACTTTGCAGCAATTGCGTTTCCCGAAGGGATTATGCCTTAGAGCATTGCATAATAATGTATCCTGATTCACATTTGAAATTTTAGGACGGCCTGATCCTACATTTCTATTCAGACTACCCTCATTTCGTCATCTCCTGTATATAGTCACTATGTTACTGATATGAAATTCTTCAGCGACTACACTAGGAATGGAACCACATTCTATTTTACTAGCAATAGCAACTCGTGCACGTTGGACTTCATCTAAGTACACCATTATTCAAAGTACTAAAGTATTGTGACTCAATATGACAATTCGAATTATTCACTACTTTGACAGGTCGAAAACCAATTTACAATACAAAAAAAGAATTAATCAGTTTTTTTTTGCCGCAAGTTTACAGTTGCATACACCCAAAATGTCTCCTTGTGAACTTGATTTTGTTTATTGCTTTTCGTTTCGCTTTTAGCGCCGGCGATGGTATGTGTATGTACTATTGCTATCATAAAAAACTAAGACAAGACTTTTTAAGCTGTGTAAAACTGCTACCGACCATAAATTTAAAAGAAATTGTCAGTGTCAGTCATGCCTAAAGTAAATATTGTTTTAAAGGCTAGAATAATAATTGCTTGCATAGAAGAGGGTGTCACAGTCAGACAAATTGCTCAGAATTTCGGCATTAACAAAAATACACTACTGAGTTGACAGATTATTATAATAAAATAATGAAAACGCATGGCCACTGGATTTAAAGTTGTCCTAGTTTTTTATGATATCGATAGTATATACTTATTTTGGTTTCCCGAAACAACGCAAAAAATTACAATACCTATTAACTGAAAAAGGATGGTCTTCTTGCATTGTGTCATTTTACATAATTGTCAGCATTTATGTCAATCAGACAGATATCGATTTACACTCTAATATTGCAAGACATAGTCTAAAGACTTATATGCATTTTTAAATTCCGCAACTGCACAATTGGAATCATATGAGAAATTAATTTTGTATTGTAGCGCGTATTTTTTTGTTATTCTTTTTAATTTCAATAAATAATTATTTTACTGCATTTTTTCAATGTAGAAAGGGTATTAAAAAAATGTATACCAATACCTAAATGTACCCAAACTTTAGATACATCAAATTATAGGCCGATTTCATTCATATCCATTTTTGCAAAAATTATTGAATTATTAACAAATAAACGATTGGCTACATTTGGAACAGGTCCACTACTGATGCGTTATTTTCCATATTGAAACTTTTATTAATTTTAATTTTGAAAATGAAACTTTTTGAAGAAAGCCACGCTCTGTGACCTAACAAAAGCATTTGATCGTGTAAATTATAAAATGCTACTCTAAAAAAACATCATGGAGTTCAAGGAGTCCCTTCGAGTTTTTTGCATCGTACCTGCAAATAGTGCAAGTGTGTTTCCGAAGAGAGAAAGAGAGCTGATAAGTGGAGTCCCCCAGGGCTCACATATAGGCCCTGTACTTCTTATTATTTCTGCAAATGATTTACCGCTTTGTTTATCACGAGTTAATGAATTAGCAATTGCTACTGGGGCTCTGTGTATCAAAAGAAATTACTTGAAAAAGAATATCAGGAGTTAGAGATAAGTGTTATATATTTTTCGTAATTTTAACATAGTCGAATAAAAAATATTTACAATTAAAAAGAGATTTATTTTAATTGTAGAAGGAAAATGTCCAACGTAGAGAAATTTTGGTGCGAGACAGAGAATTTTTAGTTACACACTGGGGATAACCCTAAACTTTTAGAGCACGTTTGAAACTGCAGTTTTACTGTTACAATCCACTAAAATTAAAGAAACTTATCAAAATTAAATTAAAAATAAGTTGTAAAATACAAGCGACCAAACAGCTGATTTTAGGCGTGCTCATTATTTCTCAGTTACTTAAGCAACTTGATTTTACACATGAACATGGCCTACTGATTCGAAAATGATTAAATGAAGTAAGTTTTTAAAAATGGTATCGCTGCAAAGAGAAAAAAATGTATTACAAAAAATTCTACACTGCTATTTCTCTTTAACTTCTCTGCATTTCGTTAGTTTTGTAAGTTTTTAACGTTGCAGTACTCGTATAACTTTGTTAAAAATAATTGAACCCGTCTTTATTGTGTTACTCTTTGTTACTTTTGCGTTTATTATGTTCTTTTTCCATAACATCATCTGACATTTCCGTTCTCATTCTCCGTTTATTTTTTATCAATTTATAAATAAATGAATGTCAGTCAGGTTGATACTTACTTTTTGCCCAACTTTTAGAGCCGCGCATATCTAAGGGTACGAAGGTGCAATAGGTACTTTTATCATAACTCTAAACGTAGTTTAATTGAACAGAGAAATTCAGTCGTAACATTTTCTTCATAAAAATCCTAATATAATATTTATTTAATTAAAAATAAAATGACCCTTTTGATATATAGGCTGTCTATAAAACTTTGTCCAAAATACAGATGGACTATAAGCAACAATAACATTCATCAGATGTACGAGGGGTCGTTTTTATATTCTCGGACTAGGTAGTTTTCAATTTTAATGCAATTTTTAATTATATTGTTTTTTAATTGCATATGCCTTGGTAACATGTTTGACAATTTACAAAACAATTGCAGCAGTATTAGTTCTAATATCTGTCAGACTGTGTTATCATGTATCAAAATGAACAAATTCGAATATCAAGCAGTGATAAAATTCCTAACAAAACAAGGAAAAGCTCCAAAAGTTATTCGTGAAGAAATGTTGGCTGTATACGGAGATGATTGTCCTTCCAAGTCGAAGAACAAAAATCGATGCTATGGCATATTAAGGGCTCCAGCCCTCCCAAGAAGTTTAAAGTCGCCCCTTGTGCAGGAAAAATAATGGCAGCTGTTTTTTGTGATTTCCAAGGAATTTTAATGATTGACTATCTGAATAAGGGAAGTATGGTAACAGGAGAATATTATGCAAGCTTAATACATCGCCTCAGAGATTCTGTTAAAGTGAAAAGGCGCAGAAAACTGACGCAAGGTGTCCTCTTGCTCCACGACAATGCACCACCCCACAAGTCAAGACTTTCAAAAGCTGTTGTTGCTGAATGTGGATTCGTAGAAATTGACCATCCGCCTTACAGTCCAGATCTAGCCACCTGTGACTACTTTTTGTTTCCAAATCTCAAAAAAGAAAAAACAAAATGTAGGGACTATTACGAACTTATAGCCATTTTGCGGACAAACCAAATGAATATTTTTATAATGGATTAAAGATGTTATTGAAACAATGTAATACTTGTATTCAAAAGCAAGGGGCCTATACTGAAAAACAAATTTTTCTTGCTGTTCTAATCTTTTCTTTTCATGCCTAGTCCGGGAATATAAAAACGACCCCTCGTATGTAAACTGTACAGTGTCTCGTATTTCCAAGCCTGCTAATAAAATTGTAGCTAGTTGTAAATAGTTTGTATAATTTGTGTTTAAAAAATTTTGGCGGTTAGAGCAAGAGCACTTTCATCGAAATTCAAAATTTAATTAAAAATGGGAAGTGAATTCCAAACAGAAACTGTGAAATTGAGAAACGTATTTAGATTGATAAGAAGAAAGTAGAATTACAAAACCGGACCTCGGAGAATCGTGACCCATATTTGGAGGAGAAGTAAACTCCGAGCGGGCGAAAGAAGAAAAAACATAACACCCAAATGTAGTCTTGGCAAAGACAATTAAGAAAAAAACTGGTTCGGCCGCACATTCAACCCGCTCGCAGCATCCGCCAGCAGTGAGTAAATCTTTCCTTCAAATGTTTAGCATACCTGAAACTGGAATTCATATACAGTAGTGAAAGAGAATGACAGAGGAACATTAATAAGCAACGTAATATAATAATTAATCAAAGCCGATGTTTCAAACGGTAGCGCTGTATTCCATAAATACTCAGACGTGGATTATTTGCTGTATTATTCACCTCTTGTATAACACGGGTGTGTAAAACATGCTGTGCTATCTCAAATTATTTTCACTTGGAAATAACGACTCCATAATGCGCATTCACTTCGTTCAAATTAATTACATCACATTTATTAACAAATTATAAAGGAACGTTCAATTAAAAAATTCATCAAGTTGATTACGACTTTTTTTATGAAAGAAAATAGGATGACTTCTTAAATTGATTGACGTTTGAAATAATGAATAACGAATGTTTGACAGTTGTCATTCATTCATTACGTTTTGCTTATAACCTAACGTGATATGACGTAAAGTGACATTTCACGATGATTTAACTCAACAAGACTTGCTCACAACAGACAGTCATTATTGATCGCATTGTACTTGCCAATATGGTACTATGTCCTACAAGAAAATCTGGGACATCTCTATACATGCATTTTTGAGTTATTTATTAGTTTGAATGCAACTTTAAACAATTCATTGTGCTTCTTCTATGGTAATGTAAAAGAAACACAGAAATGATTTTTTGACAATACTGAATTCGTCGTATTTTCAATAGAACATATTACACGTCCCAGATTTTTTTGTCGGGCGTAGTACATAGTGGTAGACAGTATCAATAATTTGTTCTATTTCTGTTCACTTTTATTTTAAATTTATGCACACATCTTTTTCATAGCAGAAAATAATAAAAACAAAATTTTAGTATTTTTTCTCTTTTTGGTGTTTTAACTTACTTGAATAGTACTTGAGTGGGCATCTTTGTTTTTTATTATTAAAGAATAATTCTCACACTCATCTTCCACTTGAATAATTAAAATTAATTCGTGTGAAATATCTCGTTTTTTGCATAAGTTATAATATAAAGCCCCAGCTTGATATTTACATTTTGCTATCAATCCGTCTAAGCCTACTCAGGTGTCACTTATCTTGAAATCGAAGTGACGGCGGCGGCTTTGATCGCGTTCGAGTCACCACTGGCCATCGCCTTCTCGATTCGTGTAGATGAAGATACCGTTACGAAGCTGCATTGAAAAACATGTGGAAAAGGTGAATGAGATATCCCGAAGAACAAGGTTAATATTCTTTTAGGTCGATTAACTTGAGATATAATAACACGTTCCCAATTTTTTCCTTTCTTTTTTCCGCTCAAAAAATATAGGTGTATTCCAAGAGCGGAATCCGATTACGAAAGCACCTAGAAACAGTTAACGTATCAATTTACGTGAGATTTTTGTGGAAGATACGCGCTTCAGGAAATGGTAACTGCCGCATTAAAAATGTTACGCAATTGTTGACTCTGAAATTTTAAGATGCAAGTTCCTTTTGCTAGAATTCTTGAAAAGATTGCTGCGGCGTGTCGTGCAGGAAGAGAAGAAAAAAAGAAAAGAAATTACGCCTGACCAAAAAACCGGTGCAATTTACCGCCTTGATTTGAGCGCCAAGCGTTTACGTCGGAACGCCGTCGAATCTGTGGAATCCACCTTCCGAACGACGAGCAAAATGCACTTAAAGCTAATTTTCTGTGGATGGTGGTCGCAACTCCGATTTCCCCAGACCGATGACATAACTCCGGGAACGAAGAGCAGCAGACGTTCGCTCTGGGTGGTCACGATAGCACTCCCTCACTACCATTGGCTCAACAATCGATTCGCGGAAATGATCGGCCATCGAATGTCGCATTGCATTTACATTGTGTGCTACACATTCATTTTCGAAGCCATCTTGATCCAATAAGTTTTAATTTCGAAGCCACTGACGCAAATTGAAACCACCCTCACTAACGAATTGGAGACGACCGAATAGCTCTAATTTTATTTTAATTTTAAGCTTTTGCTGTGATAAATATTTATTTATCCGTCGTCAATAATATGAAACGATCAAATGAAATACACTGAAAAGGTATTGGCAATGGTTCATTTAAACTGTTTTATATAAAACACCAAACGAAGGACTTGAAGAATTTACTCAACACATCCATGGAATATTTGAAAAATATAAGAACATGGTAAGTTTAAAGCTAATCGGCAAATGCGTGAATATAAGGACAGATACAAAGAACAAAGGAACAAAGTAAATTCAAAGGCTAACGGCCGGTATTACCAACGTTAAATTTAAGTCGTGTTTAGATTGTGACATTTCTGCTTGGTTTGTATGACTTCAATCACATTCTAAACACGAATTAAATTTAAGGTCTCTTTAAAACGTTGGTAATACCGGTCGTAAGCAAAAAAAGGAAAAATACTTATGGAATATCATCAATGAGACAATATACAATACGGAAACATATAAAATAGCCAATGAAATGGAGGAAGGGAGCAACAAGTATCAAGAGCCAAGAAACATAGCTAATAGAATGAATGAATATTTTAATAGTAGGTGTAGTATGTAAACTGGCAGATAAAGTAAAGATTAAGAAATAGTAGCAATAAAAAATAGAAGAACAGAATCAATGAACAACGGAATGCCTATAGATGGAAGAAATGCAAACAATCATAAAAATACTGAAACCAAATACTGCACCTGGCCCAGATGGTAATACAGTCAAGGGCTTACTTGAACTAGATCACGTAATCAGTCCCAAATTGACTAAAATAATAAATGATCACTTGAAAAACGCACTATTCCCCAATTCACTAAAATAAAACAGACCAATAACACTAACCAGCCTCTTTAGTAAGGCCTTTGAAAAAGTAATTCAAACCAGAATAGTCAAATTTATATGGATTTCAAGAAGGAAGTAGCACAGATTCGTCGTTAATAGACAGCTTCGACCAAATAAACAAGCAACTGGACAAAGGTAATTTTAAGTGGCTACAGTATTTATAGCTCTACAGAAAGCATTTGACACAGTTGATCATGAAATACCCTCGACAATATAGAAGAACTGGAAATTAGAGGAGTAACAAATAAATTAATTAGAATATTATTTACCAAATGGAACAATCAGGACAACTGGTGAGCGACGAAGTGATAATGAAGAAACGAGTTCCGAAAGGAACAGTTCTCGGTCCTTTGCTTTATCTAATATAGGTAGATCCAAAATGTACAGGAAATTAATCTGAAGGAGATATATACAGTATTTGCCGATAACATGATGAACCCGCGGCCAACAATAATGTATACTGCTTGCCCAAAGTAATCGTCCGAAAAGCAATGAAACTGTGCGTAACTGAACCATACTGGAATACTCCTTAAGACCATGGCTTTATTTTAGAGCTTTAATACATTTGGCAGGCAGTATACAATTGGAGCAAGAAGTCGACGAAGATTTGAACAAACTAAGAATAATTAACAAAAAAGACATAATATTTAAAGTAAAAAACAAAAAAAAATAAACTTACAAGTAACAATAGAACTCACAATCCATAAAATATTTAGGTGCCCTAGCAGATGAGAATCTGGCATGGGACAAACATGTGGAGAATATAAAAAAGAAAATAATACCCCTATTGATACCGCTGAATAAATGTGCAAGATTGAATACAGTTTGGCTAACGCGTTCAGATTACCTCATATAAGGTACAATACAGTAACTTGGATTCAATGTTCCAAATACCTAAGGCAAGCAGTTGGAAGAGTGATGAGCAAAGTATTAAAAATAGTCAATAAAATGCACTGGAATACCGCATCAACAGAAGCATATAAGGAAACCAGAAATTTAAACATAGAACAATTAAAACACAAGAGAAACTGCTAAATTACATGAGATTGGATCTAGAACCCAAAAGACTTGTGGAAGTATCAGGAAAGTCATAAAACACTACAACAAACTGCCGGAACCATTAAGAAATATAAAAAAAAAAAAAACAATCAGTAAAAAATATACATTGTTGCAAATGGTTAGTACTAGTGCGGAAAAGTACTTATGTAAACAAATACTCGCTTAAAAATGTTTAAGTTTGGTAAACATAAAATATTTCTACCAATACTTCTGAACTGTTAATATGTGAAACTTACTTGGAATAGAATATTACACTACTATAGAAAGGAAACAATAGTCGCTGGACTGGAAGCAATGTGTTTGTCCAAGGCCTAAGAAGTTCAGAGTTCAAAAATCCGCTGCTTCGGTTTTTTGGGATATCCATGGAGTATTTATGATCGATTAAGTACAGAAACGAGCCAAACAATAACTAGAGATTATTATTCTTAATTACGAACTACCCTAAGAGAGAAAATCAATGAAAAAAGATGTGGCATGTTAGCGAAAGGTGCATTGTTTTTGGTGCATTGTGCACACAAATCACGCATCGCCATTAGCTCAATTGGGACATATTCCTCAGATCAAACCTCCTCGGACTATTATATCTTTCCTCGACTGGAAAAAGTCTAAAAGGATATACATTTTTGTGCAAAGAGGTAATAAACGCTGCGGAGGGCTGATTGGAGAGCAAGAAACTTAATTTTTTTGAAAGTATTAGAGGCAATGCAGGCTCGCTGTAATAAGTGAATAATTAATTTAAGAGGAGACTACTACGTTGACTAGTTTGAGTTCTAAATTTTAGTTGCTTCAACAGTAGGCTAAGATTACTTCGATACCTCTTTCTCGTAAGTACGAGTAAAGAGTTGAGAGTAATTAAGAAAAGAACGTACATTACATTTTGTTTCCGCAACGGAATCACCGTAGTTTGGAAATGTTGCAAAAAGTCTTTGGTGATGATACTTGATCAAAAACGAGAGTTTTCGAGTGGTACTTTTCGAATGGTACAAAGTGTTCAAGGAAGGCGTCGAAGGTAAACCATCAACTTCATATCTTGCCATAAAAGAATATTCGCTTCGAGACCTAAAGGAGTTTCACAAAAAGCATGTCTTGAGGATTGGAACAAACGTTGACATAAGTTAATGTGAAAGACGAAATAAATTTTGATGAACAAATTCAACTTATGTGTTTTAATAAACCATTCCCGATTCTTTTTTTTTATCACGGTAGTATGTAAAAATGCAATAAGAAGTTTGTAATTCGGTATCTTCATCCTCAACCACTGAGGATGAATGAGTATTCATTCAAATAGTTTTGAGCACACTGCTTAAATAACAATAAGTTTTATCAAACATAATAATAAGTTTGGTTTTTAATAGATTTTTGACTTGATTTTTTAAACACTGCGGGGATAGTTTACCAAAGTTAAGTCGTAGGTTTTAGTAAAATCGAAGACGAAATGGAGCATGTTATCAAGTGCTTCATTGTAAAGTCACCCTCAGAAGGCTCTTGGAATTCAAAGTCATGTCAAAATGTTTTTTAAATCTGACTTAGACATGATTTTTAATTCCGTGGCCTTCTCAGGATGGCTTTAAATTGGATAGCTTTATAACTCGTGTCCAAATAAAAACCTGGTCAAGTGGCTTGTGATCAAGAATTTATCCATTGCATTTACATAGCAGAATGACTAAATGCAGCCTACTTGACCAGGTTTTTATTTAGACACGAGTTATAAATATATAAGTTTTGGATGGGGTGTTTTAATTGTTTTAGTTTTTCATCAGTTTCTTCCATAATATCTTGCTTACAGCCTTGGCTGTTATTGGCTCTACTTCTGCAAGTTTCTTGGATCTCTTGTATCCATTGTTTTCTTGCTCTGCCTCTTCTGCGCTTGCCAGCTTGTCACATTTCTAATATTTTCTTTGACAATCTATTTTGGTCCATTCTGGTTAGGTGTCCGTACCACACTAATTGTTTTATATCTTGGTTATTATTGATTTTATTGGTTCATTTCTTTCCTTCCAAAAGTTGTTTTATGTAGAACGTAGTTTGTTGACTTTTTAATCTTGTTGACAATGTCTGTGTCCATTCTTCCATCGTTCGTGATTATGCTTCTTAAGTAGTCAAATGTAGTTACTTTTTTCAAAATTTCTCCCTTGCAACGGACGTTAAAGGGTTGTACCTTTTGTTGTTAATTTATTATTCTATTTTATTGTAAGTAGGTTTTATATCCAATTACTATTCGTAGATTTTTTATTTTCTCTCTAGTGTTTTTTAACATTTTATCCACAACTATTACAAACAATAGCGGACTTAGGGTCGGTTTTTCCATCTTCCCGTTAAAGTTATCCGATGAATAACTCAAGTTTAACTGAACATATGGCAATTAATGCATTCATAAATAAAATTTGATACGATTTTGTTCACTCTGAACCTGGATCAATTGAACATCAGTTTAAATCAGGGTTGGAAAGTTTAAAACAAACTGTTTAAAACATTGTGTTTAAAACATGTTTAAAACACCCAATTTTAAACATGTTTTTTTTACTTGATGTTTTCAATTGATTTTTGTGGTTTTAAGCGTAGAAGAAACACTTCTGATGTAAGTGTTTTGTATTATTGATACATACATATAATATGTATTTAATAATAAAAAATTAGTTGTCTTATTAAGGGCCAGTTTGATAATGGGACTTAAAAGAGACCTTAAAATTAAAGTCACATTCGTGTAAACATTTTTCAGCATTTATTATTTAATTATTATTGTAAATTAGATGTACAGTATATAAATATACTTGGTGGTCTAATAATCAAAATAAATAACTATAAAATTATTAACAATACATAAAATTTGCTTTTAGAAAGTTACATCTTAACTTTTACTTTCTTTCCACATTTCCTATTAATTTTATCAAATTTATTTCATTTAAATTATTTCATTCCTGAATTGTCCTAGGAAAAAAATTTTATGAATATTTGTTTTCGAAAATGGTATTTTATATGTAAATTTATGATATGTTCTAGTACTTGAATCATTTATTATTCATTCCATTATATTTTGAAACATAATATGTCGTTTGTATTTATTAAATATCAACAGATCAACATAAAAACATTTAGGCAGCCTGTAGAAAATTGCCTGCACCAAATGGCAATATGAGTTCGAATATTTGTATTTTGTATTTTTATTGTCGCAATAACACAATCACGTGTTTTACAAAAGTCAGATATACAAATAAGTACAACTAATTGAGAAAGTAGTAGGGTGACCATAAGAAAAAACATGCGTGTGTTTCAAAAATTCTGAAAATTCATCAGTAGAATAGAATGCATGCATCATCTTTTAAAAACGACATTAATTTCATTTTAAATGTTTTGTAAGACCACTGCTTTACTATTATTGTAATTGAATATAGAGTTTGGTCCGTTTCTCGATTTGCTTAACCTGAAAAATTGAGGACGTTGTTGAAACGTTATACCTTAGAACGTCTATTTAGTTTACTTTTCTTTTTTTTTCTATTTATTTTAGCATTTAATTTTGTATATTCTAAATTAAATTATCCATTAGAAGTAGAAAAAGCCGGTAAACTAGTTACAATTTTCAAGGACGTAAATGAGAAATAAAAAATAAAATTGCAATTAGAAATTGCATATGTACAAAACATTTTTAGACGAAAATTGAAAGCCTACAACTGTTTTCTACTTTTTTCTATTTTCAACCCTAAAAACTGCAAAATGAATCTCTAGAATTTTTATCGTAATTCAGTAACTCATTTCGCAATACAACTAATAACTACTTTTTCCTTTTTACTATGTAATTTAGGTTGTGAGAGTATTTGAAGCAATTAAAATAGTGTAATAAATTTAAACAAAATATTTGTTTTATTTAATTTTAAACAGTTCTTTTTTGTTTAAAACATGATTAATTTAAAGTCAATTTTAAACATGTTTTAAACAAAAAAAACTGTTTAAAATCAAATAAAACAAATGTTTTGTTTTTTTTTAAAAAAAACAGTTTTTTTCCAACCCTGGTTTAAATCTCCTTTGTACAACTGGTGTTATGAATGGTTGATTGACTTTGATGAATTGTTTCCATGGTAACTATCTGTCAGTTAATTTATCAAGAGGAGGGGTGGAAAGACCAGTCCTTAGAGTTTCACCTTGTTTCACCCCTTTCCTTGTTATAAATTTTTTCTCTCTTTATTTGCAATCTGGCTCTCCTGTATAGTATGCCTTATATGTTTTTAATTATTTTCTTTAGGATTTAATTTAATTTAATTCCTCCAGGCTATTCATTATATTGTTTTTTGCTGTAGTATCAAAGGCTGCTTTATGTGAGATCCTATGAGTGTTAGGAAAAGTTGTTCACCCATTTTTACCTCTGTAAGTTTATGAAAATGTTTCCGTTGAGAAACTCCGCAGCTAGTCATAGTATCAAAAATAAATCAGTTAAAAGCCAACGGTTCTTGAAATCAATCAATGCTTGAAAGGTACCAGGGGCCGGGGATTTCAAAATTTCTGTTTTCATTTAAAAGACGATAATTGCAGAAATAAATGAAACGAATGATTTTAGAATTTTATTTTCAATGTTGAACTTTTTTTACTTTATTTTCAAGTTTAAAGCCTGTTTTATATTATCATAGAAAATGATACTAGGAAAAAGTACATCAAGTTTTAAGGTAAACAAATTATATTACCAAAAATAGTATAGAAACAGGATATAACATTTTTTTATTAATATCTTTTTTTCACTATTTTCTCCTAACAAAAATTAGTGTAATTTAGAAACATTACATATTCTTCTTTAAATAATAAATTGAAATTTTTAGTACATATTATAAATTTTTGATTCGGTTTCTGTGTAAGTAGAATACGAAGAGCCGAAAACTTCTTGTTGTGAAATCATAAAGTATACAAGCAACCACCTCCAATCATATTAATATGCAAATTTCATCCGATTGTAACTTGATTTCCAAATCACACTCATCTGCAAGTATCAAAGCCCGCGAAACCATGCACTTTGTAGCGATTTTAATTGCAAAGCATTCCGAGCAATTATTATAATGCAAATGAGGTTGCATCCGATATTATGGGAAACTGTAATCTCGCGCACATTAAATTTGATCTTTAATATTTTAATGTTACATGCAATATACATTACCGGAGATTATTTTTTTATGCCGGCTGGCATTAAATGAGAGTCCTTCTGAATGTATTGCTAATTAGCATCAAACTTGCTGCTCTCGAGCAATAGATCCATTAAGCCAGGGCGTTCGCTACTTTTTGCGTATTTATTTGCATAACTGTGCAGTTTTTGCAAGCCCCGATAAGTAAACAAGGTATTATCGACTTCCAATTGAATGAAATCAGATCTGGGAATTTACAATTTTCTGACGTGTGACTTTAAAGTATTCGCGATGAGACTGATCACTTGCGATTAGTAGTAGCTATTCTTAATGTTTTGTTAAAAAAATAATTCTTTTTCCCTACTTTACGTTTCAAGAGAATATATCTCTTTTAGTTTAGTTAAAGAAAAGGAAGTTGAATGTAAGAATGACAAGGTACTATTGCTATTACGCGTTGTAATTAGTATTAGCAAGAAAATGTCATGTTAACTATGTATATATGTGTATACATACGTATAAATGTATCTCTTTTCTTCTGGTGTAAAACAAACAATGTGCGTCACTTACACAAAAAAAAATCCGGTATAATTACTAAAAATTATAATTCCAGCAGAAATACTCGGGCGTTATTTACATAATACCGTTCGAAATTACATACTCGGAAAAATGCGCAATTTCTTCTTTCCTGTGTTTCTTCTTTATACATACAACAAAGCAAGGAGCAATTGCACCTGCATAATTTTTAATAGGCCAATAATTGTGGACGATTTTAAAATTGCTCCTGAAACGTTTTGTAAATAATAGTATTTAAATGCGTATATTATAGAAATTTAGCGCAATTTCGAAATGAACTTATCTCTCTCGGGAGATCTCCCCGAAGATAACGGCAGACAAAACAAGAAGAAATAATAACCCTGCAAAAATTAAAGAGTGGAAAAACTTTCCGCGCATACATTAATAACATCAAATTAGATATTACATTTTAATATGTATCGCTCTTTTTAAAACCGATGTCGAGATAAGCATAAATTTAATTTACCATGGAATGAAATTGTCTTTCGTTCTTGCTTATTACAAGCTGCTTAAGTGCTTGCTTGTGCTTTTATTTTTAGTACCGGGGATTAAGAGGACGTGGATGACAACTAATGAAAGCGACAGAGACGGACTGCCTGCTTTTGTGCGCGCTCTGAAAAATAATATTTCGTTAGCCTTGGATCAGACAAGTTGCATGCAAGGCTCAGTCAGGAAGTAAGATAAGCTTATCAACACACTTTTCGTTTTTATATTTTTCCTTGGATATAAAATGCATGCATGTATATAATCACCGGTAATATATTTCAGATGTTTACATGCCCGTCTTTTTTTCGCATTATTACTAACGAATTCATCTAGGTACTAGAACTGGGCCTTATTTACCAGATGAAGACGAAGTTTATAATCACAAAAGAGTTAAACGACGTTATGTATATAGAGGTTCCATCGAGAAATGACTTGCTGCAATACACACACACACACACACATTCACAAAAATTATAACTTGTCGATGATTCTTCTTGATGGATGATGACAAGTAAGGTAGGTTGCGTAAATGTCTCTGTTGTTTCTCCTTAATTAAATATATAATAATTAAATATATATATAAATATATTATAATAAGGTCTTCCTCCGGGGTATGTACCGGGACGAGTCAAATGAAAATTTCGATAAAAGAATGATACAAAGAATGTCCTACAGGTGGTAGCACAGTGCAAGGCAAGCAAACGCCATCGCAGTAGCGTGTAAAGATTTGAACTACACCCCAAACAAAAGCAATATCCGTTTTCTTGAATATCCTTCGTGGTCTCTCGAAACACATGTAGAATCTGTTCAGAAAAGACTTGACCAAAACTCGACTCTTTTTTTTTCTCCTCAATGATGAGTCCTTAGTCTTCATCAGACGCCCATTGCACTTCTTCAACGGTTGGTTCGTATTTACCCTCTTCTCGTACAAAGATGAACAGATTGTGGTATTCGATTTCCAAATCGTGGGCTTCCTCAAGAAATTTTGCTTTGAGCTATAATTTTTTTGAGAGCTTAATAGGAAAGTGTCTGCAATTCCTCCAGGAAGCGGGCGGACAATGGCGAAGAAATTGGGAAAGTTGTTGTTTCTTTTTCTTCCATCTCTTCTAAACCAACACTTTATACTTTCTGTTTTCAGCTGCTCTAAAGTGACGTGAGTTCATAAAAGGCTTGATCAAAAGCCGGCTTATCTTTATCCGCCACGATGAACCTTTAATCTTCATGTGGCACCTATTGCACTTCTTCATCGACTGGTTCGTACTTACCATCTTCTCATACAGAAATGAATGCAACTTGTGGCATTCGCATTCCAAATCGTAGACTTCCTCAAGAAATTTCGCTTTGATAATGATCACTTCGAGCTTTGCAATGCTTAACGTGAATTGGAAGTGTCTGCACCTCCTCCAGTATGCGGACAGTAGCAGAGAAACTGTTCTCGACGTTCTTGATTTATTTTTCTTCCACGGTTTCCAGCTTCTCTAAGCCATCACCTCTCCTTTCAATTTTTAGCTGCCCTAAAGTGATGTGGTGATTGGTGCGCGACAGATGCTTCTAAGCCAGGAATTGTGACGTCTGGTTATCTTGCAGAAGTTAAAATGGTTACTATGAATCATTAGCTGCATACCACATCGCTCCTGAGGCGTTAAGAAGTTGATGGTTTCTTGCGAAATGAAACCTAGGTTCTGGTGGTGCCGAACCTAGGCCATTGCCATGAGCCTAAGACTAGCGAATCAGAAGAGCTAGTAAATAATGACACCATCCCTCCGAACCAAAACAAAAAAAGACACTTTGATACTCTTGAAGAGCTCTTAACGTGTTATGAAATAGAAGTTGATAGTATCCTAGCGGACCAAAACAAAAAAAAAAAAACATGTTGATGCTCAGGCATTAAGAAGCAGAAACTGATGGGATGAAATATAGGTCATGGTTGCAAGGCGTCATAGACCTACGACCCATGGACCAGGAGAGCTAATTAGGAATGATACCATCCGTCCGTCCGGACCAATAAAAAAAGACATATTAATTTTCGTGAAGAGCTCCTGAGATGTTAAGAAGCAGAAAGTGATGGTTTCTAGCGACATGACCACCAGTTGTTGTCAAGGATCTAAGACCCATTCATGGTCCAAGAAAGTAAGGAATGATGCCATCCCTCCAGATTAGAACAAAAAAAAGATATGCTAATGCTCGTCTTGATAGTTTCCTAGCGAATTGAGACCTAGATTCGTGAGGACCAGGCGATGGCCAAAGGCCTAGGACTCTTGGACCAAGAGAGCTAGTAAAGAATGACGGCGATTCACTTTTGGGATAAATGAAGCATTTGCCGAATCCGTTTTTACCGGAACTTACCCCAAATTATTACCACATGTTTGTACCTCTTAAAAGGGTGACAGAAGGAAAGACTTTAAGGTCCAAAGAGGAGGCGGTGTCCGAATGAAGACTAAACATCGAAAATATCTCTTCACTTCCTCGAAAAATACCCAAACCAAACCAACCAAATCTCTATCAGCAATAAAGCTTCGAAATTAAAAAGTCCTGTTCTACTGCCTTCCTAGATAAAGTTAATACATACATTTGACGAAGTGTGGCTGGCATGCAGATTTACCTTCTACAGTCAAGTGTCAGTCCCTAGATTAAATGTATAAGGCACTCTAAACAATAGATACGCCTAAATCTAACATCGAGATCGATCTATTCGATGTGGAGTACTTCAAGCTGGCGTAGTGGTTTGTACTATATCTGCCGTGCACATCCGACGTGGCTACAATAGATTAACAAGGATGATGCAGCAGTCCCAGCATCCCTTCGAAATTGTCCAAATAGACCATATTGCGCCAACAATTGAAGAACAAATCAAGGAAATCTGTTGGGAGGGGTTCCAGATGATGAGGGATGGCCACAATCCCGCCAAGTAGATTTACCTAATCCATTTAATTCAACCAAATTAATGAATTTACTTCAGATATATTATTCCACAAGCCATGCTTTAAATATGCTTTGATAGGTGCATTCTCTTCATGTCATGAAATACTGAAGTTTCCACATTAATTAAATTTTTAAAAAGTGTATGTGTTGATTCTTTTAAGGACGCTATTGGTTCTTCGAAGAAATGTCAAAATTAAAGTGGGACGCGGAGAAGGAAGAGCAAAGTTTAGATTTTCCAAAAAAAAAGGGTTGGGTTCTATCCAAAACGTAATGGTTTGAACATGTGTACTTGTACCTCCCATGTATGGTGATCTTTTCAAAGGTACAATGATAGAAGGCCTCGACCACTCTTCACATTACCTTAATTACCCATATCGTGTAGCCTCGTAATTGACAAGAGTCGCTCCACGGGCTCGCAGTACCAGATGAATCTGAGCACGGCGTTTCGTTTCGCTCTTGTTCCTCGCAGCTAATTGAAGAGACGTCATAAACATACATCTGGATAATAAATAACGAATTTTCGAGACTCACGTCTAACGCCACGCAGCTGATTGTTTTAGCGAAATGAGTGATAGGAGCAATCGTTCGAATTACGCAAGCGAATCAATTACGGACATCTAGTGCCTGCGCGGTGCCCATACATCAGCGTGCATTACCCAACTCGGCCGGTCAGCTAATGGTCACGACTTGGCCATTTACCTCCGGCAGAGAGACTTATCGGCGGATAAATTGCCGCCGCTCGAATTTTCATGTCAGCACACAATAGATCTGAGATACAAGTTGGCTGTGTGAGGTATATTGACAGTTGTATGAGTGAGCGCGTGTCTCTGACCAGGAGGGCGCGAGCTCCAAGACGTGCCCTGCTTGATGATGATCGATTGGAAACGTGCCCAATGATCCCTAAGTACATCACGCAGGGCTTTATAAAAACTTGCCCATATTTTCAATTAGACGTATAATTTTTTGAGAATTTTTATTGTCCTCTTTTGCGCTATGATTCCATGCACTGACAAGCAATACCGACACAAATTCAATGCGAGTTACTTTAAACGTCGTCGTGTTACTGCACGTCGTTGTTCGGTGAGTGATTGGTAGTATGCATATGATGTGCTAAAACAGCTTAACGACATCGGATTTGTTCCAGCGGATGTAAATGCAATGAAAGGCACTCACCTATAATAATCCTTCTTGCAGTAGATATTTCCATCTCTTGAGAAGCAGGTAATCTCCCCGTCTAGTGTATTTCTACATTGGCAGCACTGTAAGCAAGCCGCATGCCATCGCCTATCCACAGCCTGTAGGTAAAACCTATCGGCTATCCTCAAACCACATCCGGCACACACCGCCGCCTCATCTGGATTCGAAGGAGGCGTCGGGGGCGTTCTAGGTGGTTGAATAGGCTCTAGCTTAGGTATTTGGTGCTCGAAGGACGAGTGTGGACCCCCACAGAGCTGCGCAGGCGTCCGGCACACGTCGGGTCCTTGTTGCCGACAGTCCGTTTGGTGTGGCCTGCAGACCTCCGAGGCACAAGAAGACTGGTGGTTGTTGTTGGATGGTGTGCTGCAAGAACTGCCACTGGATATACTGGGGTCTACGTCGCCCATTGACGAGTCGCACGAAGGTAGGTTCGGCGATAGGTCTCGGGATGGATCGTATGGCGGGCCTATGAACTGTTCGTGCTGCTGCTAAAGAAAAAAAAGAACAAATCAATAAAAAGTAACTTTAACCCCCATTCAACCCTCTCTGTTTTCAATTTAGTCCAAATCCATTAGCCTTAAGATATCCAAGTAAACGCTATTATTTTGATGCAAGACTTTTGTGTGTCAGAGTGGATCAAAATATTGCCTTTTTTTACATTCACCTCAACCAAGTGATTATTTAAACGATCCGATCATGTGTTGTTGAGTTATTAAGATACAAGATATGAAAGACGAAAGTATTGATGCCCGCGCTCACATTATTGCAACACAAATAAAGGAAGAGGGCTACGTGAAAGGCTTTAGAAAGTGTATTATGCTTCACATACGCCGAATTGAGACAGCTGTGTCAATCAATATTACTTCTTATTTTTTTTTGAAATTATTACCTTTTCCGAACGCTCTTATTAAAAAAGTAAATTGTTTCTCCTTGTTGCCATACATATAATCATCTGGCTCATTGATGTACGCGGTGGTTTCGCAAGATTGACTGACTCCTGGGTACCATTTTGTAAGGAAGTAAAACACACGTAAGTACCTGTTTGGTAATAATGATTTACCGGTGGTTTTATATAACTCATAAATCAGTTGTTTTTCTCTGAAGTACGCCATACATTGTAGTATGTGTTTACGCGAAACGTAAATCACGTATCGAACAAAAATGTTTAATAACAGTAACGCAATATTGTTACGCAACAGAGCGGTACTTGCAATGGAAAGAAATAAAGTATAATGGACTAATATTTCAAAAAAATCAAATCAACCATAAATATAAAATATGAAGAATCATGAAGCGTATAGAGTTCACTGAAGTTTGTTTGTGATTTAATTCTCTGTGGTCGTTTCACCTTACAAACCGTAAACTGTAACATACTCGAGTAAAACGCGAGCGAGCGCAGATGATAAATTATTTCGAGGAAAGTAAGGAAGTTCATCTATGTCTCCTTTAAGTTATACCTTCCTGCAAGTGGTCTGAACCTGCTGGTCTCCATAGGTGCTTGCATGCAAGAATTCCAATAGGTTGTTTGCGAAGCTACCGGATGACCGCTTCATGAATTATGGCCCTGTAACTCAGTTTCCTAAGATTAGAAAATGTAAATCATCGCGCGCGTTTCTGCATATAAATCAGGTTGCGTTAATAAGAAAAAAATATAGAGTGCACTCCGCCCGAAGGCAAACGATAGTTATTTTTTGGGGCAATCATAATCACCGTCGCGTTTGTTAGCGCGCGGAAAACAAGTTTTTCTTTCCATACGTAGATAAAATTCGAAGCAAAAAAGTCGCGTGCTACTTTTGCACAGGTTGTTTGTTCGCATACTTGGTTTTTTGTTTTCTTAAAATTATTTAAAGCAGGCAGGAAGCATGTCAAAAATGATATAATATTCAAATTAGGGCGGTTTTTATCAGCGTCGTTTGCTAATTATTCGGGTAATCAAGAAACACTACGTGAAAAAACATTCTTACCAAATGCCTTTTTTTATAATTGTGCAAAATTTTTGCGGTCTACAAGAAAATGACACTCATTTTATCCTGAACTGTCACCCTTATAACAACAAGAAAAAATATGTTGTTAAACGACGCCTTTTACAAGACGTAGGCAGATAGAAATGTATGACTTTTCTTGAATGATATTAAACAAATACTCTTAAGCTCTCGTTATTCTTAGAGCAGATTGCTTCGAGGTTCATTAATACATTAATAAGTACCATGGTTTTATTCCCTATTTCCTTTCAAACTAATTAATGATTGTACTACAACGAAGTTGCCAAGTCTTTGGGCCAAATTCAAACATTTCGTTATCTTCTTTGGAGTACTTTCCTCCACAAGAACTGGTCAGTGTATTCCCCTTTTCTATTTTCTTTCTTTCCATCCATTCGAAGCAAATAAAAGTAGTGAAAGCTAGACGTTAACAGGAACAGAAAAAAATAGAAGCAGAATAAATGTGATTTGTAAAAAAAAACGAGGCAAGGCAAAATCCGAAATGAAACTTGCTGGGATGGCTGGGTTATCAGAAAGAATGGTTGGAGAGAGATTTATGGAGTAATAGAAGGAGAAGAATCTAGTAAGAGGAGGTATACCAGTCAAGGAATTAGATGAGTTTACGAAACTTTCTGGGATGAATGGACCACCAGAAAGAATGACTGGAGAAAAACTTACGAGTAGTAGAAGTAGAAGAATCTAGCAAGAGGATGTGTATCACGAAATAGGAAGTAGGTAGATGTATTTGCGAGAGTTAGAGAAAAGAGGAGAAAAATCACAAAGGACCACCAAATTCTCAAGGTAGAGAGACTCAGGATTAAGTAAAACAAGAAAGTAAGGAGAGGGAAGCAAGATTTCGAAAGAAAAACATAAAGGTGATACTAGATGGAAAAAAAACCCTGCAGGAAGAATATAAGATCAATGAGTTAAAGAAAACTACATGTTGAGGACTGTAAAGATTGTGGCAGCCTTGCAGGACGTTTTGATCTCGATTAGAAGCAGAATAAATGTGATTTGTAAAAAAAAAACGAAGCAAGGCAAAATCCGAAATGAAACTTGCTGGGATGGCTGGGTTACCAGAAAGAATGGTTGGAGAAAGATTTATGGAGTAATAGAAGCAGAAGAATCTAGTAAGAGGAGGTATATATACCAGTCAAGGAATTAGATGAGTTTACGAAACTTTCTGGAATGAATGGACCACCAGAAAGAATGACTGGAGAAAAACTTAAGAGTAGTAGAAGTAGAAGAATCTAGCAAGAGGAGGTGTATCACGAAATAGAAAGTAGGTAGATGTATTTGCGAGAGTTAGAGAAAAGAGGAGAAAAATCACAAAGGACAACCAAATTCTCAAGGTAGAGAGACTCGGGATTAAGTAAAACAAGAAAGTAAGGAGAGGGAAGCAAGATTTCGAAAGAAAAACATAAAGATGATACGAGATGGAAAAAAAACCGGCAGGAAGAATATAAGATCAATGAGTGAAAGAAAACTACATGTTGAGGACTGTAAAGATTGTGGCAGCCTTGCAGGACGTTTTGATCTCGATTATACCTATAAAGAAAAATTAATTGCCTTTTACTAAATTCGGAAAATATAAATAAATTTGGATTTTGGTTGGATTACTGGATTATCGAGTGGAGAAGAAACACGAAACAAGGAACATAAATGGACGGTGATTTGAACCAATGGATGAAACAAGAGGGCATCTTTACGAAAGACCTGACCAGAACAGATGCCTTCCTAGAAGACTGTAAAAAAAGTCACCGAGTGGGATCAAATGTAGAACGAAGTGGTCTATGAATGGAGAACTGGAAATTGGAAAGGAGATCACCAAAAAAAGAAGACACAAAGGAGACCAGCATTACAGAGGAATCAGTATTTTAGCCTTAATTTACGACTCTGCTCCAATAATATAATAGGAGAAAATAGAACAAACAACAAGTACAAATGATTTCGCAAAAATGAATCTTGTTTAAATAATAACTTATGCATGTTTTAGACGTTCATATTTTTGTATAAAATTTATTACGAAGTGAGAGAGATAAGCTACTACAGTTAATGTTGATTGGTTGAATTGACACTTCTCACTCACTTCGTAATAAATTTTAAAAATATGACCGTGTAAAACGGGCATTACGAAGTAGAGAAAAGAAAGGCAATAGATTTAGAAAAGACATAGACTACTCGTATGTTGTACCAAATAGCCCTAAAAAGATTAAAATGGGCATTCCCATTAATACAGGGAAACGTACTGCATTCGCTGATACTTTTTGCAGACGACCAAGTCATACTTGCCCAAGATGAAGACCACCTGGAATATATGGTGGTAAAAAAAATCTAAAGGAGAAATACGAACACTGGGAACCCAAAATAAATTTGAACAAAACAGAGTTTTGGAAAAGTAGTTGCGGATTTACATTTTGAAGCGGGAAATTATAAGAAGCTGACGAACATACAAATATCCAGGGTTAGTCATACACCAAGATGATAAACGCCTAAGAGACATTAAAAAAAGTCAGTACGTGATGAAAAGCGACTAAAACATTGCATGGAGTAATACGGAATAGAACCATAAGTAAAGAGAACATTTTTTTTTCGATTGCATGGTGTGTAGAACAGCCTTTTATGTGGATCCAAAATGTGGCCAATGACGACGATGGCAAAGGACTATATGCGAAAATAAAATCCAAAATGAGGAATACGACGACAAATGAGTGTGATGTTTTCCATAACAAAAACCCTGGAAAATAAAGCATTACAATGGTATGCCCATGTAAACAGGATGGATGAAACTAGATGGCCAAAATGAATACTCCTATAGCAACCAGTGGGAAGAAGAATAAGAGGAGCATTGACGCTACATAAAAAAACTCTTGGAAGGTAAAAGTTTAAAAGCCGAAGATTGGAATAACAAAAAATTGTGTTCAGTTTGGCACAGATTGTTTGTACAATTAACAGACCAATTGTTTCAAAGGTTGTATTTAATTATTATTTCAAATATCCTAGGATTATATTCACTGGATAAAAAGGTCAATAAGAGATTAGGACCTAGAAGAAGAGGAAGTGGGCTAACAAATGAAGAACTGAAGATTGGGAAGAAAACAATCAGTCTCTTACGTGAGCTATTCCAAATATTCTTGGTCATGTCCGTGAAATAATTGGATAAAAAGGCCAATGACAGAGCAAGGACATGGAGAAAGAAAATATAATAGCAACGAAAAACTGAAGATGGAAATCTTCTCTAGGAGTCCACTGCTGTTATTAGCAGTTTTCGTTTTTGTCGTTTACTTAGTTCAGCCTCTTAAAGCATAATACTCTTCAAGTGAGTATTGGGCCATTTGATCGAATTGCTTTCCTCCCCTTGATATTTCTGAATATTGGGATTGTCCGGTGTCTAATTTCCGTTCCGTTCTATTTCACCAATTTTCTCTCGCTTATAGAATTCTGACCCCTTCCCCCAATGGTTTCTTTGGTCTACGTCTTCTCCTCTTTCTTGGTATCCAATTCATAATTCTCTTAAATCATCATTTATTATTTTGATGTGCCCTTGCCAAATTGGTTTCTTTCTCTCAATGTCTTCAACAAATAATTTTTAAATAAATTCCCCTTGTCACTTCTTCGTTTCTAACTTTATCTAAGCATGGAGTTGTCTTTGGCCCGTATAGTAGGTTGCTTCTTATAACTTTCTCATAGATTCGTAATTTTAGTTTTCTCTCAATACGCTTCATAATATTCCAATGGGATAACCAATCGCTTTCCTAGTCTGTACATTTCTGATCTTTGATTTTTTCTTTATCCTTATCTTGCGCGTTGAATTCCACTCCTAAGTGTTTATACCTTTTATATCCTTGATTATTTCAGTTCAAAACAAGAAGTGACTGGTAAAGTCAATAAGAGGAGGAAATGGAAGACCAAACGTCAACGAGGAATTGGAATTAGGAAAAACAATCATCATTTGTTCCTTATCTGTTCGAAAATGTGAAGTAGTAGCTAAAGCTCTAAGGATACTGACAGAAAGAATTTCAAGTACAAGTTTCTCCTTTCGTATGAACTTTTTTGGACATGGTTGTACCAACCAATTTCTCGCGTTATAACTCGTTCGTTTCTTAATCTATCTTTTCTTGACGATCTTCACCAGAAGTCTATCTCTGCTACTGGTAGCTTTCAGTTTTACTCTTTATTTATTTTGGACTCAAAGTGATGTAGGAGAAGTGTTTTTGGGTCGAACTCAAAGCTTATACCTTTCACATTTCTGTTTCTCTTCTTCCACTTGGGATTCTCTTAACATCGGAGTAGGTATATTCGTTACACTCCTCAATTCCATCCTTCTCAGTCTATTTTTTTAAATTTACATCCGAGCATATTTTGTTTTACTTTTGTTTTACTCCAATAGCATTTTTGATTAATTGCTCTAGGGTACTCTCAAAGTACTCTCATCTTGTTTTAAGCTCATGTAAAATAAGAAGATAGGGACCTCTGAGAACGCTCTAGGGCAATGAATCGAAAACGCTATAAGAACAACTGCTAAATATTCTAACTCTTACTTTTCTTAGACTATTAATTACTATCTGTCCATAAACAAAGTGATGAGTTAGCCTCATCTTCGAGCGGGATATACCAATACCACATCTTTCGCCATTGGGTCCACAGTACGACCCTAGGAAATTCAAAGAATGCCGAACAGGCTCTGAAATAACCCGGCCGCCTTTCTGTCTTTCTCTTCTCATTTTATTATTATTGTATGAATTTTTATTTTTTGCTCTACATGGGGATCGAACCTAGGACCTTTAGATTATCAAACCAAGCACTCTAACCACTGAGCTATTGAGACCATAATTTTATATAATTATAAATTTCATATAAACTACATTTCTATTTTTTTTTTGTGATCTCTTGGATGTTGAAACGCGGTGTGCATGCGCAAATGTAATAACGCAATTTGCTAACTATACACACGTTAAATATCGCTAAGGAAAAACACAAGAATACATTTTGGATTGGAGGTATAAGGTAGAGCCCATTTGCAACCCCAAGACTAGACAAAGATGGCGATTGAAAACCGGAGGGCGTAGAAAAAGTGAACTGAAATGTATAAGCGTTTTCTTCATCCACACATTGCGTAGTTCTTTAAAATTCATTTTATCAACCGAAATTTCTTTCTTCAGTTTCAACAAGAAAAATAAATTATGCTCGTATTTATGGCGTTTTTATTTGTTTTCGTTAGGGCTTAAGAAAATTTGATTTACTGATTTTAATATGAATGAAGTTCTAATCTCGGAGCTTCTAATCTCTGCTAGTTACATATTTTGAGAATCTCCTCTTTATTTGTATTATTTATTCCGGTATCAGTGAAAGCAAACATCCTTTAAGTGCAGTTTGTTTGAAGTCTCAGAATGACAAATATTTGCTGTTTGGCCCACAACACACACCAAAACATGTTTGCTTTATCGTATTCCTAATGTTTCTACTGTCGTTTCTTGTCCAGATATAGAAATAATCCCATTTAATCATTTATTTACGTTATGTAATCAGTCACGCGTAACTTTACATTTTTTTTTAATAATGCAACTACTAATAGATACTATAATTACCGTTAATTAATCAAGTCGGATTTTCTTTATTTTTCTTTTTTAATTTGAAAACTTCGACGCTATATAATATTCGAACGCACGCGAACAGTGCTAGTGTCGCGTTAAAAATGAAAAACTTTTTCGCATTTCGCGTCCTGTTAAAAGGTTTAACCTTTCCAATGCGTGTGATATAATTTTTTCCTCTGACATTCACGCTGAAAAAAGGAGCAAATGAATAAATCAACAGGTTATTATTTTAGAAAAAAATTACACTAGCCGAGTGTAACAACGTGAAATGTTTCAAGGTCGTTAAAACGTGCTCATTTCCGAAATCAAGTTGGTCGACCTCTCAAGCACAGGTTTGGTCAGCTTTTTAAAACATCAACAGGTGCCCACGTTACTTATAACTTTCGGCTAAAAACGATCCCTGACATAATAAATATGCATTCACGTCAAACGCCGAGCGTTTTATATTCGGGGATCGATAAATACCCGTGTCATTGAAAAATAATAAATTTATACCACTCGGATATTATGAATATATTTTGCGTTATTTATTGCAGCGCAAGTTCATATTTAAAACTGATTTATTCTTTTTCTTTTATTCTGTTGAAATTTTATCATTTTTTTTTGTTTGGCTTTCACAAATATCGCGACGTTTTCTGAAATAGAACAATTTTAGAATATTTTTAAACAATTTATAAAAATGAAAGCGGAGGGAGTTTGATAATGGTAAGAATTTTAACATTGTTGTTATTCTCAGTGATCTCTTCAGGAGTGCTTAAATTTTTTTTGCTGGGGGTTTTAAACCCTTTGGCCCTCCCCGAAAATAAGACCCCGTTATATTCACAGAAAACGTCTGCAAATACAATAAACAAACAAAAATATTTCGTTTTAAATTGACAGTGCTTTTGTCAAGCAATCCATATTTTATGTTTATTAAAAACAACGAGACAGATTAAGACCGCTCTTATCCACATGAAATTACTGTGTAGCGTAAATAATGCAGCAAGTGCAACTTGCAACCAATTCTCTAACAATAAAAACGCGAAATTACATTCCGCGATAACATTTATCACGCTTTATCATTTTACATCCACCATACACTCATTTAAAGTTTTATTACAACAGTTTTAATTTTAATTCTGTCGGATTCAAACAATTAAAATAAATCACTCGCAAATTAATGGTTCGAATAAATGAATTGATTATTTATTTATTTATAAATGTAGCGTGCAATTCGAATATGTGGCACTTTTAAAAACTTTCAGACAAACCATGTTTAAGCTCTCCTCTCGTTGCAGGTAGCCCCCGAAAGAATTCTGACCGCATGCTTCGTCAATTGTCAGGAGAGAAATAATTCCCTTAATATTTCTTATCTGTGCGACCATCTGTCTAAGTAAGGAGATTCTTGGTGGTCCTAAAAAATTGAGATGTTTTCACGAATTCACGAAAGATGAAACTCCTTTTCTACACCGTCGATTTGTTAAATGAGCCTCGCCGCGATACCATCGAAGATGCATTGTTGTTTCGCATGTGTAAAAATATAAGTGAAAATGAGAGGAAATTTATTTTTATTGCAAGAAAAGAAATTGAACTAACTCGACCATAACTGCAGATAAAATTGCGTTTACATAGAACTTGCAATTATCTACCAAAAAGCATTGTGCTAAGGTCAAATCACCGAACAGGTGCAGTCATCATGAAAAGATAATTTTACAGCAGGCTCTAAAAAGAAATAAAATAAGGATGAGCTTAAACCATCGATTTACGCGCACAGAAATATTTTATAACATGACAAAATCGATTTTTTTAAGATGCATTGCTCTTTCGCATGTGTACAAATAAGTGAAAACGAGAGGAAATTTATTCTTATTGCAAGAAAAGAAATTGAACTAACTCTACCGTAACTGCAAATAAAGTTACATTTAAATAGAACTTGTAATTGCCAAAAATAGTCAAATCACCGAACAGGTGCAGTCATCACGAAAAGATAGTTTTACAGCAGCTTTAAGAGAATTAAAATAAAGACCATCGATTTGCGCACGCTGGAATATTTTATGACATGACAAAAACGATTTTCTTTTTAAATAAAGTTGAAAGGTACGGAATAAGTTGGTTCAAGTCCTATCTAATCGGTCGGAAGCACAAGGTGAAAACTCCTCTCTAAAAATAATTTCAGATTGCGACATCCTCTAAAAAAATTACTAGCCACGGTGTACCCCAAAGCTGTACACTGGGGCCTACATTATTTCTGCTAAACATAAATGATCTCGAAAAGAGGAGTATAAACCAAGGAATGCAAATCACACCAATATATTAATTAAAAACAAAACACATCACAGTCATTAATGAGGCGAATAGACAAATTATAATGTGGTTGAAAACATGTACAAGTATGAATCGCCTGTAGTGCGTTGTGAAAAAACTAGTTTAAAACTACCTGGAGTGACAATTTTCGATAATCTGACGTGGTCACATCATATTAGCAGGATTAGTTCCACAACTTGCGCAAGTTACTTACTTTAGTAGACTGTAGTACTGATGTTGTCCTAAAACGCATCTATTAATATACTTTGAAGTCAACCCCTACGGATTGATGTCCTGGGCAAATTCATCAAAGGCTGAAAATATCTTTGTCCTGCAGAAACTTGCTTTAAGTATAAGGCAAGATGTAGATGTAATGAACAGTAATCAACTTTTCACTCCTTGCACAAAAAGTGATTTTTTAAATTTTTTATCAACTCTTGCCATGAGATCTGGACGGCGTGTCTTAGCTTAAGTGAAAAGTACTTCATTACACTGCTTTATACCGCTTTATAGTCAAGCTACGACATGCAGTACAAATTCCACGGCAGTTGATAAATAATTTAAAAAATCGCGCGGTATAAACAGATATCGTATGTTTCGTTTTGATCGGGAAATGTATGCGCAAGTCGTGCGCGCACTTGTAATAAATCCTCCAAATCCCAGTACCAGTGCTCAGGATGTAAAGTGATCTAGACCTGTTTTAACAAGCATGTGAACGCTTGCGTTTTATAGTCTTTTCTATTTTGATATCTAAACTACATTATGAATAGGGATGGGAATTTTAAGTAAATAAGTAGATTTTAGGCATCAGATTTTTAGGCAGAATGATATCAAAATTCATTTTAAGTAATTCTCTTCAATCTGGCCCGCGTGTGATTTTGCCTAAAATGCCTATTTTAAGGTTATTTTGGTTTAACTGTCTATTTTCTAACTTTTTAGCCTAAACTTAGGGTTATTTTGGCTTATCTGCCTTTTTTAGCCTAATTTTTAGGTTTCGCTCCTATTCGCACCTTTTGTGTTCTTCAAATTAAAAAAAGACTAATACTCAGTATGCACCATTCTATTTTGCGGACCTGTAGGAGAAAAGCATTTCAAATCTGTAATAATCTCTAAGGACCGTTTTCTAATACGATTTTAAATTTCAAAATTTGTTGCAAGTCGGTTTTGATTGCAAATTTAAGTCAAAAAGTGGCGGCGTGATGTCGCGACTTAAACTATTGTTTAAATTTAAAATTGTTTTGAAAATGGCCATTATTCAATATAATTTTAAGCTCGCTAAGTAAAGGCATGACGAAAAAATACACATTTTTCTTTCCTAAGCATTACTATTTTTAAAAGCTCGCGAATAAATGAGGAGAGGAAAAATATTTCTCACAAGAGCAGTTGCGCAGTAAATGAGACCACAGACGTGGCGATATTTGGACGATTCGATCGACAGCAATCATATCATATTGCTTCAATATCGTCCGATTACAAACGATGTTTTGATCGCCCGGCTGTTTTTTTCGTAAGCACTTGATGCGTTAGTGGAGTCCCGTTTATTCTTAAACAGGGTTATCCACATAAACCGTTCGTTAAAAGTTTTCAAGGTTGCAGTTCACGTAGATATTTGAAATTTGAGAAGCAAGGGTTTTCCCTAGAGATCTCTCTAAATTAAATAAAATTGTCTTGGTATCACTTCCGGTACAACCGCTATCGAGTCGCTATCAACTCGCTTATTTATTTATTTATTGTAACCAACAGCATAATGCCAATGACAGGCTACAAAGAAAAAAATATACGTAAGAAAAACATGCGTCAATACACAACATGAGTACATGGTAAATAGGTAAATGACAACCTATGAGATTAACAAATTCATTACAATAAATTATAAGGGTAAATAATTATACATAGGCAGACAGATTTTCTAAAACACATTCTCTAAATTTTCTCATATTATCAAAAAAGATATCAACGGAACTCAATTTATTCAAATTATCGCATATTCTGTACAGAGGAGAATTCATGGCGTAATTTGTTTTTTGAGTGTTTAATGAAAAGAAAAGTCTATGTCTTGCATTATACATAGATACATGAATGTGCAACTTGCTTAAAATTGCATTACAATCTAGATAATTATTTAAAAGTTTGTATATGAACATGTTGGAGAGTAATTGACGTCTGTGCGCTAAAGTTACTACACAAAATTGTTTAAGTAAAAGGTTATAAGATATGTCATACATTTTAACTGGCCCATACTTTTTAACATACAGGAATCGCAAAAACTTCTTTTGAATTTTTTCAATATCATTGCTATGTATAGCATAAAATGGGGACCAAATTATAGAACCGTATTCTAGATGGCTTCTTATAAAGGTATTATACAAGTAGATTAAGGTATCAATATTTTTAAAAGAACGAGCATTCCTGATTAGAAATCCTAACCTCTGATACGATTTACTAACACACTTTTCGATGTGTCTGGTAAACGTAAGTTTAGAATCAAATGTAATGCCTAAATCTTTAATTTCATCACTTCTTTTAAGAATTTCATTGCCCAGCATATATATGAGAAAAGAATTGGCTCTAATTTTCTTGTATATGTTACCAGAATGCATTTCTTTATATTAAAATAAAGCTTATTATTTACAGACCAGTTGTAGATTCTGTCTAAATTTTGTTGGAGTATGACACAGTCTCGAATAGAGGAAACAGACTTGTATATTTTGAAATCATCTGCAAATAACTCAGCTTCACAATCTTTAAGTACTAAAGGTAAATCATTTATCATTAATAAGAATAGCAATGGTCCAAGGTTAGAGCCTTTGGGCACACCAGATAATACCATGAATGATTCAGAAACTGCTCCCCTAAAAACTACGTACTGTTCTCTATGAATAAGGTAGGACACAAGAAATTTTAATGCATTTTCAGAAAAGCCAAAAATGTTTAATTTTGCTAGCAATACATCATGATCTACAACGTCAAAGGCTTTAGCAAAATCAGTGTATACTACATCTGTTTGCAAATTATTAGCTACAGAATCAATTACAGTCTGTGCAAAATTACACAAATTCGTACTTGTTGAACGCTTAGCCATAAAACCATGCTGAGATGTACTGATATAAGGGAGTACATGTGAAAACATGTACCTATGTATTATATGCTCGAATATTTTAAATGGAATGCTATATTTTTTATCACGTTTTTGAATTCTACATGTAAGAATATGTTAAATTGCAATACATTTCTCTATCTCTAAAATGCATCGTTTTTGAGATATTTTGATTTTTTTTTTAGATTTTGCAAATTTAATTGAGTGAGTGAGTAAAACAATGAAATAGTATCAAATGATTCTGTTCATCAAGTTTACGGTTAAATCAATTGTTCAAAGCAGTACATACAGTAACAAACGTGTCATTGTTATATTTACATAGCCAAAGAATGTCAACAATACGTTTTATTTATTTGCACGTCATATTAAAAGTATGACTGCTGAGGAGCGAGACAAAAGCAAGAAAAAGCGAGCTTGAAATACGACCAGCGTAAAATACGAGGGGTTTATTTTCGTGACGTTAGAAGAAAGCGAAAGTCTAAGTATAACCGGATATTAACCAGAGAGCAATCAAGCTCGCTGGATGACCCGAAATATATCGTAGATAAATTATATCCGCAGTCATTTGTCTGCGATCCCCGCGACTACAGCGACACGGTGACACTTACGGCGGACCCGGTAATTAACGATCTTAAACTCACATTTTTCAAAAGCGAACCACATAATATTTCACATAATAAATTTGGGGAGTGTCAAACGTACGCCCGGTTATTTATGTACTCTCGGCTGCACTTAAATTTGGATGGTGTTGTATGCACTCCCTGAGTGTACATATTCATTCAAACGACGTAATACGGCTTCTATGTGGAATGCAAGGCGAATTATAAAATTAGTTTCTTTGAAGCGCGAACAATATATCTCAGTGCACCTAATGTAATTTTGACAATTTTTTTTATATTATTGTCGCCATTAAAATTAAAATGTGACTAATTGTTGCCAGTAACAGTCATTCCTTAAATGGTTTTTAAAACTATTTATTATTTCTCTTCTTCTCTTAAGTTTCTTTCCTAGCTAAATTTTCAATGTACATACTTAATTAATTGCACATCTCTTTACCTTTAATTTCTTCTGCCAAGAGGATGTTTTTAAAACTACATACAATCAAAGAAGATAGATGATTTAGCTAAGAAAAACACTGAAGAGGATAAAGTCAGACAGAACGAGAGGCTTACGAAGAAAGTCACTGAAATAAGCACACAAGGAATAAGAGAAGGAAAGAAGAAGAAGAACGACCTCCTGGTAGAAGATGTTAAAGGTACTCTAAACTTTAAAAAAACTGACGTTTTTCAAGTGGTTTTTAAAACTATTGCTTTTCGGTAAGGTCTTCTTTCTTCTCGTAAGTGTCTTTCTTAGCTAAATCATCATGTCTCTTCTTTACCTTTAACATATTCTGCAAGGAAATTAATCTTCTTTTTCTTCTCATATTCTTTGTGTGCTTATTTAAATGACGAACTTTATACTCACGTCAGATTTAATCCATCACACTATAGTCAGATTATCTTCGGATTGGCTTTAGATATTTGATCAAATTGAATCAAAATCTAAAATGAGTACAGGTTTTAATTAAAGAAGAATACGTATTCGCTTCCAGAAATTTTTAAAGCAAGCTGGAGTGTGTAAGAAGTCTATACGAAATTACAGTCATGGATAGTTAAAATAGAATGAATGCATAGTAAAGGAAGTACAGTTTTATTGCTTTTCGTTCTCTTTTAACTGTCCACGACTGTACCTGCTGTCCTTTTTATATTATTGTTCTTAACATTTAAGTAATATTGCCGGAAATTGCTCTAAAATATATGCAAGCAAAATACCTTTGAAATGTCTAATAAGTTTTACGACGGAAATGAAATTCGAAACTCGTCAGAAATTCTCCGGTAGGTATTGAAAAAAAAAATGTTTTCAAAACTATTTGGGAAAACCGGACTGCCTTGGAATAACGCGAATAAAATTTCGCCACCTGATTGTTATCTGCATTTATATCACACTCGAATAACTCGAATATTATACATAAATAATATTTAATCCGAGGAGGAATGTCGCAATTATTGCGCCGCCCTTTTTTACTTGAGCTTCGCGTTTTTCTTTTTTTTTTGGATCGCATCGAAAACGGAAAACTGTCACGCAGAGACTGACGTGCAATGCGAAACGTGTTATTTTCTGCTGGCATTAATTGTACCGATTCTCCTGTGGATCGAAACGTGTGTCACTCGAGCGATTTAAACAATTATCAGAGGCTAAATAAGGTCGATAGAAGAATGTAATCTATATTTGTTGACTTGCAATTATCTCGCGTAATGGTCACTTATTTTAATTTTTATTGCCTCGACGCTGATTCATTTAATTCCCATGTCGTTGATTTGTTAATGTCTCAATATTTTATTAATTGCATTTCGGCAATTTTGTTTTCGTTTCTAAATAACACGAGCACTATTTGGATCATGTATAAAATTACACAGTGATTATTACTTATTCTTATCAGTGAGTACACACTTTGTTTTATAATATCTGAATGCAAGAATAACATTTTTATTATATTAACTTGCAATATCAATATTAATTAATTTATCAATTAAGTACTCTTAGGCTCGGTCTCTTCATCTCCAGTTAACTTTATCTGACAGTTTATTCCCATTGTGATCACAATCGTTATAATGGAAATTAATCGCCAGATAAAGTTAATTGGAGGTGAAAAGACCGGGCCTTACTATTATTAATAAATGTGATCAAAAAATTGCCGCGAAACTCACTTTAAAAAATTCTGTTGGCAGCATTGCCACCGATCAAAATTTGTTATTTAACGATTTAAGGATATAGAGTACATTTAACTTTCTTTCGGAGTATAGGTATGCCATTATGAAACCAAGAATTTTAATAAAGATTCAATGTCTGTTGTAAAAGCAAATTAGATGACATTAAAAAAAAACATAACCTCAATTACAAGACAAAAAAGTTGATAAAACAGGAAACGGTAATCGATAAATGTGCTGCCAACATGTTTTTTTTTCCATCGAAGTCAGTTTCACGGCAAACTAGATTTCACAGGTACTGTAAAATAAATACATACAATTAATGCAACGTAACTTAACTTTAATCGTCGATTAAGAATTATTATTCCTATACTTCAACACATGTAACCATGGTAACGTTTACTTTTAACGGATGAATAAATTTAAGTAACGTTGGTGAAATCCGCCATAAGACCAGTAAAGCATTTATATACCGTTCGCATAGTATTTCTTATTTCCTCTGGTAAATAGAGTCTAATAGTTTATGTACTGTACCTACATTCCATTGGCAACCACAAATTTTGAGTTAACTTCTAAAGAATTTTTTTCTCTTAAGCGGTTTTCTTTACATGAAGTGTCATATTTTCGAATATTTGATAGCGTTTTAAATTGACTGCTCTAGTCATCTGAGTAATCTCATCTTTTTTTAACATCATGTAATAATAAGGTATGGAGAGTGCTGTAGAGCTGTCAATCGGAAACGCTATAAGTTTAGGATACGTCTAATGCTGGGTTTCATAAAAGTCAATTAAATTTAATCATTTGGTTAAGAATAATCATTCCTATACCTTTAGCACATAGTAACGATTACTTTTAACGAATGTTTAAATTTAATTAACATTTATGAAATCAACCAACAGACTCGATGTGGTTGAGATCCTGGCTATGGGGTGGATGTAATCCATGCTTGGGATAATTGGCTGACGTTTTGCTAAGTCTGGCCGATAAACATGTTCATTTAGCCACGAAATTTTAAACCTGAATCCTGGCTTCTTTAGGTTGTTTTTTTCTTCTATTTGCCACGAGTTATTTGGTTTATTTTTTAAAACCAGACTACCTCCTTGGTGTATAGTGGGAACCGCACTTGTCAACTTGGCTCGGTCAAATTTTAAAACTGAATCTCGGTTTCTTTTGAGCGTTTTTCTTTTATGTGTTTGTTTATTTTTTAAGAACAATCTACCTCATGTTCTACAGTAGGAACCAGTGTTGCCCAGTTGACTATCTTTTGATTAAATCTGACCGATTGATGTGGTCATCCAGCCACGAAATTTTAAATTTGAATCTTAGCTTCTTCTGGTTATTTTTTTAAACTTATCATGAGTTTTTCGGTTAATTTTTTTAAAACCAAACTACTTCCTTGCTTACCAGTGGGAACTAGTGTTGTCAACTTGGCTCTCGTTTGAATAAATCTGGCCGATTGATCTAGCCACGAAATTTTAAATCTGAATCCTTGCTTCTTCTGTTTTTTTTTTTAATTTAACATTTCTTTGGTATACCTCCATCTTATACAGTGGGAACCAGTATTGTCAGCTTTGTTATCTTTTGACTAAATCTGGTCGATTTCTACAATCATTCATCCACAAAATTTTAAATCTAACTCCTGGTTTCTTTCCATTGCTTTTTTTTATTTACCATCAACGTTTTGATTCATTTGTTTAAAACCAAACTACGTGCTCTATAGTGGAAACCAGAGTTGCCAACTTGACTATATCAGCCAAAACATTTTAAATCTAGATCCTGGCTTCTTTTGACTGTTTTTCTTTTATTTGTTGTCCATTCTTTGGTTTATTTTTCTTTTAACGAAACCACTTCAGCTCTATAGCGAGACATGAACATTCAGCCATGTAATTTTAAATATGAATCCCAGTTTCTTTTGATTGTTCTTTTATTTATCGTGAATTATTTGTTTTATGTTTTCAAAACCAAACCACTTCCATGTTTTACAATGGGAAACACTGTTGTCAACTTGGCTACCTATTGACTAAATCTGGCCGATTGACATGATCGTTCAGCCACGATATTGTCAAGCTGAATCCTGGTATTCTTTTAATTCTCGAGTTCTTTGATTTATTTTTTAAAACCAAATTACCTCAGTGCTTTATAATAGCGAGCAGTGCTGGCTATCTTTTGACTAAATTGGTTGATTAACATGGTGATTCACCACAATCTTGGCTTCTTTTGGTTGCTTTTTTTTTTGTTTGTCACACTACCTCTGCGGTTTATAATAGGAATTAATGTTGCCAACTTGGCTATCTGTTGACTAAATCTGACGCTTCTTCTGATTGTTTTTTGTTCATTTGTCATCAGCTGTTTGGTTTATTTTGTTAAAACCAAACTACTTACGTGCTTTACAGTTTGAATCAGCTTTGTGAACTTGACTCTCTTTTGACTAAATCTGGCCGATTGTCAGGGTCATTTAGCTAAAATTTTAAATCTGAATCCAAGTTTCTTTCGGTTGCTTTTTTTTATTTATCATGAGCTCCTTAAATTACTTTTCTAAAATTAGATTACCTCCGTACGAATCAGAGTTGCTAACTTGGATATCTTTCGACTAAATCTGGCTGATCAACAGGACCATTCAGCCACAAGATTTTAAACCTGAATCTTAGCTTCTTTTGGTTGTTTTTTATTTGTCCCACTGCCTGTGTGCTTTATAGTGAGAACCAGTGTCGCCAACATGGCTACCATTTGGCTAAATCTGGCCAGTTGACATCATCATCATCCAGTCACAAAATTTTAAATCTAAATCCTGGCTTGTTCTGATTATTTATTTTTTTTATTTATCATGAGCTGCTTGGTTTATTTTGTTAAAACCAAACTACTTACGTGCTTTACAGTTTGAATCAGTGTTGTGAACTTGACTGATAAGGTCATTCAGCCAAGAAATTTTAAACCTGAATCTTGGCTTCTTTTGGTTGTTTTTTTAAAAATTTGTCACGCTGCCTTTGTGCTTTATAATGGGAGCCAATGTTGCCAACTTGGCTATATTTTGATTAAATCTGACCTGTTGACATGATCAAGCAACCATAACATTTTAAATCTGAATCCTGACTTGTTCTGATTATTTTTTGTTTATTTATCATTAACTGTTTGTTTTATTTTGTTAAAACCAAACTACTTACGTGCTCCACAGTTTGAACCAGTGAGCGTTCTGAACTTGGTTGCCTTTTGACTAAATCTGGCCGATTTAGAGGGCCATTCAGCCACGAAATTTTATTTACCATTAGTTCTTTGGTTTATTTTTCCAAAACTAGATTACCTCCGTATTCTACGGTGAGAACCAGAGTTATCAACTTGGCTATCTTTTGACTAAATCTGGACAGGATCATTCAGCCACAAAATTTTAAACCTGAATCTTGGTTTCTTTTGGTTGTTTTTTTATTTGTTACATTATCTCTGTGCTAAGTACTGGGAACCATTGTTGCCAATTCGGCTTTTAACTAAATCGGACCTGTTGACATAATCATCCAGCCACAAAATTTTAAATCTGACACGTGAAGTCTCTCGATTGTTTTTATTTTATTTGTTACAGGTTCTTTAGTTAATATTGTCACACCAAATTAATGTTATAATTCAAATATTATGGTCGAAAACAAATTATTATAGCTACTAAAAGTAATAAACACTTGGATTAGACCAGTACTCACCATATGATTCATGACTCGATACAAACTCGATTCAAACTGTTATTCAAAATTTTTTAACTCAATAATTAGGGCCCCGGAATAAATGTACATTACAAGACTTTCTTTTTACCATCAAATGACTCTGAAGTTAAATTCATCCCGTGAAGTTTGTCTGATCGCAAGTAAAACATCTGTATACAGCGAATTAATCATTTTTTGATTTAGTTCTAAGTTTTCTCCTGCTGTCAGAACGACATTCGTGCAAATCGTCAAATGTGTTGGCGAAACTACCCACTATGGGTTCCCTATAAAACACAAAACAGAGAACGGGGTCTGAAATCATCAGAACTGAAGATGCGACTATTTTGGTGAAACTATTGTCAATAAAAGCGATGATATTGTGCAGATAGTGTTTCATTTAAAGACATAAATTTCTTTGTTAAAGGTTCCCAAAATAATTTACATAAGTAATTTAATATAAGGTCAAATTTTGGTCATTCAGTAAAAACACGTTCACGTATGTATGAGTATGTATGTAAATTTTGAAGCTCGGTGTTACGAAACCACAGCAGCAGCAGCAGCAAAAAAAAACACCTTTCCACTTACGCGAATCTAGGTCAAAAATAATCTGATGATCTGAATTCGTAGCTCCTCGCAGCCATATGTAATGTAATAACGTTCATTTTTTCTTCTTCTTCTTCAAGACTTAAAATATTCACGACGGTACGGATGTTGCAAATTTAATAGCAAGCGTAATTACGCAATGGCGCGTTGCGAAATTCAAATTACGTTTCGCCCCGTCCACGTCCGTCAGTTTTGCATTTTGGGGATTTAACAGTCGAAGAATATAGTTTGATGTAATCGCCGCGGAGGACAAAGAATAAAATGCAACGACAAAATTGTAAGGCCGCGTTGAAAACGTTCGCGAGCGCTAATACTTATTGCTTGACAATCGCAATAGATTCAAGTTCATTGCATATTCATGGACCTACACTCGTCGCACATGAGTCGTAATTAGAATTATTTGCACTTGGCTTATAAATTGATTATGTGTTCTAACATGCGTGCTAACGCAATCAACTTTCATTTGCCGTTTTTATTTCTTAATTGATAAAATCACTCTCGCACACTTTATTTTTATAGATCTTTATATCCACTTTTTTGGAGAATTGGGAAAAGTTTAGAAATGAAATCGAATCGAAATAAAATCGAATCTATCATAAAATACTAAAATTTTTGGTTACCTCGTAGGGGATAATTATCCCTCATATTTCACTGAGAAAAAAACTGAGTCGCCAAGTTTAAGAGGCGGAATAGATTGAGACTAAAGGTAGGCGAAACTGCTATTTTTTCGAAGCAGCTTTAAACTGTGGCATATTGTCATTTTACTACAAAGCTACTACATCATTGTAACAATATTGTCCAGCGGCTTCGAAAAGTAGCAATTTTTGCGATTACTCCACTTATGCAGTTCATATTATGACTTTTGAAAGATCACAAATTCGAGTGTATTCTTTGGCCAGAAACTGCTCGTCCTACGTATAAGGGTAAACGAAAATAAGCTAGGAAGTTGCTCAAGCTTAGGCAATCAGGGAGAACGAGAAGAGCCTTTGGGAAATCCAAAGAAAGTATACAGGGTAAGTCACGGCTTTCACAGTTAAAAGTGTGAGTCACTATAAAAAAATATATGAACACAGTTACTAATCCCATTAGTTTTCTAGATACTATTCTTTGAATACGCATCCATTTATTACATTTGACAGAACTTGTACTATCAGGAAAACTAGAGGTAGGCAAGGTAAGGGAAGTGCAAACGAGAGGAGACTAAACAAATGACATTTAATTTTTATGATGGAATTGAAAGGATTAGATAATATATAGATAATAATATTAGAATATTAGATAGTTTGGTGGGCAGATGAAAAAATGAATGATGAATATAAATAAAATAAATCTGCCTCTACATCAACAGTGTTCATATAATAATAACTCATACTAGGTATCATCTCCCAGAATATTTCCTCTTCTCCTGATTCTGTCTGGATCCATTATTAAAGGACTTTCGTGCGCTTTCCGTGCGGTACCTTACAACTTCTATGGCACGTCAGTCAAATGGTCCTGAAAAAATGTATTGTATTTTTTTTAAGGGTCGCATTAGTAACGCCACAATTCTGGCAACATCGTAAATATAAAATAGTTCTACAGAATGTATATTTCCCTGCACTCTCCCAATTTAAATTTGGAGTCCTTGTTTTTCAAGACAAAATTCAAATTTATTCTTTTCAATGGGCTTAGTCAAAGAGTCCGCGACTATTTCGCCTGCAGGGGTATAACGTAGAACTACCTTTTGATACAACTATCAGTATCCGTCTGTTGCAATCTTAAATTCATAAAAACTTCTTCAAACTTGAGGTTCCATATGCGGCTTGCTTGCTTTTCAGTCCATACAAAGACTTTTTAAGTTTGCAGACTTTGTTGCAGGACTTTCTTTTACTGAATCGTTCTGGCTGAATCATATACTCATAGATGTCATCACTGAGATCACCTTGCAGTGACAGCATCTAGTTGTTCTACATCCAAATCAAGTTCATCAGCGAAAGTTAACAGATATCTTATTGATGTATATCTGACGATATATCTCTTGATAGTCGATTTCGTCTCTTTGTCAACAACCTTTCACTACAAAGCGCGCTTTATACTTCACCACCTTTTCTGAGGCATCACGTTTGGTTTTGAACACCCATTTACAGTTCATTGGCTTCTTGTCGTCAGGAAGGTCTTTAAGTTCCCAGCATGTTTCATTCTCCATCAGTGTCTTGTAGTGTTGGCTAGTGAATCCTGATTCGATTCACGGATCTCTGAATTAGGTTCAGGTGAATGATTCACTTACTGAATCGATTCAATAGAAATCGATTCAGAGATCCGTGAATCGAATCAGGATTCACTAGCCAACACTAGTGTCTTGGTACTCATCTTCTATTGCCTTTAACCATAAATCCTTATCGCAGCGTCCTAGGACTTCTTCTACCGTTGTTGGATCTTGCTGTTGAACAACTCGCGTAGCTAAGGTCACGTAGTCCTTGAGGTTGATGTTTGGTCGTCTCTCTCTTTCTCCACGTCGAGGAACTACTGCAGCTGGGTGTCGATGTATAAGTTGGTGGCTTATAGTCGGAGTCAAGTTCAAAGTCAGAATTATCGGGTGTCCCAAATGAAGATTGAGAACTCGAAGCTGATTCCGGCTCATCTTCAATTGCTTCATCAAGCTGTGCTTCAATTCCGTCTGCAGACTGATTTTGAGCTTCATTACCATGCTTATCTTGAGTTTCATCACCAGGTTGATCTTGAGCTTCTTCACCACGCTAATCTTGTGACTGTAGAACACCAGAAAATAAATCAGGGAGAAATAAATTCCTATCAACATGAACTAAATGAACACAACATCTCTTGAAACTTTAATTTGTAGGATATAAAGTCTATAAGCATTGCAATTCGGCGAATATCCCACCGTGATGCATTTTTCTTTCTTTTTTGCTTGGGCATATGCATTAGGGCTTTGCAATCGCAGTTCTAATCCCAGATGAGAAAATAATTAAATATCGAAGTCAACGTTGTATGAACATGGCAGCAGACTACGCCCTCAAGCGCACTGGGGTGAATTAAAACGAAACAGCGCGCTTTTTAAAAATATTTCATTCAACATTAAAATTAAATAATTTAGTATGTTGAGGAACAATATTCTTATGTGGCCAATATTAAACAAACACAATGTTGGGCATATTCCAATACCCAAACAGTGCTGTTTTCTGAAATAATCAAAAATTTGTAAATAAATAAAAATCTCATCCTTTTACATTAAAAAATTTCATGTTATAAATGGCACTAGTAGTCATTTGTGTTTAGTATATTCTGATAGTTCATCATGGCGAAATGCACGCCTAATAAACCACATTTGGTGATTTTATGAAAGTAAAAGTTCTTTGTGAATACTCAATGTGGACTTCTTGAAAATTATGGACAACATATTCGTTGCTAATGCAAAAAGTGAAGGGAATGTTGCTGCTTTAAGAGATGGTGTAGTAGAAGATGGAAATTTTTGATTCCTCGTCGTTCTCCAGAATTAGGCCCTTCAACGAGAACTTGGCGTATTTTGCGAAAAGACTTGGGGTTTAACCCTTATAAGATTGTGTTGACCCAAGAACTGAAGCCACTTGACCTTCATAAGCATAGAGAGTTTGGTAATAAGGTTTTAGATCAACTTGAGATTGATCATAATTTTGATTAAAAAATCGTCTTTTCAGATGAAGCTCATTTTTAGTTGAATAGCTTTGGGGTGAAACTATAATTGCACTGAAAGTTATAGTATTTACGCATACACTTTGAGCTAGGGTTCCGATTACACTTCTTGTTTTCATCTCTGCCTCTGTTTCAAGGTTTGTTCCAACAGAAGTTCTGACCTATCAAAATCAGTTGCACACCGAAGTAATGATCGATTTTAACAGTGTCATCAAGTATAGCTACAACTTTGATGGTTTCGAACTAGTCAAAAGCTGCCGCTGGAATACACTCGTACTACCACTCAAAAGTGGGAAATAAATTTCTTTAATTGATTTTCACCAATGTTTAAAAAAATAAATAAATAACCAACGGTAAGTACCTACATAAATACGTCAGTGGAATTTCTTAACATGCGTGCAACAAATTTCATTTTCTGAATTTGCATGTTTACCCAGGTTTACTTTTTATTATAATTATTAATAGACGGCGGCTCACCAAAAAAAAACCCGCAGCCAGTGATGTTTTATTGGCATGCATAATCTAGTCAAACATGTTCGCCTGCCTATCTATGTATGTATGTGCGTTGTATGAACGTGCCAGGCAAAATCTTACCAGCCAGACTTTTAAGTAATTTCTTATGGAGATTTGTTTTCCTCTCGAAGTAATTAGTACCGAAGCAAATCCTTTTGGGTTATTTCATCCATTACAGCATTTATTCCGGATGCACTTGCTGCTAATCCAAAATAAAAAATTGTTTACAAAAGTTAATTCTAATTAAAGTAATCTATTATTATTTAATTAGTTACTCCTTCAGCAAAAAAAAAAAACAAAACAAAAGAGAATACTAAACTCTTACTTATTAAATTATATTTGCATGTTTCAAAGGGGCCCAAGTACAATATAATCGAGTTTGCCATGAAACTGAGCTAAAAAAATTATGTTGGCAACACCGGCACTGCTTATTCTTTTCTGTCAAAGTTTGACATTTAACGATTTAAGGTTAGGAATGCATACATTTATAGATTTACTAGTATTTTAATTTTTTTAAGTAGGGTAAAGCTGTGTCGTGATAATAATTTGAATAAAAATTAATTGTTTGCTGTAAAAGCGGATTAAATGTCATTGTTTTTTTATAAAAAAATAAAAACATAACCTCAACTGTAAGACACCAAATGTCGATAAAGCAGAGAACGATAATCATCAATTGTGCTACCAACACATTTCTTTAAAGTTGCTATCAATGTATTGTATCTATTGAATCTATTTTATAGTAGTATAAAACAAAAAGATAAATTAAATTAAAAACACACACACCAAGTTATAATGAAAAAGGTAGGACGACTCTTGCCTCAGAAATTATTAACTTCATGTTACAAAAACAGGGCTTTTCTGCATTTGTACTTAAATGTCTAAATGGGTTTTCTTTTCTTTGGGGGACCTATGCGAGTGTAGATTAAAAAAAATAAAAGAGTGACCATCGTTTTTTTTTTTTTTGTGGAGAAGTCTAAGATATTTTACTGGTAGATACCGGGCATTCTGTCATTTCTCGCGTTAACGGAACTCTAATAATCCCCACAATTGGCAAATAAACGAGTTTGTAAGTCTCTGGGTTCGTGTGTGGGTATGTTCTCACATGCGCCCGACAGGCAACTGCTCGATTTTAATCGGTTTACCTGTTAATCTACGCCAATATGGGGTCAACAGCACCTCACGCGCTACATAAACAATTTTCTTACTTCGTGAGATTTCGTTTTATGCTTCGAGATTACGATTTTTCTAAATTATAACCTTATGCAACCTGAAATTTTCTCTCGCTAATCGTTACCGTTTATTATTATGTGTTTACCGATCGATTGATACCGATGCCTTGTATAAAGTCGAGGGCGGAAAATTAATTGTACGATGAACACGACAGAGATATCGCAGCAGCTCCATGGTGCTCCATACCCACAGCAATAAACGCAACACATTTACGGAAATAAGTTTCGTCACGTTTACAGAATCGTGACGAATACGAACGAAAATAAATTTTCTACAATATTTCTTTCTCTGCATCAATCTCAATATCTCGGCGTAAACTATTTGAATTTGGCGCCCATCGTTGCCTTTACAATCGGATAATAAGTTCGTCTCGTCTCGAACGATCTAATATGGCAACTAGGGACGTTTCTAGTGATAACTTTAAAAGATATATTAAAATTTCGCGCTTCATAATCGGGTGAGTTTGTCTTGTCTCGAACTCGCAGAAAATTTTCGAAAAACAGCGGCAACTCTAAACAAGTGGTTCCGCAAATAAATAGGCTTGATGGTATCAAATATATTACGATTTCGTTTTTATCGTTTTTTCATTTCTATTTCGTGCCCATTTCCGTGACAAAAATATAAAGAAAAAAAAAAGCAAACGAGACTCTATTGTAATAGGTCGTTGCGTTTAGGATTCGAAAATCATTCGTCTACCGCCGCTTCCTGTTTGTGTTTACCAATCGATTAGTTAGACGCGAGAATTTTGAATTTTATTTGTAAACGCGTAAACTATAAATTAATATTCATAACTGTTCGACAATAATGATTGTAATTTGCAAGTGAGTCTGGTAAGAAAATAAAACGCATTTCCGGCCTCTTGACCGATTGTGGGTAAACTCCACACGGATACGCGTTGCGTTTTCTTGCCGGATATTCGAAGTCGATGGGAATGAAGGCAATCGAAACAAGTGTTTTATTTTCCTTTTCGTATGCAGATAGCATTATTGACTATCAGCCCAACAGCCCAATGGAAAGTACAACTTTTCATTTTGTTTTTGAAATGTATGTTCCTTCCTTTTTTTAAAAGGTCTTTTAAAAAAAGAACAGATTGTTTCTATCCTAATAAGCTTAGTTTCGTCGGTGAATCTGAATTTAATCTAAATATACAGGCTTTCTTGGACTTTAGGGTAACGATATATTTCAAGCTTTCATTGGTAGTCTTGAAACTCATCAATCCCTTTTGAGACATGGTTTGCTCAATTTCTTCCCACCCTTAGCCAAATATCAAAATCATGCTATTTACAGGTTTTTTCTACTTGCAGTGATCTCCTCCACGTCATCCTTGGGCACACTGCTTCTTCTCCACATTTTTGTACATATTATGTTTCCTCAAAGAATTTCTCACCCATTCAAACTTTCTCTCTTTTTATTTGTATTTTTACTTCTTCTTTTCTTGTAGTTTTCCAAAAAAAATTTTCGATATACCTACGAATTGGCTACACTGATATTTTCAGGAGGATATGTCAACTAAAGACGAAATCATTTACAAAGGTATTAAACAGGGGATGTTAGAGAGAATGGATTTGGACTATTTTCGAAATGTGAAGGCAAAAACAATGATAGTTTCAAAGCAGTAATAACCGACAACAATATACCACAATTTTGAAGTGACGAATTTAAATAATTTGTAAAGATGTGGAAATTCAGTTATAGAACTTCTTCGCCTTATCATATCTAAGGCAACGGAAGAGCAGAAGCAACAGTTAAGATTAATTAAAAAAACAGAAGATAAAAAAAGAAAACCTAAGGTTAGCTTTATTGGAGTAAAGAAGAGTGCCTACAGAAGAAATAAATTTAAGTCCAGTACAACGATTAATGGGACGAAGGATAAGAACATCTCTACCATTAACGAAAGGACATTTAACTGCCAAGCTATACTCAAATGTAAAAGAAAAATTCGAGGATAGAAGAAAAGACAAAAGCAACAATATGATGAAGGCAGCTAAGAACTTTCTAAGCCAGAAGCAAAAGATATATAGCACGGAAGAGATATCGCCAACATCATACGTTGTGAAAAGAGATTTGAGAAAAGCATCTAAAGTGGAAGGTGCAAAATAGTTCATGGTAAATCCCAATGAAAAGTAAATAGACGAATTACCGTAGCAATCAAAAATTCAAGAACAAGAAGTGAAGGAGGGATAAGAGGGTTGCGTTTCCAAGAGACAGAGAAAGAGGAAAACTATTAAATCAAGAAGACAAAAAGATAAAGAAAAATTAGAAGGCCCAAAAGACTAAATTATTACATTTTAAAATGAGAAATATGTGTTTGTACTCGAAGTTTACTTTGCGATATATGTTGTGCTATGTTGTATTCTGTTTAAAAAGAAAAAAAAAACTTTAATTATTGTATGAAACGGGAGATATTGCGGACTATGTAGATAAGAATCACAAGACATAGTTACAAACAACAAGTGAAGTTGTTATTAATTGTTCTATCATTCCCAGTTGACTTTGTATTCTATCTATTCAGGAGTTTTAGGTACTTCAAAAATGAGTGAAAAATCGAAAACAAACAAGCTGGGGGCAAGGACATTTCAAAAGATTCGAAAAGTAGATACAAATGGGGGCAAGTTCAAAACAAGTTGGGGAAATATTGACTCTAGTTAAGCGAATGCTTAAGAGGATTATTCCCCACAATCTTCATTGCACACGATTTATCTATTCAGGAGTTTTGGACAGCGTAAAATCGAGAACAAATACGTTTAGGGTATCTATTCGAAAGTCTTGGGTAGTTTGACAATGAGTGGAAAATCTATAACAAATAAACCCGGGATGAGGTTACTTCTTCAGAAAATTCGAAAAGTAGATACAAATGGGGGCAAGTTCAAAGAAAGTATTGTCACCTTACTGTTTACGTTTTAATTAACCCTTGACTAAAAGTCCTAATTTTTGTTTTCCAAAATTTGTTACATCCTAGACAACCGTTGGAATCGTCTTGTCTACAGAATTAAATTGTTTTATCCCTTCATTTTCATACTTACATAATCCTTTAAAAAGAGTAAATTCATAAAATGATGACTTAACACTAAACAGTGTCTATGGAATCATCCCCATTCAAGACGGAGGAATGGTTTCCGAAGAAGTTGTGGGAGACCTCAGTGGATGAGCCAGGAGAAAATGCGGGTCCTGTCCAAGGACGATAACTTTTGGAGACTACTACGCCCTGAACTTGTAACTTCCGAAAAATTCTGCTTTTGCTGCAACCCCGCCGAGTTCTTCGAACGGGCCTTTCATTGTTGAAACAAAGATAATTCTTAAAAAAAAAAGAACGGGAAGTCATTCGTATTTAATTAAGTTGTACAATAAAAATGAATACACGTTCGATTACCTAAGCTTTGTTAGTTTGCTTGATCAAGTGAATATTCTCTTTCTTCTCAGGTTCGTTTTCAATTAGCTCATTAAAGTAAGGCGCACAAGAAATTGTTAGCAAATGGATTTTCCATATTTTTTCCTTCCTCCAAACGAGTAAAATTTCGTCGTCGTGTTCTCGAATCATACCCATCAACATCTTGTACGTGCCATTACGAATCTCCAATAAAATTTAATGACGTGCCGTTTGAGGGATCATCGTCAGGTTGAGCTGGCGATTTTTTTATTAATCCCCCATAAACAAACAACGCAAGTATCTCGTAACATTTCATAACATAATGAGAATACAGTAACTGGTATCGTCGGAGAGAGTCGTGCGGTGCGGAATTCGTGAGAGTGATAGCTGTCAGACTTTGCTTGCCGTCGGCCGGGTCGCGACCCTTAATATCGGCGAGCTGTGTGGCAATAGGCACGCGCTTTGCACAAACACAAACCGATGGGAACTGCTTTAATAAGAGAGGATTCAATTAATTATTACTTAAACCGTTTATGATACCTTTAAATCAGGCTGGTGCACATTTCTAATCGTTAATGGTTAACCGCTGATTGCGGCCGCCCAAGGCATTTCTGCGATATCTTTATTGCATTCGTTATTCTCTATTTTGACGTCTATATTGCTTATTTCCATATTATGACTGCTTCAATTCCAATGATTTACTATAACATTACGTGTATACATTTCTAAATCAACAAATCATTTCAAACACAATGATTTGATTAATAAATTAAAACATCATCCTCTTCATCTCATATGTAGTTATATCCAAAACCAATTCTAATTGGGGGTTATACCACAGCTATTTTCTTTTAATTTTTTTACCGTATAGAGGCTTGAAAAAATTAATACCTAAAACTAAAATGGAAATCAATTCATAAATTACGTGTAAATTCATACATCGAAACTAACCATATTTTTGAAGAAAAAAAATTTCACTGTTTGAAGGTACAAAAAAGTTAACAAAATTGATCTTAACAAATAATAAATTGAAATAGTTATCATTATTTCAAAGGTCCAAAAGTAATTCTAATTGGGGGTTTCCCCTAGCTACATTTTAAAAAAGTTTCCTTTGCGTTTAAAGGCCTAAAAATTTATAAAACTGAAATGGAGAGTTCAAGGGAATCACTTTATAATTCAACACTTTAGTCTTCATTTTACGAATCAAAACTAGATCGAATTGGGGTTCCCCTAGAATTAATATTCTTTAAAATTTTCCATACTATTTTAAAGGTATAAAAAATTAATGCTGACATTTAATCAAGTAATAAATTGAAACAGTTATTTTCATTCCATAAATCCAGAACCAATTGTAATTGGGGATTTGTGCGATGTCCTTTTTTTTGAATTTAATTTCTTACTGTTTAATGGCATAGAAAATTAGTAAAACTAAAATGAGACTTCAAGGGAATCAATTATTTAATTAAAACTAACAATTGATATCAGTTGAAGCAGTTACCTGTATTACATAAATGCATAGGGGTTTATGTTAACTACATTTTTTTAAATTCCTTACATAATAATGGTATACAAAATTAATAAATCTAAAATTGAGACTCCTATGGAATCAATTAATTAATTAAAACTGTCAATACATAGATTCAAAACCAGTTTTAATTGTGGACTACCCCTAGTAGCTACATTTTTGAGAAAAAGCCTTGCCATTTAAAGGTATAAAAAAAATAAAACTGATATTGAACAAATAATCAAATTAAATAGTTATCATTACTTCATACGTCCAAAATTAGGGGTTCCCCTAGTTACATTTTTTTTAAATTCTTTGCTGTATAAAGGTCACAAAAAATGAATAAAATTAAAATTGAGACTCCAAGAAAATTAACAAATTCATAGATAAAAACAAATTTTAATTTGGGGCTTCCCCTAATTACATTTCCTTGCCATAAAATCCTTGCTATTTAAAAGAATAAACAAATCAATAAAATTGTTATTCAACAAGTAATAAAATGAAATAGTTATCTTTATTTCACAGATCGAAAACCATTCTATTGGGGGTTTCCCTTAGGTACATTTAAAAAAAAAGATTCTCTACTAGCTAATGATATAGAATAATAATAAAACGAAAATTGAAGCTTCAATGGAATCCATTAATAAGTTAAAAGTATCAATTCATAGATAAAGGTATAAAAGGTATAAAAAAATTAATAAAAGTAAGACTAAACAAACAATAATAAACAATAAAATGAAATAACTATTTCATTAGGATAACTATCTTTATTTCATAGATCCAGAACTAATTCTAAGTACATTCAAAAAAATTACCTATGTTAGTGGCAAAGAAATTAATAAAACTGAAACTGAGACTTCAAGGGTACCAATTGATAATTTAAAACAATTATTTTAATTTCATAGATCCAAAATTAATTCTAATTGGGGGTTCCTCTAAATAATTAAAAAAGGATTCCTTACCATTTAAACGCATAAATAAATTAATGAAACTCTTAATAAAATATTTATCTTTATATAACTGATCCAAATGCAATAATTGTAATTGGGGGTTTCCCTGGGCTGCATTAAAAAAATATTCTGTTTAAAGACATAAAATATAATAAAACTGAAACTGATTCATGTAATAAATTAAAACAGCCGTCTTCATTTCGTAGATCCAAAACCAATTCTAATTAGGGGACTTCCCCCTTCTACGTTAAAAGAAAATTTCCTACTATTTAAACGCATAAGAAATGAATGAAACTAATATCAAACAAAACCAATTTTAATTGGGGGTTTCCCCTAGCTATATTAAACAAATTATTTTTGTTTAAGGCATAAAAAATTGATAAAAATAAAATTGCCTTCAAGGAAATCAATACCAGTTTACAGACGTGAAAATATGATGTAAAATAATTAACGCTGCCGCATAATTTAATTAGATGAATTACAAGTTCCCAAAGCAAAATAATAGTTTCCTACATAAATATAGTGGACGGTGATTAATAATATGTAGTAAGCATACACGTGATAGTTATTAAATTATCCTTCGCGAATGCTTAATTTTATAAACAAAGTAAACATTTTAGTTTGAATTTTGTAACGTAACACAACGGAAACAGAAAGTGTCGACAACTGTTGCTACAAAAGAAACAGAAACATCAAAAATCTAAAATACCAGGAATACGCCGAGTATCTATAGTTATCAAAATCTTCAATGTGTATAGGAGTTTCAAGATGTCCTTGTAAGAGAAGCAGGGATGGAATTGAATTTTGTCAATATTTTGTTGTTCCTAGAGGGTTGTTTGAGCCGATCAATACGTATGTATATGACCTAAGAAGAAAATTATGACGAGGAATGGAAAGTAACTGATTCTTTTTCCATTCATCTTAATCTTAATATGAATATACAAACAGAACAACGATTAAAGAAAAAATTAACCGACAAAGATGGATAAGTCATTGCATATTTATGTTATGCAGCTGTTGTGAGCAGCAATCCTTATCCAGTTCAAAATTAGAATTTCCCAAAACAGACTCGACCAGAAACCGTTCGGATTTTCTTAAGTCAAAGACTTGCGCTGCGTCGATCAATGAATAAGCACGAAACTTATGCAATCGGTTGTTAGGAATCGTCTCGGAATGGAATGAATTTATGTTTACGAAAATAGAAGCAAGCAGTTCCATTTTTGATGAAGTTGTACGTCTTCGGCAAACGCATACACGCCGAGGAAATTTCAAATCGAGTTCAAACCATAACTCGCGCGGCTCGGTATGGACAAGTTTGCATGTATTCATTCGTCGAGGCTCTTGAATATTTCATCACGTCCAATCAGTTGAAGCCGGGGCACTTTTCCGTTATGGTAGCTCGTACGATCCACTTTTAACCGATGAATTTACACACAATTAATACGAAAAAGTTGCTGCCTGCGTTCGAGATCAATTAAATGCCAATAAGAAGGCTGTCGCCATTTATAACTGACTTACTTGCATTCAAAATTTTTCTGGATATAATTAGTGTAACAAAAACAAACTTTTTGGTTCGCCCTCGTATATTATTTTTCTTTTAATACATATAAAATAAAGAATTTAAAAAGCACAAACAAGAGCTTAATGTAAATTTGAACAAAAAAAAATGTTGAGCATTTAAAATTACGTAATTACATGCAGCTGTGTCTCTGAGGTAAAATTAATTATTTCCCAATTTCTACGGATCCACCTGCTCCGAGAATTATAGTTGATTTTCATGCGAGAGCTCGGCCTCCCGTCGTGTTACATATGTTCGTATCTCTTTTGGCACCACTTTATAATTTTGGCACCCTTGTAGGCCGCGCTTGTCATGGATGCCTGAAATTATGACATACCGCGAATTTATAAAATACGCGCTCACTCTCCCGGCATTCTTCTTTCACTGAGGGTCCTCGCAGGTCTATAAATCTGATTTAAAGAAATCAGTGAACTCTGCGTGTTGAATTCTCCGGAATAAGGCCCGCAAGGGAAATATTTATTAACGAAATACAGAGCCCAACGCATAAAGGACCATGGGCGTGATTCAAAAGAAATCGAGTAAATCATTAAAAAAATGAAGAAAAAACACACGTACGCAACAAAAACAATTTTGATAAGTTTATCCCATTCATGGCTCGCAAACGAACAAAAAAAATCCAAGGAAAATTAAACAGTTACAGAGTAAGAAAATCGACTAAAATACAGGGTGTTCTCTTTAAACAACAAATGCTTTGTAGTTATTACTAACACCCAGTAGGCTAGAATGGAAACAATTTACCTCACACTTGGATTTATATTAAGCTGTTAATTGTTAAAATAATATGGAATAGAAACAGAAATAAGGAAGACCGCAGACTTCAAAGTTTCTCGTCGACTAAACATTCTAACAATTATTTTAATATCTTCTCAACTAAATCCTTGAACAAAAAATGACATTTCATGCAATCTAACAAACTATTAAAAAAAACGTCGATATATAGAGTGGGTAAAAAATACTTGACGATTTCTAATCGGCATGCAATCACAAATTTGTTTTAATATTCGGTGTTCAAGTCGTTTATGTTTTTAATATAGTTAACTGATTCGCCTGATTCTGTTTATAAGTTCGTACAATAATTCATCCCTTCGAGAATAGTGTGAAATGTGAAACAAGAAAAGAACTTTCCAGTAGAGTCCTTTCTAGAGAGAGTAAAGACATGAAGTGATAGTTTGAAACAAACAGCTGATCAATTAAAAGCGAATTGCTCTCATATTATAATGAGATTTAGTTTCTTTGATTGGCCAGCTGTTTGTTCCACCATTAATCTTCCGAATAAGCCTGGAAAGTTCTTCGAATCCAAGGTAGCTCACAGACGACGCAATTACCACAAATAAAATAATAGTATCGAGTCTTTTGCTTTTTTTTACTTTGTTGGAGGAAGGAGACGAATTTTCTTGTAAAATTGATCGTCTTTTGTTGTCTTTTTTTGTGTTAATGAAGAAATGTGATGGCCGATTTCAGAGAAGGAAGAATAAGAAACTGGAGAACAAGAGCAAAGTGTACCCGAAAATGAACCTAAGAGGCCTATACATGATACATATCGGATTTTCAACAAAAAAGCTAGCATTTGTTGTATGTGAATTGTTGTAGTAACCTCAACATTTTTGTATATGGAGAAGATCTAGCTTTTACTCGTTAATTTTAGTTGTTGGATGACATATACATATTCGTTGATGGAAGTGGCCAGAGCAAAAAGATATTTTAAAATATCTTCGATCTGAAAAGGGTATATTAAAATAAATTGTCTGAGTTCAATCCCTTTGCATAACCTAAATTTTACATGTTGACAATTCTTGTGATATTTGAATTGGCTTCCCGTTGGAACCGCGTCACGTTAACGGAAGCCAATTCAAACTTGGACGATGGCCGCGGAAGCCTTCAAGTGATAATCTTGTAATAATCACAGCACCTGTATAAATCAATCTACGATAGTTACTCCAAGACTAACTGAAGTAGGTTTTTGTTGAAGACTCGATGCGTATGAAAGGTTTTTAATTTTTTTTTTTTTTATATAAAACTTATTGATTCACCCTCGTATAAGCATGTTTAAATACCAAAATTTTCACTTTGTTTGTTTATAGCTTCGCGTCGTTAAATATGAACATTGAAATTAGTTGAAGACGTCAGTGCAGTTGATTAATCTTGTGTGGTGAAGCACATGTTGTACAGTATGAAAAATTGTGTAACACAAACCCACTTTAATGAAGATGCCGCGTCAAGAGTATCGTTTACATTTGCAATTGTTGTGACACAAATTGCTCTTTTTGCTACTTCTCTACTTTATCACATAATTTACAATTATAAAAAAAAATTGGTCAATAATTTTTGTAAGGCATCAAAATGAAAAAAATAATACTACATCACAAATTAATATAAGGTAGTAAAGTATAAACACTAATTAATTCAACTTCAAGAATTAACATACTTCGCACTTTAAAAAAAATTTAAAATTGTTTGACATTTTCAGTGTGAAATATTTGAGAATTCCTCTCATATTTGATGAATTGAAAATATCAGTAGCCGCGGCTTTATCTGAACATCTTCTTACGCAACATCTCGTAAAGGATTAATTAGAAATAAAATAGATACCCGCTCATAATTTGTAGATTTAAATGCCTGAAATTTGAATAAACACTACTAATTAGTACATTAATTTGATCGGTTTAACCGTTAATTTTATTGTGAGACGTAATCTGCGTTTTCTATCTTCTCTATAAAATTACAGAGACTTGCCATGATTTCGTTGATTGTTTTAGGAGATATGCTTGTAATGTAATTCACGTGCTTTTGTAAAGTTATTAAATTATTATCTGTTGCGTTTCTAATGACATTTAATTGCAGAGTTTGTATTTTTTAATGCGCCGCGGAATTATTCTGTAAGTACAGTTGTTTTCGCGAACCCACGTAATAATAAAAATGAAAAAAAAAAGAAAACGAGGCCCCGACACGTAAAATATTCTATCGCCGAATTATGCAACGGATTACGTTAATTATACAACTACAATGCGATATTAAACTTCCTAAATTGTTTATTTATACCGCATCATTATCATATCATTTATAATAATACGTTGCGATGTTTATTAGATTCTAAAAATGGAAATTTCTTATGTGCGTGGTTATTGCCCACGAAAATATTTTTAATCCTAATCGCCGTTCACTAAAGTTTCATAATGAGGCCCGGCTATTTTTAACGAAATTATTAAAAACGTCTCGGAAATATTAATTCTAACTCAAATTTTGCGACCACACAGATGCTTTGGTTAACGTTAACTAATAGCGTTTTCGATTGACCACCTTAGTGCGCACTCAGAGTATCTTCATCTCGTGTTATTACATGAGGTTAAAAGAGTGCAATGAGTGCAACCGGTGCACATGAATCGAAAACGCTATAAGCATAATTTTGGAGGGTTTGAATACTATGACTTATGCAATAAAGATTTCGATAGTTTCAAATATCCCCAGCACCACCGTTTCCTTTATTAGTGGTATTGGTATATAGAATACCAAAAATATGCGTATTTTAATGCTACTATTAAGTTACCCTATAATATAAATAACACGTTAATTAAACGCTTTCATAAAATGTGATAAAATGTCGCGTCTTGCAAAAATTCGTTTATCAAATTATTTATTAAATTATATTAAATCACATTTAATTACTAAATATAATCTCAAAAGGTATAATGTCTTACGTGGCTATATTTTAGATGTAACATGTTCAAAATATTTATTCAAATTAGTCTTGGAATCCATGTTATATATAGGTAATAAATTTCCCATAAAACTACTGACATTGTATTACTAAGGCCCAGTTGTACAATGCCGGTTTAAACCCATGACAACGATTATTTCAACAGTTGTTGTTAAGGATTTAAACTTTGGCTTAAAGTTAAGCTGGAATTGTAGAACTGGGCCTAAATGAGATGAAAGCTTAAAATGTGACTAACTTATAAATTTTGTTGCATGTCGATTTTGATTACATGTCATTTTAGATCAAAAATCTACCGCGAGATATCGCGACTTAAATTGTTGCTCATTAAAGTTGTAGTTTATAAGTTAAAACCGAAGAACTTTCTTGTCCATTGCAAATGATAACAAAATATATAACTACTACAAATGATCGAACACTTCCGTAAAATTGAATTAAATTTCAACATTTCGCTATACATTTGACAGCTTCTTCAGAATAAGTTGTAATAATATGAAAATCACGGAACTTGAGCTCTGCGTAATCAATTGCCGAAGTTACAACCGACAATTATTTCAGTATTATTTCTTTGTTAACGGTGAATGAGAAAAAAGGACGGAGTTATGATTCTTACGTCTGATGGTGCAACACCAGACGCGTTTTATTTGTGACGCAGATCTCGTCTCTTATGAAAACAACTTTAATATAAATATATAATTATAATAATTTCATAGTTTTAAAATAACGTTGCGCGTACACTATAAATATACATTTTGTGTAGACGTTATATTTATTATAAAAGATCTTTTATAAAATATGGCCTTATTAAACTGTCACATTTTTTATAAAATGTGTTTTATGAAATTTTCTTGTCTCAAAGATCTTTTATAGCGTAATACCGGCCTAATAATACATAATTTCCCACATCCAGTGTTACCAACATAGTAATTGTTACACTATAGCTAGTGACTTTTTTTTATTTAGTGATCTCACATGACAAATCCATTTGAAATAATTTTGACTAAACCAATCAAGGTTTCTTACATTCATGAAATAAATATTTTAATTAATTAATTATAACAATTATCAATGTGAGCCAAACATAAAAATCGAATTCTTCTTTGCCAGAAATACGTAAAAATTTAGAAAAACTTTTTACATCTTTACAAACACGTAAGTTTTTTTAGATTTTTTGGATTTAAAATATTTGCAGAAAAGATTGATTGTGACCGACAAAGAAAAAAATATGAAAAAGATGTGATTCGTTTTGTTGAAATCGTAGGCAGAATGTAAACAAACCCGCACTAAGCGCATGCGAAATAATAAAATTTCGACCCGAGGTTATACGAACGCATGACATCTTGCGTCCTGAACGTCATTATCAATGTTCTGCTTTACACAATCGAACATCTTTTGTTTATGTTCTTTGACAAGGAAAGAACTTAAAAACCATTATCTCTCGTCATTTTGAGTCTTCATATTGAGACCAATGTTGCCTCTCCTCGTACATTTGTAATAAATTAAGTACACTCAGAATCCAAATTAATGTCTCCCCGATAAAATGTTGAACTGGGATCTAATCTCTTCTGACCACTATAACGTGGAAGCGGACAATAGGCGAGCATACTTTTAAACCTAACCTCAATTAGCGCAATTACGTAATACATTCAAAATTAAACCGCGTCCCTGCGAGAATAAAACGTGTGTAAAGCATTAAGAACCAATTTCATAATGGAACTTTAATATCACATTCAGATGTGTAAACATTGTAAACATTGATTCGTCGGTGTAGGGAAAGTTCGGATTGTCCGTCTGTTCCCGGAGTAACCACCGACAAAATCCCATGCGTTGAAAGTCATCTGCGGGTATCAGAGCTTGCACTCTTTGAAAATGGAACGGGTAATTGTTCCTCACGAATAATTTGCCAATTTGTACTCTTGCCATTCATAACAAATTGGATTTTATAGAAATATGAAACAGTAATAAATAAAAAACAACAAAACAACAAAAATTGTTGCTGCAGTGATAGATATTAGTAAGAGTAGGACTGCCATTTTATTACCACATACAAATTAAAACACATAACTTTGTGCGATCTTATAATAAAATTCCCAAATAATTACTAGAATTACTAGCACTGTATTGCGAGAAATAGAATAGGTCCTAACTTTGTGCAACAAGTTGCAGGCAATTTTTTGATTGGTGTAAATTCAGCTTTAGAATTAAATTTCATTTTTCCACATACATCATGAAATTGTCCGCATGCCTGGCAACATTCAAACGCGAAAGACGCTAAAAATTAGAGCAAATTCAAACCATCCTCAATCACCATTATTTTCCAATTATTTAGTCGAATTAGCAACCGTTTTAATTTAAACTGAATTTTTTTTAAGTTTGGTACAATTCACACGTCAATAAATTCGTAAGATGTCAAATCTATGGGAACATAAAACCCGCAAATGCAATTTTCTCGCAATTTAGAATTAGATTGCCTTTTTCCCCATACACGGTGAAATTTTCCACATATCTGGCAACACTCAAACATGAAAGACGCTGATGACTACGGCGCGCGAAATTCAAATTATCCTCAGTTACTAAAATGACATTGAAGGAAGAAATTAATTACACCGAAAGCAGAATGTAACCCATTATCTCTAAAATATGTAAAACATACAATAAATATCGCACTCGGTGTGGTAATTTCTGCGCTCGTAAAAGGAAATAAAAATATAAATTACTTCAGAATCACATAGTACATTGCGTTGCCCAGATTAAATCTACAATTGTTGTTGCCCTGAATTAAAGGCCATTCTCTCCTCTGAATAAAACGCCAGTTTCATTTGTGTTTCCTGTTGTCCGGAAGGAGTAATATTTCTTATTCTGTTTGTGTGCGCCCCATTAAATCTTGATAACACGATCGTGGACAAAGATAGATCACCTCGGCGTTCGCTAATTTGTTTTTTAATGAGGAGGCCCCCGTGCTCGACTTGCAACAAACGAAAGATTTTCGCATCGAAACAGAGAAAAAAAAATTGTGGGTTAAACTGTGTGAAGTGTTTACATACGGATGCCTGGCCTTTATCATTTTAACCGAAGTAGCTTCCTGAATGTGAGATAGTGAACCGCAAGTGGGTGTTCCTCTATGGAACGGTTTTGTGAGGATCATTAAAAAAAAACTAAAAAAAGAATCCGTGAGAACTATGTTATCTTATCAAAGTGCGGTGTTTTATAAAAAAAAATCAAGTTATTGAAAGCTATCCTACTTACTTGGGTGTATTTGATCTCATTGACAAGAAAAAATAAATTTCAAAAAAAAATCGTCAGTAGTTTAATAGGGACTAAATATTCTACTATTTTACAAAGAGAGACGCAGAGGAAATTTATAAAGGGCCTAAAATTTTTAATAAAAACTAGTGTTCTAATATGAAAACTACTAATGATTGCGCTGGCAATCATTTATGAACGTTCTATTACATATGAGACTGCTGTTTTTAAAAAACATGTAATGGTAATGGCTTTTAAAAGTAGATGATGGTCTTGCCAAAAATATGTGTGAGACGAATGGGAATCCGTGACTGTCACGTAACTTCATGGCAATAAATATGCATAAATATGCATAAAATGTGGTCTTCTGTAAATAAAATTGATTTGGCCTTGACCCTTGGCGATAAAAACTTGAAAACTTTAATCATTTGCATCACAGGATTAGGAAATTTGATTAAAACTCATTGCTCTGTGGAAAATTTTCGATCAAACTTAATTACGAACAAAATTGAAAAGAACGAACAAGTAGAAACAATTTTATAAATAATCCGGAAAAATTTGGCAAAGTATTTGCTTGGATAATAAATAATTAAATGCTTTAAAGAATATTTTGTTTTATTATTAGGAAGTTTGTCGGAAAATTAAGTGAATCACAATCTTGCAACAAAAACACTAACACACTGAAACATTAACAGTACTCTGTATCGCCGATCAAAGTGTAAACAAAAAGTACGATAATTACGCAGAATAGCTACTTATGTGCTTCAATAATGTTGGTGAAGTTATTCAGCACAAATTGGTTAAAATAAATTACTCGCGGCAATAAATTATGGAAACTATTAGACTAGGGAAAGTATCAACGAGAAAAAAAAAACTCAACCGTCGGATTTACAGTCGGGAATGAAAATTGAGTCAGTCGAGAATGAAACTGAGTTGATTTTTGAAAATAAAAACAAGGTCATCATTTTAAAGTCAATCTTCATATTCTTAGAAATTGGGATTCGTTAAACTCACCTAAAAAATAATATAACAATTACGGGTTTATTCTTCACTAAGCTAATGTAACTGCACTTTTATTAAAACATGTTATTAAGTGGTGAAGATTTGACGGCTTTTTGATCGATTTTTTACCGCAAACTTTTTTTTAGGTTCAATACTTGTTACAGTTTATTTTCCGCTTGTGTACGAACACACCCTCTATAATACACATTTCAACGTTACGATCTATTTTTAGCACACTTCGTTTTGTTTCCCACATTATGCGTAGGAATTTACAATTTCTCGTCCACGTAATTTACCTAAAACTTTCTTTTTCACATGCTTTCGCTAAAAGCTTCAGATCAGACGAACAAGCTCATTTTATAAAATTAGCCCCATCCTTGCTTAGGGTTGGAATTATGTTTACGCGGTGTTTATTTGTCCAATTTAAAGAGTACTACTTTGTGATGCGGACGACGACGGGTGGTCAAATTCTTTTGTTTTAAAAACATCCGCACCTGAGACCGGTGCGTATGTCCGTAACCCTTGCCCTTTATTCTGATTGGTTTCCGCTGACGTCACGAAAATCGGCCATTGGTACGTTCGAATATTTCTCTCTCGTTTGTTCTTTTTTCTTTTCCGCCGACCGAGGGAAGCGTCATTAATTTTCTGTTCGTCCCGTGAACCGCACGTTTTTCTTTCGTGGGAAGTTCCGTGTTAACTTGTTCCACTTCACCTGGGGGGTGAAGGTAGATTTGTACGGCTGTGCGCCGAATTTGACTGATTCACTCGGGGGGCGAAAAAGCCGCCTTCTCCGCGGCTTGTGTCAGCCTAGCCCTACTCGACTAGGTAAGTTTTGCGTGCTGTTTCTCTCGATCCGGCCCTTACGTTCGCTCATTTTCCGCTTATAGGCTTTTGCTCTTGGTTTTCTCTTCCTGTCTCCTTGCTACGTTTGTGACACCATTCGTAGCATAATCGCGACTCGCGACTACCAGTGCACGCACCAGTTGACACACACACACCGAGGAAGCTGATCGTCCACGGAAGTGTCCCGTAGCCGATCGCCTCCATCGTCATCGACGGACGTAAGGACGCTGCGTAATCAGGTCGGACACTTATGTTTATTTAATTTTGCTTTACGGTGGTTTTGATGTAGCCGCGTTTGTGCACGTTATTTTGCGTATACTCGCGAAGTAAGCTCCATTTTGGAGGAATTTACCTGTTATCTTGCGTTACGCTTGTTGTTCACCTGTTGATTTGTTTGATTATTTGTGATTAATCTTTTAATAAAATTGTTTCATGCTTTGGACGTATCGTGTTTTTCTTAATTTTTACGCGATTCCCTTTCAAAAAAAATTAAGTGGCGCCTATTTTTGGATTGGCCTTCGCGTTATGGTCTGAGAACCCATCCCGTCCCACTGAAGCTACCGGTGACACTGGATTAATTTCGCTCCGGTGTTAAACTTCTACTTATCTACCCAGGTAGGTAGCATACTTTCAAAAAAATTACTTGAATGATACTGTAAAAATAAAAATAGTAAAGTCTCAGGGGTTATTTTTTTTGGGTGAATTTTTATTGCCCTTTCGGTTTCTTTGGTTTTTCATTTCACCTGAAGAGAATTTTTTTAATAAATCGTCACTACAATGACTGTTCTTCTTGGAAACGTGTCAAATATATTGGTTTAGTAAAATCGCTTTGAACAAAAAAATTAAATCTGTACTTCGAAAGGTTTTCGAAATATTTCATTCACTCTTTTGGACTTTGAAATATTGACTTTTTAGTTATTTTTTTTTATTACAGGTATTTCCGTCATTATTATTATTATTTTTTGTTTCATAATTAATTTTTGGTCCAATATCTCGTCTCTTTTCTACTCTCTTTTTACACTTAGAAATTTACACTTAATAAACATTAGAAAAAAGTCTTTTTCTATCTTCTATCATTAATGGAATAATTGAAAACTATATTTTGGAAGATGACTTTTCTATGGAATTTTTTTGATTTAGACTGGTTTAAGCTAACAAACATTAAACATGGAAAACTTGTTGCCCGTTCTTGAAGATGTGAAGATGGGAACAAGACAGTGAAAGGATCCGAGATGCGTTTTAAAGTGTCCAGAAGGGAGGAGAAAAAGATGGCAGAAAATGTAATGAAAGATCTGAAAATATTCAAGAATGGACTTGAGAAAGTGGAGGAAGTCACCATTTTTGCTTATTGTTTTTTTTATTACATAAACCTAAGGAAGAAATTGATAAATTTAAATAACAAGTCAAATGAATAGTCTTTCAAAAAAGAAAAGACAGTGTGTCCGAATTTTATGTTTTACCAACAAGGGTTAAAAAATTAATTAAAAAAAATGAAAACAAAAGAGGCAAAAATTTCTAAAAAAAATGCAAAGATCTATAATACTAACTACAAAGGGGTCAAAAATAACTGTTTGACTTGGCAATACAATTACAATACAAGGAATGGTATGTTTAATTTTCACAACGTGCATATGTGGGCAGGTATGTTAAGCGGCACTTTAATCGGTATGTTTACGTCTCGCGTAGGGGGGAACTTCGAACACTTATTGTGAGTGAAGGTCACCATCCGTTACGTCTAGCGGTTCTAAACATTTTACAAGGAATTGCTGGAATTGCTGGATGTCGGTATGAATTTTTTGAGTTTTTTTCGTTTTAATTTTAGTGAATTCTCACGAATGCACTAAAATTAAAACGTGAATTCTCACGAATGCACTAAAATTAAAACGAAAAAAACTCAAAAAATTCATACCGACATCCAGCAATTCCAGCAATTCCTTGTAAAATGTTTAGAACCGCTAGACGTAACGGATGATGACCTTCACTCACAATAAGTGTTCGAAGTTCCCCCCTACGCGAGACGTAAACATACCGATTAAAGTGCCGCTTAACATACCTGCCCACATATGCACGTTGTGAAAATTAAACATACCATTCCTTGTAAACATTGATTCGTCGGTGAAGAGAATGTTATTAATAAAGTTCGGATTGTCCGTCTGTTCCCGGAGTACCCACCGACAAAATTGCATGCGTTGGAGATAATCTGCGGGCATCAGAGCTTGCACTCTTTGAAAATGGAACGGGTAATTGTTCCTCACGAATAATTTGCCAAACAACAACCTGCACAACTGACACAAAGGGTCTGCTATTTGGCGAAGAGCTGGCTGTGCATACAAACGTCTTGCAGCCAACGCATTTTGACCACATTCGCCGTAAATTAAAATCATGTCCACAATAACACTATTGGAAAATTCGGCCACATTTTCGAAGCTGTTATCTGCGAGGAAGTGCGGTTGAGAACTGAGTAACTAACCCATTTTAACAGCCGATGCTGATACACCAGCATACTTCTCCGATTACGTAATTACATAATAAAAATAAACCAGGGACTATCAAAACTGTTTCAACATTCGCTGAAAACATTTATTATCTCCAATATTTATTAATCAATTGTTATACAAAACTGCTTCATTTTATCACTTTTAATGTCAACTTACACTGGTTTCATTTTTGCATGAAAAACAGCCTGTATACTTCATGTATCCTGCATTTGTTTTCTAACTGATATTTGAGATTCGGAGAAGTTAAAGATGGAATCTTAATCTGACAAACAATTTTTATTGAAGTTATTGGAAATTGCAACCATTCCTGGACTACAGAGAGTACGCAGGGATTAAGGATTCCTGGCTATTTTAGGGATGAAATACGTAGAATTGTGAATGCCTCTTGGATTGAAGGAAAATATAGCTTTGAGTTTGAAGATCAGATCAAGTTCAGCAAAGCTCTATCGCTCAGTGAAAACTTTAACTCCTTATTCTTTTCACGTCTGGAGAATTTTGGATTGGATTCCTGGATTTTGGGCAGCTTTCGAATCGCCCCCAATTAAGGGGTAAACAAACTTTGGCGATCGAACTACATCCCAAAAGGTTCTTTGATCCAAAGAGGATCATTATGATTATTAGGAGTATTTTTAAATAGACACTTTTAAAAAGAAGCAAACTTTAAAGATCGGACTTTAGACTGAGAAAAAAGAATCTTTAAAATTAAGAAATTTGTATCTTTGACATTTTGTATTTCATGGAATAAACATTGATTGCTTCGTTAAAATATATCTTATTTGTGTTAAAAGAGCTACTTATTCTCATGAAAATAATATTTTATCCCGAAAGAAATATATCTTTGCTGCTATTGAAAGAAACAGTTTCTTTAAATGAAAGCATATTCATTAACTACAAAGAATTATTTTTCTCAGTGTACGATAAATAATTCAGAGAGAATAAATTTGTTAAATGAGGTCTTCTTTACTACAAAGTATTTAATCAAATATTTACAAATATAATTATTAGTTTTTAGAAGATAACGTAAGTTGTTTACTATTTTTAAGTGTTAAGTGTTAATTTTGTTATAATTGTTCTACTGATGATGCCTGTATGGTGAAACCGGTTTAGAAATATTTGATTAAATACTTTGTAGTAAAGAAGACTTCTTACTTAACAAATTTATTAACAAATTTACAAAACAGCATGGAGCACATATACAGTGACTTTCAAAAAGTGTGCTACAAATGGGAATTTTTTTATTATCGGTTTTTATAAAAAAATATTGTCACAGAACGCTTCTGCATCCCTTAAAGCCAAATTCGAAAATGTCAGATGAAGTTTATCTTGAACGGTATACAGCGTGGACACCGAGAAATGAAGACGGTTTAAGAGTAAAGTACCTTTATTTTACAAGATACAGCAAAATGTCATAAGAATAAGTTGTTCAGAATTAAAAGTTATAGCTAAATTACAGCCTTCTATCTCAAAAATAAAATAATCACAATTTATACACACTAGCACACTACACTGTTTATACACACTACATTAGGAAATACTGGTAGGATTAAAGTGTCCGCCAGAATAATATGAATAGGAAGACATTAAATTAGTTCTTATTTCTCGATTATTTCATTTGGTTCTGAGTGATTATTTCAATGCGTTCCGAAACTCTGTGCTTTCTTGTAGCACACTTTTTGAAAGACGCTGTATAATATTCAGATAGAATATTGAATTCTTTTCACGTTTAGAGAGTTTGGATTGAATTCCTGGATTTGGAAAAGCTCTCAAATCGCCTCCAATTAAGGAGTAAACAAGCTTTGAAGACCAAACTATATTCCTCAAGGTTCTTTGATCCAATGAGTATCTATGAATTTATTAGCATCTTTTGTAGAATCGATATTTTTAGAAAAAGTAAACTTTAAAGTTCCGAATTTACAATAAAATTCAGATAGGAGAATATAAATTTCTTTGCACGTTTAAAAAGTTTTGGATTGAATTTCTGGATTTCTTTTCATGTTATTCTTTTATTTGTTAACGGCTCTAGTTATTATTAACAATCCACATAGCCACATAGCCGCGACACCGTGCGACAATTTTCTGATCTGTAATTGTGCTGTGATTAGTAAATTCGCAACCATACTGCTACGTCAATAACTACCACGCACGAGATGGCCAGTGCGTGGTAGCTTATTGATGCAACAGTATGCTTGCGAATTTGCTAATCACAGCACAAATACAGGTCAGAAAATTGTCACGGCTATGTGGCATGTTTGCAACTTCGCGCTCTTTCCGTAAGCCTTGTTGGTCGTCGGGATTGCGATGGAGTTCTTGAGCTATTCTTCTGCTGATAAAGTCCCAACTAGTTAAGGTAGATTAATTCAATCTAAAATAAGTTACAATGACCTTAAGGTGTGAGTATTCAAATTTATGTTTTTATAGACAAATTAATACCATATGTCCAAATAAATTTCTGATAAAGGTAGGTCATGGAAGTGTAAAAATCTACAACATTAAGCAGTTTTTGAAGTTAGTGACATATCAAGCTGAAAGATACGGCCAATTAAACTTCAATTTTACTTAACTACTCAAGAACTGGACAATATTTTAGTGTAAATAATGTAATAATTTATCTTCCATGACCTACCTTTATCAGAAATTTATTTGGACATATGTTAGAAGATTTAAACAAAAATTAGATGATTGACTTCTTCACTTAGTAGCTGAAATAACAAGCACTGAAAATAATGATTAAATAAGAAATTATACTGGACGACCAACATTCAACGACATGAGTTATGCTCATCTGTAATGCAGCAAGGCAACGACTTGCGATGGTTAAAACGGCGGCCGCAAAAACTAGACGTTTCAAACGACCACCGGATTCATATGAATTATGAATCGTTGGAAAAGCTAATTATTAATCGGCTTATTTGGCGTTTCTTTCCGCCAATCAGCGTGCTCCGAAGGACTCGGTATCGCGCACGTCAATCTGGAATTCGCATAAATATCGGCCTTAGAGTCGATATGGAATTTTTATTTTATTAAAGTTCACGTGGAATAATGGAGAAAATTCCCGGTAACAATAACAATTAATACGTGGGAAAGCATATTTTTCTTGGGAACTTAGAATTCTGCGCGCTGCCTCGATGAATGGTTGCAAGTTTTTGCGCCACGCACCGACGTTTATAGCAAAATGAAGAAGAACAAGAAGAAGAAGCAGCACCAAGTTGACAATTTGCCATTTTGATTTTACAATTTTTCTTTTTGCAAGAAGAACGAATCTGTTAGATGGCGAAACATGCAGCCGTTTGTTTGATAAGTCCGAATGAAGGCTGTTTACTAAGTTATGTTTACCGTCGCGTTATCTGGCCGGTCAATCCTTATTTATTCCATTCGCGTCCGATCTTCATTAGAATATTAATTTATTCCGATTACTTACTACACAAATCCGGGCGAGTATGTGGATACGGTAAAAAATAAATTAAAAGAATATTAAAATTTATTCAGATGAACGTTGTTGCTCACACACAGATGTTAGTAGAGAATTTTGCACAAAAAAGGAAACCTGAAATTAACTAGCTTTAAATACAGTGCGCGTTAAATAACTGGAATACTAATAATATTTGTTAAATACTTATTTTCACTTAAGTATAAAATATTTTAATAGATTCGCTCCCTTTGTTTCAACTTTCCTAGAATAGAATAAGTGTTCCAATGCAAGTGGTGCTTAGTGTACTTACCTTAGTAATGTGTGAGATGATAAATAAGTTTAAAAAATTATTAGAATCTCAGTTAATTTTGTTTACTGATAGATCGAGAAAGCAGGTTGTAAACATGTGAATTGATTACAGAAATTAATACCTAACGGTAATTAAGTTCTATTAGAACTTCCTGTAAATAACTTCTTTCTGCACTTGAAGAAATAATTTATTTCATTGCATTCGAAAAAAAATGTATTGGTATTTTGACTAATTAAGCTAATTTGACGAGAAAGCTTCATGAACTAAGAAGAAGGGGGCAATTCTAATTTGCAACATTTTTTTAAATATTCTCAAACTCACAGATTGGCTTTCTTAAATTAAAATTTTGAAAAGCAATATTTCTTTTTCGATTTAGTTTCAAAAGTAAACAGCCAAATGAAATTAAACTTTATGGGAAAAAGGAAAAACGGATTAACCAATTAAATGAAAAAATAGAGTAATAATTCCTGGCAATACCTACTGAATGGAGCGAAAAACTTTGTGTGAAAGAATTATTCATCACAGCCTTTTCGGGCCAACACAAAATTACCAAAAAATTCAGAGAAATGTTCGCCAGATTTGGATTGTCAAATAAAATGAAAGGCCATTCAGCTGAATTTATACATTTCAAAAATAGGCAGTTACTATAAATCCTAGACACACGGATTACAAAGAGAATTTAAACAAAATGGTTAAAAAAATAAAAGGCTCTTTTACAAGCCTTAAAGGAAATAGATTTGAAGATAAGTTTGTAGATAAGGCTGAGAAGACACACAATAAAAGCAAATGCACTAGAAATTTATCCAATTGCCTAAATTTGTTCTCTCCAGGGAGGTTGCAGGAGAATTTGGTAGCTCTTAAAACTAATGTCAAACAATTTTTACTAATTTTTGGGCTTGAAAGGAGTGGCATCCGAATATGCTACGAAATTATTGAATTTTTCATGGAAACAGCTACTGAGGAATTATTAACCCTCCGTCAGGCCCGTGCCTTTTCGGAACGTAAGTGGGGCGCGTTGTATCCCACAGATATATATGTATGTGCGGCTGAAATAAAAAAAAACGGGAAATGAAATTTTTCCAATTGTAAATTTGGTTATATTTATCAATTAATTGTCTACTTGACATACCTTTTAGGAAAATGTAACCTATTTATTTATAATCTGACATAGCGTCAAATAATTCTAACCTATTTCTAATAAAGTCATTTTCACACTATGAAAATATTGGAAAAAAATATATATAAATTTTTTTGACATTTCCCGTTTTTATTGATTTCAGCTGTATCACCTGTTATTTATTAATATACTCCGTCAGAAAAAGTTCTGTAGAATGTTACACTATGTCAAATTGTCAGAAAAAGTTTTGCAAAATGTCATAGAATGTGAAATTTGTCAGAAAAAAGTTTTGTAACATGTTATATTATGTCAATTTTGTCAGAAAAAGGGTTGCCAGTTGTCATACCATGTCAAATCTATTGAAAAAGGTTTCCAAGATGTCACACTATGTTAAATTGTCAGAAAAGTTATGCAAGCTGTCATACAATATGAAATTGGATAGGAAAAGTTTTGTAAGATGTCATATTATGTTAAATGTGATATAATGTCAAATTTGCCAGGAAAAAATGTTAAATATGATAACATGTCAAACTTTTCAGAAGTGTCATATTGGATAACAAATTTGTCAGAAAGTGAATTGCCAATAATTGTCATAACATGTCAAATGTATTGCAATAGGTTTTCAAAATGAAAAATTTGTCAAGAAAAGTTTTGTAAAATGTCACATTGTGTTAAATTTGTTCTTAAAAAGTTGTGCAAGATGTCACCCCCTGACAAATTAATCAGAAAAAGTTTTGCAAAATGTTGTACTATGTCAAACTTGTCAGAAAAAGTTTCGCAAGATGCCATGCCATGTTAAATTTGTCAGAAACCCTTTTGCAAGATGTCATACCATGTCAAATTTATTAAAAAAACGTTTTGCAAGATGTCATATAATAACAATTTGTCAGAAAATTGTTGCCATTTATCATACCATGTCGAATTTATTGACAAAATTTTCCAAGATGTCATACTATGTTAAATTTGTCAGAAAAAGTTTTGCCAGATGTTATATCATATCAAACTTGTCATAGGGTTTGTAAGATGTCATATTATGTTAAAGTTGTTCTTAAGAAGTTACGAGATACTATACTATGACACATTTGTCAGAAATAGTTTTGCAAAATGGTACACTATGTTAAATTTGTCAGAAAAAGTTTTGAAAAATGTTACACTATGTCAAATTTGCCAGAAAAAGCTTTGCAATATGTCAAATTTATCAGAAAATAGTGAGTTTGCGACAGGATATTTTCCGTTATAAAAATTCTCATTATAATTTATAACGTTAATATCATAGAAAAATTATACCGTATAACTAATTTTTTAACACTATTTTGGAAAATAAGGAAACCAATCAAATCATGCTGACAGTTACCCCAATGGTTACTCCCACTAACTACAAAATTGTATGTAACCTTTTTTTTTATTTTTGACGGTATCCGCAAACGAATTTTTTACAATATTCGGTTACATTATATTACAAAGAAAAATGGCCGTCTAACGTAAGGGGAAATGTGTTGCCGCAAACTCTCTAGTGTGTTTCCAGTTGTCATACCATGTCAAATTTATTGACAAAGTTTTCCAAGATATCATACTATATTAAATTTGTCAGAAAAAGTTTAGCAAGACATTATACCATGTCAAACTTGTCAGGAAAGATTTTGTCAAATGTCGTATTACGTTAAAGTTATTCTTAAAAAGTTGCAAGACACCATAGCGTGACAAATTTATCAGAGAAAGTATTGCAAAATTATATACTATGTCAAATTTGTCAAGGAAATGTGATATCATGACAAATATTTGTCATTGAATGTTTTGCAAGATGTCATACTAAGTCAAATTTGTCCGGAAAGAAATTGTTAGATGTGAGACCATGTCATACATTTCAGAAGAAGTTTTGTAAGATGATTGATTATATCAAATTTGTCAGAAAGAAAATTTCCAATTGTCACAATATACCAAATTTATTGTAATAGATTATTTAATTTATTGTAAGATGTAAAATTTGTTAGAAAATTATTATGATAGGTTTCCAAGATGTAAAATTTGTTAGAAAATTATTGTGATAGGTTTCCAAGATGTCAAATTTGTCAGAAAAGGTTTTGCAAAATGACACCATGTTTAATTTGGGACCTTTTGCAAGATGTCACACAATGTCAAATATGTCAGAAAATGTTTTGCAAGATACCATACAAACTTGAAATACGCAAATCTATTTACAGTTTATTTGAACGGGTGCCGATAGCGCTGAAATTGTTAATAACGTTTTTGGAAATCAAAATATTGCACTGATGCCAAAACATAAAAGGGTGCTTTCCTAAAAGTGGAAGGCCCAAACAGAATCATCAGAATTTTTCTTTTCTTTAATTTCGCACATGTTTAATTGGACATATATTGTTTGGCCAACAAACGAAATTCGAATTATCGAAAAAAAAGAGACCCAAGCTCTTGACCTCAAACAGAATTCTTCAATCCTTCAATTTCCTAAATAAGTGGACGTAGGATTTGGCCGAGAAACACGTCATTATCGAAAAAGAAGAAAACATCCTAAATACACTCCTTGAAAGAATTCCCAGGTGCTGCAAAGCATTAAGACATCACCATTTATTATCAACATGGTTAACATTATGGTTGGCAAATTGTGTTTAACATTGTCCCATTCAGGAATGAAAGGTCTAACGTCCAAAATTGTCCAAATGAAATGAAATGAAATTTACAGAAAGTTTTGGTCTGGTGCGCTATATCTAAGGCATCAAATTCAGAACCTTATCTCAGAAGAGTTGGAGGTGTTTAATTCATAAATGTGTACAAAATTTGATTGATTTTTTAAGGGCGAAATAATAATTAGGTGTGATCTCATTATAGAAAGATGCCTTAGGAACTTTTAACATTAATTTTGTAGGTACCTGAAGAAGAAATTTTGCCAAATGTACTTCAAGTGCGGCCTATTGAAGAACTTTCGACGTACGTTTTCAGAAGAGGCTATATTGTAGGTTAGGAAGCCCAAAACTAACAACAGTTACAGAGAAGAATTATTCAAAAGATCCTGGAAGTAGATGTCAACTTTGTCCAGAGAAAAATGGAGGAAGTTTGCAAGCATTTCAAGAAAGTGGTTCTCTACCAGCTTTATAAAATTAATTTCTTATTGTTTCAGGTTGGAGAAACAACTGCTTACGTTCATTTGTTAATAAAAATTTTGCTACGGTTTTTTACTACCGAACTAAATCTCATCACAGTACCTACACTGTACCACTCCTAACCGAATCAAAAATGTCGTGATACCTAAACGAGGGCACAAGCAATTTTATTTGTGCATGTTATTTTCGGTAAATTAATTCAGTTTTTTTTGCAATATATTGAAGAATTTTCAACAAAAACTTTTATTGTTTCTATATTTTGTGGGATTATCAATGAATTACAATCTTTATTGTTTGGTGCTAGAAAACTGTACGTACAGTAAAACCGTAGTGTTTTATTGCGTTTATGCAGGAACTCTTAAATTTATATTATGTATAATAAAAACAAATGGTAGTTTAAGTTAATATATGTAGTTTTATGAGCGAGCTGACGAAGGAAAACGCTTTTTATTCGAACAAAAACATTAAAAAGACCAATAAATCGTCCGCCTGGTAACAACAAACTAGATAGCCTAATAAATATGAGACCGTCAGTCTGTTGAGATTCAGTAAAAACCATAAATGCTTGACCCCGGAGAGAAATATCTCAAGCAGACAGATCATAGTGACCCATGAATGTATAAAACAAACAACGGGGCGATATCGCTCGTGTTTATAATAATATTTTCTATTTATAGATAATTTTTACATAATATCGGAGTTTATTCAAAGTTGTAATTCTCGTATCGCGTTCTCAGTAACCAGAAAATTGTAATTCACCATAATTCGATAATTTAGTTAATTTTTATTGGCGATAGCGTAATCTTTTTAATTATGTACGAACGTATGTGTACACACAATTATTTCGATGATAAGCCATTGTTCAATTTCAACATCTATTCGGTTATGTTTGTTATGTCATGTTATTTATTTGTAAACAGAGACTTTAGTGTGTTGCTTAACTATGTTTGTATTAAACGAACAAGCATATTACACACGAGTCGATTTTAATAAATAATTAATAATCAACGTAAAATTATACGTATTTGTTCAGTTTTTTCAAAGATTTAGTTTTTGTCATAAAAACATCTTAAATGAAATTATTTAGGCATAAAAAATATTAGGAAGTCATCATCATTACAATATTTTAAGAAACTTTTTCTAACAAATCTGACCTAGTATAACATCTTGCAAAAAAGTTTTACATTGTATGAACCTTTTCTAGCAAGTTTCTCATAATATGACATCTTTCAAAACTTTTTCTGACAAATTTGATATAGTGTGGCACCTTACACAACTTTTTCTGGCAAATTTATTATTTAGACATAAAATAATCTTAATAAGTCATAATCTATTCATTTATATGTATAAAATTGTAGAGCGACTCCGCGCTTTGTCTATACCTATATTAATTGCATTGTCTTTTTACTACCCTAGAATGCATTATATTTATACAGGGTGTCTCACAACCTATGTCTTTAATTGAAACTGTAAGTTCCTCATTATAAAAGAGATTGATTCCCCAAATATGAACGGTATTGCTTAAAAATGAAAAACTGACCTACCACAAGCGCGTGCACTTCCTTTGTTTTGAAACTTCTGCTTAGTTTATGACTTGTTGAGGCAAGTCCGCTTTCAATAAAAAGCAATAAACTGCAATAATTTTTTTATTTACGTTTGCAAGAATTAGGACAAGGTCTCAGACGCAGCGATCGTCACTGGCATTTTTTTTTATATCCGTGTTTCACCGACAATTACTGGAATAGCGAAATGCGTTTTTCGAAATAAAATGCGTTTATGCGAAATTTAAAAAAAAATATAGTACAGCACAAAATGCATATCGAACGTGTTGTCATACCTGTGCATTCATTATAACTTTAGAATTTTACTAAAGTTCACTTCTTGTTCTTGTATTTGTAATTACAATAAAAGTTCAAAATGTTGTCCTGCGGTATAACACATAATTCGCCATAACAGAGTACTATGTCTACCAATTCCTCATTGGAATACACATGAGCCATATTTATTACTTATTTACATTTAAATTAAGTTATGTACACAGATATTAAACTAACACAGAACAAACTACACAATACGTAAATTTGATAAATTCTTTCATTCTAACCTCCTCCCTAATGTAAGCATCTGTGAAGTTATGACAGCATGATAATAAAAATGAACAATAAAAGAACGAATGAACGCATTTTATTATGACAGTGCACTTGTAACTAATAAATCGCCAAGACGAATGTAGGTAAACGTTTCTGAAAATTCAGAATTATTTTAAACAAGAAACAAATTTTCATCACGTAAACTAATTAAGCCACTCGTTTCTTGGATTTAATTAATAGTTATTGACATTCTTAGTAGACATTTATTTTCGTCTTATTACTGAACATAAACATCAGTGAAAATGAAACAAATAAAACTGAAATGCATTATTGTGCTACGAATTCAGTTTGCTTTTAAATTGTACTTTAAATAAATAAGCATAAATAAAATAGGAATAAGTAATTGCAATAAGGAACGCCGCGTGTAGGCGTTTTTATTTAGAATCCTGACGAAATTTTTTAGCGACGAACAAACATGACCTAGCCCAACAAATACGTCTCGGTATTTTTTCGTTTATGGTCACAAAAAACGCCAATTCTGCGCATTCTGACATTTCTGACATTTAAATCCATTTAAATCGTCAACCAGCGTCACGCAAACAATTTCTTTGAAAACGAAAACTGATTTTTCCTGGAGTTATTATTTACTTTTCCCTGTTGTTGTATAACAAATTTTGCTTCTTTTTTTGACTACTATCTGTGGTTTCAATTAAAGACACAGGTTTAGGGACACGCAGTATAATATTCTACATACATGCTACGACGAAAGGACCAATAAATTGTTATTATTCTTATATAAAAAGTGAATCGCTAAAAACTAATTAATTTGATTGTTTAAGTTGAAAATTTGTATAACAAATTCTTTTTAATCTTTTAACAGACACTTAGAAAATCGCACGATTACTCAACGTTTCACTATCGAATAGCTGACGAAGCTATCAACTGATAGTGAAACGTTGAGCATATGTGCATTTTCTAAAGTGTCCGTTAAAAGATTAAAATGAAGTTGTGATAAAAAAGTAAACTAATCGTTTCCCCGATGTCAATCTATCTACAGGGTAATTCAAAAAATTTCACGGAACTATAAGGATAGCACATTGAACATATAATTTAAAGTAAAAACTTAGAATATACAATAAATGGAGATGGCACTATTCTATTCTAGTGTTGATTATAGTTACGTATTTCTAATTATTTATTAAAATTTACTAATAATTTATTAATAATTGGCTGTTCGAAAAGACTTCTTATTCTTTTTGTCTGTAGTTATATGTAAGTACATACATAACAGCCTGTCTCAATTTCAGATTTCAAAACAAAAGGCAATCGAAATTATCAGTCTCGTTCGCATAATTTTCTTTGAAATGACAAGTTATTTCGAACATTAACCTATACAGGGTGATTGAAATTCGAGGACCAGCATGGGGATCTCGCTTATTATAAGAGATAGAGAATCGGTTAAGTGGAAACAAAATTGTCAGATTTCATGGTGATTAATAAATAATCTGTACAGAAATTTGAAATATCTCGAACGGTTTCTTCACAACCGAATAATTTCACATGTTAAGTTAGCTTAGATTCAATAATTGTTTGCTGCGTAGCCAACCTTCGTTTAATTGATCTGTCATTAAATACAGAATCGCGTATCCAAATGAAGAAAAACGTGATATGTTGCGTATGTTTTATTGTCACAACGAAATTCCATTACAAGTGCTCAGCGCTATTTAGAAACTTATCCGGAAAGAATCCAACCAAGTATTAAATATTTTTCCAAATTGGGTAACAATTTGATTCAAAATGATACAACGTATACAGCTAAGTATTGCGGAAAATGAAAATGTCTTCGAACAAATGCTCAGTTTTCTTTCTGTATTCTATTTCTGTACATTCTCTTCGAGTTTCAAGTGTACCATTTTGAATGAAATTGTTATCGAACATGGAAAAATATCTAATAAGCACTTGGTGGAATTATCGTCGGATAGGTTTCTAAATATCACTCATCACTTGTAGTGCAATTTTTGTGACAAATAGAAAATGCGCAACATATCACGTTTTTCTTCATTGGAATACGCGATTCTGTATTTATTGACAGACCAATTAATCAAAGGTATACGTATCCTTGCCTATGCAGCGTACAATTGAACTAAGGTAAGTTAATGTGTGCACATGAATTTAATTTCAGTTTTTTCAAAATCTCTCCATGAAAATTACAACAAAATAGAAATGAATTCAGAAGGAAATGGGCCATCTACTTGGCTAGACAACAAAAATCGCACACATAAAAAAATGAAGTTGGCTTTGAAAAAACAAAAACAAAATAAAGTGCGTTCGGCATTCAATCAAGCGTAAAATGTTATTTCAGGAATGTTTTTACAGATTTTGGAAAAAATCATAACTAAAGAAGTTATGTTCGATTTTCGAAAATCGCAATTTTTAGGTTTTTTTCCGATTGTTAATCACCACGAATTTTGGCAACTTTGCCTCAATTTAACCGATTCTCTGTCTCTTATAATAAGAGAGATCCCCATGCTGGCCCTCGAATCAATCACTCTGTATAATTGGCAGTTTTCATATCATTACTTATTTCGTTATAAATGCTTTAATTTATTTTTCTAAAATAAAGAGAAAGAGAAAATAATAGAAAAGGCAATTGAGGTGTTACGACAAGTTTCGTGTCTGTCGCATTCGTTTTTTGCTTTTTTAACAAAACAAGCATTTTTCTCTTCGTCAAAAACAAACAAAAGCCGATCAATTGTGTCGATTGTGCAGTTTTTCAATTTCTTTCTTCATAAAAAAAAGATAAAGAAAACAAAGTAAGTTTTGACTGCATTAATAAAAAAATGAATGCAACTGATTTGTGCTTTGCGTTTTCTTTTTCGATTTGATTACAAATTACGGAACATCTCTCTTGATTTTGATCTATTTTGTTTTCTTCTTCGAAAAACAAAAAAACGAAACAAGAACCTCTCTTTGATTTATCAAAAGCAAAAAAGAAGACGGTCGATTTTAAAACGAAAATGATGAGCAAAACCGTCTTTTGTTTTTGTGTTTTATTCTTATTTTGAAGCAACTAATGAGTAGAACTTCAATTCATTTTTCCAAAGGTGTAATTTTTGGATTTTATTGACGCCATCAGAAGAAGGCGCTTTTTTTCGCATCAATTTTCCAACCATCCTTTCGATCTTTTATTATCGAAATCGTTCTTTAAGGAAAGAAACCTTGAAACTAACTGATACTATCGAAACTTGAAAATCCAAAATTTCAATGAGCATTTGTTCTTTCCAAAAAGGAAAAAATAACGAAATTTGTTACACAATCGTAGTTTTTTGTTTTCAGCGAAAAAAAGTACATTACTTTCAAACTTGTCATAATATCGACTTTCTTTTTCTTGGCAATGAAAATAGTTGAAAGTCGTTGTGAAATCCATAGTCTACTTTTTTGCTGTTTTTGTGAGCAATTGATGAATATTTTACATATTAAACAAACGTCATATTTGATCTTTTCGAGATAGAGTATTAAAAACTGAGTCCTTTTTTGTATACCGTCATTCATTTTTTTGGGTTTTTTGTTTCTTTTTAAGCACTTTTTTAAGAATTTTTTTCCTGTCGAAGATAACTAAAATTCTCTTTTATAGTATACAGTCGACCGCCTTTTGTTTTATTGTACTATTTTTAAAAGGTTAACGTTTTAATTTTCTTGACATTTTAAGAAACACTATTTCTGGCATTTTTTTTACTCGAAATGATTAAAACCAAAAATTCTCTTTTAAACAGTCGATTGTTTTTTCTTTTTTTTACTTTTTGAGCAGTTAAATCGGCATAAGATTGATGAGAACCGAACATTATTATTCTGGGTAGTTTTCTGTTTTATGTTTTTAATATTTAAAAAAAAACATTTTTCGAAGTGATGAAAACCTAACATTCTTTTTTGTAGAGTCGATCGTCTCTTGTTTTGTTTTCTGAACAGATAAAGAGCATACTTAATTTATTTATATTTTCAAAAAATTGTCATTTTGTACTTACTTGATGTTGAATCGAAAATTCATTTTCATGGATATTCAATGGTCTTTCTTTATCTGTGCAGTTAAAGAGTAAATGTTTGTGTATTTTAAAAACACCCTTTTTGCTATTTTCAAGTCGAAGAATGATAATAACCGAATATTTTTCTTTTATAATTATGTATACAATCGACTCGATCGTCGTGATTTCTTGTTTTGTTTTCTAGAATAGTTATTAATGGGTGCAACTTTTTATATTTAAAGAGAAAAACATTTTTCGACTCGAAGTAATGAAAACCGAAAATTGTAGGGAAGACATACCCGTATGTTTGAGCTACCCGGGTACCCGAATAAACTACCCGGATACCCGTATCGTGCTAGGGTACCCGTATAAATTCGGGTACCCGTGTAAAATTGAGGTCCGGATCTGACAGGTGTACCCGTATAAATTCGGGTACCCGGGTAAGTTCGGGTATAAGTTTGGATATTTTAACATAAACGGATTCACGAATTTTACATAAGTGTCCTAATGTTAAAAATAATCAAGTTGTAATAACAGATAGGTATATGTTTTCCTAGATTCTGTGCTAACAAATTAAACGGGTAATAACGAGTATCCGGATAAAGACATGATACCCGGGTAATAATCGCACGTATAGTATTCGGGTACCCGATGTACCCGGGTAATAACGGGTACCCGGATAAAGAAATGATACTCCAGTAATAATTTCACGGGTATTATTCGGGTACCCGGGTAATAACGGGTACCCGGATAATAACGGGTACCCGGATAAAAAAATGATACCCGGGTAACAATTATAGGGGTAGTATTCCGGTACACGGGTACCCGATGTCTTCCCTAGAAATTTGTTACAATCAATCATCTTTTGCTTTTTTAAATTGATTTTATGAGGAAATAAAAAAGTAAACAATTTTTTTTATATTCAGGATGTCTGCAAAAAGTTGGGTGATTGTTAACTTTATTTTTTCAAATAGAATTTCTTTTGTAATTAAAAAGACCGTCTATACTTGGAAGAAAAATGTGAATAAAATGCCCCTCGAGGAGATGATGATCAATTTCCCTCATTTATATTTCTTAAACAAAATTCTGAAGAATTTTGATCATAAATGTTTATGTGCAATTCCTAGCCACAGAATTACTTATGAAGATAATCGAAAGGATGTATGTTGTAAGTAACTGGACGGAATATTTCAGAAATGTCAAAACGTTAAATTAATTCCTCATCAATTTACTTGTCGCCCTGTATTAGTCATATTTGTGCCTCATTTATATTTTTGATCTCCTTCTATTTGTTTGATGCAAATTTTTGCCATTATAAAACGCCTAAGCAATAGGTTCGACTAATTTCAATTGGCCTTCCTATAATATACTATTTTTTCTACTTTGCGTCACTTATTGAACAAAAATATGAAAAATATTGGATCTTCTTAGTATATGGGGAATTTTAGTTGTCATGCGTGGCAACACTGAAAACCTTTCGTTTTAATCAAAAGTCACATTAACAATTTATTAATTTTTCTTATCCAGCTTCATTGTGAGTATATTGTTAAGTAACAAATAAATACTGAGTTATTTTGTAAAATCTATTAAATATTTTCAATTAAAAATGACTAAAATTTCCCCAAAAACAGTGTCACAATGAGCTTCATTGTGAAACTGTTTTTGGTGTCACAATGAATCCATTGTAAACGCAAAGTAGAAAAAAAATATTTATGCACCAGCCAGATCAACAAACAGTTAAATAATATTAACATTTGCATGAGAAAAGTCTAACATTCAAGATATTTTATTAATACTTAATTACTTTATCATATTTATAATAACAATGCAGTTTCATTAAATTAACATTCTTTAAAAATAGGTCTTGATTAGATTGAATCCTAAGCATTTCATGTGATAATCGAAAAACCCATTGAATTATCACTGAAAATATTATCATTTTAAGAAATCAATAAATTAAGCCTAAATTATACCTATGAAAAAATATTTTTCAAAGTTTAAAGTAAATTTATTTTTCTGGTTCAAGACTTTATTACGAAGCGGCTAAGAACGAAAAATAGGCGTAATTTTTGTAACATAAAAGACACGAGTAGTTTATTAAAAAAGAAAAAGTGTCGGATCTAAATGAGATCCCTGAGGAATACCAGATGGGAGTAATCCTTTTGATTGACTTTGATCGAATCCGTTTGTTTTATATACATACATAAATACATATAGGTGTTTAATAGTAGATTTGTTTTGTTTGAAGTTACATACTATTAAAAGAGAGAAATGAAGATTTTGGCGCGTTACATAAATCAAGAAAGAAATTCTCATGTGAGTGTGGATTTAATCCAAAAAGATCAGCTTGGCCTTCATTTCAGAAAAAATGTTTGTATCTTAAAAGAAACAACAAGGATTTTTTCGAAAAGTATTTTTTCTCATATTTTTCATAACATATCGAAAGGAAATGTCACTTTTGCTGGAAGCATTTATTCATCAGTATGACTCATTGTGCTTTAGCACATAGATTTTATTGGCCAAGCGCTAATAAAACTAGTGCCAACAAGTTTCAGTATTTCTGGAACACTGGAACATTTCTGGTCTTTCCAATAATTGATCATTTGCTCCCCGTGATATTTATACACCAACTAAACCAAAACAGATTTTTCTTCTAGAAACATTTATTGTAAACAAATTTTGATACCATATTTTCAATTAGGAAGTGCACAATCCCGGGTAATCAAATTGTATGGGTAAAAGTAGGTCCCTTTGCTTTTTAACATAAAAATTAGTTTATCCACGTTTCAAGATTGATTATACAAGTTGTTGCATTGATTAAAAGTGTTTAATAAATAATTGTTAATTAATAATTGTTAATAAATAATTGTTGTGTTCCTGTAGGTAAAATTATTAAAATATCATCTACATTATATTTTTCACAAAAGTGAATTTCTGAGTTTTGTACGAAAGCTTTCTATATTTAAACTATTTAAAATTTTCGATTCTACAAACGAGTGAGTGAGTCCACTGGAAATATTGCTTTCAAAAATGAAGCATTTAAATGCGGCTGCGATAAGTTTTAAACCTATCAAGAATTCTTGTTTGTTAAGGGTACAAAAATTATTTATTAATTACTATTTTTCTTCTTTGTTACTTCTAGATACTTAGTTAAGCCCACTGGGATTTTCCACGTTTTGGTAGTTTACAGTTCCCCATGTTTTGACTAAACCATTTATGTACTTTGTTCTGCGTGATTTGTATTACCTCTTTGTTTAGTAAGTATTTTCATCTTTCAAAACTTTGTTTATATAAGATTACTGTCGTATTTTCTTTATTAGCTTTAATTACTAAGATGTTCTTTAAAAATATTTTGCAGTTTTTGTTTAAGTTTCTTTCTCGTTTGGTAGGTACTGTGAATTTTGGAACGAGTCATTTGGAATTGGTCGTGCCTGGTCATGTATGCCACTTTCCAATTGAATATGTGAGATTAAAAAGGGGCCAAGTCCAGATTGTATATGTCTATTATTTTGGTAAAATGATCTAGTTATGTCATCTAAACACAAAGAAATTTAATATAGTAACAGGTGAAAGAAAAAGTTTACATATTAAAAAAAAACAACTCTCAAAAACCTTTTTTCTTCAATTTCTCATAATCATTCGAGCAGAACTTGGGCCCCTTTTAATCTCACATATTCAATTGTGAAATTAACTTTGGTAACTTTGGTACGTTTCTATAAAATTGTGCAGGACCTTCACCAAAAACAAACTTTTGATCCAATTGTAAGACTTCTTTTACAAAGGATTTGTTTCTTTATCATGTTAATTAATTATTTTTCTCGATTCAGATTGTTTGAATGTTGTCGCTTGCATTCCTGTTGTAATTGTATTTTTTTTCGCATATGTTTAAAATGTTCTTTCCTCAAAATCCACAGCTTAGGTTAAAGTTAAAGTGAAATTAACGTACGAAATACGTTTTACTTTTTCATCTTTGCTTTCGTTGTTCCTATCTTCTTACTTCCACCAACCATATTCCTTGCCAATATACTGCTTTTGGTGGTCTTCGAATCATCAAGCTTCAATTATCCCTATCATATTAAGAATCGAGTCTTCAAATTCTTATTATTACAAGGATTCATCGTACAGTTCTTCCTTCATTTCTTGCATTTACATGTTTTATCCTACTATTTATATTGCAAATCAACTGGATTTTTAATTTAATAATTAAATTTTAATACGGGGATAAAATTCTTTAAAAGCGGATATTTTGATCAGAATTAGGGGGAAAACTGGGTACCCCGTCACTTGATTAACATTGATTTATCACCCTTTGGCATATAGTAATCACAGTAGTTTAGGCTGCGACATCCTGCGACTGATTTTTGACCTTACATTTGTGAGATAACTGGGACGGTTTGATTGCAGTAGAGGTCTCGAGCTACAGTTATTCCGCCCCTATTTGGAATCTCTTCAGCAGAAGAGATTCCAAATCGGGCCGGAATAACTGTCCAGAGGATGTTCGAGGAGTCCATTGCAATCAGAACCGATTTGCAACATAGTTTTATAAACCAAGTGGTTCAAGTATTGCTATCTTTTGGAACACTTTACTTTGAAAGTGTTTTATTAGATTCTGCTTTTTAACGTGATGTACCGTTTTGATCTTTTTAGACTCCCCTCTAATAAGCATTGGCCTCTTCTTGTCAGCAATTGATGGTGTTGATTAGTTTTGCCCAATTTATGATTAATATACTTATTTATACTGCCTTTTGTAATATGAAGGTGACTTGTTAATGCCGAAAATGAAAGTGTGGTCTTCTCTAACCGCTTTTGTACAATTTGCAAACAAATTCGTTTCGTTCTGGCGCCTGGTAGACTAAACAAACAATTTTTTTCTTTGATATCACAATCAAATCAAGGCTTTTCTTTTAGAATCCTATTTTGAGGAATTTAGTTAAACCGGACAATGGTGAAGGGCAATATTTCTATATTACCTGACAATAAAAATTTATGAATTGAATTGATCAACAAGGGCTTCACAAGTCCGCATTATTTTTTCCTTGTCCAAAAAAATACTGTGTAAAAACCGATCTCAAAACAAAAATTGGAATTATTATATTATATTTTATACATATAAATGTGCAGTACAGGTTTTAATTTTAGTAAATTTTGTACAGTCGACAGTATGCCATTTATTTAACACACGCTTTAATTACAAATTAAGGCCTACTCTGCGCTATGCATCTATGATTTATGGTATGAAAAGAAACCGAACTATATATTTGTGTAAAATACTTAAAAGAGCATCATCTCATTTCAAAATGCTTCTACTTATAGCCTCGATGAGATTTTTGGTCACAGTTGGTATTAAAGTGATACTTAGTAACTTAGTATTATTTTGGTCTTTAGGAGTTAAGTTCTAATTCTACATTTTGTTCAGTGGAATTTTAAGTATTTTAAGATTTGATCCTATAGATGGACCTATGGCATGAGTAAAAAGTTGGAAGAAGTAATACCTCAAATACTTCTTCGTGTTGCTCAAAATATGAACGTCGGGTACAATCATGTTTGAAAAAATTTCCCAATTTTGGTAGAATTATCTGCTGGTTTGACAGATATGTCAAGATGATGAGGAATTAAGTCGTCTACTCATTGAACATGTTGGTCTTCAAGAACCTTCAAAAATCATTCGCTCAAATCAATTTTTGGGCTAAAGTGAGCTGGCATAAATCTTTGAAAACACACAACAATTTTTAGCTGCTCACGTCGGAGGCAATTTTTTCAATTGGTATTTCTTTATTAAAAATTAAAATTATTTTTGGTATTTCCCTTAAGTACTAGGAATTGTATAGATCTATCAAAAAAAGAATGATTGGGGTTCAATACTTCAGTACTTATAACGGTTATTTAACTTCAAAAAATATTTGTTCTTTGGGAATTAGTTCCACAAAAGCTTTTGGATATTTTCTTCATTTAACTTCTAAAAAAAAACTTGAATCCCCCAAATTTACCTGATTTTACATAACTCATCTGTTCGGAGGAGACAAAGACATGTATGGGGGTTGAAACAACATTGACAATTAAGTTTACTAAAAGGCAAATATCGTTGCATGGACATGCTTGATCACAGTTTACCACAAGAAGTATGAAAGTGGAGAAAGACAAAGATGATTTGATTTTTAATTTTTGTTTTTGTTTTATGGAGTATGTGTATATGTATAGGTGAATGAAACTCCCCAAATGGTTCAAACTGAAGTTTTTCGTCCAATTATGCAATCTATGCGAACTATTGAAAACAGGTCTGGTTGATTATCAAATGGCTAAAATTATTTAAGTTTAAGCAACTTTACCCAATGCATCCCGGGTGTGCGAGAATTCGTTTCCTCGAACACTCCCATCTGCAGCGTCGGCAGAGCCAGGCCCTTACAACTCCGGGCAAACACTTGGAACAATCCGTCGGATTCACGCTGAAGACGTTCACAACCGCACAGAATCACAAATCACAAAAACAATGACGCCTCAATTGGAACCCGTTCCCGTCACATCAGTAAGAGGGACCAAAAATTTCAAATCATGGATTCGTACTTTTGTTTTCTTGAGGACCATCCAAGTTACCTCCTCCCCATTTTCGACTTCAAACCGATGGAGTCCATAAAACAAAGTCTGATTTGGTGCTTGGGGAACTGAGTGGAAGTTTCTCACCACCTGGAGCAAGGCGAAGGGCGCGAAATTTTAAAAAAATAGGAAACTTTCGATCGGCACTTCGAGCACGACGACAATTGCACCAGTTCAAGAGGTCATGTTACGAAACGGCACACACAATTGTTGGCACTTCTGTCATTTCATAAACAAGCGGGCAAAAAACACATGTGTATAATAAGCTGGATACGCGCGCATGCCAAACGTACGCAGCTACATCCGCGCACGTCTGCAGTTCGTTCGACGATGGTGCGTTTCGCGCATGTAGAGGCGAAGGTACGGCAGCTCCGCCTATCGGATAGAGGGGCCTCAGTAGGATGGGAGGTGACATGGAAAGGGTTCCCTTGCATCCTATCCGAATGTAGATTATGTTTTGGTTGGTTTATGTCAATTAAACGGTACGGGAGTATGCAGAATGTGACAAATTGGAGGGCACTGTATTAGGCGATGACATTGTGCATCCTATCCAAGTTATTATTTAGAGTTTTTGGCCGGAATTGGGCAAGTTCTTTTGTCTCCCATTTGCATTTCCGTTGGATTCTCCCAGAAAAACAATATAATAAAACAGAAAGGTTAATAATTTCCAGTCATCACTTGCCACTTGTCATCATTTGTATATCCTATCATGGCTGCGTGTCAAACTTGTATGTACAAAATCGTTCAGACTAAACCAAATGATTAATTTGTACAATTAGTCACGTGGTTTAATCTGACCCATTAACTTGACGATTTTGTGCAAACCTGACCGCTTATTTAACGCAGCCCTTACTTAATTTACTTACTTAAACTTTAAAGCGTTCAATTTATTTTATTTATTTTATCTTTATATTTTATTTAAAAAATTGACCAAGTTACTTTGCCAATTTTTTTAACAACAGTTACTAATTATTTAATTATTAAATGAATTGTAAACAGTTTAATCAACATATTATTTTTGAATTTAACGAAATGATTTGTTTGAGGCACTTTGTGGATTTGGACCCTTAACCTGGATTCACTAATAGGTAAGTTATGAGCCCAGTAGGTATAACTTTAACAAAATACTTGTTTGTGGATTTTGGACCTCATCCTGGATTCACTGATAATTAATAAGTTATGGGCCTAGTATGACTTTAAAGTTATGAATAGTCGATCCCTTTGTTATTAACTAAATTATTATTAATCAAATCATATTCTTAATCATCATTTTGTTTGAGGCACTATTGGTTTCTCAACCGGAATCACTCTTGGTAAGTTATAGGCCTAGTATAACCTTCAAAGTTGCTAATATGTTGCAATATATACAGAATGCTGATAGAGAACGTCGAAATTTTAAAATATTTTGGCGGAAATTTTAAATACATATGAAATATGTTTTATTTAAAAAAATGTGCTGTACTTGGAAGAAAATATAAATAAAATTGTCCTTAAGGAGATGGCTTCCTCCAAATTTCCCCAATTATAGAAAATACTGAAGAGTTTTCTTGATAAATTGTTTACGTGGGTTCTAGCTAATATGAAATAAAAGGAAAAAAGTTTAAAGGATCTGTTGTAAGTAACTCGTTACAATATTTCAGAAATGTCGAAACTTTATTATTACTATTTCTTGATTTTAGTTTAATATGACCTCTTAATTTTGAGTCAAAATTAATTTCAAACTCGGACATACAGAGTTCCTAGAAAATTGACTAAGTATACCTAGTGAACGATTTTTCATTATAATTCTCACAAGACTAATTAAAATTCCTCATTACTATTACGTTAATATTAGGAAATTAGTGACTGTCATGTTTGAAGCTATTCAATTGTTTTAAACTCTTTTAAATGAAACTCAGAATATCAAATTAATCAAATCTCAAAAATATTGTCCTGATGTTGCGGTCGTATTAAAAAAAAAACAAATCACGAGATTTCAGTAAAAAACAGTAGGTACTATAAGTAGAGTCTACTGGCCCACCAAACATTTTTTAATAATGAGACTGATATGTCTTGCTACAGTATATTTATTATTTGCGACCGGTTTCGTGACATTACTGACATCTTCTAGGCAGAGAAAAACACGTAAACAACTTAAAACGCAGCATCGCGGTCAACGTGGTAACGTGACGAAACCGGTTGCAAATAATAAATAGGTATATTGTAACATTTTTCAAAATTTTGCCTACAAATATCATGGAGCCCTTCATCAATAAACATTTTTTAGTGTTTCATTTTCCTGGAGAAGAGAGACGTTCTTGATGGTTTATTTTAGCATGACAGGACAGAAATGGTTTTATTATCGAACGAAGGACATCAAGACTTAAACGATACTTTAGAGATTTCTAAAGTAGAAACTAAACAGACATTTGCGACCGCAGCAAGTTGCAATGCCTTCGGTTAAACTCGCTGGCAGAGGTTAACCAAATCGCACTAAGCGCATGCGAAGTAATAACATTTTCTAGAACTCCGTCTACAATATTCTCGCGAGTTTATACGATCGCATCGCGACTTGCGTTTACAACTTCTCTGTATTTTCTGCTTAAATGCAATGCGATGTTAAAAATACTTAGAACCTCTAAAGTAAAACGTCGATTAAACAGAATTCTAAAAGAAATTCAAACCATATTTACATTTTTTTAAAATAAAAACTCTAATAAGAATTGAAAGTAAAAAAAAAACAATTAACCATTTATTATCATTAAATATCATTGAGAAAAATGGAATTTTGCGATTTTGATAAAACGTCACTCCTATGGATAAAATAAAAGTATAATGTAAAAGTATAATGCTGTCATGTTGTAACATCCCTCTTACTTTAAATTAATGGTGATTCTTAGCACAATGACACTGTTTAAGTTTAAGAATGTAAAATTATCATTCTACATAATACGTATTGTTAAAATAATAAACCATAATGAAATATTATGCTGAATAAATTTAGTAATAAAATGTCATGTCTGACTTTGTGTTAATTACTCCGGTAATTTTATCTTGACAGGAAATGATACTCTAAACAACAAACCACATAGTGTTAATTTTGCAGAAGTACGCTGAGTCGGTTTTTAACGCGAATCCGAATAAAATGTTCGAAATTCTTGTTAATATAAACGTACTCTTTGGTACTATTTTTCTCAGTGTAGTAAATATCAGGACTTTATTTTTTCTTCGAAAATTTTGAACTAGTCCCTACCAGTTTTATATTAAACGCGATTTTCTAAATTTGAAAATAAGAAAGTTAAAGGGAGTGGGATTTCTCGCGTTGACATCCTCTACATACCCGCGTCTGAAATTAATTTTAGCTTAAAGCTATTGGGTCATACTAAAGTAAAACAAAAAAACGATTGTCACCTATTTTATGAGCGCTGTCTTAGATCTCCACATCATGTTATACAGAAATAAAATTTGAATACGGCGATATAACACACTTATGCCTTTTTTAAAACAAAATACTACATTACTAAGAAATATTTTCATAATATTTTTCATCTAGTAGGCGTTGTTTCCTGAGAATATTTCTTAGGAATTTAATTTTTGTTTTAAAACAAAAACGTAAGTGTGTCATATTCAGATTTTATTTTGGCATCACATGGTACGAATACCTTAGATAGTGCTCATAAGAAAAGAAAACAGTGGACAGTCGTATCTGCGAACTGTCAATTCTAACCTGCTTCCTCTGACTGTATTAGATTATCCATCGAATTTAACATAAAATTACTGAGTTTTGTGAGTCTATCTTAATAAATAAACAAACTAGTCAAGTTAGTGAAGAACTCCATGCAGTTGTAGATTAAGTTAAAAAATCAAAAGAAAAGGCGAAGCCAATCTACAAATTGTTTATTCGTGAACCACACGACCGCGGTTTCGTCCAACTTAGAACATTATCAAGTGAAATAGGTGCTAAGAAGGTTTTCTTCTTTTTTAGCACCTATTACACTTGATAATATCCTAAGTTGGACGAAACTGCGGTCGTGCGGTTCACGAATAAACTGTTTGTAGATTGACTTCGCCTTTTCTTTTGATTTTTTAAACTAGTCAAGATTTTTGAAATTAATAGTTTTCATTTTGAAGATATTTGAGAAGTGAATGAAGATAGAAGAGAGTTTATTATAAATTTTTATACACCCCAAAATAACTCATCTTTCTTGTAGGGAATAGGTCAAAATCCAGTCGTGCGATATCGTGGCTATGTGGTAACTTTTCTGTAATTTAACCGTTTAGATATCTCTTATAGTTTACGAAATCCCCATGGTGAGCCTTTAATTAATAGTATCCCTGTAAACATCATACCACACAGTCGCGACACCTTACAACTGGGTTATGACCTACAACTGCAAAATCGCAGCGATACCACTGCCTCATAAGCTATCACTAAAGCCCGGATTTTTAGGCACTTAAAAAGACTGATGGCGGATTTCACAAACGTTACTTAAATTTAATCATCCGTTAAAAGTAAACGTTGCCATGTGTTAAATGTATAGGAATGATTATTCTTAATCAATGATTAAAGTTAAGTGACGTTTGTGAAATCCAACGTGAATTAGGTAGGCAAATAGGCAGTTAATATCTAAAAGGTGGGCGCAGTTTTAGGCAGCCTAAAAAATTAGGCGTTTAATAATGTCTCCTCTTTCGTCGGTTTATAATATAAAAATAATATTAAAATGCTTGCTTATTCTAGCTACATTGTCATTTATTAAAAAATCGGAGGGAGGTTCTTAGGGGCTTATGGAACTGTACAAGTGAATCAAACACATAATTTGCCATAAGGAATGTATTGTAAAAACACGCTTTAAATAGGGGGCCATAAGTCGGCGTTTAAGTCAAAAAAATTCAGACATTACCTAAAATGGTTTCCTTCCTGATAGAGTAGTTTGAGGACCCAGTAACAGAGGACCTCTTTTCAGCTTTCCCTTTTAGGGCTTTTCTATTTTTCTATGGGGCTCTAGGGGTAGGTACACTATCAAATCACTCGCACCAGGAATATTTAAATTAGAATACTGACTCGCAAAAAGGGGTCGATGATAAAGTTAAAGAAGAAGCAAATGACAATTTTTAAATTTGAACAAAAATATAAAAATAAAATAATAAAGGGGGGCATTTCTATTCACAAAAAGGATTCGGCGAACATTTTATAAAATTTACATGAATGTGAATGTGAAAATTGGAAACACGAAAATGATTCGGTGAACATCATTCATTAATTTTTTTGAATCTTTTCTTCCTGCGGAATCGTATTGTTTACATTTTCAAAGCCCGGGCCCCTTTTGTAATTTGCGGCTGCGAGGTGGCGACATCTGTGCGAGTCCCCCTTCTGGTTTCACTCATTTATGTCACTGGAGTAACTTAAGTTGCCTATTCTCAAGGGATTTCGAGGTGTTTTTGGACCGGCTCCGCCACCTTGCGTGGGTGAGGTTTTCAATCGCGTAGCTTATTTATTTTAACGTATCGTAATGGCCACTTATCGTAAGAAGAGTCAATATTTTGGCTAAATTTTGTCGCTTGGGCCCCTTATTGCATTGCCTAAGATTGTTTATACTAACAATTAAAGCGTGAAATTCTTTCATGAATAAGCCTGAAGCAATTTTATTTAAATTGGAAAAATTTGAATTTCCATTTTCGGCTGTTTACAAAAATGTTGTAGTGTTGAGTTTAGTTGAACACGTACAGTGTCTTTAAAATGTTTTGGCAAGCAAATACGTATTTCCACACACAGAGAAGACAATCCATAAAAATTAATTATGCAATAATTTCCCATTTTAAGCATAAAATAGGCAACAAAAAATTTTGTAGGCGCTTAAGCTATAAAACTAGGCAAATACTTAAGATAGTACAAAAATAGGTAGGAAAAATATACATCTCATTGTAATCTAACTGTTTAAAACTTAATTGCCTATGTTTTTTGTTAAATAAAATTTTAGGCAATTGCCTGAATATCCGGGCTTTAGCTATCACACACAGATGGCCAATGTGGACAATAGCGTGTCATCGCAAAATTTTGGCTGCAAGTTTGCAATTAACGCTATCTTGTTGATCGTTGGGATTTCAATGGAGTTCTCGAGTTACTCTTCTGCTGATCAGTTAATAAATTGACAATTTTATTAAATTATTACTCTTTAGAAATGTATCTTCATCAGATTGAATGTTAAGAATATCATGTTGTAACAGAAGGCTCCACAAATTATAAATAAAAATATTTCTCAGTGTTTTTATTTAAAGCTTATCGTAATATTGCAAAGTGGTTAAAAACGCAAGGAACTTCAAGTATGGGAATATTTGCAACTTAGAAGAAAAGAAAATCTATAAAAAAGTGACAGATCTAAATGTGATTCTTGAGGAACACCAGATGTAAGTTATTTATTTGATTGATAAGCGCTTTTGCATTATTTGCAAGTAGCTGTTTATGTCTAAAGGTTTTCGATTTTTTAAGGTATTGTTAAAAGAGGGAAAGAAAGATTATTTACGCGTTAGTGATGTGAAAGATAGATTGTGAAAGAAATCCCTAATTGAGTGCCCATTTGAACCCAATAGGTCATCTTGCCTTCCTTTCAGATTCCGATTATAACTTAAAGGAAACGAAAAGTTGTTTATGAAAACAGTAAAAAGAGACGAACCTAAAAGTAATCCTTGAGGAACACCAGCTGCAACATGCGCGCAATATTCGATAAATCCAAAAAAATTAATTTGTCACAAATCTCGAAAACATATTCCGCGAAACCTAACCTTTTTTTTGAAGTATTTTATACCATATCTTGTTGACATATAATCACAGATTTATTGTTTTATGCGTCATATTTGACGTGAAATTAAAGAGGTATTTGCTGGCAAATGATCACAAATTTGTGTAGAGCTTACTAGACTGCGTACCAATCCACCAAAAAGTAAAATTTGATTTATCGGGATTTATCGCGAGCTCCTCATTTATCCCCTTAGAGTTAGAGCCCTTTTTGATCAGTGCATTTACTTTTTCACTACTAAATTTCATTCACTAAATCATTCCTATGAAGATAAAGATCTTCAGTCCTAAAAAAAACAAAAAATTATTATCTCTAATTTCCGGTATTATTAATACCTTTTCATAAAGTTGCTGCTTTTCGATTTGTTCAGTCATTGTTAAAATATAGGACTTGGAAGAGGAGCAGTAAATATTCAAATCCTAAGGGAAATTTTCAAATTATGTAACTAACTTTTAAAATCACGTAAATTTTCATACGAAAGAGAATAAAGATTCAAGAACATCTGTCATTTTTAATTTTGAGTGACAATGTGTATTGCCTTGCTATGCATTACAATTAAAATGTTTTGCTATCTTCTTAGGTATATGTTAATACCTGAGAAATATTTTAATAAACCTCCGACACTGGATCAAGAGAAATTAAGTGACTTGGTATTAAAAGTGCTCGAATTTACTAAATTTTCAAAAATTATCTTACGTTTTTATTTTTAATTTCTATCTCTTGTAAGTACTCCAACTTTCCAATTGTTAAAACTGTTCAAACGCCATGCGAAGTAGAACTCGTAATGTGACAGGTGTCAAATCCCTTTTAATAGCTTTCGTATTCTCTTTCCTTGTTTATGAGTGCCCGTACCTAGAAAGACAGATGACGCTCGTGCCGCATTGTTAAGAGATTTACCGCTGAAGGTTTGAATGACCATCTTCAGTTGTTGAAGCGACGGCAAACTCAAAAATCTGCAACTTTCAAGGAAGTTACCTGGCGCCCCTTTATGTCATCCCCTAGTTTTCACTTCTGTTTCTTTGTTTTACCTAACACAATTTTCAAGAACAATAAGAATTTCGAAATCTAAATTATCTGTTTGAATAATTTTGAGTGAGATCAACTTCTAAATATTAAAATGTGAAAACATTGTTCGAAACGGTTGGTTTCACTAAACTATTAAGAAAGCGACCCTTATAAAATAATCAAAAGGTGTATGGCAAAGGATTTTCCAAAATTGGGAATAAATATTTCTCCGTTACCTTTCCATGTAATAGAATTAGTTTTGAATGCCAATAATTCACTCTTCACAAAGATTTGTGCATGGGGTCCACAAACATTACAAGAATAATCCAAATCCGGCGTCGTATTTGTACTTTCACAAATGACCACTGGTCAAACACGCACCGGTCCCATTCTATACATATATACAACATACACATAGAAAACGACAGATAGCAAAGAATTTTAAGTCAGGGGAGGACCGAAGTAATTAGACGGTAGCGGCGGCCGGTACAAAAGGCCGTTTATCAGTTATGGATTAGTCTCGCGTGTGTTCGTAGCCCCATCACCTGCCTCCTAACGAGACACGTACAAATTGAAGCTCCCGTGCGTCACCGGATTACAAAAAGTGCTCTTTTACGAGATTTCCATAAAACGTTTCCAATGTTTTGTCACCGTCTATTTTATATGAATCGTTACTTTCTTCATTCATTCAGGGCGCAATAAGGCTTATGTAAAAGAGAAATCACCTTTAAATACGATGGCTATCGAAAAAGTATATACAGATTCGGTAAATGTTCAACTGGACATCCTGTTATAATGCGTGCGACAGGGAACACACTAGGAAAATAAAAAGAGAAATTTGAATAATCACGCCCACTTGTGTTCGACGCCCGCGACCGCCCGCCCCGCCGGATCATTTGCAATTATTTCTCTGCGTACCGAATCGAAGCATACAGTACCCAAATTTCCGATTCTGTATATGAAAGGGTTCACAGGCCATTTAGGCCCACAGCTTAGTTATCGCTTTCCACCTATTTCTGTCCTTCGCGATTTCCTTCCATTTCATAATTCCTTTATATCTTCTTTTACTGCATCTCTCCATTTTCTTCTTGGTCTACCTCTTTTCCTTCTTCTCTCTAGTCTCGTCCAGCCACATTTTTGGACCTCCCTGTCTTCTCCATTCCCTCTCTTCCTCCATTCCAAATGACCTAACCTCATTGTAGACGTCGAGCTTTTATCGTTTGTATTGATGTATCGTATTGATGATATTGCTTGTTCTTCATACTTCTCTTACACCTCTGTATTTATACGCCTTTCCCAAAACTCCACCAAAAATTCTTCTTAGTATTTTTCTCTCCTGTACTTAGAATTTCTCTTCCATCTCTTGTTCGTTACCCACGTTTCGCAGCTATAGGTATAAAAGTGTTGGTCTCAGAATCGGTTTGTATAATTTTATTTTCGCCTTACAAGATGTTTCCTTTGCCCTCAGCAACCTACTATTCTTAAATTTATTTCTACCTCTAGCTATTCTAACCCCAGTTTGTTTCCCATAACCTCGTATATTTGCTTTTTTCTTTATTTACTCTTAAATATATGCTTTTTGCTGCTTTTTATAAATAAATAAAATAAATACCATCAATTTCTCTTGATACAGGGTCGGATCTAAAACGTTTTACCAACGACAATTTATAAAAATATATCTCGTCCTGAAATACTAACACAGGAAATAGCGAAAAATTCTAATTATTGCAAATGAAAAACGCAGGCTGCAACTTAAAATTAAAAATGATATGTTGCTGTGCATACTACTAACTCAGTCTGCCACTTTGAAAGCCAAAAATTGTCGTATACGCGTTTGCTGCCTCGTTGGGCACTAAAAATTGCTATCCGATTCATTTCACTCGTTCTCTGAGTTAATTCGTACGTGAATTATACATGATGCAGCCTTTGGTGGCAGTGGTGGGATAAAACGTGAAAGATAATTTATGGTTCCTAGAAGACTATGTCTCGAGTGGCTTCAATTCTCTTGTCATCTATTTGTATTCTATTTTCATCAATTGTATGATCAAGGAAAGTTATCTTCTTAACCTCAAAGACACACCTTTCTTTATTTAACGTAACACCTCCTTTTTGTAAACGCTGAAGGACTTTATGCAAACGAGGTGACGGTCATGCTCCTCAGTCGCTTCTTCGTATAATAGAAAGTCGTTAATGTTAGTTTGTACACCCTGTAATTTCTCGAGAATTTGGTGCTTTCTCTTTTAGAAATACTCTGGAGCGGCTGAAATTCCAAATGGAAGTCGTTTAAATTTGTAACGTCCAAAAGGAGTAATAAACACAGTCAGTAACTGCGATTCTTCATCTAGTTGGCAACATCCATGATTTGCATCCTTCTTAGAGAAGTATTTCGCTTTACTTAGCCTAATACTGTTACAATATTTGGCACGGGATAGATTTTACGTTTCTCATAGTCGCCGTCTAAGTGTCCATTTGAACCCAAAAGGTCATCTCGCTTTCCTTTCAGATTCCATTTTAAAAGAAACAAAAGATTGTTTATAAAAGCAGTAGGAAGCGCGATCGGACCTAAATGTAATCCTTGAGTAACACCAGGAATTTAATGTTACATAATCACACATATTCGCGTTGTTCCTTTTTTCTTTGAAATCAATACTAAACCAGAACACCAATCCGTTGGTTCTTCAACCTGTTCCATTACATCCACTGAGACCATTTTTTCTAAATTGTTCTTTATTTCTTTCAGATTACACACAAACCTCAAGTTGACATCTCGTGTTTGCACGACAGAGATGTCACTTCCACCCTTGTTTATTATAATCTGATAATCGTAAAGTCACGGTTTTGCATAGTAGTAACCTTCCCTGTTTTATGTATTTTTTTTATTTAATGGTGAAAGTATTATTTATTATTAAATAATTCAAGATTCTATTTATTTAATTTCTTTGATTCTTGACCTTATGTTATGTTGCACAATTTTCCCAAATTTTTAGATTTCCGTCTATCAGAATGCAAGTAATTTGGGAATACTTGTTTTACAATTTTTAAGCTACAGCTGAAATCAGATAAATCGGGATGAGTCAAAAAAATTTCAATATTTTCAAAGTGTGAAAATGGATTTATTAAAAATAGGTTAGAATTTTTTTAAGGTATGTTATTTTATAGGTAAATAGGCTAATTTTTTTGAAAGGTATGTATGTATTGTAAAGTAGACAATTAATTGATAAATAGAACCAAATTTACAATTACATTTATAACCGTTTCTTTCATAAAATCAAACCTTCCATCACATAACCCAACTTTCTAAAATTGTCCTACTTAACAAAACTAAATTTCTTCATTTTCTTGCTAAAAGCCTACAATAAACTAACTTAATCGATGACTTTTGTTATCATGTCCGTCTAATTGCGCAACACAATACACTACACAACACAATACACTTCACCGAACACTTGTTTCACTTCCTTCGAAACCCGTTCTGTTTCACTGCCTTCAGTAGTTGTTTGAAGCATCCCCACTGATCTCGGTACAAGTAAGTTACTTTTCTACTCTACTTATAATGCGACAAAAAGAAGTTAAAAAACACAAATGAAAGCCGGACTTGATTTTCAAAAGCTTCGCGCCGGAAATCATCAATTTTTTATTTGTTCTCAGCTTCGTTTATACCTTACCGAGAGAACTTTGATTTTCAGTCAAATTAGAATAGACAATCTTCTTTTATTTATTGTTCATCCAAATCTTCGTTTCGTTGTCGTTTGTTTCAGTTCCCTTTTGTTATTTCGAATGTCGAATGAGTTCTTGTACACTCTGATTAACAATGATTGAAGGATTGCATATGAAATATTTCTAAAATATTACCAATCTTTCATTCTGCAACAACTATTTACTATCTATATGGATATCAACAATAATTTCTGCATAACGCTGTGCGGACAATAAAAAAGTTTTGTACGTTCAATCATTGTTGATCACAGTGTACGCACATGGTTGCATTTGTCGCCATCTTGAAAAAACGATTATGTAAGAATCTCTCACGGATGAAAGACAAGAACTAAGAAGTCTTGAAAAAAAAAGTACAAACGGAGAACGAAAATATGCATAAATGCAATAAATTTCGGCAGAAGGCGAAATCTTTCATGCAGGTCAATGACGGTTGCAATTGACAGATAACAGAAACCCATACTACCTACTAGTTACTGAAACAAAATTAATAAGGCGGTATATTAAAATTTAATTTCATAGCCAACTTGATCTAGAAACATTTACAAACACAATGTCAGTCTTCGTTTCTTTTTTTAAGTCACACAAGAAAAGTTAAAAAAAAAAACTTTTCCGATTATAAACTGCAGAATATTCTCTATCCAGTGGGATTTGTTGTTCTACTTATTCTAAGTAAAACAATAATACGTTTGTTCTTAGAGCAGTTTCTGACTAGTTCGAAAGCATTCATCAAAGTTATATACTTGATGGTGCCGTTAAAATTAATCATTACTTCATTGAGCAACAGATTTGGATGGCTCCAAACTAACCAGAAAAGAACAACATAAATGATAGGAGAGACAAAATGATGTATTTGCTAATATTGTCATCCTTCATTTGGACTAAAGAAACTGCCGAAATATTGTACCCTGTCTCCTAGGCTCGCAAAACATAATGTAACAAGCAATTCAAAAAGAATTAGTTTTGTTTGCTAAGCAATTTGAAATGAATTATCCAAGAGAGGACATGAGCTCACATGTTGTTTCGGAGTGGACGTCAGTTGATCAAGTACAAGTTAAGATGTACACTGAAAGAATTCGATAATTTTGGTAAATAAAATACTGGAGGCCTCTCCAAATAATTCTTCATAAACGAGAAACGTCAAAGAGCTTGTTTTGAACTCGTTTAATTCCATGTCAACTCATTATGCCAGTAATGGAAATATGAAATACTTGCAAGCTACTCCACTCAGCGTCATCTCATCTTCATTCTAAGTAGTAACATTTCTGAGTACTAAGTACAACTTCAAATGGTGATGAGATGGTGCTTAATGGTGGACTCAATTGACTTAATCGAAACGGAACGTTTATGTATGTAACTTTTCTATCTCAATTTCATATCATCATGCCCAATCTCAATTGAATTATTTAGGTTAATTAATTTATATGGTGTAGAGAGTTAAATGTCGAAAGAATTCAAAAGCGCAGAAATTTACATTACGACGAACAACAATATTTCATGCGCTCGCAGGTGTTCCAAAAATGTCCGTACAACTAAGTAGAATGAAAATAACATTACAACATTGTGAGGAACACACTTATAAATCACGACCTTACAAGAAGCAATAAATCAGCCGTACGTGTATCACAACGGTTTTATTCATTAAAATTCGTAGTTCGCTATCTGGAAGTGCATTAAGTCTTTAATTTCATTGTTAGCAGAGAACTTTCATTACCATGCGCGTCCGTACAAAACGCAGAGCAACACGACTACCGGTATTCATTTCTCTGTCCGTCTGGCAAGCTGTCGACGCTTCACCTATTTATTTAGAGTGTCAATCATAGACATTGACAGCGGTACGCCCACTGACATTTACCGCGCGAAACAATACATCATTCCTGCTGCTGGCTGGGGCCCTCCTCATGCCAGGGCAGTTGTTAACTCTACCTGGGTGAAAGACGAGGCATTTTTAAATGTTTAGCTTTTCAGTAAACTGACCACACTGTTTGTGTTTTGATTTTGCGATAAGGGCGTAGTAAATTACCAAATTCAAAACTGAGACGTGGTACATGTAGCATAATCACAGCCACGATATTGTTACGATTTTTATTATTTGGAATCGCCTGGTTTTATTTCAAATTTTCAAACAGAGAGAGTTGTATAATATAGGTGTACGGTAACTTTAACAGCTTTAAACACAGCAACAAACAAACTCTTGATTTGGAACAACTACAACTGTGGTACACAAGATGAAGATGTACATTGAAAGAACCATGTAACATGAAAATTGTGAAAGGAAAATCGATAGCCGCTGCAAAGACTTTATAAGATCAGCGTCTTCAAAGGTTCTTATTAAATCAATTACCTTCCCACGTCTTTCTCTCTTTCAAAAAAGACAAAAGAACATACACCAAACGACCCCCACGAGAGAAAAAAATATGATCGAGAAGGTTTTTGTTAAACCAATAAATTTCTTTCACAAGCTTCTTTCTGTATCACGTCTTTGAGAAAGACAAAATATGTTCTTTATTAGTTTACCAAAAGTCCAAAAGTATACACCACACCAAAGATATACAGACGGCCGAATATTAACCTTTTCACCCGAGTATCTCCTTTGAAAGTTCTTGTTAAACTACACAAGTCCCTCTATACGACATCTTTCAAGAAAGACAGAAGAAATATTTCATATCAATTCTCAAAAATCCAAAAACATATACAGTGACCCCCACGAGAGAAGGAAAGATGAAGCTACTTAGAGAATTCTTATTAAGCCAATTACCTTCACACATCTGTCTCTATGTATATCACGCCTTTCAAGAAAGAGAGAATAAGTATTTCATATCAATTTATCAAAAATCCAAGAACATACATTCGTATGTACAATGACCCCACAAGATCGAATATCAGCGTTTTCATCTGACGAGCTACTTCGAGACTTCTTGTTAAACCAATTATTTATTACTTTCACAAGTCTTTCTCTACATGAAGGTTTTCAAGAAGGACAATAAGTATTTCATGTCATTTATCAAAAGTTCAAAGAACGTATACAATGATTCCCACACGAAAACAAAAATTACGTGGTCTCTGTTCCACGCCTTTAAAAAAAAAGAAGTATTTCATCAGTTTACTAAAAGTCCAAATGACCTCCAAGATAACCTCACAAAATATAGAAAAATGGCGGAATATCAGCGATTTAAGGTTCTTCAAGGGCGATTATTAAACCAATTACCTTCATACCTGCAACACGTCTTTCAAGAAAGACAGATAAAGTATTTCATCATTTTACCAACACACACTTTACCAACATCATTTTAACAACAGGTGGGGCTCAACTAACTAGTGCGAAAGAAGTACTCGAGGAAATCCTCATTCAAGTAACCAAATTAGCCGTGACAATCAAATATCGACACCAAAATGAAAACATGCATTACCTCTGTGAGACAAATAGCGAACCATAAAGCACCAGTAACTTAAACTTAAAAAGAACTACAAAATAGGAGGCAGCCGAAACAATAATGACTTAATCCTAAGAAATCGAGTAAGAAATACGATAAGATATTCAAAGGTTGTGGTATATACAAGATTGAGGAGACAACATGGAAGAAACGAACGTCGACGATATTGGTGACAGAAATTATGGCAGGGAACTATTCATCGGGTGACCCAAGATTCAAGAGGTGGAAAAAGAACTAATGAATACATAGATAGATACCTCAGAACTGTGGTGTACAAGATTGAAGAGACTACATGAACCGAGCGTATAACGACAAACTGGTGACAGAAGTCATGAAAGGGCAACTATTCACCAGGTGGCCGTAGAACATCTGATAACTTCTCGAATAAAAGACGAACTAATTGAAAGAAATACAGATGTGTTTGAAAAACAATATGGTTTCAGAAAAGCAAATCAACTCTAATGGCACTGCAACTGGTGAGGTTCATTGCTGAAAGAGAAAAGAAAAAAAAACCTACAAAACCAGGAAACAATGTGCTCTAGTGACACTAGATGTTAGAAACGCCTTCAATTTCGCAAATTTGAGTTTAAGCAAGGGAAAGATTAGTTTACACCTTAGACGAATAATAGGCATCTATCTTCAACAAAGAGACTTAGACGTTGAACCTGGTCTCCAAAGGAACACATCCTGCGGAGTACTCAGAGAGTACCAAGGGTCGGTTCTGAATCCACTGTTATGGAATGGACTCTATGATGGCGTACTACAACTAAAAGCACCCGAAGGAGTCGAAATCTTAGCCGTTGCAGACGACCTGGCTTTAGTTGGTACTGCCCATACAGAGGATGACCTGGAATACGCAGTAAACTATACTTTTGAGGTGATACAGATATAGACAGGGACAAAGAAACTACAACTGATACCTGAAAAAACAGCTGGCCGCAAAATTCGTCAGGTAGTCCAGTCAACGAAGGGGTTCTAGAGGACATGGAGGGGGGGGGGGAGAATTTTTCTCTTCAGGAATGTGTTGGGAGTAGTTAAGAGGTAAACATACTAAAAGTCCCCACCCCTACCCCTGCCGCTTCAGGGTGGAGGGGGAGGAGAAGCTCCCTTTTTTCGTTGTGGCGTTCTAATTCCTCAGCCTTTTGTTTTAAAGATTAGTCGTCAAAAAGAAAGTTGTAGAGCATTAAGTTTTTCGAAAATTATCGATTTTCGCTGGCGAATATCTCGGAAACCGTAACACATAGGAAGAAAATGAATAGACATTCTTGTAGGAAATTTAATTATCTTTGTAATGAATACTTTTTTCGTACGACGCACAGTGTCCGAGTTATAAGCGAAAAACCGAAAAAGAGGAGCTTCTTCTTCCCCTCCCCCCTGAAGCGGCAGGGGTAGGGGGTGGGAACTTTTAGTATGTTTACTTCCTAACTACCCCCAACACATTCCTGAAGAGAAAAACTCTCCCCCCCACCATGTCTCCCATTTGGGCATTCATTGACTGGACTAAGGTAAAAGAAACACCGGTGCGGTGGTCAGTTCAGTTCCTGTTATACAATAAAAAATTTGCCTTGAAGGGAAACATTAAATATTTAGGGGTAACAATAGATAAGAAGAGTGATCATGTCCAAGTTGTAGTCAAAAGAGTCTAAGGAACAGCTGCTACTCTAGCTAGGTTGCTAGCAAGGACTCACTGAAAAAAATATGCATTTTAGGATCAGTAGTGATACTTTGGCTGCGTTTAGTTCATGGGCGTCGTTGTTGATTTCGTTTAGTCCGTAGTTATTTTACGTTGTCTGACTAATCAGCTGAGTGGTCACGGTGGTCGTGATTTGAGATACGACCATTAAGCAACCACGGTGGGTATGAGTTCCGTTTAGAAAACAGTCCGCCCGAGCTCGTTAAACTTTAACGGTTCGTCTAGCAACTAAATGCCTTAATGTGGCGCCGGTGTGGCCACAGGTATGTAGATGGAGTAAATTACAGGGAAAAGTGCTGAGTTGTCAGAGTATTTTGACAAGGGATACAGAACTGAGTCTTAGTAATCGCAAGGGCCATCCCGATTGACTTATTAAGGGGCAGAATTTTGGGAGTCGATAAAGAATAAGAAAGATGCCAAAAAGGAGATAATGAACAATTGGCAAGCTAGGTGGACCCAAAGCACAAAATTCAAATGGACAAGATGCTTATTACCGGAAATCTGTAGGTGCTATCATCGGAAGCACGGCGAGGTGAATTACCACCTTACCCAATTCTTGACAGGACATGGTACTCTCGAAGTCTACAGACATCAAATTAAAAAGATATCCATTCCTGTGTGCAGATGTTGCTGCGTAGTCGAGGAGACAGTGGAACACACATTTTTTAATGTATCCGATGGAATGAAGAAAAGACAATAGCAAGTCAAGTGATCCAACGTACATTGCCTCCCGCAGACATCTTAAACATTATGATGGAAAAGAGCTAAAATTGAATAGCTACAGAAACCACGATTATAAACATACTAAAACATAAAAAACGAAAAAAGAATTGACAACTTAGAAAAGGTTCATCCACCACGAAGTAATGCCTGGGGGTTTAGTTGGTAGACGTTTGAGCAAACTTCACAGATAAATCCAACACTCCCCTGGCTTAGACCTAACCGAGACTGTCTTAATAAAAAAAAGATGGCTCCCAGAAAGACATCTCAAGAGATGTAGGGACAACTGAATCAAGTAAGGATTACAAAGATACTTCAGGATTGTGGTGTACAAGATGAAAAGCCTACATGGAGCGACCACAAGGCGACAAACTGGTGACTGGAAAAGAAGACGAGGAAGACCTCCCAAGAGACGGAAAGTATCAATCCAGACCATTCTACATAACTGCAGGTACAAATTATAAACAAAGATGGAAGAAGATCAATTTTCCAAACAAATAAAAATCTTTTGCGTTTGCTTACCTATCTTCAACTTTCATTTTCTCCAGCCTACAAGAACTGTAATTATTAGAAAACTTATGAGAGTACGATCATGGCTATTCTATATGAGGCGAAACGTTATCTTTTAAGAAAAATTGTTTTTCACATAAAAAATCATAAAAATCAATCATAAAAAAGTGAAGACCTTAACTATGGAGTTTAAGTCCATTGTTCTAGTTTTCCATATTAGGAATTTAGCAGTGTAAGTAGTGACAAAAGGCAACAGACGTATTGTTAAAAGAAAAAGGGTTATCGTAAAGTTTAAGAAATTATTGCAGAATAATCAGAATAGAACTCAGTAGATGGTATGAATACAGCGTGATCGTCTTTGACCGTGTCTACTCGTCCTCTTCTTCTTCTTCTTCTTCTTCTTAGGCCTTTCTCTTCTCGTCAGTCACCTTTTCGTCCATCTACGTTCCGTCTCCTCGCCACGTCCTAGCCATGATCTGGCAACTTGTATAATTTCCGGTTGGCCATGTACATCTCTTTTCCCGGTTTGTTTTAATTCTTTGTACATTTAATGTAATTTTGATTCTTCTCTCCTACGTTGCCAATTTATTTTCTTCTTTTTTGTTTAATATTATTGTTCTCTATATGCGTAGCTTGGTTGCTTTTGAGATATTTCTCTTCTTCTTTTTGGCTTTTCTCCTCTCATCGACACTCGCTTCATCTACCTACTTTTCGTCATCCTCGTCATATATTCTAGCCATCTCACTCTCTACGGTGTGATTATTTGTGTGTTTTCAAATTGGCTGTATGCATTTTTCGCTTTCTAGTTCATTCTCCTTCTCCAAGACATTTTGATCTCTTCAAAGATTTTCCTTCCTAATACCTCTCTTTCAGATTGCTAATTTTTTCTTCTCCTCTAGCGTTCGTTCCGAGAGTTACTTTGTTTTTCTTCATTGATTTGTAATAGCCTCAATAACAGATATAACAAGTCCTAATTAGGACCAATTAATATTATGATTATTATGATTCCGCTCTTTTTTTTGGTGTTAACATAATGCCAAACGTTCTCCTGAATTAAGAGCAAAATTCTAAAAAGGAAACGAAGAAACATCCGTGTATGTGGGAAACTGGCATTGCAACTAACTTGTCAACATTAAGATTATGAAAAAAGGATACAATGTATAAACATTAAAACCTTGCTTACTTGAAGCGATGCAAAGTCATCAAATAAGGTAAGAAGGTCTCTTGCCTTTCAATGATTCCATTTAAGAACGTTGCGATTCAGAAGAGTTCACCGCTCGTGCTTTCCCAATAAAGTAATAATAATAACGGAAAATAATAAGTGCACGTTCTAAAAAGCAAAGCGATCGGTTCTACATCTTAATACCGAGCACATCGAGCCTGCACTATTGGGAAGCTTGATTTATAAGGGGATGCCCGATGGTATCTCACTGACTTAGTGAAGCCACCGTGAACAGGCCGTTAATTATCGGGATCATTACCGAACAACGGCTATTCACAGCGTTACGTGCACTCCTCATTTCGCAATTAAGACCTCTAATAATACTAATTTCTGTGTAGAACTGCTTAAGAGCGCAGAGGATGAGCTCGCTTTTACCCGCAAGGATATGAGATGGCACTTTCAATTACGTGATTACCTAAATGCCGTTGTAGATAAGAGTATCACTTTACTTTGATTAGTTTACTTACCGTTCACATCGTAGGTGTTATAAAATACACATAAAAACACTGTTTATTTTTATAGGTTTGGCAGATCTTAGTTAGCCCGAAGCATGTAAACATATTTGTTGTGATACTTGACATTAATAGATATTAAAAAGGATGTTGTTAATTAATTAAATTAATAACTGCCGCACTATTGTGCGTGGTAATAGGAAGATTAGTTTTGAAAAGGTTTCTTTCGTAGTATCATCTGCCACAAGGTATTGTTCGCAGACACTATTGCTTGCTAATCACGATCTTATCATAATACAAGACTTATCAACAACATATACAATATCCTGAAAATTAGGGGCGCCCTGTATATTAATTAAGTTTGAGACTAGATACTTGTATTACGTGTGCATTAGTGAGAAATATCAAAGAAGAATTAAATTTTCCACTTTTCTTCAATCTACAAGAATTTAAGTGATTGTGTGTTCCCCAGAGATGGGTAAATCTTATCCCCAATTAAATCTGGTTACGGTTTAGACCACTAATTGGTCGAAAACAAGGAAAAAAAAGGCGTTTGTTAGTACTGCAATAGTTTCTGCAAACAATCACTCACTGTTATTACGATTATGGCCTTAAATAATGATGTGCAGGCATGTTCTTTTTTAATTACAAAATGCAAAAAGGTCAGCAAAGCAGAAAATTTTTAAGTGTGGCATGCATACGTGCTGCGCATCAAACGAAAGAGGCAGTTTAATTTTATTGCGGCTGAATTACGAGAACAAATGTCGGCCGTGTTGTTGCTTCTTCTTTTGCGGTTCTAATTAACATTTTTGATGTATTGTTTTAATGCCCTTCTTCTATTAGAACGTTACTTACGTAAAAGGAAAAAAGGAAGGCGAGAGAAACTTGTTAGGAATATTATAAATTATTTTCGTTGTTATGTGCTTTAATGAAATATAAATATTTAATTTAAACGTGTACATGCGAGGAGCGCAAATGTTACTACTCATTTAAATCTCTTTATTTATTGAGCGTGACGAGGTAAGTGCAATTTTTATGTATAAATTGTCTAAATGTATGGAATAACTTGTATTATCTCTATAATAAATTGCAATAATATAATGGCTCTGTATCTCTGTAACACTGGATGGCATTGTTTCTTCAAGATGGATGTTTGAGCCTTAGGTACTTACCAACATTAGAAACTGACTTGCTGAGAGATTCATAACTTCCTACTACTATTAACAGTTAAATAAAAAAGTTATACTTTACCTCTCACAAATTAAATAAATTTCAATTCCATTTTGTGTACATTTCTGCTGTTACTTTTAAAAACTACTTCAACCAGAAAATTTCAAAAAAATATATTTTAAACCTCAAAGGGATGCATAACAATATCATTTGTATAGATTCCATTCACCGTGAATGACCCTGTATAATTAGTGTTGATATGATGTAACTGACATGGCCGAATGGACATCATCATATTCTTCCTTTGGCTTTGTAATTAACAGGTGATTCTTGATATCTTACGGTCCACCGTTAATATTTGTCTTTTTCTTCATTATTATACCATGATTTCGAAGATCTTCTTGGTCTTCAGAGGTATATCATATAACTTCTATTGAATTGTTCAAAATCATAGTTTCGCGCCGTTCAAAATCATAGTTTAACAATTTCATTTCATTTCTCTCTCACCTATTGTTATTACCATCAAATTTCTGAGACCTTCCTTTACCTATCCTGCTTTCATCGGTTTATCCTTTCGTGGTGTATAAAAGTTAATATAAAACAAAATTGAATTTGACGCATTCTGTCCGGAAGTTTTTATCGAGCACTGATGTTAGATATGTATCAACTTAACAACAATTTTGCCACTTGCAAGTTTTAATGTGAAACTTATTTCCAAGCAACATTTCATATGATTTATTTATACTTTCCTGTAAATAAATTTAATTATCTATGATAATGATTGCATGGTGGCGGCGGCGACGGAGGCCGAACAACACAAGAATTACCAAGAAAAAGGCAATCTGTGTTCCGCCAGGTTTCAAGTAACGGTTTAATATACGTGTAATTTTTGTAATGTACATATATAGATGGCTTCCTGTCTCCCCGGCTGAAGACGTCAACGTGCGAATACTTTATATATCATGATGAATGTTCTACCGTTTATGTTCACTGAAAAAGAGCATAAATATAGGAAATTAACACCTTATATGTTTCATGCTTACGTTCTCCGTTCACCCTATACTTAGGGTGATTTATATGGAAATTAGGGAATGTTTGATCGCTGAAAACGATCTCTCTCTTCCACCTCAAACAAAGAAATATGCAATTTAGTGGTGAATACATTATCAGCGTGTCCATGGGTAGAAAGTTTCATGTAAAATTTCTCATAAATATTTACCTCTTGTAACCTGAGTTATTTCTAATTTATGCGCGAGATCGGTGATAAATTTTAACTAATGTAAATCACTATCTTGTAATTAGAAATTAGGATGAAAATAATTGCAAACACATTTGCTACATTACCCAGGAATTAAAAAAACAGAATTTTGTGTACCTACTCTGCATAACAGCTATTGCAAGTAACAGAAAGGAAGAAAATTTAATAGGGAATGAGAAAAGAGATGGAAGCAGTATTTTGGAAACGTAATTAACGAGGAACTTGTGGAGGAGCTAAAAATATGCAGTATGGCAGAAGATTTTGAAAAACGAAATAGTCTTTTGAAGGTAGAAACTCATTAAAGAAATAACTTATTTAATTATACCTAATTAGAGAGAAACTGCTTTGTCCGACTCGACTTTAGGTAGCATAAACTATTAACGACTTTACTGATTCTATTTGGGAAGATTTCAGGAAGAACTGATCAACAATACATTCCAGCTTTTATGTTCAATCAGCCTCTAACCTAACGAAAAATCTTTCAAAAACAAAACTACGATGAAGAACAAGCCAAAAGAACATTACCAAGTAAGATATGGTACTGAGGAAGGTGAGAACAGAAGAAAGAAATGCATTGCACAACTTCTTTTCTTCTTGCCGGTTGTGTTAGATTTTAATCAATTTGATAAATAGAACACACACTGCACAAAGTTTATGAGAATCGCGACCATCTCACAATAACATTTGTCACGTGTCAAGAAATAACAGTGACATTGACATCTGTAAACTACAAAAAGGTTGTCAAATGCCATGGTCAAATGTTACTCCCCGATCTTCGGTAGATATCACAGATGAAAGCTCTTGGTTGTCAACTGTAGAGAGAAACTCGTTTCTTCTTACTATGGCGCATTATACGGTGCATTCGTCGCCATTTAATTTCAGTCTATTTATCCATTACACCATTCTACAATTGTGTTTCAGTTGTTTTGCAAAAGCAACACTTCATTAGCACTTTCCATTTGATGGTAGAGTTTTTAATCGTCCTCTAGACATAACATGTCGTTTACAAATAACAAAAAGAATACATATAACAAGCGTTGATAGGTCATTCAGGTCCATTGCTTTGTATCGTTTTCCAATTCTTCCTATTTTTGCTAAGTGCTTCCAATCCTTAAGGCTTCCACTTTTCTGTCTACTATTTTTCGACCTACGTCTTCTTCTTTTCCCCTCCATTCAATATTCTTCATTGGTCTATCGCCCTCTAGGTTCTCTAAGTACCCTAACCACTGCAATCGACAGGCTTTAACATGCTATATTATAGACCTTTCTCTTTCTCGTCAGTTCGTCTCTCCCATCTTGCTTCTTTTTTTCTTCCATCAAATATCCTCCTCTCCCATATCTCCAGCTTGTCTTACACTTTCTTATTTATTACCATTGTTTCGCAGCTGAGATTGGATTTGTAAATCTTCAGCTTTCACCTCCTGGAGATGTCATTAGATCTCAATATTCTGTTTAGTCCTTACGTGCATCTGTTGCTTTTTACTAACGTTAGGTCAATTTCTGTTGTTTCATCACATCTGCTATCCACTTAAAAAAAAAACCCAAACGCATACAGTTTTCCGCTTCCTCAAAACCGCACAGTAAAAATTCCTTTCGTTCTATCCCTTTCTTTCCCTTTAATTTCCACATAAGGCTCCAGATTAACAGTTACTTTCTGTTAATCTGGAGCCTTATACCATCCGGTGATTCTAGTAACGGTCGTGTTATGTCCTATTTGCTTACGCCAGATGTTGATGGAGGACGTTGATGCCTGGATCTCCTATTGTGTTTTCTTCTAATGTTATGTTAAACAAGACTGTGGTGAAGGAATCCCTTATCTGAGTCCTTTTCGCTTCCTAGGAGCGATCTGGCGTACTTCATGTGCTCATTGTTTCCTGCAACGTCGTTTTATCCAGATTTACTATTTTCTGAGGAACGTTAAATTCTCGGCGAGTTTCGTTCCCCTGAAGTTATTGCATTTAGTTATGTCTCCTTCCTTACACAACAGAGTAATAACCCATTTGTTCTACTCCATGGGCACTGATTCTACTATATACCAGAATTCTCTCAGCAGATTTTACTTTGAAAACAAGAACAATAGTGGTCCTAAATTTGAACCCTTCGGTACACTTGACACTTCATCAAATCAAAAAACATTATGTTGGACATAGTTTGTTTACACAAATTAAAAAATTGCGGGATGTTAGGAAGTTATGTTAGGATGAAGTTATTGTGATCTATTTTATGGAATGCCTTGAAGAAATAGGTCTGCTATGAAGAATCCAAAATTCCAGTTAATATTTGCAGATTTCTAAATGAATGTACCCTGTACCTACATGTAATAATAGAAAAAAAAAAACTAAGATTCAAGCCCTCAATTAAATTTGTTCCCTTATCTGATTAAGCTATGTACGTGCTCGTCGTCAATTTCGTCAATCTCTTCATCGTGAGACCGTAGGGGGTAGAGCTAAAGTTCCTGCGGCACTCTGGGGGTAGCACTGCTATCAGATATTCGTGCTGAGAACGCTTCTTTAGCAGTCCTCGTCGATTTTTACCCCTATAAAGCAGCCAGCAAAGCTTTCTCACATGAGACCACAATAAAGTAAGATTGCGCTAACCGGGAATCACGAATTCATTTAAGTCGGGGCGTCCTCTTCTCGCGCCCGTGACGACGGAGACAGACTCTAGCAAAGAGTATTATTTACTTCACAAGCAAGACTATAAACTACTAATTGGTAGATTTTTATCTGCGACTGCGTGAACTGTAACCCGCGCTAAGTGAATGTATTTAATTTATATCACGAATCTGTTTGTGTATTGTTTTCGTGATGTCTTTGATTCAACTAACACGGAAGAAGAAGAACCATTTGTTTTTCGGTGGGATCAAAATTGCTTCAATGTCTTCAGACAAATTAAAAAGGGTTAACTGAAATCGAACCAATTCAAATTTCTGATTGCAAAACTTCTGGTTTGCTGCGAGCCTTTATAGCAAAAGTTGATTGGCAATCTACAACCCCATGATGTATCGCAGTATTAATTTTCGTTAAAGTGTGCAATGAAAAATGGTCCAATTTCACAATTTAAACTTCACGAAACGAGTGAACCAAATCGGTAATACATCAACGTATGGGTATTAACGAGGCAAGATGCGAAGAGAAATCAGAAAAAGAGAATGATTTCGACTAATTAAAAGTAAACATGCTCATGGAAAATGTATTTCCATTTAGACTTATTGATGTAATTTTTCAGCATAATGAGTTAGGCGAGCTGCGATGGGCAGCTATCTCCGCGATCTGCTACTGGTCGGAGTGATCCTTCTCCGGAGCCGACAACATCTGCGATTCAAACTTGATCGCTTTGTAAATGTCATGACTACATCGCAGACCGCATTACATAGAATTACCTACAGATATAGGTATTTTATTTTGCCTTGAAATTCTATTTGAATATTGCAACTGTTTTAGAAAGAATCGATTTTATTCTATTTTCTTTCGTTTTACTTCAAATACTTCACTTATAACGAGCAATTCATTATTAGTAAAACCTAGTTAAAATATTCTCAGAATGTCTTCTACAATTCTCTACCAATTTTAAAAAATGAAATAACAATTATGTATGAAATACCCCAAGGTTTCATCTTGGTACCTCTACTTTTTGATATACGTAGGATACTAAGTGCAAATCTGTGTAAGTATAAACTTTTGAAACTTTCAGTATCAAATTAACAGAGCTTTGCAAGAGGTACAAAATGGATTCAAATAAGTCGATTGATAATATTGATGAAACAAATATATTTGTATAGAGGGCACTCCTAGTATCAGTGCTATAAGACTCCTCAGAGAAAAATAGACACACAAACCTTAATAAGCAAGTGTCCGAAAATGAATCATTATCGAAATACAGGGTGTTAAGGTTGCTTCAAACATTTTATTTTGTTAACGTTTCCTATTTTCTTCTACTTCTTTCAAACCGATAATTCGGCTCCTGTCAAAGCCGGAAATATGAGAAAAATTTCGCCTTTGTCTTACTCGTGGCATTGTAAGCTGTCGATGTAGCAATCTGAAAAGAGAACCACTGTGAAGTCTTGGGTAACAAGATATCAACGTTTTTAATAAACATGCTAGAAAAACCCATACGTCTTAACTTTTTTGACTGAGATTTAAATCATTTCATACCTGATGCCCAACCATCATTTTACCAAAATTTTACTTTCCTAGCAATATTTTTTCTGGGTGGTGCATTTCATATGAAAGTTAGTATTCGTTTAATACCTCGAGAACTTATGAATGAATTAATGTGAAATTTTAAGTCAAAATAGTATTTTGAATTCGTATCTCCACCTGATGGCGTAGGTAATTGTTTCAATTTTTTAAACTCTCCAAATTAGGTACATACTAAAAAAAAGCATTCGAATTTTTCGCAGAATTCACTGTTTTTAAGAAATTTAAGATTTCAATAAGTCCTGTTAAAAAAAATTAAGAAAAAGATTTACCTTGAAGTGCTAATCAGTAGACAATTAAATAACTTAGCAGTAGACAATTAAATAACTTAATCAATTTTATGTTGTCCCATCGCAATATACAGCGTGTCCCGGGAGGAAAGGTCAATACTTCGTGGAGGTCTAGAGCGGGTTATTATAACTCACAAAGTTTATATAAACAGGTAGTCTTTTATTAGTGGTTTCTGAAATAGAGCTATTTGAAATTAAAAATATGAAGATGCTAAATAACTTTTATTTGAAAGTATTAACATTAAATTTGTCAAAAACAATTCTACATTACGGTGAACAATAAAATCAACATGAAGCGCCAAATTTAAATTATTCCGAAACGGTCTAGTGGTAAAATTATTAAATACTTAATCAAAATTTATCTCAAAATCCATTAATAAAAGGATGCGCCTATTTATATAAACTTTTTGACTTATAATAACCCACTCTAGACCCCCACGAAGTATTAACCTTTCCTCCCGGGACACATCTTCAATTGTCTTATCAATTACAAATCAGTTTACATATGGTTAGGTATACCATATGCAAACTGATTTGTGCTGTTTAGGTATACCATATGTAAACTGACTTGTGATACATAACAGTTCGTGTAATTGATAAGATAATTGAAGATGTGTCCCGGGAGGAAAGGTGGGGTCTAGAGTAGGTTATTATTATTATAAGTCAAAAAGTTTATATAAACAGGTAGTCTATTAATGATAAGACAAGAGAGGTTATAAAGAGTTTTTTCTTAAACCTGGCGTCTAAGTTGGCCATGAAAATTGATTTGTGAACCATCATCAAAATGACAGGTGTTAATTTGATATTTGAACTTGTCGTACCTAACCTTGCTTTCGAGGTTTTGAGTTAAATAGTACAATAAGGTAACAAAAGAATATGATAAGAAAATAAAATTTACAACAAATATTCAAAAATGTGGTGAGCATTGTTAACGCCAGTTTCGACGACAAATTAAAAAAAAAAACCATACATTATATTGTACTAAGCGCTTTAATGTCAAGGACTGCAATAGAGTGGGATCGGCTTGCGCAGCACGGATCCGCACAGATGGTTGTTGCAGTCTTTGTATTTATCACATGTACTCCTATGTATTTTTTAAATTTTTTAAATTAATAATAATAAATTATTTTTTAAATTAAATGCTTTGAATTTTTTACCACATTCCGCATTAATTCATCTATACATTCAAATTATTGAAGAAAAACAAAGATTCTGAGAAAATTTTAACACCCTGTATCTCGATAACGGTACAGCTTCGAACACATGTTTATTGAGAGGTGTACTAAACTGCTTTTGCTAGAGGAATGTTATGACACTGGTACAGCGAACACCCTGTTGATACCGAAGGGATATATTATTTCTTAATACTCATGTGCGTTCCCAACCAAACAATTTCCTTATTCCCCAGAATTTTTTCTTTTTTTAAGAGGCTGAGACTTCTGTAAGTTCGCGGAATGTAAGTCCTTGGCCCCATGTTGGGCACCAAATTGTTAGCGGTGTGGGGGGTAACAATGAAAATTACTTCCTAAATGTGGAACAACTTAATTTTTTTACTTATCGTTTTCATTTTTTTTAACGTCAATGTCTTTCTTCTTTGGCAGTAAGAAGAACACGTAAAGGAAAAGAAAATAATAAATTTGAAAGAAGGAGGAGGTTGTTCACAACAAAACTAGATTCTGAATTTATTAGGGCTACTCTGAAATATGGATCTGAAAGAGGGAAAAACTTCGAAGGGTTTCCATTTTAATCAGCGTACTTTAATGATTTGGACTGTGTATTATAACCACACTTGGACTTACATTCTATTAGAAAAACGAAAAACTGCATATTGCGGTGATATTTAGTTATTACATAAGCAACTTGTAAATAAATTAATAAAACAAAAAGAGAAACATTTGAAAATGAAAGTTACGATTCAGTTTTTGCACAAAATTTCAAAATTAGAGTCGAGCAATAAAAGTAAAATGCAGAATACCGAAGGTGAAATCCATTTAAATGTGTCTTCCGAGGACAGTAAATGGCTGGAAGACAAAATACATCAATCTTCATGGGACGAGTTCTGCGAAATGATGGATAAGCATCACACGAAGACAAAAGGGCCCATCACGGCAAGATTTTGGCCTGTCCAGGAACAGACTTAAAGAAGAAGACGTCTAGTGTACCTGCAGGACGGTCGTTGTGTAAGATTGAATGCTGCGAAGGTGCAGGACGTTCAAGTTGACTACGAACATCTTTTGCGTCAACACCTAAAAACAGAAAAATTTTAGTGTAGTGAAGTGAAAGACCAAGTGAATGAAAGGCCTGTTCAGTTTAAAAAAGTGCACTGCGCCAAAAGAATTAATAAGATTAAGTAATTAGTTAAGTTCAGAAGAATGTATATAAAATTTTAGGTTAGGAATTTTTGTAATGATTAGTTTTAAGTTTCACAAAGGAAAATACTTACGTTGATGAATGTCGATCAAAGTACGAAAATGATTAAATTAAATTAAGCTACTTACCTGTTAGATTTGTTTGAAAAACAGTAAAGATTTTTCTAAATTTCATTAGCGCGAAGATAGTAAACATGATAGGCAGTCAGACCAACGTAAGTATGTCAAACGCCCAAACAAGGGACGGAAACCAAAGAAATTTGTAACTAGAATTTTTAAGCGCGACGCACGCGTATTCGATTTCAAACAAGTACAGACTCGATGAAAGATAGTAGGGGGGGGGGATGATTGAATTCACGCGAGGGAACGTTTAATTCATAGTTTAATTCTTGCTCGAACGGCACAGCGTACACACGTTTAAAAATTCTGCTAACAAATTTAATTTCATCGTGATTTTCAGTTTTCTACTCAGCGCTATCTCAGTAATATTTCAAATAAAGGAGGGATTCAGCCGTCATTTTGCGTCAAACGATTAGAGCATGTAACTCGTCGAGCGCTTTCATCGGCGTTAGGATAAGTTGTTTTGTCAGTTTAAATAAGTTTAGGCGAAGTTCGGATCCGAAAATATATGACTTTTTCTTTTTTTACGTTATTCATGTTGTGTATTCGTTGATTATTTGTCTTTTGAGCTTATTGGTGTAATAAACTGTTCGTGCTTTGGACGTAACGTGTTTTTCTTAATTTTTACGCGATTCCCTTCCAAAAAAAATTAAGTGGCGCCTATTATTGGTTTGGCCTTCGCGATTTGGAATAAGAACCCCCCCGTCCGTGTTAAACTACTACCTATCTACACAGGTAGGTAGCAACTTGTTCCTTAGACATGTACCACATATCAAGACAACTAATAATAACAAGTAATCAACCGAAAAACGATGTTACGGTGAGAAAATTGGTTGCAAATAAATTCTAGCTTTCGGGTCACCCTGTATCTTGACGAAAGTGCAATTGCGCCGCAGTTTGACCCTTGGGACTTGGACTGTTCCAAGAACACGACGCGACGCTTAGAACGCTAAACAACCCCGGACAACCCCTTTCTTTTGTAATGAGACTGTCCCATTTCAAAAGTGGGATATATTAAAGGCTTCTCAGTGACCCCTAAACCTCTCCCCTGCCCGCGAATCGTTCACGTCGAACGCTGAGCCCAATTGAAAATTTCGCCAGTCGTGTGACTGCTCGCCTTGCATTCAGACCGCATTGAGAATTATTCTCGCTTCTGTGTAATTTTTCATTAAGCGGTGTTTGTTTTGGAGTGAAAAAGGAAACGGGTATGTTGCCCGGTTGTTAATTGTGTGCGGCGAGTCGTAGACCTTCTTTTAGGCCTCTCCAAACTTGTTCGTCGAATTTACGGCAGGTATGATTTTAGAGTCACATTGGGCGGCGGTCGGTTCGTAATCCGTGTTTCCTTTTTAACTAGACTTTACTACTACTATTATTATTCTTATTTGGTTCTTCTCCCCCCCTCCCCCTCCTCCATTTATTCCGGACGATTCACCGGAGTTCCGCTAACTGGGAGCTGTCCTCGCTGAAAAATTTGATGGTGTCGTTATGAATCGACCTTGACCGTCCATCTTGGTGTTTGATACGACGATTCATCAAGCTTCACATCGCAAGAGGGCGCGCGCCGCCCTCCTTGGAGCGAAAGTGGTCTCTGAAGTTGACGCAAATGGTTACTTAAAGTGGAATTACGAAAGTGGTTACACCGAACGCGCATCCTGCTATTCGTGTCTTGAAGGTACTGACGACCTCGGATTCAGCTGACGTGCATTCATAGCTGGATGTTGAAGGTCGGATCTTACCTGTATTATATTTCTTTGCTTAATATTTTGAACGCATTCTAGTGCCGACTAGGTTGATATGCGAAGTTAATGTTGATGTTGTTTATTTTCTTTTGGCTAATTAAGTTAATAATTTTGTAACGAACAAGCGGATCCGATTGTGCCGCGTTTTGACGTTTTGACGTTCTATGCCATTTGATTCTTGACATTCTGCACCGTTAGATTAACTGACTGCGCTTTGTTTGCGTTTTGGTTTAATCTATTTGACAGATTTTTGTGTGTGAACCCCTTTTATATATAATAAATAAAAACAAGTGTGTATTACTGGTGATTTTTATTTATTTTTATTTCAGAGTTAAATTCAAGCCTTTGTATTGAGATTACGTTTGATGCAGCCCATTTCCATGAGTTAACCGGTCGTGAGATGAACTTAATTTGCACATTTCAACATTTGTAACTCAGGTAGGTCACAACGAAAGAGTTGGCGATGCAACCAAACACGCATTCATAACGAATGCAAAAGTTGATGAGAAGGCGCTGAGTGGAGGACTAATTGAATAACTATGTGCACATAGCATATGCTAAATTATAAATGGGCGTAATGTAACCCTCCAGTATGTACAGTATACGTCCAGAATTTGCTATCGAAGAATGCAGTACCCTAAGTGAAGGAGATGATTTAAAAGTAACAAGAAGATGAAGAATTCCCCTTCTAAATACCCTTATTCTCCTATCATCAGGACTTACAGTTTTTACAATTTCATTCTTATATTTTTGATGTACAGTAGCAGACAATAGAATCAGGCTTTTATTGAGGTTATGTTCCTGTCAAAATAAATAAATAAAATTCGAATTAAACGTTAGAATTAGTAGTGACATCCATTAAACGTCAAAAATATTAAAGTGAAGTTTACACTGTGCAAATGACGTGCCCGGATTTTATTGTCCGCTACTGTACAGTCATATTTGATGGATATTATTAATAAAACTTTGCTTTCCTTAATTTGATAATATAAAATTTACCCAAATGTAGATTGTATTAAAACAAATTTAAGTAAATTTTCTGTGTATTAATAAATAATCATGTGATTTAAGTCTCCCTTTGTCTAACAAACAAGAGGCACGTGGCGGCCTCGTACATTTTTTCCTGACATTATTTTCAAGAGCGTATTTTTTTCGGAATCACCCTAAGCGGATTTACGTAATAAAGCGAACCGTAATACCAGTTTTTAAAGTGGATTAAAGCGCGCACTAATAACATGTGAAATTTATATTCAGTTTACCTGTCGTCAGCTATGGAAATAAACTGCCCATATAACTGAGATAAATAAAAATAAATGGCCCGTGATTTATTCAGATGCAGAAGAAAAAACTCGCGCTTTATGTAACGTTTACGATAATGGGGCGCGGTTTTATTAAAATTTATTTAAATTATGGATGATTACTTACTAAAGCGACGATAAATTTTCGTTTCGATTCGAGCGGTTTTCTCAGAGATTCCGTTTATTTAAGTGGAAAAGTTCCGTTTCTTATAATCGATAAATAAGCTAAATTGTTGTAGAGATCGGCGGTAATTGCTACTTAACGTTTCATATTTTAAACAACATAAAAATTCATGGGTTTTTATAATATTAGTTGTTCATTCTACTATTTATATACCACAATCAGAAAAGAAAAACAGTTAATTTTTTTTATACCTATAGGATGATTAAAAAATGTTGACATAATTTTGAAACATGTAAAACACTAGAAAATTGTTAAGGTGTGTGTGTGTGTGTGTCCGGCTTTAAAAGTGATATATTAATCATGTTCACTTCTCCGGAATATTTTATTTCGATGAAGCATCCATGTCAACAAACATACATACACGTCTTTAATGGTTTATTTCGTATAATAAATAGTGTTCGCCCAATCATATAGCTCATGTAAAGCAATTGAGGTGTGTAATATGTAACATGACGGTACCGCGAATGTTCCAGGTCGTGTGTGCGATGTAATTGTTCGGTACTCTCATGAGCGGAGCGGATGCAAAGGCTCGTGTAAATCATTCACATCCGACCGCAGACAAGTCCTGGATTTATGATCTCCCGCTACAAGCGCACTCCGTATTTACTTGATAGATTGTTCTCTTCGTTCTCATTTGCATCTCGTAATGGGATTGTGATCTATACCTTCTAAATAGTCGTGCATGCACACGTACAGACCATGCCCGTGTAGATTTAATTTATTCATTTTTATTATAATTAGATCATAAGTCACGGAAGTACTTCAAAACATATTTACATTAATACGGTTTCTCAGTTGTTTACATTACATGATACATTGTCTTTTTTGTGACAACCAAAACGTTCTACTTCGAATGAACCATTACTGAATTAAACCCTTCCAAAGCAATTTTTACGAATTCAGGCAGGGCAGACAATTTTGACTTACCATGTATAAATATACATATATACTCGTAATTACATTAATTTTAGTTTGTCAGTTCAGAAGCCGGTATAACTTTGTAAATACTTTTTCTTAGTATGTACTTATGTCATGCTCTGACTGAAAAAAACCTTGAAATACTGTCAACTAAATACTGTCAAAAGTGATATAAGACCTGAAAGAGGGGATGAAAAATAAATCTTCTGAATGCTTTAAGTTGCCAAACTAATATTTTAAACTCTGGTATGAGGGATCTTAGTGTCGTTTGATTAAAATTCATTTTCATTTAAATGAAACATGAAAGGATACAGATAGTTAACAAAACGCAATAGACGTATGCTAACTTAAACCTGAATTATTCGAAAACGGTTCTGTTTATCGAAATGGAACAACAGAACCTTTTTTGTGCCAAATAATCTAGAGAATATATTCTTTACGAGTTTTTGATAAAATATGAGACAAAAATTAGAGACAAAATACTGAAAATCATTCCCTCAACCTGCCCCTTAAAAAAAGGGAAGATCTGACAAATATGTTGTAAATACGCAGTTAGGTACCTTATACCTTACTGACCATTACTGAAAGGATCTAAAAGGTATTGTCAATTTTTACCCCATTTTTAGAGCTTATAACTCCCTTATTAATCTCTTTTGGAAAAAAAAAATTACATAAAAAGGTGACCTTATTTTTTGATGTTCCAATCAACCGAAGAATATCGGGAGACAATAGTAAATCACCCTGTACAATTATAGTTTTCATTAGTGTTTCATAACAATAATTTTTTTATACTACTATAAATTTTTTTTTTCTTTTTTCTTTACAGTCATACGTAAGTTTTGATTTCGAAATTAATTTTTGGAAAAATATTTAATTGTTTAGTACCAATTTAGGGGATTTTCTACTAACATCTAGGGGGAAAGTTCATTGATAAGTTGACAACACTGTTAGATGTTTATATTTATGACGTAAGTCTAGTGACGCCAAATGAGAGGGATAATTCCTCACTGGATGGTTTTTAGTATTTGGTGATAAAAAGGATTTTCTTTATGGAAGAATTTTATATTTTTTTCGATGTATTAAAAATATCAGTTCACCAAGTAGCCCTTGAATTTATCATAATATTGTGAAATGCGTTTAGATTCATCCTTAGATAATATTTCAGTCTCGTATAAATGATTTTGTCTATTTAATTTTTAATTTAAAAATTATAGAAAAGTAAATAAAGTACTCTTTTCACTAGCAAATAAACACACTTTCTCTGTTCCACTTATGAGCGAAATAAGAAGGATAAATCTATGGAAATAAGCACACGAAGTTATAGTTTCTGAACGCAACTCAACTGTTTGACATCTATCAACCGTCAAATATCAATCGGTTTAGAAAGTCATTCCTTTTTCTCTCAATCTTCTTTCATTAAAAAAAAGACGAACTCTTCAATTGAACACACGTTATAATTGCTTAATTTCACAAACCTGTTATTGTCATAAAAATATCACTGACAAAAGGAAGAAGCAATAATTCTAACACGTTGTAGAAAATATTAGAGAAGTACGGTTTCCAATTCAAATAAACACACTTTCTCCATCCCACTTATCAAATAAGAAATATTTAAGATGCATTCAAGGGTACAGTTTCTAAACGCAATCCAACTGTTTGATAACTGTCAACCGTCAAATATCAATCGTCTTTCATTAAAAAACCAAAACTAACTCGACGAACTTTTTAATTGAACACACGTTATAATTGCTTAGTATCACAAACTGTCATTGACATAAGCTTTGTTCCAACAGCAGTTTCTGAATGGTTCGGAACTGAACCGAAGTAATGATCGGTTTTAACAGCTCCGTCAAGTGCATACTTTTAATTAGTTAATAACTGCTGTTGGAGCAAAGCTACAAAGAATATCATGACTAAAGAAAGATACAAAAATGTTGTAAGAAAATATCACTAGAGAAGTTTCCATAACAAAATTAACTTACTTTCTCCATCCCACTTACAGTTCATTTTTCCAGTATATGCCGATCGATCGATAAGTCAAAGAACTTTTAAATAGCTATCTCCCTCTAATTTTCGTGAAACAGCTTTGCGGCTTTTGTCATGTCACGTTATTTCGTCGTGTATTTTCTTAACTCAGATCTATACGATCGGCATATAGTAAAAAGTGATCTGTATAAACGAAATAAAAAATCGTACATCTATGGAAACAAACAAGAAATACTTAAGATGCACACAAAGGGTTTAGTTTTTGAACGCAACCCAACTATTTGACCTCTATCAACCGTCATATAACAATCGATTTAGAAAGTCATAATTTATTGGTTTTTTTTCTTGTCATCAATAAACCAAAAATTTCCAATTGAACACTCGTTGTAATTATTTAGCATCATAAAGTGTTACTTTTATTAAAAAAAAAGATCATTTGCAACGTTGCGCCCAAGATTCACCAGCAGGGTTGCCAGATTAGACGAACACGGTTTAGTCTTATTGTTATTCTTATTTGTGACTAATATTGTGAAATTTACAACGAAATATATCAAAGGAGCGAATTTCATTTTCAATATAAAATTTTAAAATGGCGCCCTTTGGCGAAATGTATAATTTGGCGACATTGCATCTGTCAGTTCTGGTACCAGCAATCTTTACAATTAAGGAATTAGTGCAGAAGTGAATTGCACGTGCATAACAATGAGGTAGTTTCAAGCTACAAATTTTGTCCATGAATTTGCCAACCTACATATTAGAATAACGCAGAGTCTGGCTCGAAGGGCAAGCTGGCTGAGTCAAATTTTCTGTTGTCAACAAAAATACCGCCTACTCTGTGAGTGATGTATATTGTCCGTTTTTTTTTTTTTTTCTATAATACCTACCTGTCAAATGTTTTTGATTTTGGTACCTGTTACCAGAATGTTATGAAATTTCAAAAATTTCTGTTCTACATTTAGGGATAAAAACAGACTTCCAATATAAATTCTAGAATTTTGACACCGACAGATATTATTAAAAAAAGAAAACTACACTAGACCCTCGCTAACGGAAACACCCAATACCGAAAACATTACGCTAACGTAAACACCAAATTCATATCAGGGGATCAAATATCAATATGACGGTCATCGACTTACCAGTATAAGAAAATGTCCTTTTTCCCTCCTCAATCTGTACCTGTGGATCTTCGTTTTTTTCCCCTAAAAAAAACAACTAGTACCTATCATAAAAAAAACAGGAATAAAGGATGTGAAGTTGGTCCCTTTAAGAAGAAATCCCTTTAAAAGTTTTGATGTAAGTAATTCAGTAAGCCGGGATATTGTAGCATTATGACCTTGAAAAAATTGCAAGTGGCATGTGATCGTTATCAAGGTCAACTCCCTTCTTGTGCTGAAGAAGTAACCCTATAGTTTTTAGGCCTGAAGAAGTGTCTACAATGACGTAATTTTACCAGAGGAAATCGTTGGTCTTAAGCGGGGGTATGCGTCATTAAAAGTCATCCCCTTGAGTTTTGCATCTGAGGAAGTGTCGACAATGACAGTCATCTTACTAGAGGGTAGTCGTTGACAGATTTTTTTTCTTCTGGCATGCGTGTGTGTGTGTGTGTATGAAGAAGTAGAGTATCGTCAATGACATTGTCTTACCACAGAAGGATAGTTGCTCTTGTGTTGCATTAGACAATGCTCGACTTAGGCCAAACATCGTTCTTATGCATGCTATCCGTAATTTTTTGCAAGGCTAAAGTGTCACAGTGTCCCGCTTGCTATACTGCTTTCCTACTTTCTGGTCCATCATCATACCATAAAGAAATTTTCCTCTCTTATCCACAACATCTAAATGTCGACCTAGTTGCAAAATATGATTCTTGAGTCTGCAGTAGCTCCATACGCCTTAAGTCTCGTACTCATGTCAAATTTTGATCCGAATACAGACTGTTAGATATCTTAAGTCAATGATAACGAAAAACTGAAGAAGAACTTTGACCCTTTCCTTAACTGAATGGATGAAAATCAGCCATTTTAACATCAGTTTTTCGTCAGTTCAGATATCTAAAAATCCATAATCGAATCAAAATCTAATGTGATTATGAGGTTTGGCCTTTCTCTCCTCAGTTTGACCTTATCCAGGAAGAATCAAAGAACCAAAATTTATTAAATTCTATATATCAACCGCAATTACTTGTAAGAAATTACACATACATATCTCAAAAGATCTAAACATCTTTGGTTATTATTAGACGGACTACTGTTTTTTGATCAATCCTTTTTGGTTAAGATTAGAAGCCCACCCAGAAGAGTTTTCTTAGTTCTCTTAGAAACCATGGTTTCTTTTTGATGTTGCAACTTCCAAGATCAACTTCCCCCAACCTTCTTCTTACAGTGCAAGATGAAATTGGTGTTTTAGTTCCTTCTAATAAGGTAACAGTGAGCTAAAAAAACGTCTTCTTGCGATTTTTTAAAGTTTCACGAATTAATGTCCAGTCCTCACGTTTCATGGTCACTTTTTGGGGATTTTGGCAGTAAAAGCTATTTTGCAACTGCATCCCAGCAGAATGCATATTTTCTAATCTTCTTTTAAAGAGTCTTGATCAACAGCATGGTATTGTAATGTAATAACAAATTGATAAAAACCAATACAAGAATTTTTGAAAATAATTCTGATGATGAGGGTAAAAGGTAAGGGGGCCTAATACATTTGGTCATGATTGTATATTGATTATGAATCGACGTTACAAATTTACATTTTCGATCAAGTTTAGTAATTTCTTTGTAGACAACTGTATCTAATAAATTTCACAGGCGCACAGGCCCATTCAATCCATAAATACACCTTTCGGCATACAATAACAATAAATCTTATGTTGCGTGGAGTACAGAGGAAGACCGCCGACTTATTGAAACGTAACGCATAAAAAGCGTATAAATAACTCCGCAAAACTTCCCACAAGCAGGGGGCAACCAGAGAAAAACACCCTTGGCCAAGCATAAAGAAAGCACGTGCCTCCCACTTGGCGGGGGGCAGCCACCCTTCGCCGACCGGTCTGCTATTCACCACCGGTGAATGGGAGCGTGGCGTTATGAGAATGTTCGGGTGAAGTTTTTATTAGCCAAATCAAAAGTTTGTGCGTGCATCGTGATGCTACTACCAGACTGTATTATATGTAGAGGAAAAAAGGGTTCACTCTCAATTATATTACCATTGAAGTCCGATAGAGCATAATGTTTTCAATAGCTTAAAAATTTAGTTTTTTCAAAATATTAATCATGGTCTTTTTTAAAATTGTTAAAATTTTCAGTAATTTCTGAAATTCATTCGAGTGGGCATGATTCAGTTGCTTTCAAAAGAAAGACGAATGAGCTACAAAATAATAATCGAGACATCTTAAATAAAAATAATGAAGAAGTATTACAGTCTTGATGGCATTAATCTAGATTATTTGTACCATATTAGGAAGAAGGTAAAAGTTGAAGATTTAATTTTTAACATGAAACAGATACATGAATTATTAAAACAACCAATTAAACTCATCCTATTTGTAGCCGGCGAATAAAGGAGCTTATTAAGACGAACAATTAATATTTATCTCTTATTTATTTGATCCAATTACACATCCCCTATACTTATCAGAAAAAAAAACTTATGCAAATGCACGATAACATCCAATAATTCAGCGTATCATTTTAATGGTCCACTATGTAATTATTTTTTACAGCAAGTAATAACCATCTTTCGATCCGTAATAAGTAAGAAAACCTGTAAATTTGAGTAAGAAGCGCGTGCAAATGACTCATTAGAAGTACAGATATGCTATTGCTGGATTGAGTTATGTGCAGCTGTCTGGATCGTGATATCGAAGTGTTACTAACTACAGGTGTCCTGCAACATCTGACAGATGGTGGGTCTTAAGGACGACCGAAATATATTATTTTTTTTACTGTATGCAAAATCTTTAAACAAGTTAGAAAGTTTTATACGTCTTTATGAATGTACAATTGCAACCAGAGGTAATGTCGCCAATGCAAACTCCTTTACTATCCTAGTTTAAAGCTAAGACAACACGACGATGGTTTTCTTCTTACGGTATAGAGACTGTACCTCCCAAATAGCCATTTTTTTTTGTTTTCCAGACTAAGTTTGTTCCTCATGCTCTGCATCCTCTGTAACAAATGAGTCAACTTGAATTTCATTGAATGTAATAATCTCCGCTATTGTTTTCAGAAGGCGACTCGCTTGGCGCACACTGTTAAGAATAAAATTTAAATAATCGGGAGTGCATTAAGAAAATTCACATGGTATTAGGTGAAAACTAGCTTACTTCATTGTTTGGATTCGCTGCGAAGTTCATAGATCTTTTCCTAATAGTAAACGCCGTTTTTTTTTTCGACAAGCTCAGCTTTGTTCTCTTCTTTGGCCCATTATTTTAACAACAGTAATTAATGATGGCCAGCCACAAGTACTCTGGTATGTTCGTAGACTTGTTCGTTCACTATTTAAACGAAATAATCAAACTGTCCTTTTTTACATGTTCAGTTAATTTCGGAGTCAATTGAGATTCTTTTGATGCAGCATTGTAGAATATAAAAGAAGCATGAAGATATTATGAAGTTAAAACAATTGAAATTTTAAAAATGAAATTAAGTACATGTACCTATATATACTGTGTTCTGCATTGCAAAACACGTTCTTCTTTTTCATTATCAATCATCACATCACATTTACGTTAACAGATGTTGTACTGCAATTATAAAATGAAAAATACCTTATTGCATGAGCATGTAATTTACATCCAACATTTGTGTAGGGTTTGATTGATTCAGATATAATTAGAGATAGGAAATATCGCTTGCAATTAAGGTAAAACCCGGTGGCCGCCTAGGAAGAGAAAATCGTACGCAACGCCTAGACTTTGCTTAATAAGTAAGTACCTTGCAAGTCGCCCGTCTGTCTGTCGTTGTAGTCACGAATCGTCTCGACGTGTACCTCGTTGTCATAGGCGACTAGGATGCTCAGATAAATCGCCTCATATTTATTAGAGGTTAGCGGTGCCTAACTACCGTTAATTAATAAATTATTAGGACTGGAAATAACGACGCCATCGCCAGTCGTCTGGAAATGCATTTAATTTATTTAAACTGAAATTGGAAAATTTGTTCGTTGACATTTTTGATATCATGAATCTGCAGTTTAAATGAAATATGCATTTTTGTTTAAGAATTGGTTCGGGTCAATGTTGTTTTTAATTCGTCTTCGTTTTTATTCCAGACATATTCGAGTAACGCCGTAAATGTGTTTATACAAAGCCGTCTCTATCTCAAGCCGTGCACTTGTAAATTTGGCAACAGAGCAAGTAGTCCGACCACGAGTTTCACCAGTTTGACGTAAGTTGTACGAGATAATGCTGTAATGTAATTCTGTACTTATCAATCAAATTTTATTGTTTATTATAGTATTGGTGACTAAAATAACGTTTTAAATATTATATTAACAATCAAGGTAAGTCCACAAAGCCTAATTCTGCTAGATAACCAAACTTTTTCGTTTTCCTTTATTTGCTTTTATTTCATACCAATGTGACATTTTTCGGATTTTCAATGGTACAAAAATTGGAACTCTAAAGTCCTAGTACTTAATTTTAAACTCATTAAACGTCTAGTTTGAAAGAAAATTTCATATTTACCTCGAACGAAAATTGACTTTAAATATATATACTTGGAAGTAATTACAGCCTCGGCTAAACAACTTGCTCCTAATTACTTTAAAACTTGACTTTTCGTTGTAGGTAAATAAATAACTATTCTTTCTGAATTATTAATTAGGTTTATGTTGTAGATGCCAAGTTCGATTAGGACTACTTTCGGGTATCAATGCGAAGTTGCCAAGCGTAACAGCACGGCTTGTTAGATAGAGACGGCTTTGGTTTATATCATATGGCATACCACTGATATACATATACATATAATGAGAAGTAAAGGTCCTAATATGAATCCCTGAAGAACTCCTACCTTCGCATTTACTTGGTCACTTATTTTATTACTGTAAGGGTCAGTTTCATAATGGAATTTAAAGGAGACTTTAAATTTAAAGTCACTTTCAGATGTCAAAACAAATATAAAAACACACTCGTTTACACATCTGAATGTGACTTTAATTTTGAAGTCCCCTTTAAATTTCATTATGAAAGTGGCCCTAAGTCACTATTTGTCTTCTGTCACTAAGATTTGATTTTATTAAGTTTAAAATACACATCCTCTGACACCATATATCTGTCTGTCACTTTTCTTGGTGTACACAATCAAATCATATTTCTGATATTTTTATTTCTAGAATATTCTAGGACTCTAGGATTCTAGAATTCTCACTTCATTTACTTTCTTGTTGTGAGTTAGTTAGTACTCTAGTTACTTTTTTTTAGTGAATTAATTTAAATTTATTTCATTACAATGGCAGTGTTTGATTGTTTTCAAGATTATTTTTAATATACTTATATGTCGTTTTGAATAACTACTGTAAGTGATATTTATGTAAAAATTCTGAAAAATATGCCATTTTTGTAGTACAACATAAAAATGTTCACAACGTTACCATCACCATTATTTTGGTACTGATATAAAGTACTGTACTTAATTACAATTGAGTACAAAATGTACGTGTACTCCTAAATAAATACTGATTCACATACATGTATACCGGGTGTTTGTAGAACGCTAGCCAGTCGATAACTCCGTTAATAATAGAGATATTTTAGTAAACTTTTTTTTTGTTTTGTTTGACAGAAGGTAGCCTATATATATTGCTTTTGGTATGGAACACCCGGTATATTTTGTGATATTTGGAATCTACTCTAAAAACTCGATCCAATAGCAAAGTTTCGACAAAATCAAAGACATGGTTTAATTTTTTCAATAATTTTTTAATTGTGTACAAGTTGGCCGTGATTTGTTTAAAACTGTCAAAAATGCTCTTACATTGATATAATAAATAAAATTAAGTCAATAAAATGCTTTACTAAGGAATTATTGCTTCTTAAAACATAAAAAAAATAAAATTCTTAAAAAAACTCTTTTTTCAATGGAAACATGAGTTTCGCTGCATATTTGACAAGTGCATAAAATTAACTTTCCAACGGTATAAGACACTTGGTTATTTAGTGTACCCTAATTATTTAATTTAATTAATTTAATTAATATCCATTAAAAAATTATTGAAAAAATTAAACCATGTCTTTGATTTTGTCGAAACTTTGCTATTGCACAAAATATACCGGGTGGGAAAACAAAGTTATGTATAATAATACAGTAGGCCTAGGAGAAAAGCAATGCATATTGCCATATAGGCTGCCTTCTGTCAAACAAAACAAAAAAAAGTTTACTAAAATATCTCGATTATTAACGGAGTTATCGACTGGCTACCGTTCTACAAACACCCTGTATAACTAGGTTACATGAAAAATACTTGTAGGTACTTATTTATTTCTTCTTCTTGTACTTGTATTTATAAGAACTAAATAAGTACTGTTCCATGCATTTGTACTTGTATTTATCTGACAATGAGTTATATGAACGGTACTTGTACTTCTATTAAAGTTCATTTCTTCTTATTGTACTTGTTCATATTTGTTATATTTATAAGTACTAAATAAGTACTGACTTGTACATGGACTTGTACTTATATTTATCTAAGTTATATGAAAGGTATTTTACTTGTACATAAATTTATGTCTTCTTATTATACCAATAATTGTTATATTTATAAGTACTAAATAAGTTCCGATCCATGGACTTGTACTTGTACTTATACAGATTTATCTGAGTTAAGGTGAAGTGGGTAAATGTGATATAATTTTTTAATAGTTCACGAAGAAAAGGCTAAAACTAATAATTTTAATGGAATCGACATTTTTTTTTAAATTATCAGTGATTTAAAAATAGTTCCTATTTGATACCCGGACTGACGCCGTTTCAGTTCCTTTCTGAAAAATATTAGGTATTTTTTTTTAAAACGATATCAGTATATCGCATGTACCCCAGCGTTTGGGGCAAATGTGATAATCATGTCTACTTACCTATGAATAATTCTCTTGAAATGGAATGGAGCTAATGTATAACAATTATTGTAGTTTATTAGTCATTTTGGTTTTTACAAAACTAAAATATCTCGATCAAGAATATTGCTAAGCACATGTCAACTTGAATGTTACGTTATATTATGACCTGTGCCATGATCAGCGATTGTCTCGGCGCTGGAAGCTACACTAGCAGGTAATTTCGTTCCATCTAGTGTTGTGCTTATTTGTATACAAGCTTAAAGAGTTGTAAGGTATATGGCAGCAGGAGTAATAAATTTGCATTAAAATTATGACACATTATCACAATTGCCCCTTTATCACATTTACCCCACTTCACCTTATGTGAAAAGTACTTGTACATAAGTTTATTTCTTTCCGGGATCCCGAAATAAATCTAGGGGTTCAGTGTTCCTCCGAACGGTTTCATATTTTTACAACATACATTGCAAATATACAGTATGTCCCCGGATTGAGTTTACAATACGTATAATGGACCAAAAATTTTTGGATTAAGATTTCATGTTCTGCAGTTCGGGTCTGCTTGGTGTGAAATAAGTTTGTGTCAAATTTGACGGCGAAAGTCTTCAAAGTGGCGGAATTAACACAAGAATGTTGAAATTTGGTATATCTCCCTAGTTTGAAATGAGAATCATTTTATCTTACTAAATTTTTCTCCTAAATTCAAAAGGAAGACCACTTTACCTACACAGATTTTACTTCTTGTGTTAATTCCGCCACCTTGAAGACTTTCGGCGTCAAATTTGGCACAAATTCATTTCACGCCAAGCAGGCCTGAACTGCAGAACATGAAATCTTAATTCAAAAGTATTTAGTCCATTATACGTATTGTAAACTCAATCCGGGGACTTACTGTATGCATGTATGCATGTATGTATGTATAGTCGTCCCAGTTTGGTAGTGGTTTTATAGCCCTACCAAAAAAAAAGCGACAGAAAGGCGACCGCAGGCCGGTCTCTTTGAAGTTGTTTTTTATAGCAAGATCATAAAACCGATAGAAAACTTGGACGACTATAGTACAATTTATCGATATTTATTAACAAAATAATAACAAATATGGGATGCTCACGCCGTCTGTTACTTTTTTAGAAGTTTTATTTTTTAACCGATTGAAATGAAATTAAGGAAGTATAAATTAAACGTAAAAATTAATTTTCTGACATGAAAAGCTATGAATCACGGTTTTCTATATCATTGAAAATATACCTACCAAATGATAGATATGTGTACTGTTGCATTTAAAACAAGAAAGGTAATACTACAAAAGTTCTGTGATGATTGTTGTATGTCAATGCTAAAACGTCGATATTATTTAGGGATTTCGAGATTCCGAAATGAAATCTCAGAATGCTGGGATTTTCGATCTCGAGATCCCAGGAATGGATTCCCTAATTCAAATTGACCCTTATGGAACCAAAAACGAGTGCTAAGTTGGCTTGGAAAAGTAAGCTGAAGGTCTATAGATAAGCTGGCTCCTCGATTTAGACAAAATCATTCGATACTTCAGAGGTAAAAGTTATATAGTCTGTTCAAACTTAAGTCGGCACTATTGCTAACTTCGTTATTATAAAAGCTACAAATTAGATTAAATTAGCAAACTAGTAGTACTTTTCACGCTGATTACAACGACGTAGTCAAGAAAACAATTGAGCGTCGCGTTTATGAGATAAAGTCGAAAAGACACTTTTTTTAATCGAACACCCTATATATTATATTACCAATCGATAGAGAATAAAATTTTAAGGCTGTTTTACTCTCATAATTTATTCATGAATTAATTTATGAATTTCTTAATGAATTTCTTCATGAATTTATTCACGTACGCATTTCATTCTACATCAATGCTATTTTACATTGACAACTTATTCATGAATTAATTCGTGAATTCGCTTCATGAAGAAGTTGGACAAGTGTAATACACCAAATTTGACTCAGATAAATTCATGAATTTCTTCGTCAACTTATTGACGAATTACAGCAGAGTTCTATTTTTCGAATGCTTTCGTGAATATCAGGCGCACCAATAGTGCAACTAATAGTGCAATTAATAGTACAACCCAAGAAAACGCGTAGAGGGTAGATGAACATTACATGAAAAGAGCGAAATCGCCCATCTACTTGATGAAATTGTAATTAATTTCACGAAGAGCACAACAAGTTGCTCCGTTTCATGAAAAGGACAAAATACTTTGTGCTGATAGTGAATACAAATGATATTACAGTAAGCGGATGCGTTTCATGAAGTGGATATCCATTTCATGAAATGATCGATTTCACTAAGTGAGCACTACATATACATATCAAAAGATTTTGAGAATATCTGGAATTTTCCAAACGTTATTGGTGCCAAGGATGGCAAACATATTGTTTTTCAAGCTCCGAAATCTACAGGTTCCACATTTTACAACTACAAAGGGACTCACAGTATCGTTCTCCTGGCGTAAGTAGACGCAAAATATAACTTTACGTATGTAGATGTAGGAGTTAACGGCCGTGTATCGAATGAGGGAATTTACTGTAAATCTACTTTAGCTAGGACTATAGGAAACAATTCTTTAAATATACCTGAGTGTAAAATTTTACCAGGAAGAAATAAGCCTTGTGCCTCATGTAATATTATATGATTCTGCATTTCCTCTTTCCGAACATATTTTAAAGCCATATCCATTCCGTAACATGACTGAGGAACAACGTATTTTCAACTACAGGCTAAGTCGTGGAAGGAGAGTAGTTGAAAACGTATTTGGAATTTTGGCTAATCGCTTCCGTATCTTTTCAACAACAATTGCTCTAGTCCAGAGAAAGTACAAATTACAAAGTACAAAACACTGGCATGTTGTGCCTTCTATGACTTTTTAAAAGCTGAAAGTCCTTATGCTATGCCTGAAGATGAAGAGATTAATAATAATTATTGGTTTCACTTTGGACTTTCCCATCAAGGTGGTAACAGAATTTCACATGCTTGCTTGTATCATGGCAGTATAAAAATATACAATTTTGGTTTTATTATTAGTATTATAATAAATCTTTTGATTATATATTAGTTTTATTAGTCACTTCACCTATTTACCTCGACAGTGGTAGGCTTGCGTGAAATAAATATATCTGGCAAATCATAAAATAATATATTCTCAAGTTTCATCTGCATCATAGTATACTATTAATCTGATTTTGATTGATTGATGAATTGATTTTCTGTCTCCTCCTCGTCCAAAGCAGAATGTATTATGGCAGTAATCTGTCTTTTTATATTTCTGCTCCTTGTAGCAGATTTTATTTGTTTTAACTCTGCTGCAACGGTTCTAGAAGAAAACAAGGGAATAAATATTACAATTTCTAATTTCAACATTTTTTACCATGATCAGTAACAAAGTTAACGTTAGCTTGAAGGAATTTAATTATCCGTTTGTCTTATGAAAGGGTAGAATTTGAAAAAAAAAATCTAAAGTGTGCTATTCATTTATAGGCGTTTCCCATTTGCACATGTTAGCCAGTTGGAGTCATTTGCACATGTTAGCCAGTTGGAGTAGCTCCGAGCAGCTCATATGTGCAAATGGAAAGCAGCTTATGACATAATAATGTTAGAACAAGAAGTATCAATGAAAAAATACTTACAGTGCAAATGCATCGATCTCTAACATTTGCAGCTCTATATTTCTTGTTTCTTCGAGCAAAACATTTGTAGCTCTTTCCATAAACTCCACCATATTTTCTCTTTCTTCTGGCTCCCTTCTTCGTTTTCTTTTTGGTGGTTGTGAAGCTCACATAAAAAAATCTTGAATTACTTGAAGTAGGTCGTGAGTCAAGGTAAACACTTCCATCATTCAATTCATCTAGAGTCCCTTCAAATATTTCTCCTCCTTCACTCTGTTGAGTACTAGGACTATATAAGTCTAAAGTGGACTCTTCTGATCTTATAGGAGCACCTGCATTTAAAAACTGCAGTTGCTCAAAAAACCACAGTGTTTTTAAGAAGTGTGAACAACCGAGGAGGAATGAAAATTATAATGAACAAGATGCACGACCTTTGTGCCTTTTAGAAGACGATCAAAATTGACTGATGAGGCAGTCTTTACCACCAATGGGGTCAGTTCACAAAATTCATGGTTTTGGAGCACAGAGAATCTATATTGGTCGATAGAATGCCGTAGTCAGTATGCCACGATTCCAGGTGACAAGTCTCTGCCGATTAGCTGTGCCCCAGGCTAGCAGCAGTGGAAACGGGGCAGGTTAACTTAAGGTGGTAAACTTATAAAGGGGCGCCAGAAGACAATTGAACAAACTAATCGTAATTCGATCGGCCGACGCGACGTCTCCAATCGACCAGATTGTGCAGAAAAATGAAACTCGAATAAACAGAGGCGAGAATCTTACACACTGTGTGTGTGAAAATAGGAATTAAAAGCGTAATTAAAGATTACACAATTTATTACACAATTAAAAATGAAAACAATTTACACTGATAAGAAACAATTACAATTGGCTGCTTACTTTAGGCTTAAATTAAATAACGTAAGCGCAGCGCAATTCGTGCTTCGGAATTCGTACTCGCGGTTTATTTCTCACTAGCTTGACGTAAAATTTAATAACCGATCGGTCCGTAAAATGTCAGTTAAAATTGAAAACCTAACCTTGCAACTGCGAGTCCTGACGTACGTCAAAGTCAGCGGTGCCAATCGAAGTGCAGAGGCCGGTGGTACCGCCGGTGGGGAATTGTAACGCCCTCTACCAACCGCAGGAAGCGTCGACGAACTGGCCTGAACTGGACCCGCTCAGATCGTCAAGATGGCTGATCAGGTTTTCTCGATCGGGTCTCGATACGACTATGGGCAGGAGCGCCCCCGGAGAACTAGGCCAATAGGTCTGGTCTAATAGCCTACGCCAGAAAACTGCGCCCAAATAGAAAAGCCTAAGTAGAAGAAATGATTTTCGTTAGCGGCCATTTTGGTCGGCATGCGTCGTCATATTTTACCTGAGAGAACTGGGGCCTCAGGCTTGGTAAGGAGATTAACTGTCTCCAATCGCTGTTCGGCGGTGTCAAATGATATTCCAGCAAAGCTGCTATTGATTTACTTCTCCAAATGAGCAAGAAATCCGTTAAATTTAACACACGCAAAAAAAACACGTCACACATGCTCGAACAAACAAGAGGACGCGATCAAGTCGGGGAAGAAGGAGATCGCTTCAACGCACAGGTATTACCGATGATAACCAATGACAGGCGGCCTGAGAGTCACATGGGGCCTTCATGGCCTATGTGAGTTCAACGATCAAAGTACGCAGGTTTTCCCCCATGGCGATGTAGAAAAGGGACATTTGGGTCGCCACGGTGTTAAAACGAAATGGCAAGACGGTATATCGCCACTACATTTTAGCGGGAAATTTGAATATAACAAGTATTCCGAAAAAGTCGATGTTTCGTGTGGGAAAAATGGAGATAGACTAATTGGACTGGTCAGGGCTTTCTACATTTTCTAGAAACGGAATTTTCAGAAATATTGGATAGCATGTCGCTTGCTGAAAGGCACGTCATGATTTTGCAATTGGATGGGTCTCCTCCTCATTTTCTCCGACCTATTAGAGAATGGCTAAATAGTACCGAGTGATTTTTTAAATTTTTTATCAACCCTTGCCATGAGATCTGGATGGCATGTCTTAGCTTAAGTGAAAAGTCCGTCATTGCACTCCTTTTTGCTGTTTTACAGTAAAGCTACGGCATGCCGTCCAAATTCCATGGCAAGAGTTGATAAAAAATTTAAAAAATCACGCGTTACTTTTCTCAATAAATGGTTTAGTAGAGCTACTCAAATCGATTTACTTCTTTTTAATTGGCCTGCAAGATCTCAAGATTTAACTCCCCAAGATGTTTTTCTGTGGTAGTTTCTTAAATAAAAGGTGAAAAGGACACGGCTACAAAATGCTGAAGAATTGAAACAAAGAATAAGGCAAGCTAGTCAATAAGTAACATCTGATATATGTAGGTACTAAGAATTGCTCCAAGAAGTATGAGAAACTGTGAGTTATCAAAAGCATTGAGCGTCTTGGAGCATATTGAATTGTAACTTTTACTAATTCCACAAACACTGTATAAGTGCTCTACATTCTTGGGGAGTAGTAGCCATATGATCTTCTTGTGGTAGATCAATCCATATTTCCTGATCTTTCCTTCTTGCTCGGGGTCACCTCTAGGTATATCACAGATAGATTTCCAGTTGGTGGTACAAATATGCCTGTACCATCTAAGTCGTTCTGCCTTTACATGTCTTGCTATGTCTTCTCCTTTAAGCGACTGGCGGATCTAATGGTTCATTAGACTTCGATAATCTCCTCCTTTATTCTTTGGTTCATGTATGGTTCTAATTATTTTTCTCTCAAAAGTACTTAGTTTTTCTTCATCTTCATGGCGAGTGTCTTCGTTTCAGGCACAAGGATAAAGGTTTTTAAAAGCAAAAACCAGGAATCTTCTGGAGTTAAGTTCAGAGGGTGGTATTTGCGGATTGAATTATTTCTTACCCAAAACTAAAAGACTTGGCAACAAAACGGAGGATAAAACGGCGAATTAGTACGGTTGGACGAATTTGAGTAGTTCTCAAAATTAAACAAAATTTTGAAATTTTGAAAATTTTGAAATTTTGCTACTACCTACTTGGTTGCAAAATTGTTGAGCGAGCAAATTAAGTTACATTCCCAACTACCGGCTAATCAGTGGGACGAGGTCATAACGTAACCCCAAAAACATAGGTCTAAATTTTAAATAAAATCAACTTCACCAGTATTTACACACTTGTCTTTATTAGAGCATTTCAAAAGAAAATCAAAATGTTAAAAACTTAACTTATTAAACGCCAGTACACATATTAAATAATCAAACGTGCATAGCTTTAAAATTCAAATGACAAGAAACGTCAAATCACGAAATACGGATCCGCTTGTTCGTTCACAAGAATTATGAAATTAAATAGCAAAACTATACTAAATTAACTACGCATGTCAACACTGTGTGTACTATAATGAGTCCCAAAGTTCTAATTGTGAGAGCACAACAGCTGATCAAGAGTCATGAAGACATCCGAGTAACGAACGCACAGGAGGGACGAGTCAAGAGCATCAACTTGCGTTCTGGGGAGTATCGAAGCGCCCTCTAACGGCGGGAATAATAAGCAGCCGCGTTAACGAACACTAAATGGATGACCGATGTCGGTTCACAACGACACCATCAAAATTCTAACCACGACTCAACGAAGAAACCACAAGCAGCCCCGGTTAACGCTCCAATGAAACGTCCGAAACAAAAAGCTTGATTTATATCCAGTTCAGGCTTGGTAAGGCCTGGAAGAAAGCCTTTAATGAAAGGCTTGAAATGTGCGCTTCAAGCTATCGCTTGAAACACATTTCAAAACCGGAGTAAAATCCTCCGTTCAATCTTCACTTTAAACAAGACAATTTAATGATTTTCACAAACAAGGCGTAAAAGCCCAAAACGCGAGGTGTATGCTAACCGAACAGCCGGAATTGGCACGGTCGTACACGAGTGGGGGTTTGACGGATAAATACTGCAAAGGAAGTTGTTAAGAGACACCGCAGAATTTCGCAGGGGAATGAGTGAAATAGAATAACTCCGTGTGGCGGAAATTATTGCATTTGTCTACTTGTGCAGTATTTTGCAATCTTTCTATATTAACGGTAAACCAGTAACGTATTTTCGATTCTCACAAAATACAGGGTGATTTGGAAAACTAATGATAATTTTAATAAATTTTGAAACCGAAACTAAGGTCTTCTAACAGACTTGGTAGTCAAGAAAGATAGATAATAAGAAGACAATCGATAGGAACATTAACGAAAAGAAAAATGAAGTGAAGAATAGGAACTGCTAAGAAATAGACGTAAATAACAGTATTTTACATTATGCACTTTTATACTTTTAAAGCCAACAGTATGCTTTAACCTTAAAGATCTCTGAATATTTTAATTTCCTTAACAAGTTCAAAATACATAATGAAATACATTATGAATTAAAAAGTTGGACAGTGTCTCAAAAAATGCATTGTAATCTCAATTTATTTTAATTCTATTTATAAGTCGTATATTTATTTTCTACAACTTTTTTAATGGGGTGAAACCTGATAGGGCGACTTATACTGACTTATAACAATAGGTACATCTAACAACATATGCATACATACTTTTTAACGGTTGTTAAACTGAGTGGTGTATAATTTTATGTACCGATTACTGATGTGATAGCAATCAATGTTTTAATTGGAACGATCATAAACAAACGAGTGCACTGATTACTAAAAAAAAAAATTACTTCAGTTGAGCAGAAAACGTTATAAAACTCATAAACCTTGGAATAGGAAGTTATAAATTTCATTTACTATATAAGGAAATATAAATATTAATAGTGATACTGTAAAAATAATGTTTTTCGCCTAATAAATAAGGTTTAGAGGTGCATAAAGTAGATGTTATGATCTCATTCCCAGTCATATCAAATATTTAGAATGTAAATGATTCCGCCACATTTACTAATTATTTCTATAGGTTTAGCGCTTTCGTTTTATGCACGTGAGGTAATTTAAAATCTGAAAACAAGTTGATGAACGTGTTCTTTTTTACTTCGGTTAGGAACACATAAAAACTTGTGTTTTAATCTTTTGGTACAAAATATATAAATTTGGCAAGATTATGTCTCGGCGTGACCTTTCACCTCATAATCTGGCATTTCACGCATAAATTAGGAAAACATGTCACCGCCACCGACAGCCAACGAATAAAAATAAATCACAGATGATCCTCTGTATTTATGTTCGTTTTATCTACTGGCGATATCGTGTTACTTTCATCCTTTGATGATACGTGAAGATCACGACCAGTTCTTTACAACTTGGTAAACTGATAAAATATGTGAGTGTGACTTGAAGAGTTATCACTTATTAAAACCATTTAATACCCTAATTATACTATACATATATATACATATATATTCACTTTTGATATTATCTTTAAAAATATATGTACGTATATTTATATTAAGATTTATATTAAAAATTTATATTAAAATATGTTAAGCAGCAACTTTAGGGTCAACTATGTAGAACGAAACCATTATCGTGATCTACAGTAGTGTTCATTATTGTAATATCACCAGCGGCAAATACAGGGTGTCCCATAAATTAGGGGCCATACGGTAGCAATGGATAGGTGACCACATACAATAACTTTTCTTCTAATAAAATTACGAAAACAGCATCGTTTGGGAGATATGCTAAAGTATAATACTGAGTACGAACTTGCCTTCCCTGACCTGCGCAACGGAGGACATTTCGAACACTTGCTATATACATCACGGTAACTAATGACATAACAATCGCAGTCCAAGGACCTCAACAATATGTGTTGTTATGTTGAGCAGGCCAGTTTTATTATCGTTTTATAATCGAATTATCTTCACATTCGCTTACCTATGACGTATAGAGTTTATAAGCAAAACGGGACCGTATTCCGATCGTAATTTCTTTGAAAAATTTCCCAAAAAAATTATCGAAGCAGACCACTTTCGGTTACATTCGCGGACTCTATATGCACCATTGTGTTAGCCCTCACATTATGGCCCCTTATTTACGGGACAGCCTGTATACCTGCGGAAAAATATTAAAAAATTTGCGCGTTTTAGATACATTGAAGTATGACATACCTTTTATTATTCAGGATAAATTTCAAATGCCCACACTTAGGATAGTTTACAACTATACCTGTTTCTGATTATTACTACAGTTATTTCAAAAGTTGGACTGGGGTTTATAATACTTTAAGTAGTCATATTTCATGAACGGTGAATAAGAAGTAGAATTCTCGTATCTTATTCTGTTTAAAAAAATATATATGTATACACGAGATAAACGCAGAAGATAAAAAGAAAGAATATGTTTTGTGTCTTAAAAATTTCTCTATCACTCTTACAATCTCAATAAACTGTAACTTTTGCTTGGATCAAGAAAAGATTTAATATATTTTTTTGGTTGTTGCTTCTGAACGATTGGTTAAACTTTTTTTTATTTAACAACTATCAATGTTTACAAAATGCTTTCACTCATAACCGTTTTTCCTCAGAAAACACCTAAAAACAATTTCCTACATAAATGTACCCTAAGGAAGAATGAAATTCCCAAGTTTAACCGTAACAATCTCAAGTAATAGAAAAAATAGTGTAAAATGCACGTTTCATAACACATTTCAGCGCACACGTCCAGGTTTAGGTCTAAACCTGGACGCGTGCGCTAAAATCATGTCTTATGAAACTTGTTTTTTAATATACTATTTTGGCTTGAGAACTTGAAGAAATGAATAAGTGTTGAAAAGTTAATAAATTTTAGAAATTCCTAAATAGCGCTAGTAATGCCCTCACTAGTAAAAGCAAGATGTAAGAATGCCAACATGCTGCGAAATTTACTAGAAAAGGCTCCCGCTTCCTTGCCTTGTATTTGAAAATCTTTTTAAAAATGTGTAGAATATAAAAGTTTCTTGGTTTATTCATCTAACGGCCGTATTCACTATTCACAGTTATTATATACATTCAAATTAACAGTTTACTAAGCTACTGTTAAAATTTAAACCTCTGTTAAGTCAAAAGTAAACTTAGTTTAATTTAACTTTATTTGTTGTCCTACACAAGTGTAATTACTTAAAACAAAGCGTTAAATTCTATTAACTGCCAAATAATGCATAATTAACTTAAAAGAGTGAGTTTGACAGACCATTAGCTCTTAACAGTGGTTGGTGAATACAGCTTTTATATTTAACAGTCTGTTAGCAGCTTAACTGACCTTTAAACATGTAACTGAGGAATGGTGAATACGGCCATTAGACTCTAGACTGATATCGGAGGGAGTTTTAAGCGTATGGAGGGGATTTTTGGTGATTTGAAGCGGCAGCAATTTCGAACGCATCTGGCAACAGTGCATTCTCATTCAAACCAGCAGGTACTACCTATCTAGAGCTAGAGGATTCGCTAGAACATTCGCGAATTATCGAGTACCTCGTAGAGGCTTGACAAGATATAAAAATAGATTTGTCATGGGGAAAAGGTTGTAAAATAGTGTTGCCAAAGCTACTACCTTAGTAATACTATTTACTTAATAATGTGACGATTTGAATTTTTTATTCCTCGAATACTTAAGTCAAAAAATTATTATACTGACAAAAATCTAATTAATTCAGAAACTACATCCTGGGTTCATTCTTTAATATTATATCTTATTGTTAGATTAATTAATTTTAGAAAAGTGAATCATGTCTTCTCTATAACAAATGAAAGTCCTACTTATGAGCAGGGTAAAAAAAAGGTAAGTCAGTTTCTTTGGAAACGAGATAACTTCTTTTCGGAAAAAATTAGTAAAACGCAAAATATATTATTATATTATTCGATATCGAAATCTTTAGTTGAAATGTTTTGCAGGAAGTTGTCCGTTGAACCGTGACCGAAATGTCAATTTGACGTCATTTCGACTAATATTTCGATCCTCTTAAGCATGTACTTTCTAGTAGAATACATGGCATTACGCTTTTTATCTTATTGCTAGTTTCATACTTTTGTTCGTTGATTGATAGGGTTCACAAATAAAAAACAAAAGGTACACTCCAGATTTCTTTAAGGTAACATATGACTCTGTAAACATATGCGTTAAACGTGTTACGGTGCGCATTAAAACGTATACACATAATTTTACCAGTAACATTTACTTACTAGTCGCAATCTCCGAATGCACCTCGAGTCGAAATGACGAAATAAATACGTTCGACTCGTACACAATTATTGCACTGAATTAGAATCGAGACCCAGAAATAAGTAAGATGCGACTACATGAAAGTTTCTGAACACAACCCTGCTGTTGAAAACTTAAATTTTTGTTGGCAGCAATTTTTAAACTACTGTGCGCGATAAGGACAAAATATTGTGCAAAACGCAATATTGCGATATTTACAGTAGTAAGTAAAACTTACAATTTATTACTTGGCTTGAAAATATTGATGTGTTTCATACGGAAAAAATCAATGACGTGCGTAAAAAGACCCATTTAACAAACAGTATCTGTTAAAGCTTATAATTTTTGGCAACATTGCCTAAGACCTCTAGATTATTAGATATACTCTGTTGTTAAGGTACACTACACTACGACATTATGACTACAATTATGATAACGCCATCTGTCATAATAGTTATAAGTTAGAAATAAGTTGAGTAAGTTGGCAACATTGTCAGTCAGCCATTAGCATACTGATTAACGAGTTGTACGTTGTTCTTCAATAAAGAATGCCATATAATTATAGTCTTTCAGTGCTTAATCATATATTATCACATGGCGCAGTCATAAACGAACTACAGGAAAGACATGGCGGAATCAAGAGTACCGCAAGGGATGAAATTTGAGGGGAATGTTGCAGAAAATTTCCGGAAGTTTAAACGAACTTTGAAATATACCTGGTAGCATCGGGAAGACAAAACGTGAAAGATGATGTTAAAATTGCATTGCTGCTAAACATTATAGGTGTGGATGGTGTCGAAGTGTACATGACATTCAAATTGGAAGAAGAGGATAAGGGTAAATACAAAAAAGTAATGAGTGAGTTTGAATTATATTGTACACCAAGAAAGAACAAAACGTATGAGAGATTTGTATTTAACTCAAGAGTGCAACGCGAAGGTGAGCCATTTGATCAGTTTTTAAGTGATCTGTAAAAGTTAGTGAAGTCCTGTGAATATGATGATCAAGAGGAATCAATTATAGTAGATAGGATCGTTCTGGGAATTAGTGATGTAAAACTACAGGAAAAACTCTTGAGTACGGAAAATTTGAACTTGCATAAGGCTAATGATTTATGTAGAAATTTTGAAGTAACGAAACAACAAGTGAACATTTTGCAGGGTAAAGAAAAGGCAGTGCACACTGTTAAGCAGAAAGAAAAGAATGAAAAAACGAAGCAAAGAACACAGAAAAGTAACAGTATGTCAGCGTGTAAAAAATGTGGGAGGTCACATGAAGCTCGGAAGTGCCCGGCATTTGGAAAAGTTTGCTACAAGTGTAAGAAAAACAATCACTTTGCAAATATGTGCCGTATAAAGGAGGTGAAACAAATATAAAAAGACTGAATGTGTATGTGGAATCTATCTCACAAGTTAGTGAAATTAAAACTAAAAAAATGTGGTGTGAAAGAATTGAAATAGAAGGGGTAACTGTAGACTTAAAATTAGATACCTACAGGTGCAAAGGTGAATATAATTCCCAATAAACTGTTTGAACAAATTAGTGCTAATAATGTGAATGTGCGCAGAAGGTTGAGAAAAACAAGCGTGTTATTCAAAGCATATGGGTGCCAAAATAAAACCCGAGGGAATAGCGTCACTTAAATGCCTCTACAAGAACCAGCAAAGAAATGAAGATTTTTTAATCGTGAGTTTAGATGTTAAGCCTATTCTAGGATTACAAGGTTGTACTAACTTAGGTCTTATTAAAAAAGTTTATAATGTTAACTATAGAAGTAGTGATAGCTTTGTCAAGGAAAATGCGGATATATATATTTGAGGGTTTAGGCAAATTTAAAGATAAATGTAAGATTGTTTTAAAAAAGGATAGCATTCCTGTTGCAAAACCTGCTCGCAGAGTTCCTTTGACAATAAAAGAAAAATTAAAGAAAAAATTAAAAGAGCTTGAGAGCAAAACTATTATTAAAAAAGTAGAAGGGGGTTCAACATGGGTAAACAATTGAGGTTATGTTTAGATCCTCAGGAACTTAATAAAGTTATAGAAAGAGAATACTTTGAAATACCAAGCGTTGAAGAAATAAGCTCAAAACTATGCGGTAAAAAATACTTTAGCGCTTTAGATTTTAAGGATGGTTTTTACCAGATCGAACTGGATGATGACGAAAGTAAATTGTGTACATTTGCAAGCCCTTTTGGCTGTTATAAGTTTTGTAGACTACCGTTTGGCTTAAACATTGCACCAGAATTATTTCAGAAAAGTAATGTTACAAATTTTGGTGACATTGATGGAGTAGTCATTTATTTTGACGGTCTTTTAATTTTCGCTGATACTGTAGAGGAGCATGATAGAATATTGCAAAATGTAGTTGACAGAGCAAGAAGGTTAGGTGTTAAATTTAATAAAACTAAGGTAAAGTTTAGACTAAAAGAAGTCAGATATTTAGATTTTCTTTTTTCTAAAGAAGGCAAAAAGATTGATGAACGGAAGGCAAAGGCTATTCAAGGCTATTTACGACAGTATATATCAGGTTTGGCTGAAACTTTACGTGAATTGCTGAAAAAAAATGTTGAGTGGCAATGGCTAAATGCTCATGAAGATGCATTTCAAAGAATAAAGCATGATATTGCAACATCAAGAACTCTAATGAATTTTGACACAAGAAAAGAGGTCACCATACATGTCGATGCAAGCTATAATGGAATTGGGTGTTGTCTTACACTAGAAGGATATCCAGTTGCTTATGCGTCGAGAGCTTTGAGTGATACAGAAAAGCAATATGCAGTTATTGAAAAAGAGTTACTCAGTGTTGTATATGCAATGAAGAGATTCCATCAATACGTGTATGGACATCGAATAAATTTAATCACTGATCACAAGCCTAATGTGTCAATAATCAATAAGGAAGTAAGCAGAGTTCAATCTGCCATACTACAGCGATTAAAATTAAAACTTTTAAAATATGATATTAAACCGATGTATATGCCTGATAAATTCATTTACATAGCAGACTTACTATCGAGAAATTTTAAAGTTGAGAAAGTAGAAAGTGAAATTGATGAAAAAGAAGTTGTACATTCAGTTATAAAGCATTTAAGGATGAGTGAAAAAAGAAAAGAAGAGTTTAAAGAGGAAACCTCAAAAGATAAGACGTTAAGTAAAGTTATAAGGAAGCATTTTGAAGGCTGGCATAAGAAAGAAGAAGAAACTGAAAGGAAGTGTTTTTATAAAATCAGACATGATTTAGATGCACAAGACTATAATGACCGCGTCGTTGTACCAATGGCACTAAGAAAAAATATGCTAGAGATATTACATGAAGGCCATTTTGGTATCAACAGAACAAGAGATAGAGCAAGCGAAATTTTCTACTGGCCAAGAATGAACGTTGAAATTGAGCAAATGATAGCAAGCTGTAAGGTTTGTGAAAAGTACAAAAACATCAATATTAAGGAGCCTTTAATTTTACATGAAATGTCTGATCTTCCATTCCAGAAAATCGCATCAGACTTACTAGAATACAATAATAAAACGTTTATCGTTATAATAGATTATCTGACAAAATGGTTAGAGGTAACACCATTGAAAACAAAAAAAATCTGAGGAAACCATAGAAACTTTTAAGAGATTGTTTTCAATATTTGGAGTACCAGATGTCGTTATATCTGACAATATGCCATATTCTTCGTGGGAGTCTAAGGAGTTTGCTAAGAATTTTGGATTTGAATTTGTTCGTAATTGTTGGTTTTTTAAATCTTCGGTGGACTGTATTTTTTGTTTGTTATTGCAGCACGATGGTCTAGTTTCCTTTATGTACTTGAAAGCACCGTTTCTTTAATAAACATTATTTATTCTTTATGAAAAATAGTACATGCAAATACGAAATTGTTTTTTACACTGTCAAACATAATTACATGTCCTTAACGATAAAAAACTGAATAAAGGACCGTATGTGGATCTTGTGGCTCTCTTGAAATCGCAAACATATCGCCCCCCTTGAAAGGATCATCTTTAAAAGAAAGTTATGTTTTTTCATCTATAGGTAATACACACAGTCGATTAGCTGGACGATGTAGAAGTCCTGTTGTTGTTTTAATTGTTGCTGCACGAACAATTCCGTCTTTACCGGGATAAACTGTCTCGATGCGACCAACAATCCAACGTAGAGGAGGAATGTTATCTTCACGAATAATAACTAATTTACCAGGAATGATATTTCCTTCATGTTGTTGTCTCCAATTGGTTCTTTCGTGTAGTCGACTGAGATAATCTTTACTCCACTTCTTCCAAAAATATTGTTTTAATTTCTCTATGTTTTGCCAACGTCTCAACCTGTTTATTGGTACTTCACACAGATTAGGTTCAATGCATGTTGTCAGTGTATCACCAATTAAAAAATGACCAGGCGTTAAATAAAAGAAATCATTTGGATCGTTAGATATAGGAATCAATGGTCTAGAATTTAGTACGGCTTCAATTTGTATAAACAGCGTCATTAATTCTTCATAAGTAAGAAGAGATATTCCCAAAATTCGACGAAGGTGATGCTTAGCCGATTTCACAGCTGCCTCCCACAAGCCTCCAAAATGAGGAGCTTTTGGGGGAATGAAGTGCCATGTAATTGAATCTTCAGCTAAATTGTTGAAAATTTTAGTTTGTTGTTCTTTTTGGAACATTTCTTGTAATATTTTTAATTCCTTGTTTGCTCCTACAAAGTTTGTGCCATTATCAGAATATAAGTTACGAATTTTACCACGTCTAGATATAAAACGTTTTAGTGCTCCAATAAACGCGTCTGTCGAAAGATTACCAACTAATTCAATGTGAACTGCTTTTGTAGCTAAACATACAAATACGGCTGCATAAGCCTTGATCTTTTGTTTGCTACGTGGGCCTCCTTGTTTTATATCAAAAGTTCCATAATAGTCCACACCCGTATTCATGAATGGCCGAGCAGGTTCAGTTCTGATGGCTGGTAGATTGCCCATCATAGGTTGGGTTGATATCGGTTTGACTCTAAAACACGTCACACAGTTTCTGATTATTTGCCTAACAGCACTATTTCCTCACAATGGCCAGTATTTGGTACGGACAGCTGCCAGCGTAGTTTGATTGCCACCATGAAATTGTTTAATATGTTCACGTCTGATGATTAATTTGGTTAAAGTGTGGTTGGATGTAAGAATTATTGGATATTTTCTTGAAAATGATAGACGTGAATTTTGAAGTCGACTTCCTACTCTAATTAATCCCTCTTCGTCCAGAAATGGGTTTAGCGAAAGAAGTTTACTTTGACGTGGTAATGGTTTACCTTTCGCAAAAGTTCAAATTCTTCATTGAATGAGTCTGATTGAATTGTTTTGATAAGGATTTTTATGGCCTTTTCTAACTCTAGAGGGTTAATAGAACCACATATTTTCTGATCTGGTGTGCGTTTGAGAGTAACAGATAAATTGTGTTTGAAACGCATGCAATATGCAGTTATACGGATGAGTTTGTTGATATCAGAGTATTTTTCTATTAAATTAAATCTGTTGAAATAGTTGTGGTGAAAACTGCAATGTTAGTAGACTTACCTAATTCTGGTAGATCTTGAGAAACAGGAAAGGCGATGTCAAACGATGGCCAAAACTCTTTGTCTCGGTATAATCATTTTGGACCTTTCCACCATAATTGACACTCCAAGAGCTGAGAAGGTTTGATACCTCTTGATAAGATATCCGCTGGGTTGTCTGTGGTGGCAACGTGATGCCATTGTTGAATTCTAGTTAATTCTTGGATTTCTCCCACCCTATTTGACACAAACGTTTTCCAAGTACGTGTTATTGATCTTATCCATGATAATACAATTGTTGAATCTGTCCAGTAGCTTACAGAGTCATTTGATATATTAAGAGCGCGTTGAACCTTTTGAATTAATTGTGCCAATAACAGAGCACCGCAGAGTTCCAATCTAGGAAGAGATATTGTTTTAATGGGAGCAACTCTTGATTTTGCGCATAATAAATTGACTGTGATATTTCCTGGTTGGTTAGTAGAACGAAGATATACACAAGCTCCAAATGCTTTTTCGCTTGCATCGCTGAAACCACATATTTCCATATTTGTTATATTTTCTGTAGTTGTCACTTGTCTTGGAATTTTTAAATTACTTATCGATTGGACCTCTTCTTCGAATTGTTGCCATTTGCTATGAATATCACTTGATACAGATTCATCCCAGCTAAGATTTAACAGCCAGAGTTCTTGAATAATTAATTTTGCTGTGATTGTTACGGGACAAAGAAGTCCTAACGGGTCAAAAATTTGTGAAATTCTTGATAATATTTCGCGTTTGGTAACACGTTTATGAAAATGTGACATTGATACCTTATATTGTAGGGTATCAAAAAATGAATTCCATTGTAGGCCCAGAGTTTTTTTATTTTCATCTTCACCCAAATTTATAGCTTCAGATTCTGATGAAATTTTTGTAAAAGATGTGGACAGTTGGACGCCCATTTATGAAGTTGAAAACCCCCTTCGGCGAGCATGTTGGTTATTTCATTCATAATTTTTTCAATTTCTTCTAGTGAGTTTGCACCCGTTAAAAGATCATCAACATAGAAATCTTTCAAAGTAATAGCAGCTGCTGTTGGATATTTGTCACAACATTCTCGAGCCAATTGTTGAAGTGATCTTTTAGCTAAATATGCTGCAGGAGTAGTACCGTATGTTATGGTTAACAACTCATAAGTTTAACTACTTATGTAGTTTAACTACTAACTACTGGTTAACTACTCATAAGTAGTACCGTATGTTATGGTTAACTCATAAGTTTGGATTGTATCGGAAGGATTGCTTCTCCACAAAATTCTTTGGAAACATGTTTGAGAAGGATCTATTAAAATTTGCCTGTACATTTTGATGATGTCTGCTGTGATAACGTATTTATGTGTACGAAAACGTAGTATTATATCTAACAAATCATCTTGTATAGTCGGACCTACATAAAGAATCTCATTCAAAGATTTTCCAGTTGAGGATTTACAAGAACCATCGAAAACGACTCTTATTTTTGTTGTGATATTGCTTTCTTTGAGCACGGAGTTATGTGGTAGATAGAAATTTTGCTGAGTATTTCTTCTGGTATTAATTTCATGTGTCCGAGCTGTTCATATTCTTCCAAAAATCTTCTGTAATCTTGGAACAAAGATGGATTTTTGCAGAACTTCTTTTCTAATTGAAGAAATCTTCGCATTGCTATTTCTTTTGATTCTCCTATTAACAATGGCGTGCTTTTGAATGGCAATTTGACTATAAATCTACCATCTTCGTTTCTTCTGTACGTATCGCGGTGGTATTCTTCACAAATTCTTTCTTCTTTTGTAAAAGATTTCAATTTTTTACATTCTTCCACCTCCCAAAATCTTGTTAAATTATTCTGAAGGTCGTTGTTGGAAACAAAGTTATATAATGTGTCAGATGAAGGTAATATAGGTGATGACAATGCTCCAGCAACAATCCATCCAAAATGTGTTTTTTGAAAAATCGGTTGATTTGATGAAAATCTTATCTGACCGATGCATAAAACTTTCCAAAAAAGTTCGACACCAATCAACATGTCGATTTTATTTGAAACATAAAAATTAGGATCTGCTAATCTTATGTTCCTTGGTACTGTAATGTCAGTGTGATTGATTGACATTTGTGGAATATTTTCAGAAATTCGTTTAATAACTAAACATTGCAATTTTGTGCAAAATGAATTATGCGTTGATTTTATTCTAGTTGAAACTTTGCTTAATGTTTGTCCAGAAGAACTGTTTATACCTACTATGGGAATTTGAAGTATTTCTTGTTTTAAGTGTAGTCTTTCAGCTAATGCTTTTGTTATAAAATTCGATTGCGATCCTGAGTCCAAAAGTGCTCGACACTGTTGCCATCTTCCTGAGTTATCTTGTATATTGAGGACGATTGTTGAAAGGATGATGTGTATCGCAACACTTGAACATGTGTGGGAGACGACCTTGGAAGCTGTCTCTGCCTTAGTAGAAGTGGTAGTTGATGCTTGAGAAAGTTCTTCTGTATTTATATGCAGCAATGAATTGTGTTTTTTGTTACAAATCTTGCATGTACCTGAAGTGCATTTCTTGAAGAGATGATTGGGACGTAAACAATTCACGCAAAGGTTCCTTGCTTTCGTTTCTTGAATTCGTTTATTAATTGGCATTTGAAGGAAACGTTGACAGTTATAAATATGGTGTTCGGCTTTGCAAATTGGACATAAAATATCTTGTGAAACGACATGTGATGTAGTTAATCTTGAAATTTGCTTACTGTTTGATTGCTTGTTTGTACAATGAAGATTTTCTAATTTGGATATTGCTTCCAATGTATGGCATTTATGCGTAAGAAAATCTGTCATTTGCTTGAATGTAGGTATGCTTGTGGTTTTTAGACTGTTTTCCCATTCCTTCAGAGTTTTATGATCCAATTTTGTGCTGACGAGATATACAAGTAGATCGTCCCAATATTCTGTGGGATGCTTGAGGGCATTAAGTGCTCTAATATGTTTCAATGATCCATTAAGAATTTGACGTAGACTGACTAATTGTTCCTTATTTAATGTCGGTAAATTGTAAATTGCTTTGATATGATCTTGAATAATAAGCCTCTTATTGTCGTATCGTTCTTTTAGCATTTCCCAAGCCTCATTGTAGTTATCAGTCGATGTTTCTAATGCATGAATGACTTCTGCAGCTTCGCTTTTCAACATTATTTATTCTTTATGAAAAATAGTACATGCAAATACGAAATTGTTTTTTACACTGTCAAACATAATTATATGTCCTTAACGATAAAAAACTGAATAAAGGACCGTATGTGGATCTCGTGGCTCTCTTGAAATCGCAAACAGAATTTAAAACCTCAAGCCCCAGGTATCCACGATCAAACGGCTTGGCGGAAAAAGCAGTACAAACAGCAAAAAATATACTAAAGAAGGCGAAAGACCTAAATACGGCTCTACTGGAGTATCGTAACACACCAATTACAGGGCTAAAAAGATCTCCAGCAGAATTAGTATTTGGTAGAAGATTAAAGACAAAACTACCAGTTGTGACAAAGTTGTATACGCAAAACATAGACGTTTACAAGAAAGAATTGGAAAAGAAAAAAGGAAAGTATAAGCACTACTATGACAGAAATACGAGAGAGAGAGAAGATTTTAAAAAGGGAGAAAAGGTGGTCTACTACAACAATGAAGTATGGAAAGAAGCAACCGTTACTGAAAAATACGCATCTCCAAGATCGTATATAATTAAAACAGATCAGGGCTATTTAAGAAGAAATAGCAATCATATTAAACCATCAGTAAATAAAAACAAATCAGATGATATAACTAATGCAACCAATACGGCACCTACAAACCTAACTAGAGAATTACCAAAAAGAGAAATCAGAAAACCTTCAAAGTTTAACAATTACATTTTGTACTGAAAGGGGAGGTGTCATAATAGTTATAAGTTAGAAATAAGTTAAGTAAGTTGGCAACATTGTCAGTCAGCCATTAGCATACTGATTAACGAGTTGTACAGTCGCGGCCAGAAAATTTCGGATGTCAGTGTCATTCCACTGACGTAAAAGTTAAGAAATTCCTATATGTATACGTCAGATATACACTGACATCCGAAATTTTCTGTCTGCAACTGTACCTTGTTCTTCAATAAAGAATACCATATAATTATAGTCTTTCAGTGCTTAATCATATATTATAACCATATATTATCACATATATTACTATAATATGAAAATCTATTACGTAACTGTCGAGACATCGGTTACAAAACTTATAGTTTTTCTGGCAACACAACCTAAGACCTGGAGGTTTCTATGGATAGAGGTACTCTCCCATATTATGACCACGATTATGATGGCATCACCTGTTACTATAATATAAAATCTATTATGATACTGAGGAGACATCTGTTACAAAGCCGATTACTTTTTTTTGGCAACACTGCGTAAGACCTTTAGATTATTAGCGATACTCCATTATTAAAACTGCATCATAACATAATGACCACAATTATGATCGCGCCGTCTATTACTATAATCTGAAAACCTATTACGATACTGAGGAGACATCTATTACAAAGGTCATCATTTTTCTGGCAACATTGCCTAAGACTTAATTATTAGCAATACTCCATTCATAGAGCTACACCACAATATTATGACATCACAAATATGATGGCGCCATCTATTACTGTACTATAAGAAAATATTACCAAACTGAAGAGATATCTATTACAAAGCTTACAATTTTTCTGGCAACACTGCCTAAGACCTTCAGATTATAAGCGATACTCCGTTGATAGAGATACCCTACGATATTATTACCACGATTAAAATAGCGCTATCTATTACTACAATATGAAAAACTGTTACGAAACTGAGGAGACAGACATCTACAGTGAAAGCTCTCTTAGGCGGACACCGACCGTGACCAGCAAACTGTCCGTCCATTAGAAGTGTCCGCCTAATAGCTGATTTCTTCACCGTGTTTATCCTAAGCTTAATTTATCTGTCAGTTGGATTGTGTCATATAGTTGGCTGTACACGTACTATGTGTCACAATCTAACTGACAGGTAAATTTAACCTTAGGATAAGGCGATGAAGAAATCCGGCATAAGAGAGATGCAAATGCATGTAAATTACATAAATGGGAGATTAAAAACTGTCCAGCTAAGAGAGGGGTCCGCTTAAGAGAGCTGTCCGCTATGGGAGCTTTCACTGTAACACAATGTCTATAATTTTTCTGGCAATACGGTCTAAGACTTTTAGATTATTAGTAATACTCCATTGATGAGCTACATCATAATATTATGACCACAATTATGATGGAGCCATATATTACTACAATATTAAAAATTGTTACGAATCTGAGGAGACATCTATTACAAGGCTTATAATTTTTCTGGCAAGACAGCCTAAGACTTTTGGATTATTAGCGATACGCCATTGATGAGCTACATCATAATATTATGACCACAATTATGAAGGCGCCATCTATTACTAAAACATGAAAATCTATTACGAAACTGAGGAGGCATCTTTTACAAAGCTTATAATTTTTCTGGCAACTTTGACTTTTGTATTTACTTTCTTTTGAATCCTAATTAAGCTTTTAAGAAAAACGCAAAGATTATGTTTTTTGGTATTTTTTTTATTGTCGATAATCTCCGGGTTGAATCATGTATATAGGTTCTGCCGGGATTAAAATAAACAAGAAAGGAAATCCGTGTCAGTGTGTGTGTAACTAAAAAAAAAAAAAGCTAATACAAATTACAACTCGTTTCGGTGCACAACTAATTAAAATAAATCCGGCATAAAACTTCCTACTTCTCCAAGTCATCTATTTATAAATCCTGCAGTTTTTTCTAAGTCGTGTGTAAACTTGAATTCTATGTGTGCAGTTGACCTGTGTAATGTTCTCGTTGCGTCATGATCCGGTTGTAAGCGTCGTCTCCATGGCAACGAGTCCCGACGCCAAGCCAACTGCTCATTAGTGAATTCCGAGAGGCGTCGTTTGAAACGTGTCATAAAAACTCGACGCCCGTCGTCCGACAAATAACGCCGACGAGTATTTTTATATACAACGCTGCCTGCATCATTTGCGCCGCACAGAAATTCATTGTGAGAACGTAACGCGACTTCCTACGCCGGCATAAAAAAAGCGCCGGATAACGTGTGAATTAGGAACAGTTTGCACACGAGGTTTGTTTATAAGAAGTTTCACACGACAAGGTCACTAGATTGCGTGGAAGATTAATTTGCATATAGTACATTAAATTCATTCACTCATTCATTGTTGTAATGGGAGATTGTTCTTTTTACATGATTTTGTTACACGTGATTTCGAAATGGCGCAAAAATTAACACTTTGTATCTTTCTTTTCCCAGACTAATTTCTATCTCTGAGTATTTATTTGAAGAAAAAAATAAAATAACTCGAATGAAAATTAGGGGTTCGAGAAGATTACCAGAACAAAAATTATGAAGCAAACGTTGTAAAGGTGGGAACCGAAAAGAAGTACGAAGTCATTCCGACTTGAGGTAGCCCGTTAATGCCAACCTATAACTACTGTCAGATAAGCATCTCCCATCACAAGAACTTCACCTCAATTATTTGACTCGCAAGAATCTTTCTGTTATTTTTTAAACTGACTTGGCAGGGCGATAACATCGTCGTCTTCGTACGTATGTTTGTATATCCACAATAAGTGAAAATTGTACCCTTTCACGAAACCATCACAGATTCCACGATTTGTAACAATAAAAAAAAAACTTGATCATGATTATTTACAGTTTAATCATACAAGCGTTTCGTTAAATTTAAGACAACGCTTAAGTTGCTGCATTTGCATATTTGTTTTATATCAGTTTTTATTTACTTTAGTGTTTATAATACCTTTGAGATTTATAAAGATAGGTTACATTGAAAATATTTTGTTTCTCTTAGTTCACTATTTTTAGCTTTGTAACCTAGAAAATAAGTGCAAATAAGATGTAATTAAAAGAAAAAGACACTCAAAAGAAAATGGTTGTTGACTACCTTTCAAATCTGTAACTGTCGAGATGAACTCCAGCAAAAAAGTAAATGCAGCTAGATCAACAGACTCCGGTCTTTCAAAGGAATTAGGAAAATAACCTAATCGGGAAACTAAATGTTTGTTACAAAGAAAACTAACATTCAAGGAATGTGGATTAACAATTTTCAAATGGACTCCAAATCGCAACCGAAAATTTCTCCACTGAAGCTAGGGCTGGGAAACTTTATGATCATATCCAGATTGTAACGAAAAATGCCTGCCTTGTGATGGACGACGAAACTTTACCTTGTTGCTGCATTTGGTCCGGACAAGAATACTATAAGTACTCGTGAATATAAAAGAAAACGTTCCAAATAAAGTTAAGAAGAAAAAACTGTGAAAACTTTCCTAAAAACTATATGGTGTAGCTTGCGACAAAAGAAGCCAAAGTTTTATTCCACTGGGACGATTTATAGGAAGCTTATGCATCAAAAAAGTCTTGTCATTGATAAGACTGCACGGATATGGGTTTTTACCACTCTGACAAAATGTCCTGTACATTGGTGTAATAATAACAATGTTACAGTTGTACCAAAATCTTTCAACCCTTCCAACAGTCTGGTAAGTCGCCTGACCATAAGGAATATTTTTGGACAGGAAAACCAAACGCAAAATTAAATGAAGTTTACACTCCCAAGGCAGTTCCTGGTTCTCTCAAAAGAACAAAATATCATCACCTTCAAAAGAATTTTCCTCTCATAGAGAATATAACTTCTTAAATTTTGCTCTCGTTTCTAATTTTTCTATTACGACTCTGGTTATGTTCCCAGGCTCTGGTTAGGAAGTAGAGAAAACTCTAAGAGAATAAAAGATAGGAAGTAGAGAGAGGGATATATTAACCCAAAATATCACCCTTGTCAAAGGGACCTCAAAGAAGGCAATCTTTATTCTATCTTCTGATTTTTCTATTACAAACACTAATTATGTTAACCTGGTTCTCCCAGACCACTTTCAAACTTTGCTTTCGTTTCCGATTTCTCTATTGCGACTCTAGAATTGCCTAGAAAATAAAGGAACATATTAAGCCAAGATCTTATCACTGACAAAAGGACCTGTCTCTCTCTCAAAGAAGACAGCCTTTATTCTTGCTTCTAAGTTTTGCATATAGAGTCTACTTATTTTTCTAAAAGAAATGCTGAAAACTGTCAAAATTTCCCTAAAAAGGTATGTGATGTGGCAAGTCATTTGTTTTTGGGGCAAGAAGGCAATCTTTATTCTATCTTCTAATTTTCCTATTACAGACAGTAATTATTTTAATCTGGTTCTGCTCTTCAGTTTTTTGCTTAATATCCAACTTTCGCATCCATATGAGAGGATAGGTTTGAACGCTGACTTATAAACTCTTATTTTTGTTGCTCCGATATATTTCCTTTTTCTTATAAATGTGTTGCTTAGTGCATAGTATAACTTTATCATATTTTGTATTCTACTGTTTATTTCCATATCTTTTCTTCCGTTTTTGTGTATATTTGTTCTATGTGTTTTCCGTCTATTTCTGTTTTTACTCTTTCCTCGTTTTTTACTATTCTCATCCCTTTTGTCTTTTCTATGTTGATTTTCAAATTTCTCTTTTTTAGTGCAGTATTCCAATAAAATTTAAGTTTGCGTGTATGTTTTTTCCATTCTTTGCTTATATTATTAAATCATCGGCGTAGGCACTCTTAGCTATTTCCAGTATCTGCATGTAATTTCTTTGTTACATCTTTAATTTATTTTAAAGCATGGTCTAGTACTGCTTTTTAGCATCACTTATTATTGAAAAGCACCGGGCTAAGTACTCCTCTCTGCCTTAATCCCTCCTTTGTTAGGAACTCTTCTGTTTTCATGTTTCCTGCTCTCAGATAATTTCCTGTTTCCTGATATACACTTTCAATGACTTTTCTCAGTTTGTCACTTACTCCTCTCCTTCTAAGGCTATTCTATACTTCCTTTCTTGGGACACTATCAAAAGCTTTTTCCATATTTATAAAAGCTACGTATATTGTATTATTTCGTGTTCTTTTATATATTGTTTTACTGTAAATATATGATGTTGAACTCCTCTTCCTTTTCTAAATCCGCTCTGTGGTTCTTCTAGTTGTTTTTCGATTGTTACTTTTAACCTAGTCTCCAGAACTCGCTCATTGTCTCCGTTGTCTCCTTTTTTTTTGTAGTTTAGTTTAGTTTATTCATGACACATGCTAATTAACAATAATTAAATGTGTTCGTCAATACATATAATAACTATGCTAAGATAAGAATGAAAATTTAACTATCGAGATACTCAGACACTGTATAATAACCATTCATCAGTAAAGCTTCTTTTAGCTGGTTTTTGAAATGCTGTGGGTTCCGTAGCATACGTACTTTGGTAGAAAGTTTATTGAAGAACTTTTGTCCAGCATATATCGGGGACTTTTCGAGCATAGCACTGGTGTGTGGCACCGTGCGAAACAGTTCAGCATTCCTCATATTACATCCATGCATGTCGCGATTTGTAATAAATTTTTCCTTATTGTCAAAAACATACATTGTACAGTGATAAATATAAATGCACGCAACAGTCATTATTTTGTGATCAATGAAAACCCTCCTACATGAGTCACGGTAGTTCATACCAAATACGAGTCTTAGAATTCTTTTTTGGGCAAAGAAAACTCTTTTAATGGAGACCGCGTTTCCCCAAAGTTCACAACAATATGAAAGAGTCGAGTGGACAAGCCCATAATACACTTGTAGAAGATAGGCCCTGTCTACACACTGCTTTAATTTGAAAATCGCATAGTAGGCACTGCTCATTTTATTACACACTGTGTCTATGTGATGATTCCACGCCAACTGACTGTCAATCATTACTCCTAATAGGCAAGTCTTCTCACTCATATTTATGTTTTGGTTTAGAATCCATAGGTTTATGATCGGAGCTGCTTTCCGCCGATAAAAATTTACACTAATAGTTTTTTTTTGCAATGAAGCACTAAGTTATTTTTATTGCACCAATTGCTAAACTGTAAGGTTACTCTGTTGAGTTCATCTTCTAGTTTAGTAGAGTTTTTGCCAGCAAATACAATGGTCGTGTCATCTGCAAAGCATATAAATCTACCCGCACATTGAAGACTATTTGTTAGGTCATTGACGAAAATTAAAAAAAGTAGGGGCCCTAGTACAGAACCCTGGGGCACTCCAAGATCTAGCTCCTTTTCAGTAGAGAGTTTCCCACATATGTTCACCCTAAAGGTCCTGCATTTAAGGTAGGATGCCAGCCAGTCGAAAATCTTGCCTCTGATGCCAAGCGCGTAAAGTTTCTGGATTAGGAAATCAGGCTGTATAGCGACTGAGATCGAAGTACACAGCGGCTACAAACATGCTCCTATCAAGAGCAGTGTAGATGTAATCAACAAATTCCACACATGCATCAGCTGTAGACTTATGTTTTCGAAACCCATACTGAGTATCGGGAGGCAAATTAAAGCGCTCAAGATAGTTACTGATCCTCAGATAAACTATTTTTTCAAATATTTTTGAAATCTCATTTATGATCGTGATGGGACGTTAATTCGCAATATCATGACGGTGACGGTAGTAGTATTCCCACTTCCCAGTCTTAAGTATTCTTTATTCATTCCAGACCTTATTAAATAGTTTTTCTAAAATTTCTTTCCCGTTTTTATCCATGTCTTTTACCATTTCCATTGTTATCCCATCATGACCTGCCGCTTTGCCTCTCAGCATCTTGAGGGCTTCCCTTATTTCTTCTTGGGTAATCACCTCCTTTTCTATTGATTCAATGTTGTCTACTTCCTGTTCTACTGCCGTATTTGTTTGTTTGTTGTATATTAAGCATTTCTTCGAAATACTCTTTCCAGCTCATTATTTTTTCCTCCTCTTCTAAAGTATTTCCAGTTTAAAATGCTCTTACTTCTATTTTGTTTGCCTTTCCTTAACGTTATTAATATTTCGTAGAATCATTTCTTATTACTCTTGCTATCACGTTCCATTTTCTCCCCAAATTCTTCCCAGGATTGCTTCTCTTTTTTCACCATCTCTTTGACTTTGTTTTTGTTTTTTTCGACTTTATTTCTTTCTGAATTTCCTCATTCCACCATTTCTCATTCCTTGTTTGTTTTTTGGTTCTGTCTATTCTGATACATCCGCAAGTTTCTTTTGTTGTTTTTATTATGGAATCTTTAATTATTCTCCACATGTCTTCTAATGGAATATTGTTTAAGCTTTCTCTGATTTTATTTATTTCTGACTAATTTCTCCTTGGTTATCTCTTCTCTTAGTTTATATGTTCGAATTACTTCTTTTATTGCATTACTTTTATTTTTTTTTAAGTTTATCCTCTTCTTGTTGTTCCTTTATTTTTTTATTCTTATTTTTGATAGTACCAGGTAATGGTCTTTTACACAGTATTCCTATTAATCATACTAATGTTAGGTCAAAAAGCGGTCGCAGGATGTCGCGACTTTAACTTTCATAACCTAAAATCATATCTGAAAGTTAAATAAAATTTTATCACTTCAAGAGAGTACTGCTCAAGTCCCAAAATTATCATGTGTGAAAGAGTAGAAACAATTTTCAAGGATTTTTTTATGGACTGATTCTGCCTTTGTGAGATTGTATTGCATGTGGCAAACCATCTGTTTTTGGGGCACAAGAGGTCATAACTACTTTTCCTCTAGGACTATCAATCATTAATTAGAATGTTTCTTTGTATGACGCCTGACGCTAAAACCATCTACCTTTATTCTTTTATGATATTTACTTCCTTTTAGCTTACAAATGAATGGATTAAGTAAGGTGTAAAAATTAAAAATGTTGAACACGGGGCGCGGGGCGTTGCGAAAAATCCTCCACGTTAAACATACGTTGAATGTTAAATATTGCCATTCAGAGCCAAGCTTTGGGCCACTTTGATTATCCCGTCCACCCAAATTACTATAATTTAGATTTCAATAGCCGCTCTATAAAACGCGTTCGGTATTTATTTAGCCGTGGTATGTGCGTGTGTGCCTTTTTATTTTAGTTTCACAATTCGATCAGGATACACCTAATCAATTTTTTTTTGTTTTTTTAAATGTTCCCTTTCCGAGCAATGAGCTCGACGTAAATTAAGACCACTTCCTATTTACCACGTTCTGTACGCCATACATATAATTGATCTATTATAACTCATTAATAATTAATTTTTAATGTGTTGCTCTATCAATCTTATATCGTTAATTACCACACGCATTTCACTATCTGCGATCAAAAGAAGAAAAAAATTCAACTTAAACAGTAATTCCAGTAGCATTTCCTCCAACTAGTACCACGTAGATGTAATTACTTGCAATAAATATTAATGAACTTGCTCTTATGTCAGTAATAACAATCTACTCTAAATTTTATAAAATGTAATTGCACACCGCATTGCGCGCACGTTAGCGTAATTTGGTGGAAGATTTTTAGCATTCCCTCTGTGTAGCTTATCATTTATTGCTGTGCGAAATAAAATTTGCAATTAACATTCGTGCATGACAGAAATGCTACTTGATACTTGTAATTAGCACGCCTAACAAAGTTTATAGGCGGACATTCGGAATTACGTATACATACGAAGTGCTGAATGAAATTAATGGCTCATACGAATTCTTTATTGCAGATAAAAGCGTTAATATATTTGCTTTACGATCAGAAAATGAAGTGCAAAATAATATAAGTAAAGCCCGGATCTTTAGGCGATTTTCTAGAGATTTATTTAAGAAAAAACATAGACAATTAAGTTTCAAATATTTAGATTATAATTTTAATTAGAGTTGTGCCTAAGTATACCTATTTTTACCCTATTTTAAGTATTTCTCTAGTTTTGCCTTCAAAAGATTTTAAAGACGTCGGAGTTATTCAGCTAAACTTAGCGCTGCAACGCTTTTGTAAACATCCGAAAATTGAAATCAAAAATTTTTAAATTTATACAAGATGACTTCAGGGTTATTTACGAAAGAATTTCACGCTTTAGTTGTTAATATAAACAATCTCAGGCGATAAGGACCCAAGCGACGAACTTCAGCCAAAATACTGACTCTCCTTACGATAAGTGGCCGTTAAAATACGTTAAACTAAATAAACCACGCGATAGAAACCCTGAGCGCATGAGAACCCCATCCAGGCAAGATAGCGGTCCGACTGACGTTTGATAAATGACTGTTGTCAAACAGTTGCCTAACGTTTTTGGTGTGTTATGTGACTTCATTTCTTGAATTATGTAAGTTCCCCTTTCGGCGAGGTTATTTCAAATCAGCTATTTTCAAGGCTAAGCAGAATATCTTTTTTTGTTTAACGATGGTTGCTTTCATTGCGGAACATAAAACTTCTTTAATCGACAGTGATCTAATTCAATGGAACACTTGAATTTGGCACCATAAATATTGACTGCACCACGGAAAAGGAAAGAAAATCACTGGTCAACAAAAAAAATATTTCCAATTTTTTCCTCTCACAATTAGGTAGTTTTGGGCTAATACGCATGCGCTGATTTCGAATTAGACATTGGTTTGTTCGTAACAGCTCTTGTTATTCGATATTTTCAAATTACCCACAATTAGCGTGCAGTTTTGTAAATTCAACTCGGCTTGGAATTATTATTTCTCAAATTTCCGATATGTCTACGGCTCGGAGACGTTGTTTACATAATCCGAATAGTTTTCGTTATATTTGTGGCAAATACATCTTTAAAAAATATTGAAAACAGATATCAAACTTTGTTAAAACTACATATTTCCAATACTTTCAATAAAAACGGTGCAATCAAGACAAACAATGGGTGCCTCAACATTGTGTGCCAGAACTGTATTGTGTCTGCGGTAATGGTCAAAGGAATACTGTCAAATATAAAACGTCGATTATATGGCGGGAACTTCAAGATCATCATGACTGCTATTTTTGCGTCGTAAATATTAACGGCATTAATTCCGGCAATCGAAAGCAGTGGACATATCCTAACTTGCCTAAACTATCCTAAGCCAAAACTTAAACCCTTAATTACAACAATTGTTGAAATAATCGTTGCTATGGGTTTAAGCTTCAGCTTAAATTTAAACTGGCATTGTACAACTGGGCCTATGGGCCAAAGCAGTACAAAGCAGGTTTAAACTCAAGTTTAACTGAATCAGGTTTAAAATAAACAAATTCGCATAGGATTTTAATGACATATGGCAATTAATGCAAACATAAATAAAATTTGATGCGATTTTGTTCACTCTGAACCTGGTTTAGTTGAACGTCAGTTTAAATCTCTTTTGTACAACTGGCCCTAAATCGGACAACTATTGTGAATTAGTTGACTGTATACTGTCTAATTTAAAAGACCTTGGCTGCAACATAAATATCAAGCATCATTACTCGCACTTTCATTTAGATCAATTCTCAGAAAATCTTGGCGATTTTAATGAAGAACATGGTGAAAGATTTCACCAAGGTATACGTACCATGGAAGAGCGTTATCAAGGAAGGTGAGACACTCATATGATGGCCGACTACTGTTGGAGTTTACAAAGGGATCAGCCTGAAGCCGTATATTCAAGAAAATCATATAAAAGGATATTTCATAGCGCTAAATAACAAAAAAATTCATAAAAAAGTGCTATTTTTTGGAGAAAGTTGCAATTGCAAATAAATAAAAAAGTAGAGCTGATACAATCAAACAAATATTTTTCTGGTAATTAGTACCTTAGATATTCTCTAGAACACATATTAAATTTCAGGAAAAAAATTCAATGTTGACCAGTGAAATTATTTAAATGCGAGTGAGCAATGGTTTCCCATGCAATGAATCCATAAATCATATGAGAATGAAACAAACCATAGTATGTCAGAAGTCCCTGCTAAACGAGTTATTCTTTGTAAGGCAAAGACAGCTTTAGATAACTTCTTAGTTCGAGAATATGATGTTGCCAATTCAATCTCGAACCTATTATAACATCAAGGAATTTCACAATGTCTCTAACAGCTTTGATCCTGAATCATTTATTTATAAATTCATTCTCACTAAACAATTTTTTTTTACTTCTGTTTCTACTTTCTGAGCTTTTGCTAATATAGTATCATCCAAATCAGAACTTTTAATTAACAAGTTGGAGACACCTAGTTACTTGATATATCGAAATAGCTGAAGGGGTATCATCAACAAACAGCAGGAAGAGGAGCGCTTCAAGTGTTAATCCTTGGGGTACCCCCTCCTCCCTGAATTCCATTCTACAATGTGGTATACCTGCTGATATCCACTACTTAAGTATGAGGACATGATATTCCAGGCCTTACCAATCATATCAATTTTTTTAACATTTTTTTTAGTAAAATTTCATGTGACACTCAGTCAAATGTAATCGAGAGATCCGCCAAGAAACCAAAACAGCTGTCTACATTTTCAAAGGCAGATGTTACCAACTCCAATAATCTGAGAATTGCACCATCTCGAAAGCCCAATTGCGCATCACTTAGTAGCTTATACTTTTCAAGATAGTTGATCAGATTTAAAAATATTTGTTTTTCTAGAACTTTTGAGAAAGTAAATCTGTTTTTGTCTTAGTTTGTGAAGTCGATGTTGCGATTATTTTGGAATACTTTTTGTGATTTTCTTGTAAAAAAAAAAAAACTCGTCCACAATTACTCCGACTTATATTGGTTAAGTACGGATTGTAAATTTACCCTATCTATCTGACTAATCAGGTAATAGGATTAAGTATACATTTTGGAAATGCCTAAATACAAACAAGATTAAAAAATACCTATTCGAAATTGCTTTCTTTTCGGCAACGAAAAGAGAAACAGTAAATCACACACGCCATGCATTATGATAATTTAATTTAAGCGGCCCTCATGAATCCACTGTCAAGTTTTAATTAGCAGAAAGAACATGCCCGCTTCCAGAGAATCAATTAAATAAAGGAAATATTAGCGTAATCTCGAAATGAGAGCCGAATGCTTCAGTATCTCCTCAGTTGTCCGGTTAAGAATTTGGTGAACACGTTCGTTAGCAAACGAAGCGGGACATCTCAGATAATGCTGGTCCGATTACGAAAGGAAACCGAAACCGATTATCGTGTGAAATGACGCGCGCTGACATTTTATACATATTTTGAATAATTCGTGGCCGGACTGTTTCTGATTTCATTTATTGATTTCGAGTTGATGAGTATTCTAAAGTAATATTAAAAATGTCGGTGCAAGTTTTTATTTGGGAGCATCAGCCCCCCCCCCTCTCTCTCTCTCTTTCTGAAATGAAGACCTGCCCTTATTATGTCAACCGTCTGGTCTGAGAAGGCGCGCAAAATAACACATACAGGAAGTGACATGTAGAAAAGGGTGCGCACACACTTAACAGGTCAATCATGCGTGCCGACCTGTTGTAGATAAACTAACAAACGCTCTTACTATCTCTGCACCTGCTGCGAACAGTACACCTTATACCTATGTTGTATCACATTCTACCACCAAATATAACAACCTAGAATTAATGTTACTTAATTTCGTATATGCGTGTACAAATTTAATTTAATAAATCTACATTGTATGACCACACCAAAAATTTTGCCCGTGAAGATACGGTCTCATAAACGCCATTAAAATAATTTAATAATTTTCTTTAAAAAATTGTTTCTTTTTTTTTTCGAAGGGTATAATTAACTACTGCGTGACGTTCTCGCTGTAAACAAGTATAACATTGGACTCTTCATAATAGAGATAATAGAGTGAAGGTCTGTCTGGATGATGAAAAGACGATGATAAAAAGTAATTAACTAAATTACGTGTCGTGTGGCTAATATAAATTGAAAATTGAAGCGGCAATTATATAATTAATTATTCTTAATACTATGAACAAATTATGTTCCGCCAAAACGAATTACACATTTTAAGTCCGATAATAATCCCAACCTGCGCCTTGTAATTATAAAAATTACTTACATTTTAATAAAAAAGAATCCTCGGTGTAACGCACGTGAACAATTATTTATTATTATTATGAAAATCCTTGCGTTTGCAAAGAAAATTATCTAAACATATATTTATTGTGATGCGTTAGATTATGCATTTTTAACTTTATTAATGTTTTCATGGGAAAGCCCGGCTGCTATGGCTACTCAATTAATGTAGGTAAAGAAATGGAAAGTATGTGAAGCGCTTTTAAAGTGAACATGTTCGTTGCATATGGCGTTTATATGTAAATTTCACGTTCGGCCTGTTTATAATGCGACTATATATAATCCGGAATAATTAGTGATTAATTAGAAACGGTAGTTTCCGTTTACCTATCCGCTTTCATACCGAAGATGGCCGCGATAAACTCAATTTATAGTACTGTATCTCGGAACTGAATCTACTCCGAATCCGAATCGTTTTGGGGCCGTTTATTTATTTTCATTCGAACTGCCCAGATTATTTGTTAAGATATTTTAAATTTATGACGGTCCCGACGGGGTTTATTGATTGTAATGGTGGAATTATTACAACGGCTTTATCAAAACTTAGATTTTTATTTCGTGTTACAAAACGACACTCTAACGGCGGCAGCAGCTGATAAATCACCTGCCTTTTTTGTTAATAAAAATAGAGACAAAAAAATGAAGCGAGTTCGAATATCTTAAGCAGTTACGTAATATATTTTCTCCTATCAGTTACGATTTAAACAAATTCAATTACATATTATTTTTTTGAATTAATTAATTTAAAAAGTGAGGCAACAATTTTTATGAACGGGAAAATTGTATCGTCGAGTAACCAAATATCCTGTAGGCATAAACGGATCTTATAAGTAAAAGTGAAATATCTAATAAATTTGATCAGCCCTGTATACATATACATACATTTTTTTCTTGCGATCTTTTGAAGACGTATTTCTATCTAGTTAGCCTAGGGCGGGCGTTCCCCTTGAACGGAACAAAGTCGTGATACCATAGCAATAAACAAAGACTTATTAGAAATGTCATTGTCATAGGAAACGAAAACAAGAATGGATAAAACAGAATCGTGTTATCTCGACAATAAATGACTTATTAAAAATGTCACTCATAGGAAAGGAAAACAAGATCGGAGAATCAATGGATTTCACTTTAATCGAGCGCGGGCGCGCTATCTTACGGCGACCCTACAGAAATAATCTGGTTTTAGTCTCTGCTTAAAAACAACATGTTATCATAAAGTCATGTGGCCCAGTAGGCTTTGGAAGTGTGAACGCATGTCTTTTCTTAAAGTAATTAATTAATCAGCATAACATTTCTATTTAATCAATCGACACATATAAAAACGTACAGGCTAAAGAAATGTATATATTAACGAATAATTCCCATGTTAAAGCATATTCATAAAAGTTGTTGAAAATGGTGCCCATTTTGCTGACGGCAAAGACTTGCACGTCGCTCCATATTGTCGAATTCTAATTCTAATGTGACACATACAAATTATAAACGTCATTTAATTTTTTAAGAAAAGACGTGCCCTTACACATCCAAGGCCTACCGGGGTCACGGGACTTTATGATAACATGTTACATGGCAGTTCCTCTACAGGGAGACCGAAATTGATTGTCCTAATCCTACACTACTTTCCGTGAGCTTGATATAGGCTGAGAGATATAAGAAGTCCACGATCGGATTAAATCTCCTGACACTATTCTTAAGAATTCGGAGAATACGTTTACCTGGTATCTTTATCTTACAAACAAGTAAAACAGAGTGAGAAAGTGCTGCGTGTAAAACAGAAGCTCCGCCTCCCGGCACGAGTACTTAGTCCGATCGTGGACTTCTTATATCTCTCAGTCTATATCATATCAATATACAGGCTGTTACAAATTCGAGGCTCACCATTGGGATCTCGGAAACGGTAAGAGATACGAAGTCGGTTAAATTGGGGCAAAGTTGCGTATTTTAGTGCTGAACAATAATCTGTTTTGAAATATCTTCTACGATTTTTAGTTCTTGAAATATTTCCAAAAAACCGAAAAACGTAATTTTCTTTTTTATTTTTTTCCGAAGTTATTATTACAGGGATCACAACAAAATGAATACATCCTACAGGCACTTTTTTGAGCTCTTTACGATGATATCATTAGATTTTACTTACAACGTTTCGTTTCGCTCTGACCATCATCAACTTCATTTTTTCTTATGGCCGCCATATTGGATTTTAATACCATTAAATAGATATATTTTTTCTGATGTTTCTACATGCATATATTTACATCTGTCACATGAAGATTAGAAGGAAAATTAGTGTGAGCATAGAACATTCATGAAACTTACATCCAAACCTAATGTAATTAATAAAGAACATAATTATTGTTTAATCGGATTGCTATTATAATGAAATAAACCATTTTTCATGAAAGAACGGGAATAAACTGTCAACAAAATCTTGGGATATCTAATAACTTCCCCAGATCTCCCTAACTTTAACTTCAACTTCATTTTAATAATTGGGTGTAAATATCGATATCAAGCTCGTGGAAAGCAGTGTAGGATCAGGACAATCAATTTCGATCGCCTTGTACTGGCTTCTGTACAAGACGGCAACTTCACAACATGAAAACGTTTTTTTTTTGTTTTGTTTAAAACACTTCTACAAACTAAGTAACATTCCTTCGCTTTCAGAAAAAATCGTGTTTGTTACAAACACTTATACTTGCGTTTTTCTTCAAATGCCATAAGGGGTGACTATGGAAAATAAAATTCATGTCGTAGCCATTCACGTATTTTTTCAAAATTTTAAAGCGTCAGTTTTGGTATTTGTTGCTAAGGGACAAGAAGTAACGCCGTTACTACGAGGAGCGTTCAAATATGAGTGAGAATGAGTTTAGAACATCTTTATTATCAATGAAACAAAAACGTGTTACATACTATTTTTCAACGTAGTCCCCCTCAACTGCAACACTTGCGACAACGTTCTGGTAGCTTACGTATACCATTTTTGGTTGCGTGCGTATCCAGTTTTGCACAGTTGTAATGAGTTCTTTATTATCCCTAAATTTATGGCCACTTAAAAACTGTTTCAATGGTGAAAGCAAATAACTCCCCACAGCTATAACAACTTCTTCTGACAATTTTCTCACAATTATCCAATGATCAATCCGAATAAATTGATTAATCGTCCCAACATTGTCAGAAGTTAAGGACGTTTTCGGTCGTCTCACATGGGATATGTTTTCTACGCGGTTCTCGATCTTCTCGAAATTTTTTCGCCCAACCAAACACCCATTCTTTGGGCATACATTCATCCTCTAACTGGAATTGAAGTCTTGTAAAGATTTCAGAAGATAAAACACTTTCATTCACTAAAAATTTAAAGATTATTTGTTATGCAACAAAACACGGTACTTTTTCTCTGATATGCTAATTTATTATTGGTAGGCGTAAAAGAGAAGAATTTGATTATTACTATATGCAATGGTGAAAAATTGGACTGCATCATTCAAAAGGAGATTAATTTCCTTTGAAGATGAGAAGAGACCAGGAAGACCGATTTGTGTCAACCCCCAAAAATATGATGCAGTTCGTGACATGATATTACCAGACCGTTGAATTAAACTGAAACACCTATAGCTATGGTACCTACGCGTCATTCTTTTATTATATGCCGATCGATCGATTGATAATTTTAAGTACTTTTATCTCCTTTTAGCTTTATTAAAACAGATTTTCTTCTCGCAGCCGGAAATCACGTTATATTTTTAACTCAGCCGGCAGATAATAAAAAAATGAAGTTTACTAAAGATTTCGTATGAACGTGTTCATCGTATGGGTCACATCGATTTAGTTCTGGAAAACAATTCTACAAAATGAGTCCCCAAAGCCGATCTCTAGCGAACAAGAGTGCTCAATCTGTACTCGTATTGAAGAAGATGCAGACATTTTGAGCCGTGTCATGGTAATGGATGAAACTTGAGTCCATTTTTACGACCCAAAACGAGACAACAGTCGATGGAATGGAGGCACGTGGTTCTCCAAGGCCTAAGAAGTTTCAAGATATCCGTGAGATAACTAGAAAAGAGTCAAATCATAACTAGAGATTATTATTCTAAATTACTAACCACCCTAAAGCGAATTAGCGAAAGGTGTGTTGCTTTTGGTGAACAATGCACCTTCACACAAATCGCACATCGCCATGAACTCAATTCAAGATCTAGGAGTTGAATTACTGAAACACCCTCAATTAGGAAAAAGTTTAAAAGAACATAAGTTTTTATGCAACGAAGAGGTAATAGAGGCTGTGGAGGGCTGGTTTGGAGAGCAGCAATTGATGATTATAAAATCAAAACAATGTTCTAAGCGACCACAAAATCTTCAAAAGAAAACAAAATTTTAATCACATGCGAAGCAATAAATAATAGTGATGACCGAGAAAAATGAATTTTTTTTTAAATGCCAACTCCACAGCATATATTGCGACAAAAGATAACAAGTTCTTGTTTCTGCTGATGAGGAAATACATGAGACACATGAAACCTCGGAAAAAACAATAAACTCAAATTTTCTGAAGAGAAGTAACATGGATTGAGTGAATTCAGGGCAGTTGCGGTCCTGCACATTTGCTGAACCCTAACATATGCGGAAATACCCAATAATCACTCAAGTAAAGGCCACTCAACTCACCAGTACCCTTATACACTTCCAATTATTTTATTTATTGCAGTTAAACAGAATTTATTCGTTTATTAAGAAGTAAGGAAAATTTATATAGCCTTTTATTTATTAATCAAAGTGAAAAGAAATAAATTGTGTTTCGAAAGAAAAACTTTTTCTTATGTCCTGATGCACCATTTTACAAAAAAGCAACAAATTTTTCTTGTGAATTTCAAGTGCCTTAAACGGAATGGAAAGTATTAGAAATAACATCACTACCTCACTACCTCACTACGTCACTTCATAGTAAGTAGTTTAGAGAATGTTTTTTAATAAGTGGCGAAGTCTTATCTTCAAAGTCTTTATTTGCGGATTCTGCAAATTCATCTCTAAACATCCTGTAAACACGTGCAGTACGGATCCACGAATGTGAAATCTAAATTTACTTGACAAATTTTAATTATATTTAAATCTAGATTCACAAATTTGCAGGAACACAATTATAAATCACGTGAATTATTTCGACCTTATTGGGCCTCGTCAGAGATATGTACAAAAAATTACTTTTTGAAAGGATAATAATTAAATTATAAACTTACATATTTTTGAATTTCCAAAATCCCAAAAACAAACCCGAAATAATTCATGTGATTTATAAGATATTCTAATTCTCTAATACTGCCAATTAAACAAATCAATCTAATTTACAATTTTCATTTGGCAAGAACTACAGCTGTCATTAATTTCACTAAATGTTTCCATAGTTACTTACGTTATTTATTTTACTGTCACAATTTGCCGTTTTGACTGATGAAGCTAATACGTTTCCTTTCATTTTTGCAAAATATTAGACAGTTTTTCAAAAAGTTTTCTTTCAGGGTTTGTTTTTGGGATTTTGGAAATTCAAAAATATGTATGTTTATAATTTAATTATTATCCTTTCAAAAAGTAATTTTTTGTACATATCTCTGACGAGGCCCAATAAGGCCGAAATAATTCACGTGATTTATAAGATATTCTAATTCTCTAATACTGCCAATTAAACAAATCAATTTAAGTTACAAAATACATTAAATGACTACTTTGTTTCCATAGCAAAAAGTATTTCTACACAATCAGGGACTACTAACTCGTATTTAAATAAAAACCTGGTCAAGTAGGCTACATTTAGTAATTCTGCTATGTAAATGCAACGGATAAATTCTTGATCACAACCCACTTGACCAGATTTTTATTTAGACGCTCAACAGTTATCAAGAACTTTAAAAATACCTCTTCCTGCGGAGCTGACGACATACCTACCAAAATAATTAAGAAGTTACCATATCCCGCGATTAAATCACTATGTGACCTTATTAACTACTCCTTTCAGGAAGGTTGCTTTCCGACATGTTTCAAACTCGCAAAGGTGGTCCCCTTACATAAAGGAGACTCAAGCTTCAGTTCTACTAGCTTTCGACCCATAGCCCTCTTACCTGCTCTATCTAAAATTATGGAACATATTTTTAAAACGCGTATGACTAAATTTTGATGAAAAATCAGTTCGGTTACAAGCCGAGTCTAGCGACGTCTGATGCTATTTACAATTGCTTAAACTACATACATGAACATATCAATAACAAAGATAAAGTAGTTGCAGTTTTCTGCGACCTCACGACTGTATTGATCCCGAAATACTTCTGCAAAAAGCTAGCATATACGGCTTTCATGGAGTCGCCAACGACTGGATTAGAACCTATTTAACGGGTCGAACACAGTATGTGGTCGTACCAACCAAAACAGGTGAGAAAGTGTCATCGAACATTAAAGCGAATGGACTTGGAGTACCCCAGGGCCGCTTCTTTTTAATATTTATATTAATGACCTCCCTCTTTTAAACATTAAAGCTGAGTATCACTTTTTGCGGATGACACCTCTCTCATTTGGCACAGAAAGGAACAAACCACCTTAGAAATATGTATCAACAATGACATGTTGTTAAAAACTGGTTCGCCGCTAATAAACTGTCGCTAAATTCGAACAAAACCAAATATCTCGTTTTTAAAAACAAGATAATTGATTTTGAAATATTAATTGGAGATAACAAATTAAGTAAAACCAAAACAATAAAATTCTTAGGACTCCACTTAGATGATAATTTAAGCTGGACGAATCATATTCAACATGTTGCGACTTCTCTGTCCTCAGCTTGCTATGCGATTCACATAATTCGTAATAAAATAAGACCAATTGAAGCTAAAACCGTCTACTTTTCACTTTTCGAACCACGTCTGCGTTATTGCATTGCCTTTTGGGGATTCACCTCAAAACGAAAATTTAAATCAAATTTTTAAAATACAAAAACGAGCAGTATGTTTTTTAAGCGGCGAAAGTTTGCGTGCACATTGCAGCCCACTCTTCATTAAATATAGTATCTTAACTATCTATTCACTTTTCCTGTTAGAAATCTTAACTCTAATCTTCAACAACAGGCACAACATTCTTGAGCGAAGTGATATACACTCCCACAATACGCGTCACAGACAAAATCTTAACTTACCGAAACCTGAACTATCCTTACTGAGAAATTCTCCCTTTTACGCCGGCAAAGCTTTTTTCAATCGGCTACCCCCTACTATAAGAAATTTCGCAAACGTAAGACTCTTCAGGAAGAAATTAAGAAATCTATTTATGACGCAAGCCTTTTATTCCTTAGATGAGTTCCTAGAGTACAAATTTTAATGTACAAGGACCGTTTTACATAGCTGTTTTAAAATGTGTATTAAAATAGTATATACTCTTTTACAAATTTTATATTATTGTTATTACTGTTATTATTGAAATTGATGAATTTTGATGCATTACTGTCAGTGATGATGGGTAATAAATTATTATTATTATTAAATTCTTTTTTTGGCAAAATGTGCGAAAGAATTTCAAACTTTGATCTTAAAATAAATATTCCCAAATGATTACAAGTGCGAAAGGAAATCTGCTACGTACCCTTCTAGCAGCAAGATTGTGGGAGGAGAAATTAACAAACGTCCCACTGCCGGCTAGTTCAATGGAATGGGCAGGTTCAAACGAAAATCAAAATAAAATAGGGCTCACTTAATTAAAAGAAAACGACACTAGTTTCTGCACACTCACTTTTATTGAATAATTAAACCACTCAAATTTTAAACACAGTATAAAGAATACAGTAGCGCAACTCGCTTGTCGGCACTTTGATCTATTTACTGGATTTTCATTGACCTCGAGTAGATTAAAGGGGATGTGTCGAACTGTTTGTTCTGCATTAAGTGTGAGCGATTTTGTTGTAAATTGTAAATTTGCACGTGCTCACACATCAAGGCCGGATTGTAGTGTTTAGTGGACGTGGTAGAAAAAAAACAAGGCATAAATAATGTGTATTAACATAATTATAAAGATCCATTCGGCACCAGAGCCGTGAATGAATGAGCTCTGCATCCCGAGATTGTGACTCAGACCTTGCGCGGGATGTTATGCGCGAATTTAATATTTTCATGAGAGTCGCGCTACTGTGTAATTTTTATACTGTGTTTTAAACATACACTGTTTACGGGGCTCGTTTTCCGCTTACATAAATACAGAAAATAAGAATAATTAAATACCGAGAAGGGAATGAATCATGAAAAGGCTTGCGTCAAATGTTTTTAATGAAAATAATAATAAACATAAAGGTAAATCCAACCTGGTGTCGTACACCCGAACGGCTAACCTCACTTCAACTCAGGAGAAAGTGTCCTAGTACTGCGGGTCTGGTGCGGGAGCCAACGTCCCCTTGTGAACCTCCCTTGATTACAGCAACGCATATCTCGGTAGTGGAGTCTGGTTCCGCAAATCGTTATGGAAAATTCACCAATACCAACAAAAGAATCTTTTTAATAATACCTCGATGTATCCCAACGAGAAATAAAAGCTTAAATAACAAAAGGAAGAACACGTTACGACCTGAATTACCCAACACTTTGCTACTTCCCATCCGCCAGACTACGAAAAGCAATTTAAAAGATGCGCGGATACGTATTTCGGCAGCCATCTTCAATACAAACACACACACACACACACATACATACAAGTTAAAAGCACTTCATGAAATCTTTGGTTGGTTTAAACCAGACGATATTCTCCTCGCCAAATTTCCAGTGGAAATGCTGCTGTTGTTCCATCGCCTCCCGGACTTTGGTTTTCTTTTCATTTCCTCAATTTGCATCTTATTTGGAGGGGCATCTCTTCCTAGCGTTAGTTTACTTGAATATTCCTTCCTCATTTTGTGTCTCGCTTTCTCCATTGAATAGCTTATCAAAATATTCCCTCCCTTGAACCTTATCCCTTAGATGAGGAAAGCAGAAGAGGTAGACAAAAAAACATGAAACAATGTATTAAAGAAGAAAGGGCTCAACTGGGCCCAAGCAAAGAAGGAAGCACTAGACGGAAAAGAATGCAGAAAGTTTATCACCTCGACACCTATGGTACAAGAGGTTGCAGATAAGTAAGTAAGTAATCCTTATTCCTCTCGACGATAGTTTCTCCGTTTTTGTCGTTATAAAACAAGACCTTGATTTGAGTTTTTTTTTTAAATTCCTTAATATTTATGTTTAATTTGTTTGTTTTTGCAACTTTCGCACAATATGCTACTCACACAAATTAAAAGTGCAGTTTAGACACTTGATTAACAAAATGACATCTTTGGAGCGTTATTAACTACGATTGTTAATTATGCGACGAGATGACCTCGCGTGCAGTTCCAGTTTTTTTTTAATCGCGTATGTTGCATGAACTCCGTGTCCCATCTCAAATAAAGATTAACGAGGGCAGAATTTCTTTATGCACGATGTACGGCGCTGTTCATATTTATTTGCGACGCGACTGCATTAAATTTCGTTTTATTCTGTGTTACATTTTATCGTCATCTCGGTCTTCTTTTGTGACGATAATGCGCGAAATTGCAACGGCTCGGCCATAAAGATTAAATATTGCTCGGTGTAATACGATTTATTTAATTCGCAGAGAAATTACGCTTCATTAGGGCAATTAATTAACTTTTTGCCGGCAAAAGGCTTAAGGAAATTAATGCCAATGTTCTGATTATAATTCTGTCATTATTTAAATCATCGAGATATTAAATAAGTAAAACTGTATCAAGAATATTTAAAAGTACTCTTGCCTAAATCGACTATAATAATAATAATAAATTGTTACTATTTTACTTGAGTTAAGCAAGAGTTATTACTACTAATTAAATTATTTTTGTAATCGCATTATTGATGCTTTCAGGATATCATTAACGTAAATGATAAACATCAAAGGCCTAGTTGAGGTCTTTACAGTGTCCCAATCTCGAATTAAGCTATTTTTAAAGTAAAATTTGGATAATATATAAAAATTCGCTCCTATGTATTCGTCACGTTGCTACCACAAAATTTTAAAATGAATTACACCTGATTTTTACTTACATTGCTGTTGTTCCAGGTACCTAGCTCAATGGAGAAAGGGCGTGGTTCAAAAGATGTTATAAAGGCGCCAGGGTGGACAAGTACCCAGCGGAAGAAGTTAATGTGAAATACCCAATGTATAACACATTCGCAAAAGTAATCTAGGAGATTTTACTTTACTTACTTGTACGCTGAAGGTACATTCACAAAAACACAAGAACTACAATAAATAAATACAGCAGCGGCGTAACGACATCAGTCGTTCCGTGAAGATCAGGGCGGCGCACCTCTTCTAGTGAATCGGAGTACCAATTCATTTCTAACATCTAGCAATATTTTGCTTACATAAAAGTTAAAAGTACAACGATCACAGTGAATTATCTACATCATGATTTCCTAATTGTGGACATAAATCGTAACGTAATTCGGACAAATGTAAACAATAATTACACGACAATACTTAAGGATGATTTACATTATAAGACAACGACACGACACGTAGCGTAACAGACACGACACGAAAAATACGCAATGTATACATTATCAGACACACATCAGACAGTTAGATTCGCAAAATACACTGAACTTCAACGACACGCACAGACACGAAAAACATTCCTGGTCAGATTGTCGTCTCGTCCTGTCTTAGCCGATACGTGTCGTTGCAGGATAGTGTGCATGATATCATTGAATTACATTGTATAATGTTTCCGTGTCTTGTCTGTTACGCTACGTGTCGTGTCGTTGTCTTATAATGTAAATCATCCTTTACGCGGTGGAAATATACTTCTGTGCTGGTGACCCAATGAGTGGGAGTTAACGCTGAATTTATGGTTTCGAAATGAGAGTGCAATTACACATTAATTATTGTAAACTGTCCTTATTAACTTATTTCCGATTAAAAACTATACTAGATTATGATTATAATTATTCTATCGTGACAATATACGACAACGGTCGTCGAATTCACTTTGACTAAAACAATTCAAAAATTTTGCTCCGGAGTACACAATTCAACTAAGTTCACATTAAGACACGTCTATTCCAAATCAGTCCACTTATTTTAAAAGTGAAAACACATCTGTTAATTAAACGCTAGATTAGTCAAAATTTGCTCTTTGACAGGATGCAGCACGTCGAAACAGCAAAATAAATCAAAACGATACAAACTCACGGCATCCAAAGTGTGTTCAGTAGATCGAAGGACGCTTGTCAGTTTCCGGTGTGCTTGTCAAACGTTGACTGGAGCGAACCACGGTGGTATAACTTAATGCAAGAGTTTTCATTAGATGTGTTTCTAAGCTAAAAGTTCTCGATCTAATTGTAGATGGCACAACCAGTAAATTATCTAGTGTCTTTCAAATCAATAACATGCCACCACTGACAGAACCGGAAAACACTGGATCTGCCATTGATGTGTCATTCAGATCAGCTGTTATTTATACAGCGTGATTCATAATAAGTGTCCGACCCGTTAGGGACGTATTCACTAAAGCCATGCAAGTACGAAACTGCAAAGAATAAATTTATTGGAGACATTTGAAAAATCAGCCTCTTATGAATCCTAAATTGAAACCGATTAAGTACCGCTGATGATTATTAGCATGTGATTCATGATGTGTTTATAAAATTACGTAAGAAAATCGTTTGTTACCGTCGAGAAATCTTTTTATAACGACAATACACTTTATTGGCAGTCAGCAGCTGTAGCAATAAACGCGTAGTAAAAACGAAGATTTCGAATGCGAATTATTCTAATCGACAATGAACTTGGCAGTGCGGTGGGGTGGCATATTAATAATATCGATAATTAGAAACAAAAAAAATGCGCTTTGTTACCTAGTATTGTAAAATGTAAATTTTTGTTTTAGGAACGGTATGACTTCCGACAACGTAAAAATACGTGAATCTTATGTGAAGCATAGAAATTTCAATTTATCTGAAATCAATAATTAATAATTTTTATCAAATTATTATCAAATGCGAAGTAGTTTAATTGAAATTTAATTAGCTTAAAAGTAAAGTATGTAAAGTAACTTACACTAATTTATAACAGATGCTCAACGTGACCTCCTTGTTGTTCTATGATGATGGTTGCACGAGTGGTGAATGATGCACGTACACGAGGAAATACTTCATTTGCATTATTTCGAATGAATTGTGCGGCGGCAAAAATACGATTATGAAGTTCCTCAACTGTGTCAATGGGATCTTTGTAAACTAAGCTTTTCATGTGTCCCCACAAATAAAAATCTAAAGGGTTCATATCGGGAGACCGGGGAGGCCAAGCTACTGGCCCACCGCGCCCGATCCACCGATTCCCAAAGCGAATTGTTAAAAAATCCCGCACATTACGTTGAAAATGGGGAGGTGCTCCATCGTGTAACCACCACATGTCCCGTCGTATCTGCAGAGGAACTTCTTCAAGCAGTTCTGGCACCGTGTTGCGGATAAATTCCAAATACACTTCTCCGGTCAATCGTTGAGGTAGTACATAAGGTCCAATTAAAAAATTGTTGACTATTCCCGCCCACAGGTTGACGGAAAACTGTCTTTGAAAATGTGTACTACGACGCGCATGTGGATTTTCTGTTGACCAGACGTGACTATTGCGTGAATTGAAGATTCCCGCTCGCGTAAAGCACGCTTCATCTGTAAAAAGAATGTAACCGGGAAATAGCGGTTCTTGGTTTATTTTTTGTAATAACCATCTACTAAAAATCAGTCTTTGAGGGTAATCTGCTGGTTCAAGAGAATGCACGCGTTGATAATGGAAAGGATGAAAGGAATTTTCGTGAAGAATTCGCCACACGGTTGTTTGTGGCACATTCAATTGTCGGGCTAGAGTACGAGTGCTTACTGTTGGGTCTTCTTCGATACGTTGGAGTATCTCCTCAGTCACTTCTAATCTGTTGTCACCTCTGATACGTCCGCGTTGTCGATAGCGCGGCAAGAATGAACCCGTTTCGCGGAGTCTGTACGTCGTGCGTAAAAATATCCTAGCAGACGGGTGTCTTCTTTCGGGAAAACGCACTGCATAAAGCATTGCAGCAGCATTCGCATTTAAATGACATTCACCATAAATTAAAATCATATCCGTCAATTCTTGATTGCTGTATGCAGCCATGATGGAATAGTAAATATCCAATTAATTTCACTAATTAAATTAAAAAGTTAAACGCACAATTTAATGAAGTCTTTCGCATCTTACCATGAACTAACATGCACTGATAAAATAAAGCTGGGCTTAAAAATTTTGTGAATCACTTTGTCTGCATTCCCAAACACGTGTCTGCAATAATTGAATTGCCCTCATAAATTTCTCGGAGAAGTTGTAAACACAGGCGTTTTAAAATTTTATTCAAGGGTAAATGATTTTGTGACTTAGGTCAGTTATTCCAGTGCCAACGAACCTTTTTACATGTGCATCTTCAATTAATTTTATCCTGAAAACTATGCACTTAAGACCCCCTATTCATATAAACTTTTCGCTTTGTTTGTTCATGTACTACGTGGGGTTAACGGGTCGGACACTTATTATGAATCACGGTGTATACAGGTGGTGCTCGTATGCGTTAATCTTTGATGTTTTTTGGTAGAATATTTTGTGTTTATTAAGCGGGATTATTGATTTGGAATTTTATTTTTTTTTATTTTTGTTTTACTAAATGCGGGTATAGTGGAATTTTTGTTATTATTGCGTTATAATTGCGATTGTTTATTACTTGTACTTAGTAGACTCCAATTAGTAATATCAGTGGACTGTGAAAAAGGTATTGCAGTATTTTTTTACATTAGTTTTAAAACAATGAAACACGTTTTCAAATTTTAGGGTGGAATCGTTTTCATTTCAAAATGGAAAATCCAAGAAAATTGACACGATGTGCTGTTAATGGTTGCGATTTCATTTTATCAAGAAGGAGATTCCCAAATCCTGATAAAGATTTAACAAGTGTACTATGTGGCTACAACTTTGTAAAAATCATAAGTTGAATTCTTTGTTACCAGAACAAGTTTACAAGTCACATTCAATTTGTAGCAAGCACTTTTTGCCTATACATATTAGCAGAAATAATCGCTTGTTGCCTATTGCTATACCAACATTGAACTTACCAGGTAATGTATACTTCTGAACAAGGCAGATTGTATAAAATTTTGAAATTGCTCTTATTTCAGATGATACTGATATTGAACGAACAATGCCTGCTACAGAAGTTGCAGAAAGTAACCCGCAAATTAAATATGTAAATCTTACAACAGACCCTACACCTTTGTCATCATTATATACTCCAAAGCGATGTACTACACCAAAACAAACACGTAAATAATATTTATGATTAGAGCTCAGCAGAAATAGTACCTGCCTCAATTTACCAGTTATTTCATAGCACAATCTCCGCGATTAATGCAGTAATATTCGTATATCTGTGAAGTGAAATCATGCACTCCGAGTCTGCCTACAAAACGCACTATTTTCGCCGTGCTTTATTTATGATACAAAGTTAAGTGAAATATTAAAGTTAATTATTCCTTGTAGGCTCTGAACTTCTCTCTTCACTTTCTGTAAGACGAGCTATTGATTGATCACCGATAAAAAGAAAATTATACCATGGTATCCGACAATTGCAAAGATCACTAAAATATGCAAGAAAGAAATCTACATCTTTCAAGCGAAGATTGTCTTTAGCAAAGAAATCTGCTGTTTCAATTTCTTTAGAAGAAATTAGGGGTAGAGGCAATCCACTAATGGCAAAATTTTTTGAATGTCAGCAGAGAAATATTAAAAGAAAAGGACACGGGCAGAGATATACAGTGGATGATAAAATACTTGCCCTTTCACTGTGTAAGCAAAGTGCTCGGGCATATAGATATTGGTCGAAATTATTTATTCTTCCGAGCAGATCAACTATTATGAAATTATTAAATAAAATAAAAATTCAGCCTGGGTACTTATTTGCTAATTTAACGAAATGTGCTGAAGGAATGGCAGAACATGCTAAGTATTGTGTGTTGACGTTTGACGAAATGGCAATTAAACCTCATTTGCAATATAATTCTCATAAAGACATGGTAGAGGGATTTTATGATACTGGATCAAAAAGACAACAAGAAATTGCAGATCATGTTTTAGTTTTTATGATCCGTGGAATTGCTCAAAAATACAAACAAGCGATTTGGTATTCTTTTTGCGAGGGAACAACCAAAACTGCAACACTTGCTGTAACAATCAAAGAAGTGATAACGAATTTGAGAAAAGCAGGATTCAGAGTAATTGCCACGGTATGTGATCAAGGATCAACTAATACAGCTGCTTTAAATAAAAGAAAGAAAAGAAAAATACAAACAACGAGGGACAGTAGTATATGAAGAACTGTTTGACGTAGACAATGATACAATTATACCATTGTATGATCCATCCCACTTGTTGAAAGGAATAAGAAATAATTTTTTAAACAAAACCATAAAATTTGTTGACATACTTTGCTCAATGGAAGCATAGAGTTGATGCTTATAACCTGGATGCTCCTTCAGGTCGATTTAGATATTTCAAAAAACTTACGGATCAACACATTTTTATTAATAAAATGAATAAAATGAGTGTCTCAATATGCTCAGTCTGTAGCAACAGGACTTCTGAAAATGGCTAAAGATGGTAAATACATGTTGTATATTGATTAATAATCAATAATTTAATTTTTAGGATCTACAAGTTTGGATGGTCAAATAAAAATACTAGACATTTACTCTTTTGGAGTTTTATAGACAGCAGAAACAAAGAATGTCATCCTCCGTCATTAATACATTGGATAACTACACTAAAAAATTTTAAAATATTAAGAACAGAATTGTTAAAAATAGAATTTGAAAAATGTTCTGGTCGTAACTTTAATCAAGACCCAATAGAAAATTTTTTCGGGCAAATACGCCAACAAGGAGCAGGGAATACTAATCCTACATGTTCTGATTACGGCCCCTATTATAAAAGTCTCTTAATCAAATTTTTTTTTATCCCACTATTCAGTTGGATCTAATTGTGAAGAGGATGAGTGTTATAATTTATTTACAAATATTAAACATTTTATTTTTCAAAACAAAGAAATTGTTGAGGATATAATAGAATGTGAAGAACTGAATCCTAGTGACCTCATAACTACTGACATTGATGATAATGTGATATCATTTATTGGTGGTTTCCTCACGAAAATATTAATGCCGACAACTGAAGCTTGTTTAAATTGTAGAAGAGATTTGACAATGGAACCTGGTCAACAACATCATTTGCTTACCGAAATAAGAGACCACAGAAAGAAACTACATTATTGTAGTGATAATTTGTTTAATTATTTAAAACAGGTGTATGTTATACAGTGTTTCCCGAAAGTAACGGATAAATTCTATAAAATGGTTGAGAAAAATGTTTCAAAAAAATGCTCGGACAGGTCGATTTTTATTTTTAACCCATCATTGAAAGATGTAATTTTCAACCCCTCACCCTTCAACCCTTAAGCGCCCGCAATCCCAACTTTAAAAATTCAAATAGCATAGTACTCCTTGTGATACCTAATTTAATAGCATTTTTTATGCTGAATACAATAAAAAAAGTTATTTCAAAATCGGTTGATAATTAACTGAGATATTCAACAAAAATGTATTGAAATGAAAGTGCCGATATTCGAGCAGGCGTTGATACGGCTCTAGCAATAAGTGCTAAAAACAGTTCTTTGTAGTTAAATGTCAAATAAAATTTATTGACATTACGTAGTGTGTTTAACGATTAGATAGCAAAAATGAAACTTACTCAAACCGAAAGAATCGAAATTTTAATTATGATTGGGTTTGGAGATAGAATTCGGACGCATGAAGAAGTATTTTGTTCAATGAAATTCACCCGTCAAACCGTCCTCCAATATCGCAATCAACTATAAGTCGAATTGAAAAAAAAATTCGCGATCTTGGACATGTACAAGATAAACCTAAAGCCGGACGTCCAAAGGCTTTAGATGAAGACAGACAATTGGATGCCATGTTAATGGTGCAGGAAAATCCACATTCTACCCTCGTGGGAATCGCTTCATATTTTAATACATCAAAAAATGCAGTTTACAGACTTCTTCATACAGAAAAATTTCATCCCTACAAAGTGCACTTGGTACAAGAGCTATCCGATGATGATTTTGATCGACGAGCGCAATTTTGCGAGACAATGATGGAACTCTCTAATGCAAATCCTGCATTCATTAAGAAATATTCTTTTCTCTGATGAGGCAACATTTTGCTTAAACGGTACCGTCAATAAGCAAAATTGTCGTTATTGGGCGGTTGAAAATCCACATTGGATGATGGAGGCAAATACACAATATCCCCAGAAGGTCAATGTGTGGGCTGGGATAGTGGGTAACCAAATTGTTGGACCATATTTTTTGTTGGAACGTTGGCTGGTGAACAGTATCTGAACTTTCTCCAATTTGAATTAAATTCCGGTCTTAGCGATACTGTTTCCTAATGCAGAAGATCCTGATTTACCCCATCCCCGAATTTGGTTACAGCAAGATGGTGCACCTCCTCATTATGCACGTCCAGTACGGGAATATCTCGACCAAATATTTCCTAATCGATGGATTGGTAGACGGGGACCTATTGAATGGCCAGCAAGATCTCCGGATTTAACCCCTTTGAACTATTTCCTCTGGGGTTATTTAAAATCTAAAATTTATTTGAATAGGCCTCCAAATATTGAGGAGTTAAAGCATAGAATTCGACAGGAAATTCGCTCAGTCACCCCTGAAGTGGTAAACAATATTCAAGAAGCGTTTGTCTCTAGATTAGGACATTGCCTCGCCATTAATGGACAGCAATTTGAACATTTAATTTAATTTTAATATTGTTTTATTTTTCAATTTTTTTAAGGTTTATGTTTTGTTTCGTTTGAATACATTTTTGTTGAATATATCAGTTATTTATCAACCGATTTTAAAGAACTTTGTTTTTGTTGATTCAGCATAAAAAATGCTATTACATGAGGTATCACAAGGAGTACTTTGCTATTTGAATTTTTAATGTTGGGGTTGCTAGCGCTTAGGGGTTGAAAATTACATCTAACACACTACGTAATGTCAATAAATTCTATTTGACATTTAACTACAAAGAAATTGCAATTATTTTTACCACTTATTGCTAGAGCCGTATCAACGCCTGTTCGAATATTAGCACTTTCAATTCAATACATTTTTGTTGACTATCTCAGTTATTTATCAACCGATTTTAAAAAATTATTTTTTATTGTATTCAGCATAAAAAATGCTATTACATGAGGTATCACAAGGAGTACTATGCTATTTGATTTTTTAAAGTTGGAGTTGCTGGCGCTTAGGGTTTGAAGGGTGGGGGGTTGAAAATTACATCGTTCAATAATGATTTAAAATTAAAAATCGACCTGTTCAAACATTTTTCTGGAACATTTTGCTTGACCATTTTATAGAATTTATCCGTTACTTTTGGAAAACACTGTATGTTTGACCTTGCTGCCTGCAGTTTCATACAAACCTAATATTTTCAAGATTTTGAAAAAAACAATAGAAGAAAATATTAATGCAGAAATTATTCAATGTATCGCCAGACATTAAATAATATGATTTTAGAAAAATTTGTAAAATTTACTTTATTTAATTATTTTAAAACATTATCTTTAGTGTTACATGGAAAATCACGTAACATAGATAAAAAAGATAAGTTACAGGCGTTATGTTTACAAAAATATGATAAACATTGTAAATTTACACGATAAATATAAATATGTAATAGTATGTGCAATATAATAATTGTTTTCTCTATCACATTATTTAGGCCTGATTGTACAATTGCGGTTTAACTTTAAGCTTGACTTTATTTCCATGGAAACAATTGTTGCTATAGGAATAAATCGGAGTTTCAAGTTAAACCATAATTGTACAGTCGGGCCTTCTGTCATATATTTTAAATTTAGCGCCAATTGTTTCCGATCAGATCACAGGTGGAGTTACATTTGCAACATCAGTTATATCAACTCAGTGATCTTTCTCCTTTAGATATTATCTCTGAAGCGAACTTAACGAAACTGCGGCAGCGCCTCCTTTTGGCCGGTCTTCGTAACTGCTTCCAAGGACCGATTAATTAACCGACATCGAAAAGGGTATTTCACATATGAAAATACCAATTCGATGTACACGAATAGCGTACACGACAATACAAGCCTGAAGTAAAAAAGAAACAACGTGATTAGAAGTCAAAATGGCGCTAGCCATTTGCTTATAATTTACCTGGGTTTACATAATAGAGCAAATTCTTTAAATTTATTAAGCTAGTATCTCCAGATTTCCATGTATACATACTACTAAAACACTTTGAGCTTTACATATTAATCAAAAGCTAAGCCTTGGACAGGATAAAAGAAGTTTTCCCTAAACGTTGGTGGTGCGTCTCGTGAAGTTCCGACCACGTCAATATAAGTTTTATCGATATACGCACCAACAGCACAATTTGACGAGAAGTAACGCCGTGAAACAAAACGAAGGAAGATGACGCCGAGTGACCACGCATGTAGTCAGCGCCAGCCAATAGAAATCGTTAGTTATCGAGATGCCCATGTAGGGCACACGATCTGGCGATCAATATTTTCGAGTCTGCGCCGTAGCGCTCGGTGAAATCATGATTGCCACAATAGACTCTAAGTTGGCCGAAATCAAAGGTTGCCAACTTATCTCGTACGAGATTTTGAAACGTAACAAACTATTGTAAGCATTTAATTCTAAAATTAGTTATACAAAGAAAAATAGAAAAAAATGTGCAGTGGTTCACAAAAAAATCAATAGAACATGAAAACGAATTAAAAACTGTGAGGACTGACACATGTTTGTTTACAATAATTTTACACGTAATTACTTTTCCTTCTACTTCATTATTTAAATAAAAGAGAAAAGAATACCTCGAGTATACATATAGGTAAAGGTATATAAGTATATTGATTTTAAAGTATATAATTTACATATTACGTGTTACAAAACAAGACCAACTATTTTTTCGTGTATTTAAATGATTATATTATAATAATTTAGTTACAAAATGTGGCGCAGCTGAACTTTCCCATGTTCATGTGCATAGCTTATTGTCTGAAATTCGTAAAATATTATTATGCACCCGCCAGGCGTTCTCAAATAAATATTACAAACATGCGTGTAAGTCGTCAGGAATTTCGTGAATCTTACGATTCCCGCTCCCATTCTCATTCCCATTCCCATGAGACGGTTTCACTCGCTGGCGTTAGTTTTTTTTTAATCGGGCCCCCTTTTTTCTTAAGCTTAAATTAATTTGACACTTTTTATTAACGATTGTTCATCATCGACAAAGGTATCGATGAGCGCGGCTTCATATATCTGGTAAATAAATTAAAACGTCATCCGTTTCTTGTTATCATTTAGGACGAAATGAATTTACCATTGAGGAGATATTACTCCTTGTCATCTAAAAAGTAACATTAATAAGAGGGAACAGCGTATTCGTTCTGAAATCGGATAAAGCGACTGCTGGAGTGTGTTGACATTGGGGTAAGTCGAGCCGCCAGGATGACAGTTTATCTGGAGCAAGATGGATCACTCCAAGTTGGACCGCTGATAACGATTGTCCCACAGCTGTCAATAATGTCGTACACTAAATTATAAATCCTTTTTCTTATCCTTGTTTCAGTAAAATGAGCAACGCAAAGATATATTAATAGTATTAGCAGTAGGTATTAACAGTGATATAATTATAAAATAATTCGAAATTGAAAGTATGCACAACTATTACAATTGCCCAAGTAAGTACCTACGTTTGACTAGAATTCTGCAATCAAAGTCTCGCCATTTAATTTGGTGTGGTCTTGTAAGGTGGACTGCGTGAAATCGAACGAAAAAAAGGTAACCAACAGATTGCTACATTTATTTTAATGCGCTACTGTTGTCGCTCGAATTTTTATTGTTCCGGTTCAGGTTTTCAGGCTTCAAGTTCGGAATCACCGTTTTTTGTGTATCGTGGTCAACTGTCGCCCGTAAGTTTCCCGAGTGAAGAAGATCTCAAGATTATTTTTATGGATCTGCTACGAAAAAGTTTAGCGCGCACGAATAAAATCGCTTTATTTACTGCGCTTTTCAGACTTTATCTTTTAGAATTTTATTATTCCTCAAAGGAAGTCCGGGAGGACGAAAGAAATAAAGCCGGCGTTACGACCGGCCCTAATTCAAAAGGTTACCATTAATGTCAATGCACGCGAAACCAATAAAAATTATCGTTGACAGATTAAAAAAATATTAATTAAAATTATGTGGTACGAACAATAAAATCCCCTTTCCGTTTGATGTTTTATTTATTAAATGAAATAAAAAAAGAAGTGTATATAAGTGTATAGTGTAAAATCTACAGGGTGTTTTAGAATATTTATACAAACAATAATATATGAAACACCTTTTTGTAGTATTAGCAAAGCTTGAAACGTGTTAAACTCGGCTGTAAATTAATAAGATAGTTTTGCTTCAAGTTCCAGTTCGAGTTAAATCAATTTTTTTTCAATATTCAAATCAGATCAAACTTAAAAAACCTCATAAACATGACAGAAAAAATTACAATGTCAACCGAGGAGGTGAGGAGTACCACAAGGTAGTTTAGGAAACTCCACGTTATTCAGCATACTGGTGCGAACAAAATAAAAATGAAAAGATGAATTATAGGTCTTTGGTAGGCAAGAGTGAGGCCAGTTAATACATACATAATGTAGTGAAACAGCAAAACTACAATAATAAAGAAACAAGCAACAAGTGATACCATTTCAGTATTTCAGCAAAAAAATCTAGTCGTCATAAAATAGAATAATAAAATAGAAAATACAGACTAACACAGACTTAAAGAAGAGTATCAATTTAACTGTTTTGACATAAGAGTTAAAAGTAAATTAAGAAAACGAGTGAGAAGAAGGCGTTAAGAATCAAGACATATGAAGACTTAATAGATCGACGAAGTACTAGTCTAAAAGTATAAAACAAAAGTAGGTAGTTGTTAGCCGAGTAGTTGAATCCGCTGGCAACGGGCTTGAGGCTTCGTGCACATTGGTGAGCGATGAGCGGTGAGCTGCGAGCGATGAGCGACGAGCGTTACAGCAAAATTTTCAAATGCATTAAAATCAACATGAGTGTGCATATTGAGCGCTTTACCGCTAAGCGATGGCGTTGCGTTGTTCGAGAACTTGATTGTGAGCGATGAATAAAAGCGTTGTCGGGTAAGATCAAATTATATTATAACGAAATAAATAGCTTGCGGAATCTGCATGTACCTGCTAATGATAAATTTGGGACGAACAAAATTTTAACTGTGCAACTTAAAATATTTCCGCGTTTTTGCGGCATCGTAAGATTTTAGGCAAATTAAGTGTTAACATGACATTTTAAATTTTGACGCAAAATTACTGACGCGGATAAATTGAGAAGTACCTAGCAGCCAAAATATAAGGTTATTCTAAAATAAGTTCCAATTTAAAACGGTCACAGCAAAAATTTGAATTTTGTTTTTGGCAACATAATTCAACAGGTGACGATTTTTTAATTTTGAGACAGACAATAACAACGATGTAATTTATTGTAAAATACCTAATTATACTGCCATCAATTGTTTGCTACTGTTGCTCACCGATCGCTTGTGTGTTGTAAACTACAGTTCACTTTTCCAATATATGCCGGTCGTATATAGGGTGTCTCAGAAAAACTGTTCCTAACTTTCCGAAGTAGTAGAGGACATGTAATTAAGTAACTTTTTTACCAATAAAGTTGTGCCCGGAAATGTTTCCGCGTCAAGTTAAGACGAAATGAAGATAATGAGGACTACAAAAGATCTCAATGCAAGAAGTAACCTTTCTATTTATTTCTACTAGCTGCATAATTTTAATTCATTTCAGTTTATTATGAAAACTTGAAAAATTATAAGAAATGTTCAAAATTAAGGCCACCATTCTGGATGCATAAGTTATGACAACGTATGATTTAACGACGAATTCTTCGAAATATCTGCGGACGATCACAAAATGGTATTAAATGGTATTAAAAGCAAGAATAATGTGTTGCATAGATATTCGATTTAATATGACCCCAAATGCAAAAATGGAGTCATATTTCGCGATCGTGCAGCCCAAAGAAGAGGACCGTTTCTTCCAATTCAACAATTGTCCTTTTAAAGATTCCTTGGCCTGCACGATCGCGAAATATGACTCCATTTTGCATTTTGTATGACATTAAATCGAATATTTATGCAACACCTGCCAACACAGAAGAGGAATTAGTGGTTCAAATTTTTTTTGCTTTTGATACCATTCATGATCGTCCTCGGATATTTCGAAGAATCCGTCGTTCAATCATGCGTTGTCATAACTTATGCTTCCAAAATGTTGGCCTTAATTTTCAACATTTCTTATAATTTTTAATAATTTTTCTTATAAGTTTTCTTAATAAATTGAAATGAATTAAAATTGTGTAGCTACTAGAAATAAATAGTAAAGTTACTTCTGGCATCGAGATTGTTTCTTGTCTTCATTTTCTTTAATTCGTTTTAACTTGACGTGGAAATATTTTCGGTTACAACTTTAACAGTAAAAGTTGCTTACAGTACAGGCCCTGTACTACTTCTGAAAGTTAGGAACAGTTTTTCTGAGACAGCCTGTAGATCTGAGTTAGCAAATATACGACGAAACGACACGACATGAGATGCCGCAAGGCTGTTTCACGAAAGTTACAAGGAGATAACTGCTTAAAAATTCTTTGGTTTATCGATCGATAGATCGGCATATATTGGAAAAGTCAATTGTACATTCATGCCGTTTTCGAAGTCAGTACGTTCTTTTGATATTTGAAAAGTAATATAAAAAAATATCAAAATATGAGGGTTATTCACACAAACTGTCCATTACATTAAAATAATAAATAAATGTGCCAGACGCCGATTGACAGGACTGATTTATGTTCAAAAATTTTATGTTTACGAGCATACCTTGATTACAAGTTCTTGTGAATGTTGCTTAAATAAAGCTTCAAACGTGCGTTTTATTGGATATTAATCACCCAAAAAATAATCAGTTTCTTATATGACGGGGTAGTTACCGTATTAATTAATCACATAAATACTATAACACCCTGTACTGCTGTTTAGAAAATACGATTTTACAACATAAGCGTAGTTGGCCTTTTATAAATACTCCTAATTAAATATCTCTAATTATAATTAATATATTATCATCACTTTTAAGGAATGGTCGATTTTTCATCCGGGAAGGGGGCTAAGCTCCTTTAGCTACGTCTATGTTGTACGAATAGTTTGATAAATCTCTGTGCAATTGTTGTTTTTATTAGAAAATTTGTATGAGCAGAAAACCACTAAATTTTAACCAATACAACCGCATTTTTTTCTTTAAAAATAAAAAAATAGCAATGGTATATCATTCAAATTGAACATGAACATCTAATAAATGGAGAATTTCACTGTTTGCACTTCTTTCAGGACAATAATTAAACAGCTTTCTTTCATTTTGCGACTGCTTTGCAAGGTTTTTCGGAACCAACGCTTCCATCCATCGCTCACAATCAAGTCGATTTTGAAATGTAGCGTTGCGCAACGCTGTTGCTTAGCGGCATAGCGCAACGCTTTGCTCAATGTTCACACGCATGTTGATTTTAATGAACTTGAAATTTTAGCTCAAAACTCATCGCCCATCGCTTAACGCTCACCGCTCATCGCTGTCCAATGTGAACGTAACCTGACGCTTGGCCCGGCAACTATTAGATGTGGGTTCGTATCCCCTCGTGGTGCATATGGGCTCTATGTGAGAGATAGGGTACTTATGTGTCGGATTGTGTTTCGGATTCATACCGGCTCCTTCGAACTGGGTTTTCTGCGTTTTCCCAGTTTGTAAGGCGAATGCCAAAGGAGAAATTAACATCTAAGTCGGTTGCAGCCGCCACCCCTCCCCGACAAGCGCTGAGCTTGGGGTAAAAATACGTGAAGAAAAAATCTCTTACATGTATACAGCGTGTCCACCGAGTGCCGCGGTCTTTTCTACCGTCTATAATATATAAGATAGAAAAAAATTCAAACGAGCTAAGATGTAACTCAGTCAGCCCTACTTCATAAAATTATTTTTGGCTATACAGAGTGTTCAGTAACTGAGAGCCATACCAAAGTTATATTTTTTTAAATTGAACACCCAGTATATTTTTACATATTTCGAAAGTACGCATAACGAATAGGTAATAACCAAAAATTTCAGAAGTTTTACTTAAGAGTTTGTAAGATATTGATGTTTAAGTGTAAAAAATTGCCATAATATGACTGCTTATATCTTTGTTATTTATTTACATTTCGTTTTGAATTTTTGTAGGTACTCAACACACTATCTTTTCTACAGAAATTTCAAAGCAGCTTCGGTCTATCAGTTATTATGTGTACAGGGTGTTGAGTTTTGCGAAAGATAATTTTTCTCAAATTTCTCAAATGGAACACTCAGTATATCTAGATTCTCGTGAAACACTGTTTTAATAAGCTTTCATAAAACGCCAAATGTATTTGTCTAAACTGAAGAAATCGTGAGACAAAAATTAATAATTTTTCTTTCTTTCAATATTGACGTTATTTAGTCTTTCCGACCGGTTCCTCTTTTTTGATTTGCTGAACAAAAAATAAAACATATTCATTGATTTATTTATAATATTTATTTATGATTTTATTATAACGTCAATAGTGAAAGAAAGAAAAATTATTAATTTTTGTCTCACGACTTCTTCAGTTTAGACAAATACATTTGGCGTTTTATGTAAGCTTATTAAAACAGTGTTTCATGAGAGTCTAGATATACTGGGTGTTCCATTTGAAAATTTTGAGAAAAATTATCTTTTGCAAAGCTCAACACCCTGTACACATGATAACTGATAGGTCGAAGTTGTTTTGAAATTTCTGTAGAAAAGATATTGTATTGAATATCTACAAGAATGCAAGACGAAATGTAAATAAATAACAAAGATATAGGCACTCATATTATGGCAATTTTTTACACGTAAACATCAATATCTTACAAACTCTTAAGTAAAACTTTTTTTGGTTGTTACCTATTTGTTATACGTACTTTCGAAATATGTAAAATATACTGGGTGTTCCATTTAAAAAAATATAACTTTGGTATGGCTCTCAGTTACTGAACACTCTGTATAGCCAAAAATAATTTTATGAAGTAGAGCTGACTGAGTTACATCTTAGCTCGTTTGAATTTTTTTTTCTATTTTATATACTATAGACGATAGGGAAGACCGCGGCACTCGGTGGACACCCTGTATACGTATTTTGGGAAATTCACGATCCAATTTCAACAGATTTCAACAGACTGAAAGACTATAAATACAGAGTTTAGGCTTCTTAACAGGTACTTGCTCGGGACGTTAGAAATTTATGTCGAATGAGTAGGTAATAGAAACGATCCAAAATTGGCTTTGCAGACAACCAAAAGAATTTTTCTATGTCGGTATTTACAAGTTTAAATCTATACCGCCCTCGTATTTTTACTTTTTGTAATTGCGGATGACTCAAACTTTGGAAGAAAGTCTTAGTAAAAGACTCCTCTTATTCGCTACTTAACAATGTCTAAGTTCGTTGACATACTTCTATTGTATTGTCAAAAGTAATATACATACATACAGAATGTCACGCACTCGTATGCGATAGTTTCACTTGGTGATGTAGCTTGGATCAGAACAATAAAAAAATATTATAAATTTAATGTCCTAAATGTAACCATTTTCGAGGAAAAGAAATGTTGAATTTCAAAAATTCACATAAAACGTCGACTGCACCCAAAGAAAAGTTCCCATTTTTGCGTCAGTTTCGCGAAAATACATTTTTCTGTTAAATTAAAAATTGTAAATGACCGAAGAAATAAACACAGCACCAAAGTTCGCACATAGCCGAACGCTTTTTATACCTTTCAATTGCCGCGCATACGACGTGTGTTTGGAAAGTTTTAAGAATGGGCACGTAATTTAAAAATGACAGTACTTAGAGGCTATTGTGACGAATCTCCTTCAAAGTAGTCCTCCTCTGATTGCACACACCGACTCCAATGATGTTTTCACTTTTGGAAGCATTCCGGAAAATCTTCTTTCTTCAGGGTATTAAGAATAGTCTCCGTATTTGCTTGGTTGTCTTCAATTGAGTCAAATCTCTTTCCTTTCAAGGAAAATTTCAATTTAGGAAACAGGTAAAAGTCAGCAGGAGCTATATCAGGGGAATAGGCGGATTATGGAAGCACAAGAATGTTGGTTGACTGTTTGCCCCCTAGGGGCAAACTCATGATGGCACGATACTCGTGAAATTACCATCATTGTCTTGATTTTTGAAGTGGAGGGCTGCCCGGACGACTGATTCGCGGCCATCTTTGAATCCGTTGTACCAGATAAAAACGGGTCAGACATTTATCCCCGAAAGCTGTTTTTAAGGACCATGAATCTCCGAAGCTGATTTCCCGGTTTTAAAACAAAACTTGAAACAATTACGTTGCTTCATTTTATCATCCATTTTACTAAATCAAAAATCCGCCAAGAACCTAAAACACGTCTTCACTCACCAGGATGTCACTTTCTACTAAACAAAGATATGGCGGCGATCTTTTGAAAATGTTTCAAGGACGAACCAAGTCCCCCTTTCCATACCTGCGGGAAAACCTAGCCCCGCCTGTTGAGAAGTGGCGCCACCTGTCTTAAAACTTTCCGATCACACCTCGTATAGCTTGTCAGGGTCAATATCACCGACTTAAAAGACCGGTTTTATATTGGTTCATAAACATTTGGTAACAATCAGTTTGGTCGAGAGCTTTGGAAGTAGTTAATCATTGTAAACAGACTACGTCTGATAGTAACCAGATAATTTAATTTGTTTAATGTTTAGTTACGTGAGTTTTTAGGAAGCTCATACCCATTTCAACCTCGTAAATTCTTACATTTCATAAAACTCAATCAGCGAGTGTTTTCCTTGCTATTAATGTAGTAAAAAAAAGAGAATGAAGTTAAAGCCTTGCTGAAATATAATTGTCACCCTCAACAAATTAAATCGAATTGTCATTATGTGATAATTAATTAAATATTAACTTTCTAGTTGAAAATATTATTGACTCGCCAAAGCAGCATTGTTAAAATACTGATTCATCGCCTCGATCATGTAGCGTCGACATCTTTGTTGCAAAGTCAATGGCAGTTCGTAATGGCAGCAACGCCAAGCTTCCAGAAAATAATTTTCTTCATATCTCGAAAACTGTTACGATTAGGACATCAAATTTATAATAATTTTTGATTATTCTAATCCAAACTACCGTATGAAATTATTTACTCGAGTCTTTGATTTTCTAAGTCTAAGACTTTTTTCTGGATTTCAATAAAATTTATTGCATTTACGTTCTGAATGAAGAATATAAAAGTTGCTTCCGTTGTTCATCGTAATTTGGCTTCTCTTATCTCTTAATTTCCGCTGCTTTTATTTAGTGTATTTTAATTAATAATCCTGTGTAAGGACCCGGAAATGCTGTGAGGACAAATTCATTTCGTTTCTTTCATTAAAAGTCATAAAAATTAGGTTCCCACGAAAAGAATTGGAACAAATGAGGCTGTACCTTAGAAAATATTAAATTTAAATTAAATATTAAATATTAAATCAAAACGGAAATCTCAGGTTGCAGAGATGAAATTCCGACGTGATTTAGAAGGGATTCGAATATAGAGTTACGCGAGAAAAAGCTTCGCTCTTATCGTACTGACGCCGGCAGAAAATCGCTGAATCAATAAGTCAGTTCTTTTCTTGCAGAATCAGCAAGTTGAGCTATGAGCGGCTTAATTTGCATACGTAAGCACAGAGAAATTAATAAAAACTACACACAAATGCCATCTGGTGGCGGCTATTCCTCGATTAGAACCTTCGCGAGGGACAGAATTTCGAATTTAATTAATTTTTCGTTTTTCGTGAAACATCATCATTAATTAATCCCAAGAGGCACATATCTACTCTCTTTCTCTTAAATTTGTCTCGCTTTTTTGCGAATCAGCGTATTTACAACAAAAATTTGTTGCAAAGAAAATCAATTCATTTTCTTTTCTGTTATAAATCGCATTAGTTTTTACCAGATATTATTGTTTGTTTTATTCTATGCACCTATTCGCTTTGAAATATAAAATTTTATTTATATTTGCAAATACACCGATTGTCTCACTGAAACTGGCAGTGTTATAAATAAAAGATATAAAACTCTAAGCTCCCTAAGCCACGCTACGTCTCTGTACATGCTGAGCACTAGGATAGCATGCATTGGAGATTTGAACACAAATGCGTACAAGCTATGCGCGTACATTTCCAAATCAAAATGAAATATACGATACATTTGGTAATAAACGAATAATTTTGTTTTGTGTATCCTAACTAGTTTTCGATTATAATTCGACTCCAAGTAACAAATTAAGTCCTTTCTGATTTTATATCCCGCGCTGCGAATAAATCGCAGCAAAATGAAGACACCCGATTCGGAAAACAAGTCCGGAGCCGATAAGCTCCCGTTGAATTTGTATTTATCCGCGAATTTTATTCCTCATAAAACACAGACGCCCGAATTTAATTAACGATTAAACGCTGCGCCTACGATTTTATTTCAGGCCGACGCGACGCGGAGACTCGTGTAAATAAGATAAGGACGAATTGGGTTGGTTTGAAATGCCACAGATCGTATCGTCCACCCATCGACTCTGAATGAACATCTGAAAAGACAATTGGGTTTTAAAACAAAAAAGATTATCTTGTTTTGAGAATTTCTTCTTCTTCTGATTTCCACTTAGTTGTTATAACAACCTCACCACACAATGGGTTACCTGAATTGATTTCAAAGAAACCTAACGCGTAAAAAAATATGATATAAATACATAATTTATGATAATTGCAAGTGATAAGGAAATGACATATTCCTAGATGAAATTACAAATACACGTACTTACATGAATATAATTAACATATATATTTTTTAATCATTAATACAGAAATGTATATGCGAACAACTTAATTCAGTCTATCAACATCAATTAAATAAAGTATATACAAGTTATATATGCGCAATAGTTATAATTAAATAATAATATTCATTAACAATTAGCTTGCAAATATCAAAACAGCTCTTGTAAGATTTGAGGTCATATAACTACCTGCGCTAAAGAGTATTCTTGTAATTTTCGGAATCATTACCATTCAAATTACACACTTTTTTTTAATTGTGAAGTAATTTGATTTACAACCACGCTAGTGTTACACATTCTTATTACAAATTGTTTCTGCATACGCGTACACTAATTACTATTCTAATAATAATTAAACACGAGTTGCGGCGGTCAGTTTTAACAACATTGAAACAAGAAACCATGAATCTCGGTTGTTTTCCGAGGTTGCCATGCATTGTTGTGACAATTAAAATATTCTGTAATCATTCTTGCGGATGTATCGTTAAAATTCGCGTCGATGTAAATTTAATTATGCATCTGTGTTATATGCGTGCAGTTTTATCTCATCGTGTTACACGATCCTGAAACTCATCGGGCACAACGGTGCTACCTAAAAAGAGTGAAGAGTAAATTTTTTTTTGTAAGTTGTCGTGAGTGCAAACATAACAATGTGCATGTTACAATGTTATACCAACGATAATTTAATATTTAAATATTTTCATACACTCATACACTGTAAGCATGAAAATAATTAAATAGAATCATAAACCCATTAAGTATATGAAGTCTAAAAATTTGTAAGTGGTCATTTAATAGGAATCTTACATAGACGTTAGAAATTGTTAACGTTAAAAATACTGAAAATCATTCGGAGTATACATAATATACAGTTTATCGAAGGAATTTGACATTTTCCTACCTCTTAAAGTTTAAAAGAGATATTACATGACTTAGTTGCAATGCTAATAAAGTTTTCAGTGTTTTTCGTTTTTTCGTTGCTCGTAAATGCTCACTGCACCATAAGCTCATTACAACAACGATCAGAAGATGATTGTACTACACTTACACATTTTATGAGAAGCGATAAGACTTTAATTTTTCAGTGAATCTATACATAACGAAACGGAAAATAAACAGCGTTCAACTTTATTTCCCTTATTTTTATTTGGCTATCAAGAAGGCCAATGTGCCCATCACAATTTGTTAGTGCAAAATTAAAACAAAATCTAATATTTTCCTAAAATTGAATTAACACTTGAGTTTCACCGCTTTGTGAATGTTTGTGACATCTATTAAAATGCTGTCACAAGTACTGGAGGAAGAGAGAGAAACACAATGTGACATTTTGTTGTTTCCAGCTGTGCCGGCAAGATTTAATTTAAGTTATTTTAACTGCAACATCCTATATATTATTATTAAATTTAATACGTCTTTAACTAAGCTTTGTAGTAATAGGTTCAGTATGTGTTACACATCAAACTTACACGCAGTAAGACCTCAAGTTCTAAAAGCAGCATGTATTCCAATTTCCAATGGTTTTTTTTTTGTTTATAATATCGTTGATTTTAATTAGAAAATCTTTACTTAGTATGTTTGTAGTTGTTAGACTGTTAAAATTTATATTTGCTTGATTCGTAACATAAAAAACGGTATAGTTAATTTTTATTTATGAAACACTACCTGACTGTTTAAATAACATTACGTAACACAACAATATTAAAATGATCACAGGATGTCGTGATCTAAACTTTTCAATAATAACAACAATAACAATTGATTTAACATTAAAGATAGGTAATTAATTTTAGAAATGTTGCGAATCGATCTCTTCATCATGGAGTATATGTAATTTTGTAAAGAACGTCACGGTCAACGTTTACAACATTTGCGAAATTGTTGTTAATGATAAATTAATTGTTTTTAATGCTAAATCAATTGTTATTGTTATTTTTCTTCTTATTATTATTTTTGATATTGGTATGTATGTTGTGTTACGTAATCTTATTTAAAACAATCGAGAAGTGTTGCTTAAATAAAAATTAACTATACAGTTTTTTATGTTACATATCAAAAGATTATATTTTTTAACAGACTAACGGCCGATATCACCAACGTTTTAAGGATACCTTAAATTTAATTCGTGTCTAGAATGTGATTGACGTTATACAAACCAAGCAGAAATGTCACAATCTAAACACGACTTAAATTTAAGGTCTCCTTAAAACGTTGGTAATACCGGCCGTAAGGGCCCGTTTTATAATGAAATTTAAAGGAGACTTTAAAATGAAAGTCATATTCAGATGTGTAATCAAATGTATTTTCTTATTTGATTGTACATATGAATGTGACTTTACTTTTAAAGTCCATTATAAAACTAGCCCTAACAACTACAAACAAACTGAATACATATTTTCTAATTAAAGTCAACGATATTATAAATAAAAAAAAACGTTGGAATGCTATTTTTAGAACTTGAGGCCTTACTATGTGTAAGTTTGATATGTAACACATACTGAACCTTATATTACTGCAAGGCTTAGTCAAAGGCGTATTAAATTTAATAATAACATATATTCCATTTAAAATAACCAAATGAAATAAACATCCGTGTTTTGAATCATCCTGTACGCCTGTACACAGTAATAGGAATATTTTCAAAATGAATTCTATTTTCTAGTCCAGACAAGTTATTTAATATTACTGTAAAGTTTTTAATAAACTTTTCTAATTTTAATAAACATCTGATCTCTTAAATAGGTACCAAAAAGTATCATTTTTTTACATTTAAATGTCAATATCTCAAAAACTATTACTTCTAGATACATAGTGTCCTTATAATAAATTGATCTACTCCTAAAGGCAAATCGATATGGGCCATAATATACAATATGTTCCATTTAAAAAAGCATAACTTTGGGGTGGCACAGCCGCACGAATCACCCTGTACAATTGAAACTAATTTTAAATCATACACATGTACCACATGTATGTAAATAATAGAGGAAACAGATTTTAAAAATTTTTAATAAAGATGCTACCTTCCGAATACGCACTATTGGCTCACCTTGTACATTTGCATACATGTGTCTTCTTCTCGAGGTTAAAAAAATAATTCATTGCTTTATTGCAAGGCTTAATAAGATAACAACTTTTTCTTGGTTGCCTGTACTCGATCATATTCTAATCGTTACAATGGTCAGAAGGGATTACACTGCCCCATTAAATTTTATTGAGGGGACAAAACTTTAATTTTTTGGTGTACCTAGGGCGTAGCGAAAAATGAAAATAACGAGGCCTTTAAAATGATTTGTAATTTCTTCCCACATACATCAGAAATATTTTAAATCAAAAAGACTGCGATTTATTTATTATTAATATTTTGATTTCTTCTACCCGTAGTTTAACAAAATACCTTCTTCCTTGCATAGCTTAATAAGGCTCTTTCTTGATTGTCTCTAATACTCATTACAAAAGGCATTACACTGCTCATAGATATACATTTTATTAAGGAGACAAGACTTTAATTTCTTAGTGTACATAGACATATTATTGTGAAGGGCAATAATTTTGAAAATGATGACTTAATGATTTTTTGGCCTCAGTTGGGCGCCATATTAATGTTGTGTAGTGGGGCAATTTAGAATTTTTCTGGAGTTTTGCTTTGGTCCCACGTTGACAAAAATACATATTAGCTGCTTTCATTCGTTTGATCCAAACGCAACATAACGCGTTTAGATTCAAAGATGGATGCTCTCTTGTAAATGGATCTTCGTGAAATTTCAATCCCGATCGGTAATCCCATATCCCCTTTCAATCTTTCAATTTTACTATCCGTTTGGATTGAAATGCATTCAGATCCAGAGCAGGTAACGAAAAATTATTCGAATCACGAATCAAACTGTTCAGCGAAAGAAAGCAGCTATTATTGCTGTGTAATCTGGGTTGTCCCTGATTTTGAATATAATTTTTTGTTTTCCCAAATTTTTTCTTGAATAAGTTTTTCAAATTAGTTTTGCCCGAGGGGTTGGGTCCTTCTTATATTCTCTTATATTTTTTTATATATTTAAAATTTTTAAGAACATTCATTTATGCCCAAACATCAAAGTAATTTCTTGCGTTCGCACATCATGAAATGAGTTCCTCCCTTGTTTTTTTACAAGCCAATATCTTTTTTTATGAGTTGCTTTCTCGTTGATTTAACTTTATTTTTTATGAGGACAAATATTATTTTATTTAAATAACCCAGAATTGATGAGCTCGCCCTTAAGCCAGTCTCAATTACTTGTAGTTTAAAAATTTGATTTATATTAAAATTTTTAAAGTTTAGTATATTTTAAATTAATATTTGCTTTTTCCAAAATTTATTTTCTTCTATTTGTATTGTACAAATTTTAAAGCATTTTAATAATTCGCGTAACAAATTTAGGCATTACCAGTTAGAATCTGAATTACCATCGTTCCCACTCTTTCATGCGCGCTCAACTTTGAGATCGCAAGTGAGAAACGACGGGACGCAACGGTTCGCATATGCACTTAACTAATTTTTTGTTGGTTACAAATTTGATTTACAAATTTACAAAGTTTACAAATTTGCCATCGCAAATGGCCGAGATCCTAAACAAGTGGTTCCGAGTTTTCAAAGTTCGGCATCTAATTTTACTTTCAATTGAAATGTAAGTAACTATATGAACACTTATTTACCTCAGTATTGATATCCATTACATTCGTATACTGATAAGTAGAGTACAATCTTTTGTTTACATTAAACAAATCTCTCTACCGGCCGGTGCCTTGCAGTTAGCGGAGTATTCGGCTTCCTGTGAAACCGCTGCATCACGTCGCAAAACTCCACCCAGGCTGCCTCTAGAAGCACCTCCTGTATCCAACGAACTTCTTGGTTTGCCACATGAAGTTGCACTTCGTTTTGCATGCTATTTTAGTTTTTAGTATTTAAATTGTCTAAATAAACTATCTACACTGCATCTCTACATAACGAACATTAGACTTTTTTATATTTGTAGCATATTTGCCTTTTAAAACTTTATTTTATATTCGTCAAATGCAAATATCATTTCCACAATCTGACTAAGTCCACAAAAATTCATTTCGAAGAATCCACCCTGAAAAGAAGAGCCACACGAGATACAAAAGTACGTTCAACCCACAGAGAAAATATTAAAAAGAAAAATAAAAGCAAAGGCAAGTACACCACACACAATCAATACATAAATTGGCTTGTCAATGTAGGAGCTCAAACAAATCATTACACAATTGACACACCACAAGTAGCTCGACTACAACAATCATTACAATATGTAATGAAATATGAAAGAAAGTTAAAGTTGTAAAATTTATTATAATTATTATAAGTTTTCCGAATCAAGCTGTATATTGTGGGAATCGAAAATAAGTTACTGGTTTTCTTTAATTTCACAAGATTGCAAAATATTGCACAAGACAAATGCAATGCATTACTATATTGTTCTATTTTACTCACTCTCCTGCGTAATTCTGCTGTCTTCTCCTCGTCCAGTGGTTATCCGTCAACCCTCATTCGTGAACGACCGCGCTATTTCTGCTCAGTCTTGTTGCTCCTCGCTTAGCGTGAGCCTCGTGTTTTTGGCCTCTCCGCCATGTTGAGAAATTCACCAAACTGTTTTGTTTAAAATGAAGTTTGAACGGAGAATCTCACTCCAACTTTTGATAAGTGCGTTATAAGCAATAAAATGCTTTCTTCTAGGCCTCTCGAACACGTGTTTTTTGATCATTTAAGTAGGCTTTTTGTTCCAGACAATTTACCGGAGGCCTTCAAACAGAGGTTCGCTCCGAGACTTTTACCGAAATTTATTGGAGCCTTGACCTGGGATTACCTGACTGTGTTGTACTTGAGCCGTGGTAGAACATTTCGGTGGCTTTCGTCGCGTCTATGTTCGGTCAGCAGATTTAGCGATCGATAACCCGTTGCTTGACAAAATTGCCGGAAGAGGGAACTGGTTCTCCAGAATCGCGGAGTGACATACTGGACGTTACCTCCCGGACGTTTGATATTCGAAGGACGTTGTTGCAACTCGTGCACTTGCACCTTTGGACAACTGAAGGTAGGAGCTTTTCTTTTCTTTTATAATTTTAATTAAACGTTTGAGTTGATATTTAGTTTTGGTAGTGAGCGAAAAACGGATTTTACTTAATCTGTCGTTAGTTAAACGTTTATTTAGATGAACATTTAAATCCATTTGGTATAATTTATATTTCTTTTACGTGAACAATGATCACTAAAGACAAGTGTGCAATGCTGGTGACTTTTATTTTATTTTGAAATTCAACCTTTGTTTTGTTACGTATGGAGCCCGTTCCATCCCACTGAGATAGCCGGCAGTTGGGATCGTAACTTAATTTGCCCGCTCAACAAATTTGAGACCGGGTACGTAGACGTAGCAAGAACTTAGTCTTTAAAACGGCTTTGACACTTCGCATATACATCTATTATATCTGAAGTCAAAAAGACTACGATTTATTTATAAAATTTATGATCTTTACAAGAGATTTGGCGATTTTTTTTAATTTCCGAGGTCAAAAAAGATAATGCATTGCCTCGTTACAAATCTTGGTTGTTTGTACAGGGCGTAATCGAATAAGTTTCACATAATGTAACCACTACTAATACAAAAGAAAAGAAGCGAAGTTAAGTTAGTTTGAGAACCGCTGGCTTTGATTTAAAGCCCCGGACGGCCGGAATGGCTGAGCGAAATTATAATAATTAACATTCGAAACAGATTACGAATGACTTTACTGATTTATTTGTTTACATATCAGAGCAGGTGTTCAATTGTGGTCGTTGGTATCCTTTGCGTGGAATAATCTACTTCAGGTAATATGCTGCATACATTTGTCAAGTAAATATTTTGGGGCTAATGTTTGATTAATTATTTCTTGAAAACTAAAATAGAAAGAATTTTTTTGACATTTTTCCATACTTTCGGACATCGCTTCTTATCGTGGTTTCATTTTGTCGAATTAATTAACAGTCACCCTGTATATATCTTTTGGGAGAAGCGTAAGAGGCTTGCACAAATTCTAATTATTATTTACATGTGTCTGCATTATATCTTCGATTTGACTGCAATTAATATCAATACGTTTAGCGATAGGAGTTGAGCACAAGTGGCCATTAAACCGTTAATGTTGGAAGAGCATCTCCGTGCGCTCGATGCATAACTAAACGTGCTCCGACGCATGCAAATGGCCTCAAATAAGCAATCATCTACACCTGTCTTCCAGGTACATGAATAAACATATTTATTAATATGCTGTACTACATCAACACCTATACGTAATTGCGGCTACAAACTCCTTAACGAGCGAAACTAACATTGTACAGGAAAACGTTAAATAAAGAACTAATTTCAGGTTGTATAAATGGTCAAAATTCAAGGTGAGATGTATACATGTATACAAATCAGAGTGGGGGGTTTATGTTGTATAATAACAAGTTGCTGACGATTTCCTGTTTTTTATGTTCAGAGCGCAGGAAATTCGGCACAATTTTTGCTTAAGTGGTACTGCAATACAGCGGCGGCGATTAAATCGAAACTTACACTTTTCTACACTCCGTCTCGAGGTTGTTTTTAGAGATATTTCAAGAAACGTTAGACCGGTTGGGAGTTCGACATCCTGAGGCGTATGATTTGTTCGGTGCCGCTGCTTCCATTTCATTGACAAGTGTGTTTATCTTGCAGTTCCCACGATGCAGGAATAACTACAGTAGCACTACCATCCATAACAGTCACCAAGAGATACCGAAGAGGAATCTCTTCGCCACTTTATTCATTTACACCTTTTATTTTTCATCTGTTCGTGTCTTCGGTTGTGTTTTGTTTTTGCTTTGTTGTCTTTTGATTTGTACAACATAAATATTTTCGATTTTCTATGCATGTTTATTTATTGTAATGCAGACTCAAGGACAAGGAAAAGATACGTTGTTATTTGCAATATACTACATAGTTTATTAATCACTTTTAGATATGAAAATTGTTTGTTTGGAGTTGATTTGCACGTATTTGTTTTTGTGTACAATAGTACTCAGCTAAAACGATAAGACTCGGCAATTTCGTTGTCCTTTTAACAATTGAATTTAATCTCTTCATGTGATATACACAATTGAGCAACTACAACCTCATTGGTACTAATACTGCAGATGTTACTAATTGTAAGACATTCACGTACATTCTGTAAGCACCGACTCAGATATCAATTAAAATGATGATCAGTAATTGAAGAGAAATGAATTGAAGTAACATAACAATTTACCATTAACTCTTCAATATGCCATAACAATCAATTAAACACAGTACCCACAGTTTTTAGGTATGCAGTTGTTACATATCAATCGTAACAAGCAGAACAATTGATTTGAACAGTTTAGAGACTAGACCTCATTGTCTACTACGTAGAAATATGTAATACATATAAGATATTTAAGATCGGGTATTTTTAAATCTAATTTTGCAAATGATCGTACGCATCATTTTGCAGTTCTTAAATATGTACATACAGAGTGTCCCAAGTTGAATGTCCTATAAAAAGTTTTCGGAAAAGGGAATATACAAAAATTCTTGGTACACTGCTCTAAGGGAAAGTGATCTTTTAGGTTAAAATATTTTCACTTTTATATCACTTTCGGCTATACCGTAAGTCGCCGTAAACTTTCTTATTTTAAATAGAATGCTACACTTTTTATTGCAAATTCTGGTTCTACACATTATTCTAAATAAAAAGTATTAAGACCTTCCCACGCCTAAATATAACCAATTTTGAGATATCTTCAAATTTATTTTAAAAATTGTTTTGCAGACCTTTCATCTAACAATAAGAGAAAGTATTTACGACACTTTCAGATTTCAAGATTCAAGTAGCATGTCGTTTGCAAGTATAATGTTCAGGCTTTCAAATCATATCCTAATTATCCTTGAAAAATTCTTAGGCCGGTCACAATAAGGTGTCGAAGCTCATTATGTTTATCCGCCCAAAACTCAGTTTTCGTAAATGGAACATCCTCTATATTTTTACATCATCAAATACAGAATGAAATTCTACATCGGTTCCCTATACCTATTTCTTTTAGTAATCAGTGTTGTTATCAATGGTTGTTTATTTTATTCTGTTAATTAATGGAATGAATGCGTAGCAAGCTTTGAAAAAAGAAGCAGATATTAAACTGCTATTTTTTAAGAAATAAATAATTGCTAACCATAACATTATTTTGACGTACATACATCATGGAATAAAGCTATTAGGTAAATACCTACTAAGTTTACCATTTTCATAAACGAGCGTGTTTAAAAATTAAGTATGCCTTGAAAAACAATTTTCTTTATCAGTTTCATATTTTTATTAAACAACAAAAGCAAAACCAACAATTGGTAGGTAAAGTGCTAAAAATAATGATAATTTTTTTAAGAAGTGGCACTGTCAGACCAAAAAAAAACTGTATCTGCTCCTGTAACTGGCAATGAAGCAAATGAAATTTCTGTATTAGAATTCTTTGAAGCTTATTTATTTATTTGTATTTGTTTGTTAATGGTGTAACTCAATGAATAATTTTATTTTGTCGACACTTACTGCGAAAAATTGCGATAATTCTAGTAAAATATGCCATTATAATAAGCAGTTATTGATAATTAAGGAAATTAAAAGAAGTAGGTATAGGGATTGCTAAAACCAGTAGATGCAGAATTTCATTGTGTATCTCATGATGTAAAAAAAATACAGGGAGTTCTATATACGAAAATTGAGTTTTGAGCAGTTAGACGTAATGAGCTTCGACACCATATTGTGACCAGCCTGTGAATTTTTCAGGGATAATTAAGATATGATTTGAAAGCTTGAACATTATACTTTCAAACGACAGTTAAGTTAATGGCGACTTCCGGTATAACCGGAAGTGATATAAAAGTATTTTAATCTCAAAGATCGCTTTCCCTTAGGCCAGTGTACCAATTTTCAGAAAAATTAGAAATTGTTTAATAACCACGTCATTTCCATTTTTTTCTATTTATAAGCAAACAAATTATTTTGATTATGACGACAGCACTGCTCCTGTGATAGTTAAACGACGCCATCTACTGAATTTAATTCTTTAGGTCCGAGATTTTGCAAACTGCAGATAATGTCATTTATCATACTTTTTAGTATCTATTACGTAAATGTAAATACACTCACCGGCATGGAAAACGGAGCACCTGCATTTTCTTAAAAAAACTGAAAATTTTAATATTTTATAAAGTTTTACTAGTATTATAGTTCGAATACAAATATAACAAGTTGTTGTAAGTAATTTAAAAACTTATTGAACATTGATTATCGTAAAAAAAAACTGTTTTTAATATAAGGGAAAAAAGGACGAAAAAAAAACCTAATTTTGTGTTGGAGGCAAACGACGTAAAATCATGTAAAACTTAAACAATTGCTTTTTAATAACATGTGTTGCCCCCACGTGCCCGAGTTATTGCCTGCACTCTTCTTGGCATGCTTAAAATCAAGTGTCGAATAACATCTTGAGGAATATTTGCCCATTCCTCTAAAAGAGCTTGTTGTAATTCATTCAAAGTTAAAGGAGCGGGAGCACGACTTCGAATTCTGCGCCCAAGCATGTCCCAAACATGTTCTATTGGATTTTCAACAGGACTCACCGTTGGTCACTCCATAACAGGAATATTAAACTTCGTTTAAGTACTATCGAGTAATTCCAGCTTGGTAGCTGACTCTAGGGCTAAAGGTACATTCAGCAAATCGCTCTCCTTGCCTTCGCCATACGCTTTCACGACCATCTGGAGAACGCAGGCAAAACCTGGACTCATCTGTAAACAAAAAGTGCCCCCATTCGTTTTCTTTCCCAATGCTCGTGGTTTCTGAAGTCGCGCTATACGATGACGCCTGAGAAGTTCTGGGCGTGTTGCAGGTCTGCGACTTTTAAGATTTACTTTGTTCATATACGCTCACCAATTTAATCCACATGTCTTTTGCATTTGTATAAGTTAGGACTAAATCCGGCACTGTTTGACTAGGGGCCGTTTTCATAATAGAACTTTAAATTTAAAGTAACTTTAACCTATAAAAACACATTAGTTTTCCTATGCTTAAAGTGACTTTAAATTAAGATCTTCTTTAGCATTATTATGAAAACGGCCCTAAGAGCACTAGCAATTAGAGCAGCCGTACGAGCATTATCACGTTTCCATTCTGCAATCCTCTTCAGTTCATCTTCTGAAAGCAGTTCTGCATTTTGAATAACTGGACACTCACGAGTCCCATTGATACCATGTCATACTGTTCGAAATGCATATTCATTTGCCATTTCCGTTTTGGCCAATTCGACGACCCTATAGCTTTTCAACTTTCACTTTCAAGTCTGCCATTATTTTCAATTTATATCAGCAGTAATACCAGATTCACACGAAACCTCAAACAACTTGTATCTTCTGATTGAGGAGCGTTCTGGCAAAACAGGACATGTCCATTTTGTATGAAAAGTGAAATTTTAGTAGCCAGTACTCAAGAATTTACTGATTTAAATAAAACATGTATGTAGATGCAAGTAATCAAATTGATCAGACTCTGTTTTAAATGCATAGAATTAAAACTTGACAAAATTGACCTCTGAAATGTAATTTTTCTGTTAAATCTAAGATGTTTTGCCAGAACGCTTCTCGATTATGCACACTTTACGTGACCTGGGCCCATAACTTTTAGAACTTACGTATTCAGTTTGCTTGAGCACTTTATACAATTACAATTTTTTAACCATACATAATATGCTTATATAACGAGTGATCAATATCTTTTCTAGTCAAGTGACTTATGGAAATAAAACTGTGTGTCTTTGATTAGTTCATTATTTCAAATGCCGTTTGAATTATTATTATTGAATTATAATTATACTTACTGACAGTTATAAATAATTGAAATGAGAATGACATTTGAAAAAATGAATTAATCCAAAGACATACGATTTTCTTTCCATAGGGCCACTTGATTAGAAGATAAATTTATCACGCGTACTTTTAGTCGGAGAAGAAGGACACTATCAATTTTAAGGAAATATAAATAGCGACATCTATCGTTTCTTGTCTCAATCTGAAAATTATGGAAAATTTTAATTAAAATCTTGACTCGCCGCTCAAGAAATGCTGAAAATAATTCTAAATTTAAAATTTCTAATCAGTCGTAACTCTGTTACCGTCAACTTCAAACAACGCCATCTATTGCATAAAAAATATGAAAGAATGATTTTGCTGAGTGTTAGTTATGAAACGATGTTTTATAAAAATCGCAAAAACTGTTTCGAAAAAAGATAAAGGAATCCTAACATATTCAATAGAATTGCGTTCGTGGCTTAGGCCAAGTTGTACAATTCCAGTTTAAATTTAAGCTGAAGCTTAAACCCATAACGACGGTTATTTCAACAATTGTTGTTAAGGGTTTAAGCTTTGCCTTAAAGTTAAGCTGGAATTGTACAACTAGTCCTTAGTAATACGTATTATTAGTTTTCCAAATATTCACTAGCGACGGTGAACCAAAATTGTTTCAAAAAATTGTTACGAATCTTACATTCGTTGAATGTTCATTATGAGGGCGCAGGAGTATATCGTTTTAGATAAGCACCATTGTACATCCTAGAGAATCGTGTAAGTTAATATTTATTGCTTTTAATTTTATTTACACCCAACTTCTGCCCAGAAAGGACAGGCGTTAAACGGGCGACATCTCGTCTATATCTCTTAACTGAGGGAAAAAAAAACGAGCGACAACTTTATTATTTTCGTACTAAATACTGAATCCGAAAACCATAAACATGAAAGACCGTCGCGTTTCGAAATCCGAGCCTTTCACAGGCGAACCAGGTAATAACAAGTCCCGAGATCTTCATCGCACCTTTACCACAAACGTCGCAAAACTGTAGAGAGTTTGTTATATATTTATCTAAACTATTAAAGAAAATTTAATCACCTTTTTTTTATTGCAAGGCGAAAATTACATTACCATCGTGTTTGTAAATTTATTCGAATATGCACGCCACTGTTTTATAAAGGTGTCTTATAATAATAAATTTGTTTTGGCGAGTGTATTTATTTATTACTACTAGTAATTTTATTATTTTTTGTAGACCGAACATAATGTGATAAATCCGTTCGAAACGTGTAACCTGTTATCGTAAATCTAATTTGTTACTTTTGTAACACTGAAAACCGTATTGCCCCAGTTCCCAGGACATCTTAATCCAGGTAAGGCGAAGATTTGTTGCGGGCACCTACATATATCTCGCAGAGTGACAAAGCCCCGCGCTAATTTATGGCGGGCCCGTGCATTTTTGTTAAAATATCGCCGGTAATTTTCGGGCTCATTGCGAAACAATGATATACATTACCGGCGCGTGACGGCTGACATGGGATGGAACTCCACCCGGCTTGTACTTTTGAAGATAACCGGAGAGAGATATCATGGGAACTCAGTAAGTAACAACCACAGAGGTCCTGTGAATGAAGATGTTCTCGTATCCGGAGCCAAAAATTGGTACACTATTTTTATAATCCAAATTTTAATATTTTATTTTAATTTTTCTTTTTAAATTAGATATACTTGACTGGTACTACAGAACCTTCTGGCAAAAAAAAATTTCAGATGTGAAAATCAAGGTCAACACAAATGTTTAGTGTTCGCTAAAACTCTGGGTTGTAGCCCTTAATATACAATGCAACTTTTCTTAAAATCTTTTTGCTCTATTTCTTCTCAAAATAGTAAAGTTATTTAAAAAATACAGAACCGTGACTCACCCTGTATACTGAATAAGTTAAGTTTCCACTATTAATGCACAAGAAAAGGAGCGAAGTTATGACATAATGCTGTGATATTTGCCTTAGGATTATACTAATTAAAGTTTAAAAAAAAGGCAAAATTGCCATAAACAGAAACAAATAAAAGGACTACTAGTTTCGTAACATGAGAGACACAGTATAGATAATGTACATAGACAGTTTATATAATTTATATTAAAAATAAAAACGCTACCATGCAAAGTGAAGTACAACTTCATTAGGAAGTTCGTTGAGTGGAGGAGATACTTCTGGAGGCAGCCTGGGTAGAATTCTCTGAGGTTATGCAGTAGTTTAACAGAAAACCGAACTGCAAGGCATTGGCCGGTTCAGACTAATCAATTCGGGAGAAAAAGGAGACTTGTCTACCTTGATGATGGGCGAAGGGTGCGCCTTAGTGCTTCTCAAATTGCAGACGTTAAAGTTGATTACAATGAACTGTTACAAGAGAACTTAAAAACAAAGAACAAACTGTAGTGGGTGAAATGTTTTAAGTGTGCGGAAGTCTCAGTTTTTAATGAAAAACTCTGAATAAAGCTTTTAATTTTGAATTAAGAATTCCTTTTAATTTTGTGAAATTACAAGTTTAGGAAAAAATGGGGATAACGGTAGGACAACAACGGGCAAAGGTCAATAATAACTCTACACAAATCTACGTTTACTTTTTACAAAAAACGGTTGAAAAGTTATGTGATTTAAATGCCCCAGCTAAGTAAAGTTTTTATGTGCAGCAAATGATAAAGCAGTAAACCCACAGAAGTAATACAATAAACGTTGAGGTTGGTCACTTATGACTTTCGTACGAAAGAATTCGGGGATTAGTAGCTAGTGAAACGTAATCAATAAAAAAATTATAACATTCTGTCATTAATAAAGTTCTCCATGCTCCAAATTTAATTGGAAAAAAGAAAGAGATTAGTCTTGCTACAATAGTTTTTATTAAAGGTTACAACTTACACGACTGCAGCCATTCTCAAGTGTACTAGGCCTTTAATAGAAAAAGATGGTGTTGAACAGATTAGTAAAAACATAACAATTAGAAATAACTATCAAAGTACATAAAATATTAGGATCAGCTAAGAGGTGGAAGGAACTTAGAAGGTCGAGATACGAAATTGGTAAAAAAATGTTGAGAATTCCGTGATGAAGGACCCAACATTTGAAAGTGTCATCAATTGCTAAAGAAATTAGAATATCTGAGCTATATTTTCACAAATTCTCAAAGGCAATGAAACTTTGGTACATTTTTGGAACCCAAATAAAAACAAGAATCTATGTAATATATGCATAAAGGTTCTCCACCCTCTAAAAAAGCACGAAGTTTTGCATAAAAAACGATGGCGGCAATTTTTTGGGATAGTGAAGATATCCTTCTAATTGAATACTATGTATGTCAAAAGGCTCAACAATAAATACAGTGCTACCACTAAACTCTAGTGTGAATTACTCCCGACTTAATTACTTAGATCCGTAACAAGTCTGCACTGTATCTTTCATCAGCTTTTCCTCGACTAGCAACAGTGAAGAATAGGTGTGGGTAAATATATGTTAATGTAAGCGCCAGGGTGAACAAAACAGACAGCTGATCTAAACTTGACCTCGACAGTGTTCCCAAATTGTCTCGGCCTTGCATTTGATCGTTCGCAACAATCACAAGAGATTTGATTTACTCGCTTATACGCACGAATACACAGTCAGCTAAAATGATTATTGCTTTAATTATAAATACACAGAATATTTACATAATTACAAACAGGTTATAACACTGCGACTCCAAAATGTTGTACCCGAGTGTACAATTTACTTAATTACTCTACTCGATACTTCAGATCAAATCCGCCTTATTTCTACAACAGCAATTTACTTCAACTAATTAAGGCGCAAGATCTGTCGAAAATTCGCTCGTTACAACGCAGCGTCACGAAGCAGTTAATAAAGATATTGATTAAACTCACGCAATCAAAAATATATCCTGTGGGTCGAGGTCGCTTACGCCTTCCGGGGTGTCTTCTGCACGAAGTCCGAAGCGGTCATGCACCCTTCAACCGGACACGTACGTCGTTTTTGACAGTATGCAACCACGGATCAAGTGTGATGAGTTCCGAGAGCACGGCTTCCAAAATATCGGTTAGATTAACCGTGTATCAAAGTAGTATCCCAAAAGTAAAAAGCCTGAGTTGAAAGAAGAAATAGTATAATTAATGGCAAGATGGCGTCACGCTGTTTGTCCAACATTATCTGGATCTTAATAAAACGAGGCCTCGGCAGGGTAGTGAAAATCTTCCCTAGTCTCGTTTAGCGATGCACTAATGAAAATTTCGATCACGTTGAATATGAGTTTCCTTAAACCTACTTAGCAGAACTCCGATAATTGTAATCAAAACGACGTGACGCAGCATCACGAAAGTTAAACGAGTAATGAAGAGTTAGAACAAAGCCAAACAGGATGACGAGATGAGCTCGGATGCCGTCAACTTCAGCCAATCCGAAACCGTTCTTATCGAAAATGTCCATATTAGGACATGTCACGTGGCGATCGATAATCGCAGGCCTAATATCCGTTAACAGGGTTGCCACAACAAATTCCGTTGACTGTAAATTCCCAAATATTGCCAACCTATTTTTTCCTCAATTTGGAACTGTAATAGCGGAAGCTCACCGCAGTACTCTTCAAAACTTAACAAAGGCTCTTGAACAAAGCACAACCTCGTAAGCTCTGCAAAGAAATCTGTCTCTTGCACGACAATTGCAAAGTACTTAAAGCAAGGAATTTATCGTCGCTACTGGTTTTATTGAACTGGACCATCCTCCATTATAGTCCAGATCGGACACCCGCCATTACCCATTTTGACTACCTTACTTAAAAAGAACCTACGAGGGAGGCGATTTTCTTCAGGTCGGTATTTAAAAGATGCTGTAGACAATTTTTTTGCTGAGCTTCCAAAATAATCTTTTTCATATGGGTTAGAACAACTAGAAAAAATTGGCACAGTGTGAATTTAAATGGAGAATATAATGAAAAATCAAAATATTTAAATTATCAGGTGTGCCAACAGTCCAGAGCCATCTTTTTAGGAGATTAATTACAGATACAAATACCAACAAAATCACCGAAGTAACCAAAAAATACATCTGGTCCAACTTTTCATTACCTAAAATGAAACAGATACGTCTTATAGCAATTTCGATTGATCGCACTAGTGCGCACTCAGAGTATCTTCATGTCATGTTATTGCATGAGGTTAAGAAAAGATGCAAATACACTGAGTGCAACCGGTGCAGGTGAATCGAAAACGCTATTAAATATTTTTGTAGTATGATAACTATTCTTTCTGCATATTTACCCAAAAGGCAGATTCTCTGATTAACAGCAGTGCTCCTTGTATTCATTTGTATCAATTTGATGATTCATTTTGGAATCTTTTTTGAAAAGAGTATTGTTAGTAAAGAAAGCGAATTGTTCTCTACAGACAAATATTTTCGTTTTTTTTTTTGTAATTTAAAACAAAAAGTTAAAGCGGTTAATTGTATTTCTTAACTCTTGCTTGTTCGCTAAAATTAATTTTGTTTTCTAGTTGGTTTAGGGATCCTAGTAGACAGTAGTAACATACACACTCTCACAGACCTCTTTCTGTAAGTTATTTTTATTTTGTTACAGTTATGATGAAATGAAATTAGCACAATAATTATTATTGAATTCCATGCACAAATTAGTGCAGTACTTAATGTACAACCACCGTACATTTAAATATTTTCTACCTTTAACTAGCAGTAAATTGTTTTGATTTTTAACAAAGCAAATTTCGTCGTAGAATCCATTAATAATTAATTACTAATAAATAAGTTTTAGTAAATAGAAGAACTGAACAGAACTTCGCCATCTAGTACGCAACTCCTGTATTGAAATAACATCCTGAAAGTTTACATTCTATGTTCAACTATAAAAAGAGACCTTCCACAGCATGCAGAAAACTTTGTCGTCTTCTTAAAAGATGGCGCCTAGTTATACAAATCAAGTAAATGTTATTTCAAAGGCATATAACATTTATCTTTAATATTTAAATGAAGTAAAAGAAAAAATAATTAATTATAATAATTAATAATTAAAAATCTTGAAATTTAACGTAATTATTTATTTACCCGAAGTTATTTATACATTCATAAAAAGTTCTGTTCTCGTCAATCAATACAAATAATAAAACATTTTTATTAAAAGATTATTGTAATTATGAATTAATAAAAGCTATTTGCCTACCTAATTACGATGCTTCGTAAAACGAGGCGTTGAATGACGTTGTTTCGTGACATCATGACTTTCATAAAGAAATACTTTTTCGGTTGGTGAATTAGAAAAGAATTATTAGCATCAAGAATAAAAATTCAACTTCACCAACTAAAAACCTCTTCTACAGTGTTTCACTTTACATGAAGACAACTATTTTATTAATAATGTAATTAGTGTAAAACGTTTACCAGTTATAGAGGCCATGAAGATGAATCTTTTTGTAGCAATGGAATTTTTTTAAGTCTAGCCAACTATGATTTTAAAATAAAACCTAGCGTTTCAAGTAAAGTCAAAGCAGCAATTAAGCAGACCAAAAAAATAGCATTTGCATCTTACCATCGTAAATAGATCACGAGGTTATAAAAAAAATTCATTTACCGTTGAACGAAGCGTTTACCCAAAACGTTATTCTTGATTAATTTTTTCTTCCCTGACACATTTACTGTTTGTAACTGTTGAATTTTTGTTTCAGGTCATCACCCCCTGTTGCATATACACTGTCTTTCAAAAAGTGTGCTACAAATGGGAATTTTTTTTATTATCGGTTTTTATAAAAAAATTATTGACGTAGAACGCTTCTTAAAATCAAATTGGAAAATGTCAGATGAAATTTATCTTGAATGGTATACAGCGTGGACACCGAGAAATGAAGACGGCTTAAGAGTAAAGTACCCTTATTTTACAAGGTATAGCAAAATGTCATAAGAATTAGTTATTCAGAATTAAAAGTTACAGCTAAATATGCTACAAGAAAGCGTAAAGTTTCCGAACGCATTGAAATAATCACTAAAAACCAAATAAAATAATTGAGAAATAAGAACTAATTTAATGTTTTCCTATTCATATGATTCTGGCGGACACTTTAATCCAATCAGTATTTCCTGATGTAGTGTGTATAAAGAGTGGTTCACAATAAATTGTGATTTTTTTATTTTTGAGGTAGAAGGCTGTAATATTTAGCTGTAGCTTTTAATTCTGAACAACTTATTCTTTTGATATTTTGTTGTATCTTGTAAAATAAGGGTAGCTACTTTACTCTTAAGCCGTCTTCATTTCTCGGTGTCCACGCTGTATACCGTTCAAGATAAATTTCATCTGACATTTTCCAATTTGACTTTAAGGGATGCAGAAGCGTTCTGCGTCAATAAATTTTTATAAAAACCGATAATAAAAAAAATTCCAGTGATTCTTTGATCTATCTTAATTCATCGGACATTCTAAAATTTTGGGTTTTTTGTTTTTTCTTAGTTAAAGGGAATGCAGTTTCAAAATGATCTAAGAAGGTGTTTAAGAATTTATTATATTTTGTTGCTGCATTTATACCTGTACATGTTGACATCCATGACTCGTTTGTAAGGAGCTGGATGAAAAAATTCATATTGTTCTTTGAAAAATTTCTGAATCTTTCTCTGTTCTCGGGTTTTGAATTAATATTGAAAGTAAAATGAATTGCATTATGATCAGAAATGTGTGAAAGAATAATATTAGTTTCTTGTTCAGTGTATCAACATTACCAAATCTTTAAATAAATAAAAATTATTTTCATTTTCCACCTTGAAAAAAAAAATTTCGAAATTATGTGATGACAGTGATGTCGCAGTTTTAATTTATTAATATATTAATATACATATTATTTTTTTTATTTTCGTCACATTTTCCTGATCTTCTTAATCTCAGTTAACTTTTACAAAATTCCTTTTTCATTTCTTTATTAATAATTTACAATTGAGAGTCTTTTGTTTTTATGATTTCATCTTCTCTTTTTTTAGAATCTTTCATAGTTTATTGATATTTGTTTGTTTTTAATTTAGCAGAATTTTCCAATATGTTTTAATTTGTTTTTTTTTAATTTTATTTATTTATTTTCATTTCTTTATGATTTGGCGAAACCATCGTCTTTTGCTTTTGCGTTTTCACTTTATCTTTCGTTTTCGAGAAATGTTGTTATTTTTCTCTTAATTTTTAGTCGATAGTGTTTTATTTCTGCATTTTCTCAGAGTCCTTTTCGAAAAAAAATACTGACTTTTTCTGAATATTTTTGTTTAAATGTGTTGAATCTTCAATCAATTTTTTTACTTTTATTTTTTTATTTTTTTGCTTTTTTCGTGATTCCGTCGTACCTAATACTGATTGCAAATTTTTACCAATATTTCTTTTTGTAGCGCGCGATATTTTAAAATCCAACGAATACCGACCAAGTGTGTTGACCGGATATTGACTGCCCCACACAGAGGGAAAAAGACACGACCTAAAAAAGCGAAGAGAGTCGTGTGTCGGGTGCGGTCGTAGTAAGTCGTTGTCTATGTGCGTTTTCGAGTACAGTAAAAAACTTTCTCTAAGAATATAGCCGGAGACTTTCGCTGTAAACCGGAGACAACTTTGTGAATATACTGTAAATAAATGTATATAAATGTAGTTGTGTTTTATACGATTATCCAACCCTTGCTTGCCTCAGAGTAACCCACGCCAATCTAACCCAAACTCCCTTAATTAGGACAAGGGAATGTTAAATTTTTCATTTCTTTATAAATCATGGTTCGATCATCTTTTGTTTTTATAATTTTATTTTCTCTTCTTTTCTTCGAAAACTTTTCATAGTTGAGTAATTTCTATTTGTTTGTTTGTTTATTTCGACATCGATTTATAATACATGTCATGTCACAAGATCAATAAAAATAACATTAAAAGCATTTTGACAAGATACATTAAAAACGCTTGCAGGTTTCTATTTATGTGTTTTTATGGAGTTTTGTGTTCATCGTTCGTTTTAAATATCTACTTTTAAAACCTTGCAGAATTTTTCAATATGTTTTAATTTGCTTTTTTTAATTATTTAATTTCAGTAATGACTCGTCGAATCGATCGTCTTTTGTCTTTACGTTTTCACTTTTAACTTTCGTTTTCGAGAAATGTTTTTTTTTAATTTTTAAGCGATGGTGTTTTGTTTCTGCATTTTCTCACACTTTTTTTTTCAAAAAGTGCTGAATTTTTTGTTATCTTAAAAAAGCGGTATTTATCGGTATTGTCGATACATCAATGATATTGTCGATATTATTGATATTATCGATAGTTTTAAGTAATCGATAACCGATATTGAAACTGTGATATCACGCACCCCTAGCCACAGCCCTCATAGTAGTTAGGTATATCTACTGAAGTAACTTTTAATTATTTTATATTTTAGAAAAGAATTTAGCATTCTTCGTGAATAGCTAAGCGTACACAAGCGTTCATTCCCGTAGGAAAGCACAATCGTGAAGGAAAGAACGTGCGTTAGTGAAAGTACGAGATGACTAGCCAACATTCTTACTTCCTTCGGGAATCATATTAGGGATGTTCCATTGTTCTTGACCGACAAAATAAATACTTAATTTCGTGTACAGACCTATTAGGTAGCATACACCAGCATTCATTCATGTCATTCTTTCCTTCGACACTCTTTCCCTTCAAGAAATTGAAACGAAACAAATCCTGTTCTAACCCACTAATACAATAATACAGGATTTGTTTCGTTTCAATTTCTTGAAGGGAAAGAGTGTCGAAGGAAAGAATGACATGAATGAATGCTGGTGTATGGCTACCTAATAGGTAGCTAATACAATAATATAGGATTTGTTTCGTTTCAATTTCTTGAAGGGAAAGATTGTCGAAGGAAAGAATGACATGATTGAATGCTGGTGTATGACTTATTTTCTTATCTTATGTATCTTCACTCTTCCTTTTTTTGATTCTCTTCTTTTTTAAATTTCTTTTTAAGCTATTTTTGTGCGAGACATGCAACGACTAGTGCCGGATTATTAAATAAGCGAGCTCCGGCCCGAGAAAAAAAAAATTTTTACAATATTTTTTGGTTTCTCAGAGTAATTTAATTTTGTGTTTTATTTGGTTTACAAAGGTCTTGGTCCAAAACCAAATAAAAATTAATGTTACTTTAGTATGTTTCTTACTTTCTTAATTAGTATGTTACTTATTTCTTACTTGAAGAAAGTAATAAACTGCCCTAGCTATTTTTTATTCCATATCGTGATAATATTAGTTACTTAAAAACTGCTTACACAGAAGTTAAATGAAAGTCCAAACTCGCATTGCCTAAGCAAGGACGACATTGACAACAACTTGTATTATGATAAAACTAATGGCGAAACTATGGTAATGATTATAGAACACTAAAAGCTCACACAATGATACCGCCATTTTGGCTCCAAAATACTAGTTTTACCTATCGTGGTACTTGTCAATCTTAGGACTTTACTTAGAACTTTGAATTCTTCGAATATAATTTCCGCACCACCTATAATCCGCCACTTGAAACTTCTATAACGTTCAAGACGTTAAGGCCGCTACACACGCTCCTTCTTACCTTGATTCTTGCCTGCGCAGTTCAAAGTCTTAAGGTAAAATGGAGCGTGTAGATGCAAAGTCTTAAGACTTTTGTGGCCGTGTACAGTTCAAGCATTGGCACGGAGGATTTCACACTCTGCTTGATATTTTGCGCACGAGCCGGCAGATTTGCAGACTTGTTCGAACATGTGGTTGAGCCACTAACTTTAATTGAAGCCAACCCTCAGTTTTGTATGTACCGAATGTGTGCTAAAACAGGTTAACAAACCAAGAGTGAATTGTGTGATTTGCGATGGCGGGCCTTTAGGAATTACTCGCACGAGTTTATTACTGAATTTATTTCATGATATAGAGACAATCCATGTTTATGGAAAAATAAATCGAAAGATTACAGCAATCAGGGGTAATCTGGGATAGAGTAGACATGATCATCACACACGAACATTAATTAAGAAGTGAACAAAAGTACGCACTGAACACTGTACGTTTGGTTACAAATTTGGTATTAAGACTTGCCTTTAGACGTGGACTGCGCAGGCAAGAATCAAGGTAAGGAGCGTGTGTAGCGGCCTTTAGAGAGCGTGCAAATTATAAAAATTTATCGACGACACAAGATGTTTAAAAGTATTTAAATAAGTGGGTGTTTCAAGAGGATTATTATGTTATACTGTTCGATGTTTTGAAAACAGGCCAGAGTTGGCTTTGGAATCTTCAAACGTTTGTCTTAAACAAATTTACTTATGACAATTAATATCCAGATTTGTCAACGAACAAATATTAAAATATCCTAAAATTATAACCAAAATGCTTTCTAATGAACAAAAATCGTTTTTATTAGAAAATTTAAATTTAAAAAGACGGATGCCATTATGTTTTGCAAGTGAAAGACAATATTTCGAACATTTATTCTTATTGTGATGTTTTGACATTAAAATAGGTTGAATTATGTTTGAATTGGCTTCCGGTTGGAACCGCGTCACGTTGACTTCTACTGCCGACGTTTCGTTCTTCATTGCAGAAGAACTTGTTCAGGGCTGCTGCTGCTGGTGATGTTGCAACATCCATTTAACAAACATTCGAATAAAGGCGTTCCTTTTTCAGTCCCAACGATTGATATACACATACAAATTGTTTTTACTAGTGTCGTTTGATAATGACGTGCGTAAAAAGATCCATTTAACAAACTGTACCTAAATCCATTTATGAAGTAATTCAACTATACCTTTTCAACTTCAATTTCGGAAAAACTAATATTAATTTCAGAAAATATAATTTTAATTTCAGAAAAAGTAAATTTAATTTCGGAAATAGTAAGTTGAATTTCGGAAAAGGTAATTTCAATTTCGGAAAAAGTAAATTCAATTTCGGAAACAATTCTCACCGAAAATTTCGAAGGCAGTTTTTAGCCCTTTAACCTTTTTAGTAATTAAAGAAAATGCAACGAAATGACTAGATTTAATTAATTTTTTTTTTCAATTATTAAGTGTTCAAAATGTCGCGCAGTGTACTTCTCAAACCGCCAATGCTCATAAAGTAACAGGGATAGAACATTGAATATTTTTTATTCGATGGGGTTTCGATGTACTTTTACAGTAAAACTAAAAAAGTGGTACCTTTAAGGGTTTTTTCCGAGATATGTAGTCTTCAAAAATTCAAACGAAATTGAGCCAATTCCACTGCAGATGTTAGGCAGAGTGATGGATGATTTTGTACGATGACTATAGAGCAATGAGTAGCAGAAAAAGGAAGACATCTGCGCCATTCAACATTTAATTAAAGAAACTCCCAGAAATGTAAATTAAGAAGCTGTGTTCGTAATTCTTTGAAGTGCAACTATTAAAAAGTTATTTCATCTCAAAAACCGTCAGTGCATTTTGGAATTCCCTGTATTATCCTTAAGTCAAAAAGGTATTAATTAGCTTTCCAAAACTGTTTTTGTTGATTTAAATTGATCGAATAGTTTATGAATTATGTGTCAATTTATATAGAACGAGAAACTTTTTCTTTAGGAATAAAATTTAAACGCCCGTAAAAAAACTAAGCCTTTCCGACCCTGACAATATAGCTTTTTTATCGTCTTGTTACAGTGCATTTTTCCTTTCTGTTTCGAATACACCCTGTATATGCGTTGTCACTACTCAGTTTCATTACTGTTCCGAACACGCCCTGTATAGGCGAAATTAGTCGTGCTGGATGGTTGCTTGGAAACCACGTCACTGTACACATTGAGCTGATTGGTTCTCCCAGTTACTAAGAAAAATTCCGCCAATGGTAAAATGGAACGTGTCTCTCTCTCTCTCTTTGGTAATCGTTCCTTTTCTGTCGAACGAGAAATATTGCGCCATTTTTCAGAACGAAATCCGTCGTCTCCTGGGCCGCACGTTTCTTTTGGTTAAACAATTCGTTTGTGCGTGTCATTACATCAAAGGGATGTTAGTGCATTTTACGGCAAATTGCCGATTTTGAATAGGCCCACGTGTGAGACAGAAAAACACGTGCTTCGTGTTTTGTTTCAGGCTTCGGTAAAGTGCCGAGGTAAGTTTTGTACGGCGCAAATTTTCGAATTGGCCTTTACGTTCGATTTCTTTTTTTCGCTTATAGGCTTCTATTGCGGGCTTCTAATCAGAGCTATTTTTATTACGGACTCCTAACAAGAGTTAGATTCATGGGATGACGCTCTTTCGAATCATGCAGGTGTACGGCAGCTTGCGACGTCGAAATCTCCCCTCCCGTCTCGCTGCGCGGTAGTCGGCATTCATCAAAGAGGTTTGCGGCGGCTTTGACACACATACGCCGACAAACAAATAGGACGCCGACGAAATAGAGGTGGGAGCGTTACTTTTTTATATGTAGTTTTGAGCGTTAATTCGCGTTTTGTTGTTGCTGATTTCTTTCTTTGATTTTGCCGCATTTCGACATGCTCCTTATTGCGTACACTCCGGTGTAAATTTAATACAGTCATACGTAAATAAATGATGTCTTGTACACTCCGATAATTAAAATCTGTTGAATTAGTTACCATTTAAATTTAATGTAAAATATTTACATTTGTTGGTGTTGTCGGTTTAATATTTATTTAGTTTATGCTTTATTTTCTTTTGTTGTTTATGTGTAAATAAACTAACGTGTTCTAGAGGTAACGGGTTTTCTTAATTTTCTTCCCCTTTCAAAAAAAAAAATTAAGTGGCGCCTATTTTTGGTTTTGGCCTCGCGTTTCGGAATTGAACCTCCCCCCGTCCCATTGCAGCTGGCTGGCCACATCGGTGAAGTACAACCCGATGTGAAACTACTGCCTCTCTTCGCAGGTAGGTAGCAGTCTACTTTCTACCATTTTCGTTTGAGCACTTTTTTGGGACATGCTGTATATAATTTTAAATTAATGTGAAGATATCACCTTGAAATCCAAAATTGACCTGTTGGATTATTAGATAAGTGAAAAAGGCTAAAGGACTAAAAACTGCCTTGAAAATTTACGGTGGGCCAGTCTGTGTTTAAATAACATTGGGATGGAAATACCCATATACATAGAATCCCATAAAATGGAGAATCTGTTAATTCCGAAATTGAATTTACTTTTTCCGAAATTAAATTTACTTTTTCCGAAATTGAAATTACCTTTTCCGAAATTGAACTTACTATTTCCGAAATTAAATTTACTTTTTCTGAAATTAAAATTGTATTTTCTGAAATTAATGTTACTTTTTCCGAAATTGAAGTTGAAAAGGTATATATTTCAGTAAGCATTGACAGTTGAACATTTTTAATCAAAACGAATAAATACTCCTGAAACACTCTGTCTGTGTATGTTCAATCACAAACAGTTCAATGTAATTACATACAGCAAAAAAAATCTGCTATTTTTTTCTTGAATTATCCTATATTTAACAGTTAGAAAGAACACGGTATACATTTATGTATTACTTTTATTGTTGTACTATACGGTTATTGTTCTAAAAAAAAAAATAATGATTTTGATGATATCTTTTATACAAGAGATTCAAACCTTCTTCCGCCTTGTAAATAGTAAATTTGGCCCTAGAAAAAGAAACCGTTCCATTGTTTATTATAACAACGTACATCGCTGCTCTGTTTATTTCTGCGTCTAGTTATATAATAGATAATAATAAAAACAAAACAAAAATCAACACTCAGTGGCACATCTTAATTTCTGCATTGTCTTCTTCGAGGTGTCGACACATAAATTGAATGCAGCGCGAATTTCATACATACACTTCATTTCCTATGCATGCGACCTCATTCTTATTCTTCATGAATTTGCATCGCCGCTGATATTCTCGCAAGGCCATAAATTCGAACCTGCGACATTAAATATGTACACGTGAGCTGGGACACACACACACTCAGTTAACCGAATTCAATTGTGGAGTTGTTTCTGGTCCCTTATTTGGAGTACAATTATTTTGAATAATTGAGTTTCCTCGGGGCGCGATGTTCGGATCCAGTTTTGCTTATCATTGTGTGGTGCTCGAACGAAACGGGATTATTAAAAGGGTTTGGGAGGACTCATGTTTTGAATTTAAATTCCGTCGTTTCCTCTGCATTCCGGAGGTCCGCTTATCCATCCAGGAAAATCTTCATTAAGACAAATTATTTAGCAAAAAAAAAGAATTCAGCAATCGTTTTAAAAGCATTCGTTCATTTTTTATTCGCATAATGAGTATTTCTGAATATATGTACTTAAATTTGCTTTCACGGAAAAGTAAATAGAAAATGGACTTTCACTTTTTACAGGAGACGTAGCAATAAACGTGCTGGGGCTCGAGTGCGTTACACAAAATTCACCCGAGCACATAAAGAATCTATTATCATTCGCAAGTTCTGGCGCGTGAGCTTCAACCGCAATTACCAGTGGCGTACAAAGAAGTCGCTACAGTTCCTTGCTTTCACATAATAACTCGTCGTTTGCTATACTGTTAGGTATTAATTCCTGAATAATAATAATAATAATTTGTTGTAAATTTGAATTCACAAATTCAGTGAATACATTTCTTAAATTTAACCCAAGGTTGTATCATTTAAATATTCAGAGATGTTGTAATAAGCCTTTTCCAACAAAAAATGCTTTACCTATTATAGTTTTTAAATTTTTTAAGAGGTACTTCCTTCACAAAAGGAGGTAATTTATTGAATAAAAACTATGAGCTGTAGTCTGGAGATTTTTCATACTTTGAAGTACCATGCACGTCAGTCTTTAGCAGGGAACCGTGCCTCGTGTCATAGTGATGAGTGGCACCGACGGTCTTCATTTTGTGTTGTCTAGCCTTTACGTACACCAAACATTGTAGCAAATAAATGCATGTGGAAGTTAACAACTTATGTTTTATAAAAAAAAGGTTTGCATGATTTTCGACAGTCCAAGTTACATATAAGTCTAACAATACGTTTTTGACAAACAAAGACACGTTGAACACACGACGCTCTACCCCAGAGAATAACATTATATTGGAGATAAGGATAAGTTAAAGCAAAATAAATTGATATTAGCGGCTCCGTACTACAGTGTGTCCCAGATTGAGTAGGCTACCATGGGTAACTTTCTTATTAGTGAAGATAGAGATTTGGTTAAATGGGCAATATTTTGCAGTTTTATGTGCTGATTCAGATTCCGTTAAGAAAATTTGAAAATTCCGAATAGTTCAGATATTATCGCAGAAAAACTGAAAATTGTTATTTTCTTTAATGTCCAATAACTTCGTAATTATAAAAAATATGAAAAAATTTTTCGTATAAAAGTTACTATGTTTGATAAAATACAGCTGAAAATACAGTCAAAATAAAATTCAAGATGGCGGCTGTCAAGATATTGATAGCAACTTTCTTATTTTAAATGGACGCCATATTGAATTTTTGTGCGATTAAATAGCATTTTTTTTTCTCGTTTCAACCATATCTACATGAAAAATTATTTAAAAAATTTAATATTTTTTTTTTAAATCAAGTAAGCGGGTTGCCTTTACTTATTATTAATCAAGTAAGCGGGTTGCCTTTACTTATTACTAATAAGTAAAGGCAACCCGCTTACTTGATTTAAAAAAATATATTAAATTTTTTAAATAATTTTTTATTTAGATATAGGTTGTGATACACGGTTGAAACGAGAAAAAAAAATGCTATTTAATCGCACAAAAATTCAATATGGCGTCCATTTAAAATAAGAAAGTTGCTATCAATATCTTGACAGCCGCCATTTTGAATTTTATTTTGACTGTATTTTCAGCTGTATTTTATCAAACATAGTAACTTTTATATGAAACATTTTTTCATATTTTTATAATTGCGAAGTTATTGGACATTAAAGAAAATAGCGATTTTCAGTTTTTCTGCGATAATATCTGAACTATTCGGAATTTTCAAATTTTTTCAACGGAATCTGAATCAGCACATAAAACTGCAAAATATTGCTCTTTAACCAAATCTCTATCTTCACTAATAAGAAAGTTACCTATGGTAGCCTACTCAATCTGGGACACACTGTATATATTCTTTTGAGAGTTAATAGAGCATAAAAAGCACTGTTTAATTTAGAGCAAACAAAATTACAATGTGTATCCCAGTTCAAATGCTCGTCTAAATAAATTCCCAAAAATTTGGTGTCATTTGAAAATTTTGTGTCAAAATTAAGTACATTACAAACGAGATTTTTCGGCAGAGCACGCTTACAGAAAAAGTTATTTAATTCAGTTTTATCAAGATTTACCATCAATTTATTCGAGCACCAATCGAGAAAGTTCAAAATAACCTTGTTAATTTTTTCTCTAATAAGGTGAAGATGCAAAACTGAGTAACTTCAACAATAATTTCCACACAGCACAAATATTCCTGTAGATTTTTACTTTTAGGACAAACTTTACGATTATTAATAGAAAATACATAATAACGGAAGGGTTAATGCCAGAAAATACATATCTATTAATGAGTAGACATTGGATTTTTATATTTTATGCGTTATGTTGACTAATTGTGCCATTGCTTCCAGATTTGGTAAATCAGTGCGTCATAGCTGATATGATGACGTCAAAATATGTCATTCCATACCTACTAATGAGTATAACCACCACTATAGTCTGGGCAAAAAAATCGATTAATCGATTCACCGATTCGAAAAAATCGAATCAAATCGATTTTTTTCTTGAATCGAATTGAATGGAACGAATCGATTCATCGAATCGATTGTTTCATAAAAACAAGAATGCGGAATAAAACTTATTTTGCATATATTAAGTTGTTCGTGTTGATTAACTAATTGTACGTTATAAAATGCAAAATATCTACCGCAAAGAATGAAAATTCCTAAATCGTTCTTCAGTATTTCCCGACTTCATTATATGGGTACTAGAAACGAAAAGCTGTAAACTTGTTCGAAAACGAACTGTCACCAAATTTACTTTAAACTGACTGCCTCAACCTTACCTTGACCGGTACAAATTCTGCGCTGTCTCTTCCACCAGCTGATCCCCTTGGCTAGCAACAGTGAGAAGGGAGTGGGTCTAATATAATGTTAAATTATTAAGGGCGCCAGGACGGATTTAAAACCCCAGCCGATAGACAAACAACCTCCTCGGTATCCCCGAACCGACTTGATTGGGCAGAAGGCCAAAACAAAAAATAAAGGCTACACTTGACTCACTGGTACGTGAATGTAGAAATCAAAGTTAACAAATTTAAGATTTATTTACACACAAAAGTTCGAACAAATGCAGATTACAAAACTACAACAGGGTAAGCATGAGGTTAAATTTACTCGACGATAAACTACGATAAATCTAAAGTTATTTATTATCTTATTCAATGACAAACTATCTGTGGAGTCTCTGCATTCGACCGAAAATTCGCTCTGCAAAAAAGGTATGCAATACTTGTGCAACGATATGTAATTTAAAAATTGATATTAAGTCAAACAATTGAACTCACGAATCTTTTCTGTCATACACAGTTGGTAACGTCAGGCGAAGTTGGTGGTCACTACGCCCTCTACTGTTCTTGTCCAACGTCGCAAATCCGCAACGAACCAGTGGACAAAACTGCTAAGATGGCGGGTCGGCTCGGCATACCAGATTAGGCGCAGGGAAAATACGCTCGGCCGCGAGGGTTTAGTGGACTCGGCTCGAATCGAAATCCGGAAATCACGGCAATGGTGAGTTAGAAGTAGGGCAATCACATGAAGTAAAACCCAAACGTAAAAACCTGAATAGAAAGAAAGGAAAACCGTTAGAGTCCAAAATGGCGTCAGACAATTTGCTCAATATTTTACTTGAGATTTGTGGGAATCTCAAGCTTGGGATGGGGCTGAAAATACCCCAAAACTCGCTCGGTGGTGTGAATGCTATTCCAGCGGGGCCGTTGTTAAATTCTCCTTACTTTCAAAGCAATAATTTCGTTATCACAATACCACGCAACTATACACCAAGAAAGCGTAATGAAGACTGAACAAAGGCGCTAACGTAAAGCGGAAGGACGCCGAAATACCACTACGTCATAAGCGGTAGCCAACAGCGTGATTATGACGCCAAGAGTTTTGAATAAAGAACCTATACGAAAACGATAATTCAAACAGATAATGTTGTCAGATGTTCAGACTAGATATACATACAGGTGACTTTGCCAGCTCGTTACAAATGCGTCGCGAACTCGCTGCGATGAAATTTGACCTTAACAGAACCTTGTTAATAAACGGCAAATATGATGTAAATGGATTGCTCTTAAAGTTGACTTTCGTTTGACTGCGAGTGCTACTTACGTACATTCGTACTAGTATTGTATCGGTTTTATTGTATCGCTTTTTTCATAGCAAGACTATATAACCTATACAAAACTATGACGACTGTACGACCTTTTGTTTTTAGTGCCGGGCATGATTCACGTGTGCGGTGAGCTATTGTTTCTACGTTCGATAATTGTGAATCCCCTATTCCTGTTAAATCACAACTAGATAAGTCAACTGGAGCACTAGAACGAAAACCGAAATGAGTTACCTGCATTCATACACCAAGTTCTTCAACATTATTTTATTTATGTTAGTAACTTACTAAAGAAAACAAAATTTTTGGGAAAACTTTTACTTTTTTCATAGAAAATTTAATGTACGTAGTAGTACTAGAGACACCTGTACATATATTTGAAAATTCTACAAATTTCGACTTTCGTTCTTCTTCTTCTTCTTCCTTATATCTATTTTTTTTTTCTGTTACAGATTTTACTTGTTTTATTTCGCAATGAGTTGGTCTTTGAATTAGAAGACACATAAAGCGTAACTCTTTTTTTTATTTACCATTGAAAGGAAATAATACAAAAATATTTGTCTGTTATTATTATTCGCTTATTATTAACAATTTATTCAAATTGGCAAACATTTTGGCATAAATTTACCATTTGCCTTTCTTGGTACTCCTTTTAAAAGTAAACAACGTTTCTAAAGTGATTGTACAGAGTTTTCTTAAATAATTCATAGGTTCAATGACCTCTGGAAATTTAACAAAAAACGAACATTAGCCACTTAATAATAATAGTGACAGCCTTTACAGTAATCTAAAAGTATCAATTATCAGGGAGCGGATTTTCTACGGGATGACGAAAGCACACATAGTTGGCCAGCTGACTCACGAAATGTGTAGCTGTGTAGCAAATGTATACGCTACATCGGAGATCGGACCCTTAAGTGCGGACACTTAATGAATCTCGCGATAGCGCTTCGTCGAGTCAGCTGGCCGACTATGCGTGCTTCGTCAGTGTAAAAATTCCGCATTTTAGCAATTACACACCACGAGCATCCAATGATTGAATTCCTGATGCCTCACTTACCGAAATTGTTTTCGCTATAGGAAAATTAGGTTTCAAAACAACTATGTAGTATAAACGTTCAACCTTCGCAGCAAAATAAACAGCAACAAAGCAGGCAGCTTAAATTTCCGATAGTGGCGCTGCGATTGCAGGGAGTTGATCGGCGTTTTACTTACACAAACATGCTTGAAATCTGCACAACGGAACAAATCCCAGATTTCTAAATCTTAGGCCCGATTTTACAATCGTCAGATAAGCATTATTCTTAGAATAACGTGACGCAGGTGTGAGGTAGATATGGAGGAACGTTAAGGAACGTTATTGTAAAAACTGGGCCTTAAGGTCTTAACAAGTTATATTCGTATTTTGGATTTCACGAATTTCACAATTTTCTTCAAACATTGTTTAAATCTCAGGGCATTTACATAAAACGTTAGTTCCTTAAAATACCTGAAGAGGTCGTAACCAAATCTTGAATTTTCCAATACCTCTGCCAAATTGACGAACTGCTGACGTAAATTTATTTAGTAATTTCATAGTAGGGAAGAACAAGAGGCGGAACATTTATGAATACTCTGTATAATTTATTGTGATCACGTTTTTAATAATGTTGCATTGTCAACTGCGAATCCCTCTCCTAATAACTGAACAATCAATGCTCCAGCGTAGTGAATTTTACTTCTTTTTATTGTTCTTGGTGTTGATTTTTTTGTATGAAATAAAATAATATGTTTAAATTTGTACAATTTTCGTTTCAGCAGAAGTTACAAAAAATAATAAATGATAACATAACATGAAATGAAACATATGCATATTGCTGTGTTATTTTATGGACACCTAAGTTAGGTTAGAATAATTGTTTGGATTTACTTTATTAATTCTAAACTTTAGAACCATGTGCCGGGTGTCCCAACGGTGTGTATTTCTTCTGTGGAGCCTCTAGAAATAACAAGTAGAGAAAAAAAGGTTAAGAAAGTTACATTTCAAAATTACTTTCAACTATACAGAGTGTTCCAGAAAATGTTGGTGCCTATTCTTATAAATTTAGAGGTCCCGCGGAGAGATGATTGCAATAATATAAATATATATTGATTTCGCTCAGTTATTTTCGTAAGAAAAAATTGTTTCTTCGAAAATTCATTAAAAATTTATAAAATTTGAACATGTGCTTCTGATTATGGAGATAACGCAGACATACGAAAATATAACAGATTATTCTTAGGACTTTGTCCTTTGTGAAAATATGAAGAAAGTCATAATATCTTGTAGCATTATAGAAGACAAACAATACTTACGAAGCACTCAGCATCTCATTTTTTTTTTTAATGGAATGACGTATTTTTTATTTCAGAAATGGGTTGTTCTTAAACTTAGCTTTCTACTGGTTATATTCTAGCATTTCTTTCATTAGAAAATCTGTTTCTACTACTATTTGAACTCTTAGGCCCGTACTCATAAAGAAAACTTAGGCTATGCGCTCGATAATAATTCGCTAGTAATTCATGATCTATACGCATTTTAACGCGTTGCGGACGCACAATCAATATGGGTTTAAGTACAGTTTATTAATTAGTTTCCATAAAAGAAATCTTTGCAGTACATAAATAGATATTCACAATGTTTGTTTATGAATGCGGACCTTAGTCTTTCATTTATAATTTTTGTCTAGTAAATGAGCGAAAAGTAAATCCCAGAATGTATTTATATCATACCTGAGAAACGTCCAGGTCTACACATACGACACGCACATTGATACGAGAAAATGAATAAATTTATTTATTCTAGTAAGCAGTTTATTTTACATTCAAGGAGAGTGTAATAAAATGGTTACGAGAACGAGCAGAAAATTTAATGAAAAGTATCAGCAGTTACCGCCAATGACAGAAAAAAAATATAGAAGATTTGAACGTATTTTTTAAGAAGTGACCAAAGAAAACTTCAGCTGCTCCTGTAACTGGCAATGAAGTAAATGAAATTTCTGTATTAGCATTCGTCGAAACTTATTTATTTATTTCTACTTATCTGTTAATGGTATAACTCAATAAATATTTTTATTTTGTCGATACTTACTGCGAAAAATTTCGATAATTCTCGCAAAATATGCCGTTATAATAAACAATTACTGATAACAAGGAAACTAAAAGAAATAGGTATAGGGAATGTTAATATCAATCGATGTAGAATTTGATTCTGTATCTCATGATGTAAAAATATACAAGGTGTTCCATTTACGAAAATTGAGTTTTCGACACCATATTGTAACCACCCTATGAATTTTTCAGGGATAATGAGGATATGATTTGAAAGTCTGAACATTATACTTTTAAACGACATGTCACTTCAATCTTTAAATTTGAAATTGGCGGAAATACTTTGTTTTAAGTGAAAGGTCTCCAAAACAATTTTCTAAATAAATTTGAAGATATCTCAAAATTGATTACATTTAGGTATTGGGAAGCCTCAACATTTTTTATTTAAAATAATGTGTAGAATCAGAATGTGCAATAAAAAGTATAGCATTCCATTTAAAATAAGAAAGTTAACGGCGACTTCCGGTATAACCGGAAGTGATATAAAGTGAAAATATTTTAATCTGAAAGATCGCTTTTCTTTAGGGCAGTGTACTAATTTTCAGAATTTTTGTATATTCCCTTCCCCGAAAACTTTAATAGGCCACCCTATTTCGGAGACCCTGTACAATAGCAATGGTGGACATCACAGCGTGTTGGCATGGCTTCCCAAGGAGAGTCGAATCCATCTCTATAAAATATAAACCGTTAGATTAAGTTTACTTAAAATATAATTTCATTTCTATAAACTGTGGAACAAAAGTATGGAAATCTATAGAAAATTGTTATAAGTCAGATCTTTCACACTAACTTAAAATTGACGTTTACCAAACGCCAATTTTGCTTTTTAAAAAAACCTGCGAAATGTATGTATAATTGGAGCTGTCTGTTTTTGTTAAAATGTTTCTATTATATTCTTAATAAAACAGTTTTTCGTTGATACTGTAAAATTAAAAAATGGAGCTGACCGGTTTTTGCACCGAACCCTTCAATTATTTAAGCAACTTAAGCAAATAAAAAATAGAAGTCTCATTTACAATTACAAAGTTGGCAGCACTGGCGAAAAATCTGACAACATTGACAATATTGACAACACCGCCGACATCATCTTGACATCCGTGCTATCACCTAAATTAACTGTTCCAAATTTCGCTTCGATAGCCCTAGCCTTTGTTGACATATTTAGGGGTTTCCATACTTTTGTTCCACAGTGTAAAGGGGAAAAAAGGCTTGTTGAGGTTACCGCGAGGACAGATCCAAAACCGTTAAGAGCGTGCGCATAACAAAAAAAACAGCACTTTCTTTGTTGTGCGCATGCTTCTGATGGTTCTAAGACGGTTCTGGACTATCCTAGCGAGAACCCGAACGAATCTATTATTTCAGTTTTGAACTTTGAAAATGGGTATATTTTAAGATTTACATTTTTTTTTTTAAATTAGCTAGTTTTTGTTAATCCATTTTCATATACATAGGAGGCCAGGAAATGTCAGAATTTAGTCTATGTTCAGATCTTCAGTCTGTAACGAATCTCAGTTTGCTGTAAACTTTTGCTAAGTCTAATTCAAATTTAATCTCAAAAAATTACTTCGATTACGCCGAAATACATTACCTATTCCGACCTCTAGTTATTAAATTTGCCACGCTAACAATTAGGCTATAATGGTCTGTTTTCACGCTCGAGCAATTTGCGCAAATGGATTTGTGCAAGCATTTGCGTATACAAATTTGCTTGCGCAAATGCATGCAGTTTGTCAAAGTTTTTAGCTTGTGCAAGCAAAAATAGTATATTGATTTACAAGTTTAGAAAAGTGAGTGTAAATGCTTGAATTCACAAGTGAGCGTTAGCTCACGAGTGGATCAAATTTACACGAACATGGAAATTCACTTTTCTGACGTGTAGATCATGCTATTTTTTCGTGTAGTTGACGAAAATAACGCTAAAATTATAAGAGTGTCGACGAATAATAATAATACATGTCAAGCATGTCAAGCATTTGTTGACATAGTAACAAAACATCAATCTGTGACATCAATCTTCGACCTCTGATGCGTCAAAATGAATAAAAAAAAGTGTTGCTAACGTAAACGTGAAGAAAAGTGTTGCTAACAAGACAAGTCCCACTTTTCTTCACGATTTATGATTAAACATTGTGTCACTTTTCTGTCAACTACACGAAAAAATACGTTTTCATGCAACGACTTCCTTGTGCAAACTTGTGTGCACAAGCACATTTGCACAAATTGTTTGAGCGTTAAAATAGACCATAAGACCATAAGACAGCGATTTATCGATTTTGTCCAATTTTATTAAACTTGCCTCATTAACCAATAGGATAAGAGGCAACAATTTTATATTTATATAAACTTTTACATTCTTTCTATTTTTTTTCCTGCTACTGTGAGGTTCGAACTTTATTAAAACTCTGGTTTATTTAGGCACACGTTAATGACGAGGCTACTTAAGGAACAACTTCACATAATTATAAACTATACAGTGAATTTTTTTTAAGTGTGGCCATAGGGATTTACATGCTAAAAATTTGACCTCATGTTAATGTATGTTATGGGACAAATTTTAAGTAAATTTTTGTATTTAGTCGTAAATTAAACGATTTACTACAAGATGAATTTTGCTAGAATATCCTAACACGTTTCCCTTAATTTTATTTTATTGTGAAAAGTTGAAGAAAATTGACACAAATTATATTGATCGAATGTAATCCATGTAGGCTGACGTTATTAATAATTTGTCACTGTGATTACTGATAAACCAATGATTGCAACATTAATTTATTACCACTTATTATAACGTACATAATTAATATTTTTAATGGTTGCTTAATAATAAGGGACATTTTCTTTATAAATTTGCAGTAGACAGACTAACGGAACTTTTCTCTTAATGACATTTCAGCTACCTTGATTTTTGGCTTCGGTTATTTTTATGCTTATTAATTTCAACTTCTAACCGGAAAATAATTAAATAGAACATGTTCATGTTATTCTAGCAATGTGCATTTCGTAGAAAAATGTTTGATTTATTAATAAAAATAAAAATTTATTTCAAATTTGTGCCATAACATACATTAACATGAGATCGAATTTTTTACATGTAAATCCCTATCGCCACACTTAAAAAAAATTCACTATATTGCAGTGTTATTTACCTGGCATGTCATAAATAATTTATTCCTCGTATGCTGTTTCAAACAAAGTTCACATCCCTTCAAGCCTTCAAGTTAAATTAAAGGTCACATCCTACAATACTTCCCAAAAATATGACAGTCTTCATAACAACATTCCTTAAAAAAATACAACTTTCCACAAGAAGCAATATTCTTCATACAACATTCTTCGAAATACATCATATTTATATCCACACATCAAATTAAACAGTCTCTGTATTGTACAGCGATGAGGTCCAAGTAAGAATACAAGAATCCAATCTTCCATTCCTAAACGTGGTGGATTGGATCGACTTCACAACTTGGTTGGAGCAATTGTACGGAAGGTTTCTGCAACATCCGCTTACGGCGAGGTATTGGCCCATCAAGAAAGACAAGAAGAGCTCTAAAAGAAATAAAAGATTAGTGTATCTAAATGATGGACGGCGATGCAGAACCAAAGGTAACAAAATCCCGGACAAGATAATAGATTATCAAAATTTATGTGAAAAATATTTAAACGGTTAATAAAAACTGAGCAAATAAAAATCAGATTAGAGCAGGCGGTGCAAAGAAAATGTATGTCTGAGATTAACTGAATTAATTAATGTAATACATTCGTGTGCTGTCAAATTTATTGACTTTTCATTTAATCACAGACATACATTTTCTTTGCACCGCCTGCTCTAATCTGATTTTTAGTTGCTCACAGGTTATTTTTGAAATTTGTTATATTTATTGTTAGTAATGTTAAATAATTCAAGATGTTGTTGTGTATACTTACTTAATTTAATATAAGGTTTGAAATATTTATGTTTTGTGTCAAGATTGAAATTTTGTGTCAATAAATGTCAAACAGATTGAAGTATTTACAAATAATATGGAGGGGTTGGTCACCTGGGAGAATCAATAAACCGAGGTGTAATCTAAAGCAATTCAACACAAAACGTTAATCTTACTTTAGCAACCCTTTGTAGCAACCATACCGTCAATATCAATAAAAAAAAATTTGGTCTTATAATTTAAAACGTCAATATATTTTAAAAATTCATTATCTTTGATTCATTAAATATAATTATCTTCAATATACATGTATATATCCAGGGATGTCTCATAATGATAACGCTAAAGTAAGTGCTCCACTTAAGGAAATTCTTTTGGTTTTAAAAAACACATTACATGTAACACATACAGTGTTTCTTTCAGGTACCTCTCCGGGGGTGCGATGCCCCCCGAAGCATGTTTACAGCCCCCCCGAAGAAAATTGTTCAAAAGTTGAAAATCCAAACGTTTAGCCAAGTAATAAATCGTAAATTTTACTTTACAAACATTCGTATAAAGACGTTCCTTTTTTAATCTAAATCAGTGATACGTAGATACAATAGCTACATATAAAAATTGTTTCTTGTAAAGTCGTATCAAAATGAAGTCATTTATATAATAATTTGCGGGCGTAAATAGTGCCTCTTGCGCCCTAAAACCTAAGAAATCAACTTCTTTATTTGCATCACATTAGCCAACCAACAACGTAACTTGATTTTTGAGAACGAATCGTGCCATTTATTTTTTCAAAGCTAAGGTGGATTTAAACGATTTTACAAAAAATCTTGTATGCATTTCGGACGTGAACGACGATTGTGGCCCTTTGCGTTTTATAATCCCTCGCCCCTTCGGGCCTCAGGCTTGTAATTCCGCTGCGGGCCAAAATCGCCTTCATCACGCCCTTAATACAAAAATAGCTATTTACTACGCCTTTTAGCAATGATGTGCGTAAAAAGACCCATTTTACAAACTGTACTTACTTTTGCTTGCTCACTTGATAATTTGATATGTAAAGCGAATGCGTTTAGGTTTTTTATTAGGTATGTTAAATGTAAATCTAGGTTTTAATTATTGAATAATTTATTTCTCTTGAGTAACTGATAAAAATAAACATTTATTTGGTTATAGGTTATTGGTTATAAAACTTGTTGTCGCTGCCCGCAATGGAACGTCAGTAATTAACTTACACTTGATAATGCCCTCTCGTTGGGTTTCTATGTATCACGCACTCCCGAATCGTCGAGGAGCCCCCCCATTCATTTGAACAGTAAACACCCATATACAAAGAATTCTTAATATTATAGAAGAGTTATTGTTTGTTTTGCAATTGGGCATTAAGGTCCGTTTTCACGCTCATGCAATTTGCGCAAATGTGCTTGTGTACTCAAATTTGCACAAGGAAGTCGTTGCATGTAAACGTAATTTTTTTGTTCGTTTTGTTTGGATTTGTACAAGCATTGGCGCATACAAATTTGCTTGCGCAAATGTATGTGCGAATACATGCAGTTTACCAAACTTTCTAGCTTGTGCAAACAAAAAAATTACGTTTACATGCAACGACTTCCTTGTGCAAATTTGTGTGCACAAGCACATTTGTGCAAATTGCATGAGCGTGAAAACGGACCTTAAACTGCATATATTTGCACATGCATTTGCGCAAGCAAATTTGTATGCGTCAATGCTTGAACAAATCCATTTGCGCAAATTGCTTGAGCGTGAAAACGGACCATTACAGATAGCAACATCTGGCAAATTCGACTCTGTCTATTAGCGATTTCAGTAAACTGCTCTCTCTCTGATGGTCATAACTTGAACTGCCACAGACAAGTAATGGTCAATGTTTTGTATTTATTTACCTTAGATTATAGCTGAATTCGTTTTATCTGACCTATCTGACCAAACTGAACGCAAAGAATATAACGTGCAGAACACGCAAGGTTCATTACGAGCAGTTCTAGTGATCAGATCAAGTAAAACAGGTTAACACTAATACGCCGTATGTGTTACACTTTCTGTTAATTTTGTTTAAAAGTGCCTCCTAAAACAGTGCATAACACAAACTATTGTGTTTTTAATTGCCATTCTAGAAAGAATAACGATTGCATTGCATTCTTGTTTATTGTTTTCGACGAGAAATGCAGGTTCTTGCATTAACCTACAAATTTGTTGTACTTTGCTTAACTAGTATAGAATATTATGGTTGGCACTTACCAAATAATAATTACTGCTTTTGGAAAATATAACTTTCCAAAAAGTTTAAATACGAAAAGTAGAACTTCTAAATCTGTTGATAATAAAGTATAGATGTTAGAGTCTGAAGCACCGTGGCCTGCAGAAACAATCAATCCGAATATTACTTGCTAATGAACTCGCAATAATTTGCAAAACAATAACGATAATTTTCTTTACAAAAAGTACACTTAAATGTTGTTTAACTAAACATTTTATCACAAATAAATCAAACTTAAACAAAACGCATTACTTGTCTACGGTGGTTCCCTCACACGTGCCGTGGTCAGTTTATTTCCCAATAATACTAAAAATTTTAATTCAACATTACACTACATCTAAACGTTATAAAAACTCTAAAGCATCATAGGAATTTTATTGTTTGTTTTGCAATTGGGCATTACAGATAGAAACATCTGGGAAATCCAAAATTACTTGTGTTCTTTAGAATTTTTAGGCACACACTACAAACTAAACAATTAAATTACTCACCGATTTATTTTCAAGAGAATTTTCTTCCAAATTATAATAAAAAAAACTGGATTCTATTTGACATTGAGAGTTCCCACCCTGTACTGTCACTTTGACATTTGAATATAAAATAATAAAAGACGACTATATTACGTAATTGTGTAGTGGATGTGTTTAAACTGATAGATTAAAAGAGAAAGATAATAATTTTGATACTTACCACATCTGCAAGAAACGCAACACTACAATATGTTATCATTTCCAGTAATATCTAAGGCGCTCTCCAATTGCACAGACGAGCTAGCTCCGAGTAGCACCGAGTAACTCGTCTGTGCAATTGGAAAGCATTTCTAGTATTTAATATGACGGGTCTCATCCAATCCAGGTTCGATTTTTCTATCGTTGACATAACTAGGGGAGACCGGGTACGGTTGTTCCACGGGTTGGTTGTCTCACCTAGTATTTATCAGTAACTAACTACTGATATTCGCTGTGGCTATAGCTAGTGATCTACAACAATTGTAAATAATTACTAGTTATAGCTACAGCCGATATCAGTAGTTAGTTACTGAGAAATACTAGGTGAGACAACCAACCCGTGAGACAACCATACCCGGTCTTCCTTACTTAATTTGTTTAAAATTATCTACATGTCAATTATGCGCTTGCATGCTTGGTTGTAGCTTACAATAAAAATACTACGCCTTTGAGAAATAAACGAAAGTCGAAAAATATAGAATTGTAAGAAATCAGCAATTTGTAAATCATGAAGTTCAGATGCAACGTTGCCTAAGTGACCGTGGAAAATAGGTCCACCAAAAAATTATGCTTTTTCAAAGGTTTGAAATGAAACTGCATTCGCAGAATATCATCAAACATCGCCGAGGTGACTCATTAAATAAACCGGCAATATGCAAGAATAATCAAACAAGACTAAGAGCGGACTATTTAGGAAAACCACATTGATTCATAGGGTAAGTGTCGCACATGCAAAGTTTTTCATAATCGGAATTTCCGGTATAAACCGTATAAAAGACGACTGGGTTTCATGCAAAGGTATCGCATAACCAAAAGTAGTATGGTCGTAAACATTACCCAGAGTCCGAAGGGGTAATTAGTATTGAGTAAATATCATAGTGTGTGGTTAAACTCCGAGAACCTGTCCGTCTCTCTGTATCCAGTACCATGGTTTGAAGGAGAAAATATTAATTCAATTGCCAATTAATTATGTTCCTAGAAACTAACAACTGCTTTATTTGATTTAAAAAATGCTGTTTCTTCCCGTTTTAAGATTATTTTGATTTTTTTTGCATTGTGTCGTACGATATCGTTCTGAAGTAATCCTTATTTACATTTCTAACGGCCGGTATTACCAACGGTTTAAGGAGACTTTAAATTTAAGTCGTGTTTAGATTGTGACATTTCTGCTTGGTTTGTATAACATCAATCACATTCTAAACACGAATTAAGTTTAAGGTCTCCTTAAAACGTTGGTAATACCGGCCGTTAGTTATGCTTTTTAATAATTTAACTGAATTATTATAAGTATTCATATTTGTTCTTTCTTAAAACTGTCTTAACTGTAACACATGACTGAGTTATTATTTACTGTTTAGAATTTCGCTTTATGCCATAGTTTAAATTGTTTGTGGGTCTAGCATTGGGCTAGCCATTTAGTCTGCACAATAAGCGAAATCACTTGGCATCGCAGCCCCTAAATTTTAGAAATCACTGACTTTATTATTAAATTTTACTTTACTTTACTTTACTTACTCATTTTTTAGGTTTTCAATTTCTACTTTACAAAATCTACAAAAAGTATTTACTTAACTGTTTTTTGTTTTTTTTTTTTGTGGGAAATTGATAGTTGCAAGTTTGAAAAAAACTACTGTAGATACCTGATTATTTCTTTTTATTTTTCATACAAGTTAAATTAGTTTAGAGTATAACGCCACCACTGAGCATGCATGTTTCACTTGAACGATAATTACACGTCGCCAAAGTTTATAAAACCCGGTCAAAATGACGGAGCCCCAGCAGTAACGTACCTCGTAAAGCAAGGCATTAAACAATACCTCCTCACACGTATAAACTAGGAAACTTTCAAACTAAAGTACTTCGTTCCGACTTTGCAATTAAAATTTCGACGGCAAAACTAAAGCACTAAAAGTCCGAAACTTTTACGTGTTTGTTTTAGAAGGGCAAATATGTACTTGTTCCGTAGTTTGTTGATTTTCTCCTTGGCCGCGTGTATTTATTGTGAAATTTACGAGAGTCGCTACGGTCAGCCAGGAGGAGCACGAAGAAAAGTCCGTTCCCAGGGGAGCTTGCAAAAACACCGGCAGGACCGACGGTGGAATCCTGTGCCGTCCACCTTTAATAATAGACAAGGCCGCTGTACGTATTCTTTTTTTTTTAATATTTAACGTGACGTATTAGTGTTAAATTGAAGGAAATGGATGGAGCACGTCGCAAGAGTAACTTCGACGTTCTATTGTCTGGAAGTTTCGTGCGCGCCTCGAGTTTTCAACTTTGAAAACAATCAGAAGTTAGTTTTGAATTATATCACGAACTTGATTTTATGAAAATGGACGAACTGCATGTGCAGTTACTTAAAAAAAAATTAACTTTTAAATATTTATTCAGTTAAATTCCCCGCGCTCTTTTATCCAATCAGAGAATCGTCTCTGCCTACGTCGGGGCATTGTTTCTTCCGAACTTTGGTTTTGATTGGACGAAAATGCGCGGGGAATTTAAACATTCTAGTCGATAACTATTTTGATGATTATTGTCTCATACATTGTTTCAGTTCTGTCACTCTTCACGTTCATACAGTTCAACAACGGAGCCTGCACGGGAGCTACAGGAGATGATGGCACTTGCCTAACCGCAGAGGAATGCACACAAAGAGGTGGAACCGCAAATGGACCTTGTGCAAATGGATACGGAGCCTGCTGTGTTTGTAAGTACGCCATGGGGGTGTATGTTTGAAACCGACTCATTAACGACTACCGCATATTTGGAGTCTCCGAGTTTCAATAACGCCGTCATGGGGTAACCGAAAACAAATAGCGCTAATGTATTTTCAAATCGCAATTTCGTCCCAGATTGCTTGTCGCCGAAGAGGCAAATGAAGCAGGAACTCACGTTCACCATTAAGTTGCTTAATAATTCGCTTCGGTAAATTGTAGGCGGTATTGATTGAATGGCGCACGTGAATTCGTCATTGTCAGTGAATCTCATTTAACAAGCACCGGGGTAATATATCCGTTCTAAAGGGCGAATTTTTTATGTAGCCGAACGGGTGAAATCTCTGCAATAATCCCTTGCCTAAAACAAATTTAAAGAAACATCTATCCTCTACAGCAGTGGTTCCCAAAGTGGGGGTTGCGAACCCCTGGGGGTCGCATTAAAGAACGAGAGGATTTCCAAAATAAAACAAAAACGGCTTTTTTTCTGTTTTTCTCCAAGTAAATAAAAATATATCAAACAAAAATAATGTCTTAACTCTTAACTTAAATATTTTTCTTTATTTGTTTTGGTAAATATTGGACCAAAAGCAACTTGCTGCATATCAAAGAATTAAACAATATAAAAAAAGATATGTATCCATTTGAAAAAAAGTTGCCACCGTGGAACATAACAGTCGACACTAAAATTGGTAGTACTTATGAAGCCATTTTATATGACTTTTTGCTTATTCAAATTCGACTATAAATAACGGAGTTATGCCTTGAGTCATTTTTATCTCACGCCCGGTATAAAGCTAAATTGAAATTTCTAGAAATCCCCGGTGCCATCTTCCCACTCTCTCGAATATGGTGTAAAGAGTCGGAAACACGATGAACAAAGACAGAAATTGCGCTACTTGGCGAAAGATGGCGCAAATAACAAATTACATTATTACTTGGTTATAAATGGCGCTAGCCACAAAGAAAGAAAATTGAGTTACTTGGTGATAGATGACGCCAGTAATGTTGCCAACATAATGGGTATATCCCTTTAAAAGTCTTTTTAAATCATTAGGGATTAAGGGTGCTACCTACCTGAAGGGCAGCAAATTGTCCGAGTAACTTCGATGTTCTCCAGCGCCGCCGACTAAACTCCTGGAGAAGAGAGGGTTGAACGTAACCCCAAAAGCAAAGGGGGGACAAATTGAATAAAATAAAAGTCACCAGCTGAGCACACTTGTTTTTATTTATAAAGCTCAAAAATTAGTAAAGAGCATAAATAATTAAATAACAAGTAACGAGTAAGACCAAGAAGGGCTCCCAAAGAAAATAAAATAAAATAAAAATAAAAATAATTTTAAAAATTTTTAAAAAATAAACTTGTTATTAGTCCAGTCCAAATTTTCACGGACGAGGGGTAGGCCGTGATGTCGGGACTTCTAACAATTAAAACTCCAACTAAGGCGTTTTCTTCCACCCAAAAGGTCGTAGATAACTTTCAAAATGGGTATAACTACCACTAGAAGCCTAGTAGAGGAGAGATGCGCGTTACAAGCAGAACATACGCACAAAATTGCCTATAAAGCTAACCGTTCACTTATCCGCATCGGATGCATCGCACGCAGCGAACGGGTCATAAAAACTCATTCTTTTCGTTATTTTAAATGTAACTGCGTTCACTGCTTCGCATCGGACGGATCGCCTCTTACGATGTGAACGCATAGGCAGGATAAAATCCGATTCGTGCGATGCGTATGATACGGACATGTGAACGCACAGCTTTAGACCTACCTGTTCTTTGTCCCAGGAACAGGACTTAGAGAAGCTTTATAACGAGCTTGAATTCACTCGGCGTTCATTTAAACAAAGATTCCATCAAAGATTCACATGAAAGGAAGCACAAAATCGTGAACACACAAACAATATGTCAGCACGCCAGGAATTCTGTTGAAGCAATAAATGCGACGCAGAAAGGATGCATTCTCCCAACGCCCACTTCACATAGGCCTAAGTTAGATAGTGGGGAACATCGATATTTCGGGGTACTTCAAGATTTTCGGGGGACTCGGTCAGTAGGTACGCGTCTCGCAGTTGAATTGTTAGCGCGTATGTAAATGCGCGTACGCGTAGTGATTTGAAAATGATCACCTCATGCTCAATACCGCAATGTGAAAGTAAAGGCGAATTTACACTTTGCACTTTGGATGTTCATTCCCGATGATTCATCCGCAGTGAAAGGTGTAAAGGTCGTTTTTATCTACGTTTCATCCAAAATGAACATCGAAAGTGACCAGTGAACCAAGTAGACTCACTCTCTACTTTTGATGAATTGAATGAAGGATTCATCCATAGTGAAGCGATAAAAGCAAGTCTAAACTTGTATTGTAGGCAGAGGTGCATCATAGTAGCGCATTGAACATTTAATAGCTGCTCAGGAAACGTATTCCGTTGAACTAGGAAAATGTATTTTCCGTGGAAAGATGAACACATAGAAACTTTTTAGAGGTATATCTGAGGATTATCATAAAATAAATATCCGCGATAAAGCTTACAAATCTGTACTTAGTGAGTTGAATTTATCAAATTTAACTGTAAACGACATTAAAACAAAAATAAAAACAATTCGAACTCGCTACTGTTCGGAGCTAGCAAAAATAAGGAAGTCTGAAAAGAGTGAAGCTGGAAGTAAAAATCTGTACACTCCTCGTTTATTTTGGTTTAAACAGGCAGATTCGTTTTTGAGGGATATTTGTATGAGGGATGAATGAATTGAATAACAATGAATGTTTAAATACTCCAGTTTTCATCTTCCACATTTACTATGAATGAATCCCTCTCGATGCACATCCAAAGTGTACAAGTGTAAATTCGCCTTAACTCATCTAAGTTACGTACCCGCTTTTCGGTTTCCCATGGATCCTAACATAAAATGCCAATAGAAAAAAACATAGGAAATAATTTTCAAAATAAGAAATCTGCAGAATTTGCATATTACATTTTGAAGTACAATATATCATTCATATTACGAATTGAGTCAAATGATTTATTTCTTTTTTAATTTAAAGATATTGGAAACAACAAAAATAATTAAGTATATTATTTTTAAACTCGAGGAATTATCGTGCTCGTGAGTTTACATAATTATATTCCGCACACATGCATTGTATATATTTTAACATGTTGGAGTTAGTTTTCTGAATATATTAAATTTTACAATTATAAATTTATAGTCAACTCTGACTCTGCATTACACATACTGCATTACATAAATAAATATGTTAGTTAACGGCGCGGCGGGCGCGAAGCCGGCGTTGTCTCAGCTTGTCGGGGTATTCTCCCACTCCTTTGAGCAGGCCTATATTCAGTGGGCGTTGATTCTCCACAATTACGCTCAGACGGGGGTCGTTACGAAATGAAGTTATTTTTAAGCGCCGAAAGAGTGAAATGAACTGATACCGTAGGACTACTTGGGTAGCAGCGTATGGTTTTCTGTTGCAATATTGAGCAACGTTACAAATGGCACGTAGGCCACCGTTATCCGTTAATTCCGACACAAATACTGGGCGACTGGCAAATATTGTGAATAACTCAAATGAATTTTTCAACCGTAAGAAGGGATTTTTTCCTAAAAAAGCGATTTTCAAGTTTTATTTCATAAAAAAAAATTCTAAGCTGAAAGTCCCTAGACGGTTCAAGTTACTATGTATTAGAAGAGAGAGTAGAGTAAAAAATGAGGTTATGTACGAACTTTAAAATACAAATTTCTTTAATTATGCAAATCAAAATTTTTCATCTCCGAATTCTCATTTTCAAAATCATTAATAATTATACATTTCTGGACAGTCACAAAAAGTGACTTGCGTTGTTATAAAACATTTCAAAAAATTTATGAATCTACTGAATTGTGCTTTCATGTGTCTTTTGCTTTTCTTTTTTTTTTAATATTATTGGTCTATATTTTTTAAATTTTGTTAATTTGTTTTCTTTGTTTTTCACTTTCGTTCCAAACAGTTTTTTTTTAATTTATTAATCTATTGAATTGTATTATAAAATCGGTTGTCTTTTGTTATACAGGGTGTCTCAAAACCTATGTCTTTAATTAAAACTGTAAGTTCCTCATTAGAAAAGAGATTGATTGACCTACCACAAGCGCGTGCAGTTCCTTTGTTTTGAAACCTCTGCTTAGTTTATGACTTGTTGAGGCAAGTCCGCTTTCAATAAAAAGCAATAAACTGCAATATATTTTTTCATTTACGTTTGAAAGAACTAGGCCAAGGTTTCGCGCCCGCGTCTTCGGCATAAATCCATCTGTGTTTCACCGACACTACCATAGCGAAATGCGTTTTTCGAAATAAAATGCGTTTATGCGAAATAAAAAAAATGTACAGTACAGCACAAAATGCATATCGAACGTGTTGTCATACCTGTGCATTCATTATAACCTTAGAATTTTACTAAAGTTCACTTCTTGTTCTTGGCACTGATATTTGTAATTGCAATAAATGTTCAAAATGTCCTGTGGTATTAGCACATAATTCGCTATAACAGAGCACTATGTCTATCAATTCCTCATTGGAATACACATAAGCCATATTTATTACTTATTTACACTTAAATTAAGTTATGTACACAGATATTTACACGAATTAAACTAAGACAAAACAAACTACACACTACGTAAATTTGATAAATAACTTTTATAAAACACAAACGTACTCGCTCGGGCTAAATTTTCTCAAAAACTGGTATTCAACATTTCGTCTTTCATTCTAAGTTATGAGTTATGACAGCATGATAATAATAAAAACAAACAATAAAAGAAGGAAAGAACGAAACTGAGCTGAATTTTATTTTATCACAGTGCAATTGTAACCAACAAATCGCCAAGACGAATGTAGGTAAACGTTTCTGAAAATTCAGAATTATTTTAAACCAGAATCAAATTTTCATCACGAAAACTAATTAAGCCACTCGTTTCTTGTATGTAATTAATATTTATCAACATTTTTAGTAGACATTTATTGTCGTCTTATTACTGAACATAAACACAGATCGATGTACTGTCATGAAAATGAAAAAAATAAAACTGAAATGCATTATTGTGCTACGAATTCAGTTTGCTTTTAAATTTTACTTTAAATAAATAAGCATAAAAAAATGTCTGTTTGTTATCCTGCACTGGTGTACACTTGTGATAAGTAATTGCAATAAGAAACGACGCGTGAAGACGTTTTTATTTACAATCCTGACGAAATTTTTTTGCGGCGGACAAACATGACCTAGCCCAACAAATACGGTATTTATTCGTTTATGGTCACAAAAAACACCAATTCTGCGCAGCTGAGACATTTAAATCCATTTAAATCGTCAACCAGCGTCACGCAAACAATTTCTTTGAAAACGAAAACTGATTTTTCCCGGTGTTATTATTTACTTTTTCCATATTGTTGTATAACAAATTTTGCTTGTTTTTTTTACTACTATCTGTGGTTTCAATTAAAGACATAGGTTTAGAGACACCAGTATATTATTATTTCGCATTTTTTAAACATACATAAGTACTATTAATTTTTTCTTTGCTTTCTCGTCGTTCTTTTATTTAAAACAAAAAAACACTAATCTATTAAATTGTGTTGTAAAATCGATTATCTTTTATTTTTATTATTAATATTTTTAATAATTAATTTAACTATTTTTGAATCTTTATTATTTTATTTTCTTTGTTTTGTCACCATTTTTTTCAAATTATTTTGTTAAATTTATTATCAATCTATTGAATTACACTGTAAAGTCGACAGTCTTTTGTTTCTGTTTTCTTCTTTACGTATTTTAAATGATTTTTGTAATTTATTCCTAAGAACAAATTTTAGGGATTTTCAATGTCGAAAAAAAAACAAATTGAGCTACTTGGTATCGATAAAAGATGCTCACAGTCACAAAAAAATTAAATAATAGACGCAAAAGACGAATAAGAAGCAAACGACGAAAGATGATGTTTGCCAAAAAATTGAGAAAATGGTATGTAATATAATTCGACATATTAACTCGACAAAAATATACAAAAGAAAACCGGAATAAACAACAACGACAATATTTTAAGAATAACATGAGTGAAAAACAAAGAAACTTCGACGATCTGTTAGAGTTTAATTTCGTTGTAGCCAGTCTGCCTGCAAATTTGTAGTGAGCTTGCAACGTCGCTAGTATGTATACCTTGTCTGAACATCCGACAACACTATAACCTTCGCCGGAAACGTCCTTGTGAATTCTCGCTTTCACATTGGCTCTTTTATTCGAAACTCCTTGCGTCATAATTATTCTATTGGTTACGCCATTGTTCTTGTAAAACTCCCGGAAGTTCTCATCTATCCGGCCATTTTTGCCTGCCGGCCACTTTTCGTTTCCGCACACGTAACGCTTGTTCCCGTGAATTGTTGCAAGTTTAGTGCAAAATTCGATTTAAACACGGTTCTACCGGAATGGTATAAGTTCATCGCGCTGCCCTGTGAAACGTTTGATACGTTTCAATCGAACGATCTCGCTAATTGCAGGGATTAACTTTTACGTTTGTGGCGTCGCAGTGATTAATGGCCGTCCCTCTTTTTTTATTAGGGTCGTTTTAAGTTTTGATTTCGCTTGTAGAAATAGGGGATCCTCGCCGCTTGGTATTTTAAATACCCTCTCTTGGTGTGGTATTATCGTTCATCCACGGAGGCTTTCATTGCAGACCCGGTGAGATGCTTGCATTGGATGACGCAATATTCAAGAGTCATCGTACATCGTAATTGACCTTCAATCGACGTGGACGCTGACAGCCACCGACACCTTTAATTTAAAGCAACAACATCGAAGTACTAATTGAACAAAGAACAAATTTATTCGGTTCAAACAACATGGAATACAGAGAATAAAATGGAAAGAATCTGTACAAGCAAAATTCGATAGGAAAAAAAACAAATTGAAAGAAGCAACGTCGAAATTTGTACTAATAAAATTAAGGAAAAACAACAAATAAACGTCAAATAAAAAAGTCAATAAAAATAAAAAACAAAAAAAGTTGAAATAAACGACAAACAACAAGTAAAAAACAGGCGAATATCGACTATTCTCCGGGAGAGTATCCGAAAATCAAAATCAGCTTTAGTCTCTCCATGTTGTTTGTTTGATATTTCTTTTATTTCTTTTCATCGAATTACTTTTTCGCATTTCGTTGATCATTTCTTTAGTTTCTTCTTTTGCTTTTCTTTTGCATTGCTTATTGGCCATGTAACATCTAATGTAATTTGTTTTTTTTGTTCATTTTTTCACCGCATTTCGTCGTCCCTTTTTTTTAGATATCTTTTGGAGCATTATAGTAGAAGTAATTTTAATTATTTTAATTATTAATTTCATTTTTTAACATGCCACCGGAAAATCGTTATTTTTCTCTTGGCTTTCGTTCTTCATCTTCTTCTTCAGAATATCGAAGGACCCATTAACCCTTCTTGCACACAGCCTCCCATTCACTTTTTGAAAGACGCAATAACGAAATACTAAGAATGAAATGAAGGAAAAACAGGAAAAAGTCGAATATTGAATGATAATTAATAGGAAAAAAGAAGTTGAAACAAACAATAAAGGAATAAAACAAACAACAAATAAAAACAAGCAAACGTCGACTATTCTCCGGAGGAGTGTTAGAAAATCGAAAGACCAGCAACTATTCTGTTTCCCTGGTCATTTTGATTATTCATTTTTTTTGTTTTTATTTTGTCGAATTATTTTTTGGAATAACACAGGCAGTTTCCTTTTTTAGTTTCTGTTGGTTTCTTATTTAATTTTCTTACTCCCCGTTGGAGAATCGTCGATCTTCTTTCGTTTTTGAATCAATTTTAGTCCCTCCATGTTGGTTGTTTCACCTTTCTTTTGTGTTACTTTTCGTCGCATTAATTTTTCGCATTTGAATCTTAAAGAAGAATTGAGTTTACCTCTTATCAAGTGAATGAGATCAATCGAATTTACCCCATGCAAACTATTACTGTGTATTCATTCTTTTTTTCTTTACAGTTCTTGCCACTTGTGGCATGACGGTTCGGGAGAATGGGACTTATTTCGTCCAAAGTGGTTACCCAACAGAGTACGATGGGACGGAATCTTGCCAAATAACTTTGCTGAAACCAAATGCAGAAGTGTGCCAGTACAGGTATATAAATGCAATATTACTTGAATTACTCGACGATATTACAATTATTTAAGTTGGCACCGAAAAGTTTGATTTAATTTATTTTACACTTCACCCACAGTGTTGCCAGATGGAAATCACTTCTAGGAGGACTTATCAATATCGAACCAAGCTGCAAAAAATGTGGAAGTTTTTTGGTGCAATCATCAATAGTAATATTGGCAGGAATTTTAAGCCTTTGAAAAGATTTTTATTGATTTGGAATGGGAGTAATTTCGGATCTGTCTGGCAACACTGTTAGCTCATTTTGGGCTTAGTGAAAATGAATAAAAAATATTAATGTTTTAGGCTAGACTTTGATCAGTTCCTCATCATGGGCCCGGAGATGCAAAATAATATTTGTAACAACGACCAGTTTATAGTTTCAGGAGGAAGCCCAATACCAACGATTTGCGGAAGCAACACAGGAAATCACAGTTAGTGCAAACTGTTCTAAAATCCAAAAAGAGGTTTTGATTTCTTTTTTTTGTCCAGTATACGTAGACGCCGGAGCTGGTGTGGGAACCCCGGTAGTTCTCTCCATGGTAACCAGTGGGCCATCCTTCAACAGAAACTGGAAAATTCGAACAACACAAATTCCTTGCACCTCCGCATACAAAGGTAATTCATATTAAATGTGGTTGCCCTTTCTTTCCTTGGGGGTCGCTCGAAAATTTCATGTTTTCCATTGACTGTTAGCCGAGGAGGGCTGTCTGCAGTACTTCACCGGGGTAGCGGGTCAAATCCGGTCGTTCAACTACGACCCCTCTACGGGCCTGCAACTTTCCAACCAGGACTACAGCATCTGCATCCGCGGTGAGAGGAATTTCTGCGGCGTGCAATACACACAATGCCCTGACACAGGTAAAAAAAGGGGGGATTTTTCAAAAACATTAAAAAGCTTTCACTTGTGGTAAATTAACCCCTTTACGAGAATTGATTTAAAAAAAATGGGGCAAGTTATATTTCGCGACCGAGCGGTTCGGTATCTGAAACAATTTTATTTATTCACGAAACATTTGAATTTGAATTAAGACTTATGTTATAGGTGTGTACAACACAATACTGCTTAAGGAAGATGACAATTACTGTCATATACACATGAAGTACATTATTAGTAAACAAGATAAAAGTTTACTGCAAGTTATGAACACCAGAAATATTGTATTAGTAAACAAGGTCAAGGTTGCACAGCTGCACTATTTACGTAAAGTTGTCGTAGGTATAACTAGCCTAATGTGTCTATGATTTTTTCTGTAATATTTTCTAAACAAAAGTGTCCTGGGAATCAACGTTTTGAAAATTCGCCCCGTAAATAAATTTAAAGGCTATCTAATATTAATTATCTGTAGTTCAGGATGACAAAGCACTTTTGATATTAGATAACTAATTAGGTAAATGAATGATAAATTGTTCTAGTTAATAATCGCTCGCAGTCTTTCACCTTATCTGGCAACAGCTCTAATCCCGTCCAGGCGATGGTCGGAAGCACCGGAACGGGCAATTTCTGCCAGGCAGACTACCTTATAATACCCATGGCATCCAACGTCGGTCGTCCTGCGACAGGACCTTCCCCAAACGTCGACAGAATATGCGGCGGTACGCTCAGCGCTGACGTCACCCTCATGTCCACCCCTGTCCGAAGTAAGTCCACCTTAACAAATATAATTAAACACGCGCTCCAAGATGTATTAGTAAGATTAAATAGTACTAGCGTGTCAACGCTTTAGGGTGCAAGGTGCTTTAAGGGCGCCGTAATGAATAAAACACGCAAGGAAGCGGCTACTTATGAAAAATGGATGGCGTTCGGGAGGGTATATCGTGCAATTTATTATACAAGATTGTCTCGTTGCGACGTTCTGAACGTTCACTACTAGGCTGTAATATATTGCAGTCGATTATTTTAAAGCTACCGTGCAAAAAATTCTCTATTCTGTATAACAAAGTAGGTAACTGATAAAGGATCGAATTTATAATTTTTTATTCGGGCGAAATTTATTGATTTACTTTAGTAAAAAAATCGTTTTAGTCTGTCGATTTTTTTAAAGCTAATGTGTAAAAGGAAGCTTTTACATTCGCCATTCTGTGTAATAAATGATCTACTTGCTTTTTATAGTGTCTTGTTACCTCGAGTTATATTACTCAATTCATATTTTTTATATATATTTACATATACAGGATGATACTTGAATAGATCAGCAGAGAAAAATACTGAAAGAACAGAATTATAAAAATGCATTCTAAAGACAAAATTTATTACGCAGAATCATACAGATTTAAATGATTTAATTTAAACTCAAGCTTACGTTTGGTAATTAATTGAAATATTTTTTTTAGTTTAAGATCTCTACCATCTTACAATAGTTCAGTTTTTCCCGATATAAATTTGCTATCGATCCTTCCCGGAAACAATTTAATTTAAACTCATTTAATAAAGCCAATAATTCTATAATGAAAGTCTATAACAACCAAACAGATTGCACTTACTGAGGCATTAACTGTTACATGTTACGTAAATGACCCTGTATATCTAATTGTGGACAATCAACATTAACATTATCGTTCTACAAATGGCCATTAATCAGACCATGATGAAAAAATTGAAAGGCGATAAAATTTGACCCTTTTTGACTCTTGTTTGACCAACCTGATGTCCGTCACATGCCTGGTTTGACATTAATGATCTTCTTCTTGTCCGTTGAAGCTTCCAGATGTTGTTTCACAAACAATAAGTTACTCAAATGAATAAAACCATTTATTTAGCTAAGGTTGGAGATATCCACCTCTTAATAAATTGGCTAATAAAATTATTAGACAAATAACTACCATGGAAACAATTAATAAAAAATCAATCAACAATTCAGGAAAATCAAGTTATTCGTCGAATAACTTTAATAGGAGTTGGATATCTTGACCCTTAATTTAATAAATAAGGAGCGACAATCACCTCTATACTCAAAACCTTCATAATTCTAACCGCCTTTTCGTTGCAATCTTTGGGCAACTAAAAGAGGGTTCCTATGCCAAAATCCAGTGGATTATATGAGAGTGATATAAGGAAAATGAAGCATTTTTAGCATTTTACCAGAAAGTCAACTATAAAATTAACGAATCGAGGAACGATTCCATGGCAACTTCTCAAACCATTTCACCACAAAACTCCTATTTACTTACTCTGATCGGTAACATGTCTACGCTGTTTCTTGCACCAGTCCCCTCGACTAGCAACAGTGAAAGAATGGAGTTGGGTAATTTGATGTTAAAAAGGCGCCAGGGTGAACAAGGTATCCAGCTGATCCGTAATAACCTTGGCAGCCTTGGTTTTACAGGAGATCATTCGCAACAACCCGGAGATTTTATCTTACTTACTTGTACGCTGAAGGTTGTTACCAAATAAACTCTACACTGACTCCCTCTAAAACTTACCTCGACCTGATGAGTCTGCGCTATATCTTTCCCCGCGACTAGCAACAGTGAGATGGGGGTGGGTAATTAAAGATGTTATTAATTAAGGGCGCCAGGTTGAACTTTAAACCTAGCTGGTTTAAAATGATCTCGACGGCGTTCCCAAATCGTTTCGGTCGTGCAGAAGGCCAAAACAAAACTAATTCACTAGTACGTGAAGGTGTAAACACAAACACAAAGGCAAAATTAATGAATGTTTAATTAGATAAAATTAAATATGATGTAGACAGGTTGTGCAATACATACACAAAGCGAAATAAATGGTAAAGAGCATTCAAGAGTCGTTCAACAGATTCGCAATTTAGCGATCTCATCGAAAATGCGTATGAAACAGTAAATTACTAAATTCGTTTTGTCTACACAACGGCGGTATGACCACAAATACAAAGACGCATAAGAGGTCGAAATTCGCTCTCAGAAAAAGGCATGCATGAGCCGATCAAAATATAAGGTTGTAGCGTGAAGTGAAATGTCGTAGCGCCACCTGTTTATCGTTTCCAAGGCTGGTCAACTGGATCAAATCGGTTTTGCAGGGCGGGACTGCCTTTTAATTAGGGGGGTCGAAAACGCCTGGACTGCGACCCACGGAGATTCGTAGACCAGAAATAAGCGTAAGACGTATAAGCGAGATAATTGACTCGATCAAAGCCAAAACCCGAAACTAAAACTGGACCTAGAACTGAAACTGGAATTGAAAGCCTAGAGAGAAAGAAATACCGTTAGCGTCAAGATGGAGTCGGCCAATTTCGCCTATTTTTTATCTGGGTTTCAGAAGTAGGCAGTTTATAAAATACCCCAAAACCCATTCGGTGGTTCTCTGATATATTCCGGCAAAGCCGTAGATGAGCTCTCCTTAAATCTAAGCAAAGGCTCCGTTAATTCACCAAACATACACGCGACACCACCAGGTTCAAACGAGAAATGACGCTGTAGCGTGAAGCGGAATAGGGAGACGCTGAGAACGCGGCGCATGACATAAGCATTAAGCAATGAATGAAGAGGTCAAGATCACATGTTGCCTCTCAACAAATGAAAATCACCTCACGTGATACTACACATCGGTCAATAATTTCAGTCTTGCGCATTCCGCGCAGAAAAAGCAAGATTGTCAAGCGACTCGAGATTTTCAAGCGATGCTCTGATGCCACATCGTCGTAACTGGATTTTGGAGATATACGCACAAAACACAATAGCTAACTTAGCAAATACTTTAATTAAAAGAAAATGCACAGTGAAATTACATAACGTCACAATGATTAAACATAAGCGACAACGGACGTTGAATATACTTCGACTAAAACAGTTCAACTGAATACACAACGAAACGCGTCAAATTCTAAATCACTCCGCTTATATTACAAATGAAATTACATTGGTTAATTATACGCACGATTAGTCGAAATTCGCTCTTTGGTAAAATGCAACGAATCGGAGCAGTAAAATAAAATTAAAACGATACAAACTCACGGCATCGCAAGTGTGTTCAGAAGGTCGCTTGTCAGTTTCCGGTGTGCTTGGCAAACGTTGATCGGAGTGAACTTAGCGAAACTGTGACAGCGCCTCCTTTTGGCCGGTCGTCGTAACTGCTTCCAAGGGCTGATTAATTAACCGAGGTCGAAAATAGTATTTCACATATGAAAATACCAACTCGTACAAGAAGATGTACACGAAGGGTGCACGAATAGCGTACACGACAATAAAAGCCTGAAGTAACGAAGAAACAACGTTATTAGAAGTCAAAATGGCGTCAGCCGTTTGCTTAAAATTTACCTGGGTTTAATGAAAACCAAGCCTTGGACAGGGTAAAAGAACTTTTCCCTAAAGATTGGCAGTACGTCTTGTGAAGTTCCGACTACGTCGATATAAGTTTTCCTGATGTTTCCAGCAAGAACCTCAATAATTCACACATACGATATACGCACCAGCACAATTTGGCGAGAAGTAACGCCCTGAAACAAAACGAAGGCAGATGACGCAGAGTGACCACGTATGTAGTCGGCGCCGACCAATAGATGTCCGACCAAGATGTCGGCGTAGGGCACACGATCCGGCGATCAATAATTTCGAGTCTCGGCCGCAGCGCAAGATTAGTCGAAATTCGCTCTTTGGTAAAATGCAACACTTTAAAGTGTGTTCAGAAGGCTGAAGGTCGATTGTCAGTTTCCGGTGTGCTTGTCAAACGTTGACTGGAACGAACTTACCGAAACTGTGGCAGCGCTTCCTTTCGCCGGTCGTCGTAACTGCTTCCAAGGGCTGATAACCAGGGGCGAAAAGGGTATTTCACATATGAGAATACCAAATCGTACCAGAAGATATACACAAAAGATACACGAATAGCGTACATGACAATAAAAACCTGACTTAAAGAAGAAACGCGCAATTAGATATCAAAATGGCGTCAGCCGTTTGCTTATAATTTACCTGGGTTTTAATGAAAAGCCAAGCTTGGACAGCGTAAAAGAAGCCTAAACGTTGGCGATGCGTCTTATGAAGTTTCGACTATGTCGATTTAAGTTTTAATTCACATACGCGATAATACGCACCAGCACAATTAGGGGGGATGTAACGCCGTGAAACCAAACGAAACGGGTTGACGTGAGTAATCGCAAATGAGGTCAGCGCCAACCAATAGCAATCGTTAATTTTCCACATGCCCACATAAGGAGTCGACGGACGGGTCGATTCTGGCGATCAATAATTTCGAGTTTACGCCGCAGTGCTTGGGAAGTCAGGGTTGCCACAATGAACTTTAAATTGGCCGAAATTTCCAAATGTTGCCAACTTATTTCGTGCGAGATTTTGAAACGTAACAACCTCGTCAAGGAACGGATCCGTTTGCAGTTTTCTATTCATTCATTTGTGACCCAATTTTTCAGTTGTGATATACACTAACCGGCAAAAAAAACCAGCCACCATAAAATATTTTAAAAATCGAATCTAAAGAGATATTTCAAGTAGACATGGAATGTTAATTTGAGTAAATTCCATAATCCGTACTTTAAGATGTTTGATTTATTCCCTTTATTTTTAAAGGATAAAATCCGCTTTTAACGAGATTAAGAAATTTTTGTTGTTTACGCATCAGCAGTTCGTGTATTGTCTTTTATGATTTATTTGTCTAAAATCAAGGAGGCTTCTTTGCATTGTTTTTAAAATGGAGTGTGACAGTTAAAAAGCTACGCAATTAAAAAAAAATGCCGTTAACTGTTGAGATTGTTGCTCGTATTGTTGGATTAATTGAAGATGGTCGTAGCCAACGTTACGTGTTTCGCGCATTGGGAATACCCCGTACCACCGTTCAGGATGCCTGGAGCCGGTATTTGGAGACTGGCAGCTGCGCTAGGAGAGCAGGATCCGAAAGAAGAAGAGCAACAAATGCTGTTGATGACCGTTTTGTTGTGCTCAACGCACTAAGGGATCGGAGATCAACGGCTATTCAACTTCAACATCGCCTCCAAACAGCTCGTGAAGTAAGTGAGAGGACAATAAGGAGAAGGAGGCCTAAAGTCACGGAGACAGGCAACAGGCCCAGAATTGTTACCAAGACATCGTCGAGCGCGATTGAAATTTGCACGACTTCATTCAAACTGGACTCCTCACGAATGGAGTAAAGTTCTCTTTACTGATGAATCGCGCTTTTGTCTGCGCTCGCCTGACGGTCGTGAAAGGGTGTGGTGAAGACCAAATGAACGGTACACATTTCCGAAAAGCGATCTTTTAATGGGAGCTCTGTTATGCTATGGGCAGGTATTTCGTCTGAGGCACATACCGAACTTCTTTTTGTGGAAAATGAGGCTTTAAATGCCCATCGATACGTGGAAGACATTCTCCATGAAGCTGTCGGGCCCTACTCTCACTTTATTGGAGATGGATTCACTACAATGCACGACAATGCCAGACCACACGTGGCACGAGTAGTGACTGACTTCTTAGACGAGGTCGGAATTCAGAGACTTAACTGGCCAGCATGCAGCCCTGATCTCAATCCCATTGAGCACTTATGGGGTCAACTTCAAAGAGGCATTCGTCGTCGTCCGGATTTGCCAGAAACACTGCAAGATTTAAGAGCAGTGCTTTACGAAGAATTTGAGGCAATACCTCAAAATTCGTTGACACATTTGATTGATTCGATGCCTCGACGTTTAAACGATTCATTCGAGCACGAGGACGTCATACGCGTTATTAACTGTCACCAGTAACTTAACTGAAGACATTTCTTTTCAGTTTTCGAACTGCCGTTTTTGTAATTTTTTCGCATTAAACTTAATTTTGTTTAATCTTTTTTTTGAGCCATTTTTTATGTTTTTTTGTCAATAATAAATGGTCCTTCCATATAAAGCACATCTCAAATTAAATAAACCAGTATGTCAATGGTTTGGTTACATATTTTAAGGTGGCCGGTTTTTTTGCCTGTCAGTGTATATTTTCTGATAGCTCCCTTAGATCAACTAGAATTATTGCTTCTAAGCGAGACGGTGGTATCATCAGCGTATTGTGTAAAGTTGAATGGACATCGTTAATATACAGGGTGTTGAAAAATTCGATTGCCAAATTTCTAGGGTAAGTAAATGAGACTAAAATAAGCCATTTTTGTTATACAGGGTGTTTCAAAAGTCGCGACGAAAAATGAAAGGGGTTATAGGGAATGGAATTTCAAACATTTTTTCTCTTATAATCATGTGTCCGATTTCTACGCATTTCCTAGATACAGGGCTTAAATTTGTTACATGTAAATTTGATTTGATTGTGATCCTTTTTGGTTATTTAAAGCAAATGTTTAAAAACACCTCCTCCAGTTGCAAGACAAACTTGATTGACATCGACGAACTAATTCGGAGGTGTAATTAAATTGAAAATTCCCATTTTGGATTTCAGCGAAAGTTAAATTAATTCTTTCCAAAAGCTCTTCTGTATGAATTCCGACAGCATAAGCTATTTCCTCTAATGTAATGCTTCCCAGGAATTGATACCCTTGAAGTTCTTAGGTGACGATGACTTGATTACATTACATAAGCTCCTTCGAACTGGGTTTTCTGCATTTCACCAGTTTGTAAGGCGAATGCCGAAGCCGCCATCCCTCCCCGACAAGCTGCATAAGCTTGGGGAATTCGTGGGAAAAAAGTGTCCATTTGACAGTAGTTTATTGTTTAATGTTAATTTGCAATGTTTGCATTAGGCAACAATAAACAATAACCATGTTTAGTAATTCTAAATATGCAGATATTGTTTTCATGTATGGGTATTGCGATGTAAACGCTAAAGAGGCATGCAGAGAAAACCAGCGGATATTTCCTTAGATAGACGACAGCCTTCCGATAAAGTTTTCAGTAGAACTTTTCAGAGATTGAGAGAAACCGGAAGCACGTCGTGCCCTGAGAAAACAGGCGCTCCTCGAAGGCATACTGCTGAATCAGAAGAAGTTATTGATGCATTCATAAACAATCCTGCTACAAGTACGTGTCATGTTGCAATTCAGCAAGATGTTTCATCCTCACTTATTTGGCGAGTACTGAAATAAAAGTGATGTATCCTTATCACTTTCAAAATGTACAGGCCTTTCTACCTGGAGATGAACAGCGGCGAGTTGAATTTTGCAAGTGGTTATTGAAACAAATTGATCAGGACCATGATTTTCCAGCACAAGTTATTTGGACTGATCAAAGCCAGTTTCATCGGGATGGCATGGTGTAACTAATGTGTCGCTCGGTGGCGTAGGTTCGAATCCTACCATTAGCCATGGATGTTTGTGCTGTGCAAGGACTTAGACCCAGCTTTATCACATAATGTGACTGGCAAAATGAGCCTTAGTAGCTCGGCCAGAGTTGGCGGGTACTGCGCAAAGCAAAGCAAGACAAGACAGACAGACAACTAACGTGCATAATCAGCATCACATCATTGGGAAATCCTCATGTTATAAAGAGAAGAAGATTCCAAAACAGATTTTCAATTTTGCCTAATCGCCTAAGAGGAAACGGATACTTGAAAATGTCGAGAATACTAAATTTACTAAATCGGATTTGGTACTAACAAGACGGTGCGCTACCTTGTCCTGCAAGAGAAGTAACCGAGTGGTTGAATGTTTATTTTCCTAATCGGTGAATTGGATTAAGCGGTCCAATCGTTTGGCCACCGAGGTCTCCCGACTTAAATCCTTTGGATTTCCATTTATGGGAACCTTAAAGGAAATCGTTTATTCCGTCGAAATTCACACAGAAGAATAGCTTTTGGAAAGAATAAATTTAGCTTTCGACGAAATCCAAAATGGAAATTTTCACTTATAATACCATGAGTAGTCAAAGTTATGTCGAATATTTTGTGGTGCTCTCACGAATGTCTCGATATTATCGATAATATCTTTATATCGATAACTGAAAATAGAAATATCGTTATTCGATAATTATCAATATTATCGATAATATCAATATTGCAATAAATTTTCGCAGCCCTAATTTCTGGTCGTATCGTTGCCGGAATAAATGCGGAATTTTTGAACGCACAAGATCTACATTAATAAATTGTTGTCAGATGTGGGTGCAAGTTGGGAGCAACCATTTTAAGCAAATGTTGTAACCGTTTTCTAAAATGTTAAACATTTAGTTATTTCGTTTTAGTATATTAATAATTTCTTTACGTTTCTGCAATATTAAATCGTTTTTAGTCTCATCAAGTAACCATTAATTTCCGACCCTACGTTGTATGACAAAAATAGCTTATTTTTCTCTCATTTACTTACCCAACAAATTTGGCAATCGAATTTTTGAACACCCTGTATATTAAAAATAACAATGAACTCAAAATTTACCCCAGGAGTAAACCATATTTCACTAAAGGTACAAGTGGTATGACTTTCGCCATTAAAATTTGAGTATTAAGTTCGCATATCACAAAGTATCTAGGTGTGGATAAAAAGAACTCTTAAATTTTACTTAAAATGCAAAAAAATAAGTGCACAGGGCAGAGAAATATTGACCCTTTTTTAAACTCTGGAATTATCTTGGAATGTTTCATTTGGACTGAAACATCATTTACCACCGCAGATACCAAATTGTAGGAGGGCTGAAGCCTATTTGTATGAGAGCCCATGTTATTGCCAAAGGGCAGCTACGCCACAGTGTTCAGAAACTACCTAAATCGATTAAATTATTGATTTCTTTATTCAGTCCCAACGAAAATGTATTAAATTCTCTGTTTTATTTCAGGCACTGTCAAGCCATTTCGTATCTACTTTCACTCAGACAGCGTCGAAGCACCAACCGATTCAGGCAACAGGGGCTTCTGCCTGAATTACATTCAACAACCCTGTGCAAATACTCTAGTTTAGAACGCAACTTAACTTAGGTGCAATATTCTTCGTGTTATTCAAAGGTTTTTACGTGACGGTGCTCTAGAAAATTTCACGTTTAAGGCGCACGTGCTTTATAGCGAAACTTCCGTTTAAGTATTATTAAAGTTCACCAAGTTTAAACTACCTGTTTTGATTAAGTAATTAGAAAAAGTTACGAGGCGAGGAATTGTTTTAACGATTAACATAAGGTTGTAATTCAGACTAGCAAGAAAATATTAATTTCGTTAAAGAAATATGAAATAAAATAGTGGTTTCTTGTCTCAAGATTTTTTAAAATTTTTTGGAATTGTTATCGTTTTCTACACATAGATGGTGTTTTCTGGGTGCTTTCACAGGAACTCTAGTTTTCACTTACCTGGATTCATCGTCTTCCTCTTCTATTTTTTTTTCTTCTTTGTGCTTAAGTATATCTCGCTTAAGAGCTAGAATTTTTTTTTGTAAAAGTTGAACTTTTCATCTTTTGTAAATTTTATATTTCCTTTCCAAAGATTTATTTAAATGCATTTACTTTAAAATTCTTTCTTTTGTATTTTTTTCTTTAATTTTTTTACACAAAATTTTCATTATAAAAATGATACACAAATAAAGTGTTTTATTTTTTGTTATCTTGTTTTTATATGTACACATTTGTTTTTGATTGTATGAAACAAGCATATTATGTATTTTTAAATTCGGAAATTTCTTTCTCTTTTTAATTTTTTTTGCTTCTTTAGATGATTTAATCTTTTATGCAAAATATGTTAGTTGTGAAAATGAAAGACAAATTTAAAAATTTTGAAAAGTTGTGTTTCTTTTGTTTATTTTCTCTTGTTTCTATATTAGCTGTTATAATTTGTAAAATAAGCAGCAACATGCTATTTTTTAACCGGGACGTGCCTTAAACTTTTTTTTTGTTTTGCTTCTTAATAACGATTACATTTCTTACACAAAATATTTTATTTGTAAAAATAATGGAAAAAAAATAAAAGTTGTGTTTCTTTTGCTTATTTTGTTCTCTTGTTTTTACTTTATCAGACAAACAGCTACAGGTTACTTTTTTATTCCGAAAGTACGTTCATTTTTTTTCTAATTCTACAAACCTATCACCAAAGAAGGAAAACATTTATTTTTCCAAATCTTGGAAATCTGCAACTGGAATTTCATAGCTCTTGACACTATGGACATCAGTTGCAAATTTAAAGCTTTTATCGATACAAGCGGCCGAATACTGCTTCCCTGTTAAGACCTCTACAGGACGTTCTTCTAGACCTAAATAGCTCAACAATGACATCAAGAAAATGGAATACACTCTACGGTTTCTGGACGAAGTCTGTCAACAATATAACAGCATATCAAATAATACCCTGAGAAACAAATTCAGACAACAATATAGGGCCATGATTGTCAAATCTAAACGAACTATGAACGAGGAATTTATAAAACATCCAGGTAATCAAGTGAAAGCTATGTGGCAGGTATTCAACTCCTCACGGAACACCAAGGACAAGAACAGCACCTCTGACTCTATTATCACGGCAGAAGATTTCAATGAATACTTCCTAACAGCTGCCAGCTGCATATCCAACAAAATACAGACGTCGTGCACTCAACCTACAAATCATGATTAACGATTCCTTCAAACCTCTCTCAAGTTATTTTAAATTAACGGAAATATCAGAAATCTATGTTAGAGACACTATAAATAAACTCAAATTCAGTAAGTGCAGTGACAAATATGGCTTAACTTCTGAACTTATAAAAACTGTAAGAAACATTCTAGTGCCTCCTCTAACGAAACTCTTAAATCAGTGCATACGTGCTTCGGTTTTCCCGGATGTGCTAAAATCGACAATTGTCCCTATTCATAAAAAAGGAGACGCGGAAGACATTAAGAACTACAGACCGATTTCTCTTCTGTCTATTATTTCAAAGATCCTGGAATCAATTCTGGCTTCGCAACTCACTACTTATCAAGAAAATAACAAACTAATAAAAGTGAGAGTCAGTACGGCTTCCGAACTGGCAAATCTACTGAAGGCGCAGTTATTGAGTTTGTCGAAGCTTGTTTAACTCATTTTGAAGCGAAACACTCCATAGCAGCTTATTTTATCGATCTAAGCAAAGCGTTTGAGTCTATGTCTTTTGAAATACTCTTGAAAAAACTATACATGTATGTACAACCTGCACCCCAAATGCTGTAAACTACTATCGTCTTACCTTTCTTCCAGGTATCAGTCAGTCAGTCCAATGCAATGACCGCATCTTCCAAGAACGCCCTATTTCCTGCGGAGTCCCACAAGAGTCAATACTTGGCCCACTGCTTTTTCTCCTCTACATCAATGACCTACCTGATTATATAAAATCCAACTCTCACGCCATCCTATATGCTGATGACACCACCATCTACAGCTCTGCCTCTGACCTCCCTGCAGTACAACGCAACCTCGAACTCGCCGACCAACGGGCTGCTGAATGGTTTAACACAAATAAACTAGCTGTTTACAAAAGCAAAACTGCAGAAATGGTATGTATTACGAAGAGTACTCAACCTCAAACGTGCTACTCCCAACAAGAGGCAAAATTTTTGGGAATATATTGTGACGATTCCGGCGCCAGCCCGTCTCATGCGTCACCGTCGACGCGCCTTAGACGAGAAACTTCGGGCACTTCGAGGTCACGCCAGCGCAGCGGTGGAATCAACCGTAGACTCTTTGTCCCGTTCCAGGCGATTCTCGAAAAAAGAGCTTATAAGGAAGCAAGCCGACCGGGAATGAACAATTTGGCATTAGACAGTTTCGCATTAAAGTTCGCGTTAGATTTTCGCTTGACTGTTAAAATAAATTAGATATAAGTTTGTAAATAATTTAGTGTTAGTGTTGTATTTAGTGTACGTTTATAAATAAATCAGTTTGCTTTTAAATAAATTAGTTATTAACTATATCGTGTTTTGTTCTTAAAATAAAAATTAATCGAACTCTTGTTACAATATGTTGATCAGCATCTCCGATAGAATAGACATGGTGAGGAACTGGCAAAAAAAATTAAGCACAAACATATTCGCTTTACACATTCTTCTTACCTTGACTTCTGAATATTGCCTTCGTCCTGCCTACTTTGCGCTAATTCAAGTTCATTTATCTTATGGCATTCTGGTTTGGGGTCACAGCGCCTGCAGACATAGAATTTTCCATCTGGAAAGAAGTGCCGAAATGGCGGGAATCGGCTTTATGGACTACTGCCGATAGCACTACATCACACTAATAATTCCAACTCTACCCTGTATTTTCATTTTACGTTGCTTACAGTTTGTTAAGAAAAACATTGATAGTTTTATCACAAACAAGGAGATTCACTCTAAACACACAAGAAATGCTCTTCAAATAAGAACCTCGCAAGTTAGACTCACTAAATCGCAGAACGCTGTGAAATATCTTGGAATAAAATTCTATATAATGCACTACCGAAATGTATTACAGAGCTTAATTTTTTACGAAAAGTATTTTAGTTATAAAAATGTAAAAGACAAATAAAAAAAATTGAAAAATTGTGTTTCTTTTGTTCTCTTGTATTTCTTGTTTTAATTTGCGAAATAAGCAGCTAGTGTTATTCATTAATCTCGGACGTACCTTATACTTTTTTCATGTAATACAAAAATGTCTACATGTAAATATAATGACAATAGAACTTGTTCTAATTTTGAAGGTCATGTATTTTGTGGTTTTTCTAGGGATTGTGTATTTGCTGTTGGTGTTAGTGGTCACAAATTATTTATTTTTAATTTTCAAGGTTTTACCAACTTACATTTCTGCCTACCAGCTTAAAAATACCAATTTATTTGTTTAAGTATTGAACGCCGATTTTACTGTATAATACACAACAAATTACATGTAAAAAACATTTAGAAATACACGTATAATTACATGTAAATAAATAACTGTGTAAAACTAGCTTAAGTGCGAATTATTTTTTTACACAAAATATTTTAGTTGTAAAAATGGTATACAACTAAAAGAATATTTAAAAAAACTTGTGCTTTTTATTAGAATTATTTTTTTGTTCTCTTGTTTCTACATGTGTTTTTTTTTAGTCTATAAAACAAGCAGCTGCATATTATTTTTTAATCCTGGAAGTGCTTTAAACATATTTTTCTTTTTTCTAACCTTTTTGCTTCTTTAGATCGATTTAATTTGATACCCAAAATATTTTACTCAAAATAAAAACATCTTAAAAAGTTGTATTTCTTTTGTTCTCTTCTGTTTTAATTTGTGAAACCAGCAGCTACATGTTATTTTTTAGGGCGTGCCTTAATTTTTTTCCTTTCTATTTTTTTGTTACTTTGAGGCTATTTAAATTTTTACACTAAATATTTTAATTGTAAAAATAAAAGAGTGAAAAACATCAAAATGTTGCGTTTTTTATTTTTTTTTCTTCTTGTTTTCTTTGTTAACTTAGGAAACAAGCAGTACATGTTATTTTTTAATCCAGAAAGTACTTTAAATTTTTTTCCGTTTTCTAATTTTATTCCTTCTTTAGAGCGACTTAATTTTTCACACAAAATATTTCAATTTTAAAAATTACATAGAAATAAAAACATTTAAAGAAGTTGTGTTTTTTTATTAATTTTTTTGCCCTCTTCTTTTGATATTTGCTTTTTAATTTAAGAAACAAGCAGCTGCGTGTTATTATTTTTTTTTTAATTTAATCTCGGAAATTAAATTAGGAAAGTTTAAGTTTAAAATAGGTGACTCATCCTAAACAATTAAACTTATTCTTGTATGAATTAGCTGAGTGAATTCGATTATCTTGGGGAAGTAAAATAGATTAGTGTGGAGAAGGGGGGAAATAAATAACGCACATTTTAATTTCAAATAATTTTATTTATTATAAAGTTAAACACCGTTAGAATTTAAAAAAATAGTAACAAGAAACAATGTAAAAATATTTAAACTAAACTAAATACAACATATATGAGTAATTTTTAAATTAGGTAAAAAATCCATTTGAAAATCACATTTTTAAACAGTAAGTGATGAGCCTAGTGAGATGCAAAGTTTTGGCAATCAAAAAATAGTCTCTGATATGCTAAGAATTTACACATTATAACCCTAAGTGAACATTAGATTTACTTCTAGGTATATCTTTTGTAATAAATTTTCTTATCAGCTAACGAGACACAATAATTTGAAAACACTGACAATAATTCGATTTGGTGTAGATTGAAAAATACTTTTTTGAACCGTGCATTCAGTAACAGTAAGACTTACGATCCGGATTCACCTCCAATCTAATCTAGTCTGCGTCCCTAAGGCCCCTTCGTTCAATAGAGTGCTTGCTTAGGAATGCGCCGCCGCCTGCGCCTCCTTTGCTTTTATGAAGTACGTCATCATGTCAATGGGCAAGGGGAAAACGATAGTCGAATTCTTCTCGGCTGATATGGTATTTAGGGTCTGCACAATTAAGAGTGAGTTTTACTTTGTTGGGTTTTGCTAGGGGATGTCATGTCTGTTTTAGTGAGGGTGAGTGTAGCATCAAGCAGTTTTTTTTTTGATAATACAGTGCGTGTATGTATAGGTATATTTTAGATTGTGTTAAACATATATCCAAATTGTATCAGACCAAAAAATTAGTAGAAAGAAAAAGAAGCCATTTTTAGCCATTCGTTTATTTTATGCAAAGCTATGCAGTTTAGAATTTCGAGAGACTTTTGAATTTTACACTGTAAAAGTAGTTTTATATACATATACACTAGGTTCATTTTATCAGGAAAATACTGAAAGTGTGAGTGGAAAAACAACATGCCGCCCTCTTTTCTCCTACTGTGTTGATTTCTGTTTAACTTTCAATGGATGTTCCATCTTTGTTTGAGAAAGATTTCGACAAACTGTACATTTATTAGTTGTGACGTGGAAGATCCAAAACTATGCAACTCCAAACAAAAAATCCAATAAGGGATACCACAAGGCAATGCCTTTAGGCCAATCCTTTGCCTAACTATCACAAACCAAAGATACCACCGTTTTAATAACAGAGAAAGCAATTTTCAGATGGTACTCCAGTTTTCCAGGAAGAAATCCAATCAGGAATACCACAAGGCATTATCCTTAGGCCAATTCTATGCATATCTTTCACAAATCAAATATACTGACGTTTTGGCAACAAGAAAAGCAACTTTTTAGATGATACTACAGCGCAGGCTACCCTTTGTTACCTCACAATAAAAAAAATTAACAAGACGGTTTCATTTCTTCCTTTCTATTGATATTTTATTTCCAGAGTAGTTTTTTTTTCCAGTCAGCTGAAGATTACAACTTACAACAAGAAAATCAATCAGGAGTGTCTTTATGCCACTTTTCTGCATATCTACCGCAGATCATTTTGATACCAAAAGAAAGCAACTTTTCAGATGGTATGGCAACTGTTTGTTACTCACGAGCCTTCGATAAAATAAAGTTTGACATGATGGCTTCATTTAGGAAATGATAAGGAGTCTACCCTTCCATTTCAATGAAGTTTTATCTATAAAATAGAATAATTCGAGACAGGATTAAAGAAATTCAATCAGGAGTACCACAAGACTACTCGCCTTAAAGAATTATATTAATTAATGACGCCAATGATAACAAAACAATGAGTTATCAAATTGGTATTTCTTTTTAACTTGTTGGTTACATTAATCTATTGTTAGAAAGAATAGTTTTCACATGTGTAATGGTATAAGAAACGCGGCTCTCAAAATCAAAATGAAAGATGACTAACATTACAAGAAATGGTTGGAAAACAGAATGGTGGGCGGTATCCAGATCTTAAGAGGAGAAGGATTTTTTTTCTCTATATATTACCATTGTCAGTTGGTCTATAATAGGGTTTATACCAAAAAAAAGAAAAACTCCACTTTAGAACCTAAGAAGTATAGAATAAATAATATCATTATAATCATAGATATGCCAGTATTGGAAATGTTATGAACATTATTTTCTTTCTTTCTTTTTTAATGGGCGAGGTATCGGGTCGTGGAATATTCCTCGTACCTCTAGTCAACTGCTAAGTTCCTATTGCATACATTATTATAAGGAGATAAGTTAGAGGAAGAATGTTTTCACACGACATTTGGTCAATCACCGGAATGGTTAGGGATAGCACTTTAAAAGAGCAGAGGATAGTAATCTTTTTTATTTCATTTGCGTTGTTAGGTGGAGAGGTGAAGAAAACAAAGAGGATATTTCTCATACAAACTCAAAAGACGTCCAAAAATAATTATGAATAATAAAATATTCGCCAAGAAATCGAAAAAGATTGAAGGGCAGTTGACCAGTGAAAAATAGGTGCAGACTTTAAAAGAATCGAACATATTTTTATTTGGTTATAATTTTAAGACTAGGGAATTTAGATAATCACAGTCACTATGAAGCAACAGCAGCAAGAAGAACAACGATCAAGAAGTAAGGAAAATAGGTTTGATCTTGCAAAAGTAGAAGAAAAGGAATTTTACTTCTCCTTTCAGATGGAGGCGAGAAGAAGAAGAGGTTTGCACGTATTCAACGAATTGTCCAAAAATAATTTTGAATAAAAGACTCTTTGGCGATAAATCTTTTGATGGACCACCACAAAGTTAAAGGGACAGTTGACGTCTCAAGACTAGTAGGAAACAAATACAGACTTAAAAAGAGTGGCAAATAGTTTTTCAGAATCAAGATGCAGATTGCAACAACAAATTCAATCAGGAGCACCACAACGCAGTATCCTTTTAGCAATCCTCTATATTATATCTACCAAAAGCTAAAGATAGTTTGACGCTTTGATATCAAAGAAGCAACTTTTCAGGTGATGCAGCAGTGATGGCCTTTGATAAAATAAAATTTGACATGAATTTAACAAAATTTCATTGAACTTTTATTTGCAAAATAAGTTTCCCCAAGTTATATGAAGAGTACAACATAAAATTCAAACTGATGGTACCACAAGGCAGTATCCTTAGGCCAATCCTCTGTTATCTACCACAGATCACTTTGAGACTGTTAAAAGAAAGCAACTTTTCAGATGGTATTGCCGTGATGGCATATCTTACAAGCCTTCGATAAAAAAAAATTATTAAAAAATTGACATGATGGTTTTATTTAACGAAATCAGAAGGAGTCTACCCTCCCATCCCATTGGAATTTATTTGCAAAGTAGGTTTCTCCCATCCTGGAGAAGATTTCAACAGGAAATCCAAACATGAGTACCACAAAACAGTATCTTTTGGCCAGTTCTCTGTATATCCATCGTAAATCAAAAATACTGACGCTTTAATACAAAAGAAGGTAACCTGAAATAACTTCTCATCATCATCTTCGATTAAAAAAGAGAACGCCCTACGGTAACGCCACTTTTCCACAAAAATAGAAAACTGCAACTAGATAGTTTGGATCATGGAAGAAAATCTCCAACTAAGCGACACCTAATATATTAACGCAGTTGCAAGTTGAGAAAAACTACTTCTCTATAAAGTCGTTATAAAAGAGAAATGGAATCTAATAGAAGATGTCTTCAGCACTGCCTTCGATTTTTTTTTCTTTTATTTCCTTATCGAAGGTGAAAAAAGTAAGTTTTGTAAGAATTTCTTGAGTTTTCCAGGAATATTGAACCTTTTCAAGCTCCCCCAACGAAGCAATTTAAAAGCTTCAACCCTCTTGCTCTATCGATGGATTAAATTGTCGCACCACATAACTGCCTCTTTTTTGCATACTGATGTGCAAAAAAGGAAAGTTAGACGTGATATCCCATTACGACAGAATATGGTGTTATAAAAGAAAAACTAACTACCATTTTGGAAACTCTTTGTGAAACGCTATCTTCTCTTAAAATGGCGTTTCACAAAACAAAACCATAAATTTTCTAAAGATTAAAAATAAGGCTACGTTGGTGTACAATTATTTATTGGTCAGGCGACCGGTTTCGTCAAAACGACATTTTCACGACCAAATTGTAAGGGACTTCTCTGCAAGGCTTGAAAATGCCATTTTGACGAAACCTGTCGCCTGACCAATAAATAATTGTAATCCGACGTAGCTTTATTTTTTTAATCCATTCAACACGACTGCAAATGGAGTCCTTTCATAAATTTTCTAAAAGCCTGATGAATTGTCCTCTATGAACTGAAGTTAGCGGCATTTAAGTTTAGTTCGGGAGGTTTGTTCCAACAACATTTAGTTACTAGTATGGACCTGCCAAAAACCATTTGTAGCAAAATCAAACAGTACTTCGATTGGCAACAGATTCTGACGATCGCAAAATTGCCAAATCTACAGCGAGTGAATTACTATAATTTTTTTCTAAATAAGTTTACACCTACTGGAAATAATAAAACTAAAATTTCTTACGAATTTCAACCAAACAAATTTCAATCGCACTATTAAATATACGGGGTGTTGAGGAAAAAGTCGATACGCCAAGACAGAAATTTCCTCTCATTTTGACTTGGTTCAAAAACACTTTTATTGATGACCTACGCACTTTAAAGGCTATTGCTGTTTGTCACGAACTTCCAAATTGCAATACCATTAATAACTGTCAAAAAAAAATACTAATACACTTCTTATAGATTTGAGTTTGATTTTAATCGTACATAGGTACAAGAACTTGAGGACCAAGAATATCACTATGAATTAAAGCATCGTCATTAAAACTTTGTTCGGGAGCTTTACTTCAAAACTACAGTTAGTTACTAGTCCATTTTCAAGCAAAATCAAACACTACTTCGATGGGCAACAATTTTCTGACGAATCCAAACTACTGTTGGACCAAAACTATGGTTAGTGAATTGCTATAATATTTTTTTAATAACGTTTTTATACACTTCCTGGAAATAACTTCTACGAAACATAACATTTTGTTCGAATTTCACTCAAACACAGTTCAATCGCACTATTAAATATACGGGGCGGGGCGTTAAGGAAAAAGTCGACGCACCTTATCTCGACTTCTTTCAAAGACACTTCTATTGATGACCTACGAACTTTAAAGGCGATTGCTCTTTGTCAACAACTTCAAAATTGCAATACCGAATACAATGGTAAAAAATTTCGTTAAAATTATTAGAACCAAGTTTTTTTTTCTATTAAATTTCAATATGCGCATGAGAAGGCAAACAAAACTTATACTTGTGGTTCATAGAGCACGTCACAGAACGTAACAAACACTTTTTGTCGATTTTTTTTCAACACCCCGTATACAAACACAGGGGATTCACATGAAACACCGTAATAGACAAGGGGACATTCAAAGTGTGTCCACAAAGGTGTATATACAAATATAATACAACAATTAAAGAGTGTTTAACAAAATTTATTGAATAAGTGAAAAAGTGTCAGATATCAAGAGAATAACTACACATTTCGTAGGCCTAAATATCTCTAGGATTATAGAAAAACGTACAGTGTATATCAAAGATGGCGACGTTCAGAGAAGAGTATGACAGCTCGTACACTATTAAAAATGACGAAGGTTTCGTTTCAAATTATCGGTTAGTTATTAACCGATCCTCACGGATAGGGTTATTAATTTGTAAATAAACTGCTTTTAATTTTCATTGCCGGATTTGTGTAATAGCATCAGGCTCTCACATGTGCTCGTAAATTGAAAGCGCAAAGCCGCATTATCGCAGGTAGTGCGGAATACCATCGCGAATTGATAATTTATGTTAATATTAAACACAGTTACTGCAATAATTCAAAACAAATGGCTGTTCGCATGAACACTTGCGGTGTTACATACATATTTCGCCATGAAGTTTCATCGAATGGAAAACTAATTTGATTTAAATTGTTTAAGCAGAAAGTAAATATACAGGGTGATACTCATATAAATGCATATATAACAATCAATCTGAGTTAAATTATTTAAGCATAATACACAAGCGTGATACTAATACAGAGTTGCACGCATCCTATTATTGTTTTAATTTGACGCTCTTGAACAAAACTAGTTAAACAGTTTAATAAAAACACAAATACAGAGTGCTTACGTCCCGGTTCTTTTTACTTGATCCCTTAAACAAAACCTCCAAGCTCGCTGATTAATTGAATAGTGTACAAGCGTAATACTCTTCAGTTAAACGATTACTTACAAGATGAAATTAAAGCTATCAAGCAATACATGAAGATGCTCTTCGAAAGACAGACAGTGACGTATATACATTATACTATTTATATAATATATAAACAAACGATTATATTTTACAACAATAATAAAATGTGTGCCACTTTAAACGGGGGTTGAAGTCAACATACATAATAGTAATAATATGAACATGAATGGAATAAACAATTGTGAATATAAAATATATGTGCGTGCAGAATATTTTTTTAAACGTGTATTTTGTAAACAGGTATATAGATATATATATATTTTTTATTTATTGTACATACAATCAATAAACTAAATAAACACAACGATTATAATTCTACAGGTCTAATATAACACAGTGTTTTGATGGCTTTTCAGGTGTAAACACAGCCCGGTGTGGAAACAAAATTAAACAAACATATGCTACATAATTTAAGTAAGGGAGGAATCTCCGCGCTCATAAAAAAAACGCCCTCACATGTTTGCGTTCGTCGGGCAGAAATTCAAATCGCCGCTTGTTTATTTTTGTTTCGAATTTAAACAAATACGCGCGCGCCTGGAACTCGCCCCCCCCCCTTCGTCGTCATTATAAATACTGAATGTGCCCAAACGTGGTGAAATTGAAAACCGTTCAAACGGTGCGGTGGTGAGGTGATACGGTTGTGACATACCAACGACACACATACATTTTTCATGCAGCTAACGATAGGTTCGATGAAATCGGTGTGGAAAAAACACATCCTGTATTATCACGAGCGATATATTTCTGTCTGCTGCGTTTATTCGTCAAAGTGCAATTCATAATTACTAACTTCAGCATTGAAAAGAAACTCTCCGCCTAGCACTAATAAGAGTGCAGGGGTACCGATTCATTTGGACGCGACCATATACAAAAAAAGAACCTTCCGGTTCTATTACTTTAATAAACGCAAGGTGATATTTTTGATATATGTAATTTTCAACTAACAATTTAATTTATTTAATTATCTTATTGTAAGTTATTGAACTATAACGAAAAGCAAAAAACTGAAATATTTTTAAAATCCCTGTATACAATATTTACAAAATAAACAATCTATGTATGCAGGGTGTCATCTCCAGGAGATTCTTTGCATACATAATTTAACGACGATGTAAATAAATTACATTCGATGTATAAAAAAAAATACAATAAAAGTTCTTTTTTTAATAAGGAAGATTTGACTTTTTAAAGTCTGCAGTAAAATTTTTTCGTATACTATCACTTTGTATAGAAATAATTTCTGTTTCTTAATTTTCATTAAAGTATCTGACATAAAAAATTTATTTTAAATAAAATAAAGCAATTTTAGTTTTTTTTTTTAAATTCTCATTTCAATGCGATTTATTTGTCGTTCATTTACCGAATCTATCTCTGTTCTTTCATTTTCTCTCTTTGTCTCGGTTAGTTCTTCCCCCCGTCACCAGATGGACTGAAGAAGCTAATAATTCAGTAGCGAAACGTCAACTAATTTTAACATTAGGGTGTCCAATAAGTTCTGAGCATTTTTGTGGTATTCTGTTTCACGATATAAAATAAAAGTAAAATCAATAGGTAATTTTTGTTAGTTTTTTAAAATATCAAGTACAGTTGTCCATAAACAATTTGACGTTTCTCAATGAAATAATTTTCAATTGGTTACATTCTGATAATTGATTGTTTATCATGGAAAAAGAACGAAATCGTAATTTAATGTTATATGAATTTAAATGTGGACATTTAGCGGCAGCAGCCACAAGAAATATATGCAGAATTGAAGGTGCAGGGACGGTAAAAGAGTCTACTTGTGGGCGATGGTTTGCGAAATTTCGGAATGGGGAAGAAGGTCTTAAAGATAAGAATCGTTCGGGACGACCGTTACCTTATAATCTTGAAGACTTCCGATAAACCATTGAAGGCAATCCAAGGACTAGTGTTCGGAGATTGGCAACCGAACTCCAGGTGTCAAAATCCACCATTGGGAATCATCTTTATCGTATTGGAAAAGCGAACAGAAGGCCCCAACAAGTTCCCAGAGAATTAACGGCTGAACAGAAGCAACGACGTATCGACCTGTGTCGTCAATTACGCCAAAATACTCGTGATAGACGATTTTATCGGCGAATTATTACATGCGACGAAAAATGGATCTTTTACACCTGGTCAACCTGCTCTACCAGTACCAAAAAAGATTCTCTTGGGAAAAAAGTTATATTAAGTGTTTGGTGGAATTCAGAGGGAATTGTTTATTTTGAAATGATTCCAAATGGTCGTAGCATAACCGCCGCACTTATTGTCAACAATTGGACCGAGTTCAAGAATCTCTGCGTCTCAATTATCCTGCATTGGTTAACAGAAACCAGGTATTGTTTTTGCAAGATAACGCAAAACCGCATACCGCACTGTTAACAACGGTAAAGCTGAATGAATTAAGCTGGGAAGTTCTATCTCATCCACCCTATAGTCCAGACCTTGCGCCATCAGATTATAATTTGTTCCGCTCAATGGAACACTTCCTAAGAGGACGGGAGTTTGAAGATATCGACCATGTTGAAGCTGCTTGCCAAGAGTTTTTTAACTCGAAAGAGCCCTTCTTCTATCGTCGTGGAATTGAGCTTTTGGGACAAAGATGGTTGGAAATTATTGACAATAACGGCCAATATTTAGTTTAATTGTTGTTTAATTTTTTAAGTAATAAATATTTATTTATTTTTCTAAAAAAACGCTCAAAACTTTCTGGACACCTAATAATTCACCAATCTACATCTTGACAAAAAGCATATCACCAGGAATATATGAAATTACAAATCTTTAAAACTGGATTATTTCTTGTTAACACTTATTGTTTTTCTGATATATTCCGGAGTATAACAAAAAGTAAAAACAGAACAATTTTTTAAAATTACTTCTTTGCAATTTTTTTAAATAATAATAGTGTGTTCAAACGTTTTCTATTTTGTTAAAAATGAAAAGCATATTTTTGATTTTTTTATTATATCTTTTAATTAAATTAAACAGCTTATTAGTAAAAAAGTAGATTATTCAAATTTTTGTTTTTGTTATCAGAGAAGAAACTTTAAACTTAAAACGCTTAATCAGCATTTCTTTTTTCAGTTTAATACTACACTACATATTAACAATACTAGAATGCACGCAATTTTGCTCGAAAACATTTTGAATGTCAATTATGAAACAGATATAAAAAACAAAAAAAAAAACGAAAACAAAAGAGAACAACAACGAAATGCCAGAATTACTTGAACAGAAAAGAAAATATTGACGATTTCATCCGACAGAGAAGAAATTACAAAACTCTATCAAAAAAACAGTTCGATAAAAAAAAATTATATAATATTTTTCACTTCTGACGAAGCTGTCGAACGACGGTGAAACGTTAAGTGTATAATGCGCGATTTAGTGTCCGGTTAAAAGATTTTGTGATAAAAAAAAACAACAAAAAATTGAAATTAACGACATCTAAATACTAAAAATAGAATGAATGAAAAACAAACGAACGCCGACTATTCTCTGGAGGTATGTATGTCGAGAAAACAAAAGATGAAGAAAATCAAAAGACTATGAGTGAGCAAAAATAAAACTGTATGTGAAACATAATTGAAAAATTAAAAACAAGAAAGATCTTCGTGAAAAACAACAAAGAAATGCAGAATTAAGTGAGCAGAAAAAAATTGACGATTTCATTCGACTGACACTTATTAAAATTTAAAAAGAAACACACAAAAAGAAAAGCAAATTGAAACAAATGACATCAAAATACTAAGATTACAAAAAACAGAAAACAAATAAAAGAGCAGAAAAATATCAAAGAAACAAAAGACAATTCTGTTCGTTCTCTCTGGTAATTTTTACTATTGGCACTTTTTTCATATTTAAAGCTTTCCGCCGGAAAGCCGCCTCATTATTTGTTTTCATTTTCTTTTTTCTTCAATTTTCTTTTGTTATTTTATGGATTTATTTCTTGTAACAATGTAATTTTAAAAACAGAACAAAAGAAAACTGAGAAAATAACGACAAAATACAGAAAAAACAAAGGGGAACTGAAAAACAACAACGAAATACAAAATTACAGAATAGCAAAAAAAGATCGACGATTTCATTCGACAAAGAAGTAATAAAAATTTTAAAAAACTATAAAGAAGAATAATTTAATAGAAAAGAAGAACACAAAAGAAAATTAAAACAAACGACTAAAAATATAATGAGCAGACTTTGGACAATTGGGAACGTTGCCATGGTTACGTACTGAGAAGTGCCCGTTTATTTAGTAACCATGGCAACGTTCCCAATTGTCCGAAGTCTGACAATGAGTGAAAAACAAATCAACGTCGGTTATTACATAGGGGAATATTGAAAAAACAAAAGATGATTGAAAGTCAAAGGATCATGAGTAAACGAAAATAAAACTGTAGTAGAAACAGATAAATATAAATAATCAAAAAACAAAAAAAATACCTGAAAAGCAACAACGAAATGCAGAATTATATGAACAAAAAAACAACGATTTCATTCGGCTGAGAATTAATAAAAATTTAAAAAAAAAAACTAATAGAAAAATAAATCGACAGATCGATAAATAAAAACACAAAAGGAAATTGAAACAAAAGACACCAAAATACTAAGAATATAAAGAAAGGAAAAAAGAAAGAACGTCGACTAGCAGACAAAATATCAAAGAAACAAAATACTAACAACTATTCTGTTTTGTTTAAGTTTTCTCGGATATTTTTTATTAAGCATTGGCACTCCTGCTCATTTTCAAAAGTTTCCGCCGAAAAGCCATCTCAACATTTGTTTTCTTTTTCCTTCTAATTTCCTTTTGTTCTTATTTTGTCGAATTATTTTTTGGAATAAATAATAGAAATGTTTATTATTAAATAAAATAAAAAAAGTAATTTTTCTTTTTAACGGAGAAGAAACTTTAAACGTTTCAATCGGCGTTTTTATTGCAATTGAAAATACTATTCCCAGTACTAGAATGCACGCCATATTGCTCGAAAAAAACTTTTAATATCAATTTTTAATACATATATAGATTATTATTGTTGTAAAGTGAGAACGGAACAATACAATAGAAAGATACAAATAATCAAAAAACAAACAAAAAAATATCTGACAAACAACAACGAAATGCAGGATTATGTGAAAAAAAATCAACGATTTCATTCGACTGAGAATTAATAAAATTTTAAAAAAACTATAAGAAAGAATAAATCGACAGGAAAAACGCAAAAGAAAATTGAAACAAACGACATCAAAACACTAAGAATATAAAGAAAGAAAAGCAAATAAACAGTTGCAGTTGAAAATACTTTTCACAATATTGCACGAAAAACATTTTTAATATACCGATTATTGTTGTAAAGTAAGAACATAGGCAATACAACATACAGAAAGCGGCACAGGCACGCAAAAAGCTAGCCTCTAGCCTCTCGCGGCGGTGTGGCGCTTTCCTACTCATAAAGCAAAGTTTCTCATTGAATTTCTATGATCTCAGTTTGATTCTACAACAGGTATGTAATAGATTAAATATTTTTTTTAACTAAAAATCGTATCACACGTGGTATTGAACTAAATCTTGTACTAGAAATAGAGAAATGTAAAACGGCCTTTAGTAACACTTGATTTTGTTTCAAACAAGTTTCACCTTATTCGCCTGTCGTAAAAAGAAGCCATGAAACAGAAAAAATTTAAACAAATAAACATATTTTTTAAATATTTCTATTTTTATTTTTATGATAGAGATTTCGAAGAACCTCTGGGCGGAACTTACCTCCTTATACTGCTTTTGTAGCACATGTCACGTAACAGGTTCTTCTCAAATGCGAGACCTCTACCAAAAAACACATCATATTTTAACTAAGAATAATCCAGTGTTAAAATTTTGTTTTTGTAATTGCAAAAAATGCAGAGGATTTTTTTTCTGTTTTTCTTTTTTATTATAGAGATCTCGCAACACGAGAAAAAACTGTAGGCGGAGTTTACCTGCTTATTTTGCTTATACGGGGTGCGTAAATAGTATTGCACCAAATGGGATTATGTAGAAACGGTTTGACATTTAGATTTGACGTTTGGTGAGGTTAAATTATACATAAATACCCATATTTTGATATGAGTTTCATTTGTTTTGTGCGACTGGTGTTCGTCAGAGACAGCCATCTTGATTTTTTTTAAATGGCAACCCAGGTTTAGTTTGGTATCATTCGGCAGGTAATTGATTTAGAAATACAATACAATACAATTTTCAAAAAAATCAAGATGGCTGCCTCTGACAAACATCAGTCGCACAAAACAAATGAAACTCATATCAAAATATGGGTATTTATGTATAATTTAACCTCACCAAACGTCAAATCTAAATGTCAAACCGTTTCATAATCCCATTTGGTGCAATACTATTTACGCACCCTGTATGTATGTACAGCAAAGTACAGTTTTGAAAATTTAAAGTTTCATTACTTCATAAGTTTCTAGTGAGTTTGTTTTTCTACCATGACGTAAATTGACGAATTATTAAAATTAATTGACGTTTCGGCAGTGGGCTATTAGTTTCTTCAGTCATGACTAAGATGATCATATGTCCCGCTTTTGGCGGGACAGTCCCGATGTTTAACAAATTGTCCCGCGTTCCGCCTTTTGGAAAGAACTTTTTTGCCTGTTGACAGCAAACAATTAAGAGTCCTTTTAATTAACGATCCGAAACCTTTTAAAAAAATTCACTCAAATACGAAATACAGTGTATTCAGAAATGATTGAAAGGCGTTTGAATTTCCCGCTTGCTAGAGTATTTTTAAAAGTTGGTACCTACTATTTTACCATGCGCGTCACATGGGATAATTTATTATTAATAGTAAACTATGAAAATCAAAATGTGAACAGCAGCACGCTACTGTTGATATTTAGGTCCAATTTATCATATTCAACTCAGGAACACCAACGTTGTAAGGTGAAAATTACTAATAAAACAGCGCGCTAAAATCAAACATCCTTGGATCATTTCTGAACTCGCTGTATAATCCGGAAATATAATTTGGTTTACATTTTAAATATTATTTATTAAATTTTAAAGTTCATATATGTTTGTAATTGTACTTTTTTCTTGTGTTGTTTATTTTTTACTCTCATTAATAATACCCCCTCCCGGTTGATTTTGTCCCGCCTTACCAAAATTAAAACCTGGTCAGCTAGTCATGACCAGGCTTACGATTTCGGCCCACGTCGCATTTAAACATACTTTGCTATGGGCCACGCGATCGCAGTAAATAATTAAATAAAGTTTAACATAAATCAAAAAAGTATGTAAGACAATATTTTTTTAATCAGATTACCTGTTGTGCGAAGCCGGGGAATTTACAATCCAATATGTTCTCGAAGTGGGTCGAAACCGTAAGCCTGGTCATGACTGACCGACAAATAAACTACATTTAAATCGCAATCCTACTATAGTAAAAAAAATATATTGCTTTATTTAAGTTAAAATATAATTTTGTAAAATACTTTAATGAAAATTAAGAAACAGAGCAACCGAAAAATTCATTTTTTATGTTTCTTCTTTTTTAGGGATAATAAATTGAGAATGAGAATATATTTTAATAAACGCATCTTTAAAAGATAAAATATACAGGTTGTCATCTGCCTTGAGAAATATTTTTGTATAGAACGAATTTATAGGTAAATAATCGATTTACCAAAATAATTTTAATAAAATTTAATAATGAGATGGGTGTCATCTATCTTGGAAATTATTTTTATACAAAATGATGTCGATAAACGCAGAGAAAGTATAAAAGTTAAACAAAAATAGATTTTCAACGACAACCAGTGACACTCAAAAATTTTACTTTAAAAATCCTAATTAATCCTTATTAAATAACTTTTGTCAAATTTTCTTTTTGTAAATCGATTGTTCTACATCGTCATAGCTCATCCAGATAAACAAGTTATTGCTGTAAGAGACGAAAACTATAAGCTAGTTCGTACGTGCGCTTTAATTTCTGACAGGATTTGTTTAATTTCCTCAAAATATTTTAATTGAAACGTTAATGTACCAAACAGAAGTGTATAATTTTAGTTGAAAACATTTTCTAATTTCAAAGTATTATTACAGTTAAAGCGCGTAATAAAATGAAATTGCAAAAACATGTACGGTCTCCTCCACTGACGATGCAAAAAAAGAGCGCACATCAAAGCAACCCCCTGGAGAGCTAATTATCTCCCGCTTTTATTTTTAATATACCAATTCGAAACTCTGCAAAATATCATCTTTTGTGTGGCATTATTTTCCAACGCGAATTGAAAAACCTAGCGATGGCAAAAATATATCGCTCTGTTAGTGCTAACTCGATGGCTACGACCTACACGATTTAACAATAATTATTTTTTCGGTTGTACACATTAAAATACATGAGTATGGAATGTGAAACACGTGCAGTGAACATTTACAAAACGAATTCCGCATATTCAAATAAATAATTATTATTGGACGCCTGTTATAAGAAGAAGGCAAATCGAGCTTTCGCAATTGTATTACGTATTTGAATACACGAAATCTTACGGTGTTACATTTCTAAAGTAATTTTTGTTTCGCTCTAATTATTATTATCTGTTAGAGTTTGGTCCAGGCCCTCCGGCTAGGTCGTTTACGAATCTTTGGCTTTCATAAAGTACGAAATAATATCGATAGGCAGAGGGAATACGATTGTGGAGTTCTTCTCAGACGATATGGTATTCAGAGTCTAACAGAAATTCAAATTAATCAGAGAAAGTGACAACAAATTTACTTAAAACAGTGCAACACAGCAAAAGTGGAAGCCGTTAAAAAAATTTCCGAAAAACACCCACAACTAAACATTTCCCAAAAATTCCCACAATTATTTAAAAATAAAATAGAAAGTCTTATTTTAATTAAAAAAAAAATGTGAATACTAGTTGTAAAAGTTTTGTTTTGCTTTAACGATTTTCACTATTTGAAGTACACGAATATATTAGAACAAGACGAATATATTAGAACAAGACGAATATATTAGAAGGAGAAACTGTCAAATTAAAAAAAAATGCTGATTGATTCTAGAAAAAGGCAAAGAAATTAATTCAGGAATTATTTATTTACTAAAATTAAGAAGTCAAGAAATAATCTAAATACAAACGATATTTCAGTTGAGAATTATTTGATATAAAAAGCATCAGCTTGTGAATAATAAAAGAACAGGGGCGTAACAATCGGGGGTGAAGCGGACAATGGCCGACGAGCGAGCTAAAGAGTACAGCAATTCGTTTTTTTTTTTTAAGAATTGACGCTAGCTTCTGACCAATGCAGATGCACACATGAGTTGCAAGAAATTTCATCAAAATATGAAGAATTAGATGTTAAAAACAAAAGATGAACAGAAAACAGAAGATGTTCGACGATTTATTTTTTTTATTTTTATTTTATCGAATTATTTTTTGGAATAACGTATTTAAGGCATTTTACACAATTCTTTTTTTACTTTCTCTCGGTTTTTAAGAAATTCATCAAAAGAAGAATGAAGGATGAGGTAAACACCATAAAATATTTACGAGAGCCCCAGCATGCTGTGGACACCCTATTTATCAGTAAAGGCTGAATTTCTAAATTATTTATCAAAAGTAACCATCGCCAACACAATAACGAAACAAAGCATAAATTTATAAGTTAACTTGACCCATAACCTTTAACTAAATCTTATCGCGCGATTATTATTGAAAGCCGCGAATTTTTCTAAACTTCAATGTTATCGCTAAGAAACATGTTCAGTAACACCATGCGGGCTGCTAAATACTTGTGTTATATTATTGTTATAATAAGTTCTTTAATAGTGCTAGGTGGTACCGAACGTACTTGTGACACTCTACGTGACTTGGACGTAACAGTACACAACATCGACGGCAACACACAAAACATAAAAGTCAGAAGCACATCAAAGGATCTCAAGTATGTCATCAAGATCCACATCGAAGACGCAATCATCCCCAACTTGTGTCAACACGGAATCAAGAATATGGTACAACTAAGCGTCCTCGAGATATACTACTGTGACATAAAAACCACAGAGGGTAAAGCGTTCAAAAACTTGCCATCCCTAAGACGACTGTCCATGAACTTCAATCACGTAAAAACCATCGCCAAAAAGACCTTCAAAAACTTGATGATCCAAATACTCGAGCTCAATGACAATGATATAAGAACAATCGAAGATGGCGCGTTTGAAAACATGCCCAACCTGGAGGTGATGAGCTTACGCTCGAATGCCTTCACCGAGATCAAGAAGGATTGGTTTAAAAACATTCCCCGCCTGCGCATCCTCGATTTGTCATGGAATGAAATCCGGGAAATCCCCGGAAAGGCCTTCGTTAACATCGCAAGGAGAAACTCTGCTGCGGTGGAAGACTTCGACCTCTATTTGTCTTTCAACAACATCAAAAACATCGACCCGGAAGCCTTCGCTGGTTTTGCAAGGCTGCGCAAGTTGTGGCTCGATGGTAATGAAATCACAACCCTTGATGAGAGGGTTTTCGCAAACATTAGGATCGTGCACCTGAATCTGTCGGAGAATTACATCGTTTGCCTGACGACGGATTTCCTGGGAAACCTCCACGCGCAGATTCTGGCGGTTTACAAGAACCAATTTGATTGTGATTGTCTAAACAATTTGAGACTGTGGAATACCAATACGTTTGTTGATGTGGAACGCTTCAATAACTATTGTTGAATTTATTGAAGTATTCGTGAAAACATGAATTTGTACGTTGGGTCGAGACGCCTAGGCCCTGGAGACCATATCATATTGGGTCTGGGCTCAGCTGACTAAAATATATTTGGCCTGTACCCAGCTTACAATAATAACATACGATTCAATAAGTTTCAGTCTCGGGTAGCCGCGAAAAAAGAAATCATGTCTTAGCTTAGAACAAATGCCATTTATTGGGGTAAACGACATCTCTACTGTGCTCTAACCTAGAAATTAAAAATAACACGATTTGCAAAGATGATTAAAATTTTTAATCACCGATTTACAACAAATATTTAATTAATTACGTAGTTTATTTGAGTTAAAAATGATACAAAATTAAAATGTCAAACGTTAACGTAAAATATGTGGGATTGCGAGATAAATATTTGATACAGAAGATTTTCCACACGAACACTGGTAGAATCAACCGATCAATCAATCAATAATTCTAGCATTTAAGAGCATTTCAATACGCTAAAACTTTGAAAATTCACACTACTTTACAAAGCAACCGTACCAATTATTTATCTCGCAATGGTACCTAAGTATGTTAGCTAAGACTTGAAATTATATTCTACAGCCATCTGAGATATGAAATTTTATTAGTCATAATTGATTTATATGTTGTATATTATTTTTAGGTTATGGTATAACATTAAATATTTTTTTTTATTTAATGAATAAAATTTATCTGAATAATACCATCCTGATCTAATTAGGATTTTTACGATTAGATATCGATCGTGTTAATAAATAACTGAAGTATAGAACACCCTGTATTTAATTAAAATTTTAATATTTTTTCTGATAAGAACTTTCCTCCTAGGCCCAGCACACGATAATTCTCGCAAAAAGAAATATATATATGTTTTTTTTTTTTCTAATTACGCCGTCAACTAAATTTTTAAAACAAACAATTAATAATGCAGATCTTGTACTTTTCTGATTGAATATATTAGTTTGTGGAATTTTCGCGTTTCCCTTTTGCACTCTGTCCAACTTTCTTCAATTGGAACAAGAGAAGAAAGTTAGGAACAGAATCCTATTGCAAAATTGAAACAGAATCCTATTGCAGAACCACAAGAAAACTCTATTGTAGAACTTCCGCCTATTAGAGGTCCTGAACGTCCTAAAAAAGTAAAAACTGGAAAGAGAGGCCCGCCATCTAAGAAATATCACTTTCGGAAGGTCGAACAAGAAACAAATCATTCAAATAGGAAAGAAAACGAGGAAGTACAAGTGTAGAATGAATTTGAAAATACGAGAGAGGAAAACTCAACTACGGAAATTCAGAATCGTAGTGATGAAGCAAATAAAGGACATGAAGAATCGTTAGCATCACTCGCTACTGAAATTCCTTTTACTAAAGCTATAAATGGTCCGGAAAATGATTAATCTACTTGGAAACCAAGAGTCTTATAATAAACGATACTTGGGATCTTGTTCCAAGGCCTCCTTGTCAAGTTGTAGGTTGTCTTACTGTTTTACGCAAGAAATATAATGCGGATGGTACGATAGAAAGGAAGAAGGCACGAGTAGTTGCAAAAGGTTTTTCACAGTGTCCTGGATTAGATTTTCAAGAGACTTTTGCCCCGGTGGCAAGAATGAACTCTTTCAGAACTATTATTGCATTAGCAGCAGACACAAGGATGAAAATAATTCATCTAGATGTTACAACAACTTTTCTTAATGGGTTCATGGATGTTACGATTCATATGGAGAAACCAGAACTTCTGGAAGAAATGTTGATAAGGTTGGAACGTGAAGAACGTAAGACTGAATTGGGAAGAAAAGCATGTGTAATGTTGAAATCACTGAAACGAATAGATTATGTCTGCAGACTTAAAAAGGCTATTTATGTATGACACAAGCTGGACGACTGTGGAATATCAGATTAGACAAAGCTTTTCGGAATGTGGGTTTTAAATCATCAGAAGCAGATCCTTGTGTCTATACTGAAGACAAGAAGGAGATTTTGAATTTAATATACGTTGACGATATATTCATAGCCTACTATGATTTTGAGAAAGTTAAACGTCTTAAAAATAATTTAAATAAAGAATTTCTCATTAAGGACCTGGGTGAAGCCAAGTTCTGTATAGGAATGGAAATGTTTCAAAGTAAAGACGGAATTTATTTATCTCGAAAAGGTTACATTCGGGAACTCTTAAAAAAGTTAGAAATGGATGACTGTAAGGCAGTAAATACACCACTTGTCGGAGAGGAAAAATTAAAAGAAGACATTCACATTCTGTGATGAGCACTGTAGCTTGCTAGACGTGTTTTCGGCTGCTGGGGCTGTATTTACTCGCTGTTTATTATGGCTTAACAAATTTTACCAAAATACCTCAACCTCGATCGGCCAGTGAAAAAGACGAAATTCTTATTCAAAAAATTGTTGAAAAAGTGCTACTGTTTTCGTCGATAAATTGCTGGACAAACTCAGTGAAAAATTGTGCCACACAATTGATGCGAAATTTAACACCTTAGTCGCAAAGGTCGCCTCGTTGGAAACTAAAATCGCGGATCTCGAAAATTCTATCGAGGCTCAAGAAAATTACTCTCGAAGAAATAACCTGCGAATCTTTAACCTGTCTGTGTCATCCAATGAAAATGCTGAAAAGACTGTTATTGAATTCTTCCACGAAAAGATGCAGATTGAAGTCAAAGAAACTGATATCAACTGCTGCCACTGGCTTAACGCGAAAGAGGGATCGCACCGCCCAATGATCGTAAAATTCTGCAGAAGATCTGTAAGAAATGTGGTATTTCATAATAAACGGAAACTGAAGGGTACGAAAATAATTCTTAGAGAAGACCTGACACATCAGCGCGCGGTTCTATTCAAGGAGCTCCAAAAAAACAATGAAGTCTTCACCAATAACGGTAATTTGTTTGTTAAAATTAAGAATAAGATTCATAAAATTTCGTCGGTTAGTAATTATAAATTATTGCCCAATTAACTGTTCGCAGTAGCTCCACTTCCTCTTTTGTCCGCTTTTGACCATCAAAAAGTACTTATTGCGCTCATTGCCATCTTTCAAGTTAATTATTATCATATTAAAAAAAAAAATTTTTTTCTTCTTTTTTCATTTTTCTTCTGTAGATATCGAATTATTTCTGCAATTTCTCAGTGCTAGATTTAATTTAAGTATAAAATTTAGTCAGCATATATAGAATGTATTTTGCTTAAGTTATGAATGTTAGATCTTTAAGTATTGCACACATCAACATTAATCTCTATTACCCAAAGTATCAGATTTGCGTAATTTTATCTCGCTTAACAATATAGATATTTTAACAGTATCAGAAACATGGCTCTCACATCAGATTAATAACGAATTAGTAAGTACAGAAGGCTTCAATTTTATCAGAAGGGACAGGCCTACACACGGTGGAGGAGTAGCAATGTATATTCACAACCGTTTAACGTTTAGTGTCTTAAATTCTAGTGATACAATTGAGCAGCTTTGGGCTGCAGTTCACGTACGAAACGAGAAAATAATAATAGGTTCTCTCTATAGACCCCCTCAAATAAGTTACAAATTTTTCATAGATGAATTTGAAACATCAATCACTGCTCACTTACCCATATCGAATAAACTTATTTGCTGCGGAGATTTAAATATAGATACTCTAAAAACAGATTACCTGCCTTCTTTATGCCTTCTGAATTTTATAGAAACTATAGGTGCTAAGTTAATAATCAATGAACCTACTCGTGTTACGGATACAACTATGCCTTTAATTGATCTAATCATTTGTACAGATGATGTTTCTGTTTCAAAAGCGGAATCATTAGTTGCGATCTTTCTGATCACGATGCAGTCTTCTGTACTGTAATTTGCGATAATCTTCCCTCGGCTACGCGACTTCGAACTTTTCGGTCGTTCAGTAACATAAATTTTGATATATTTACTTTAGATTTACAACGTATTCCCTTGCATCCTCTATTTCGTATAGATTCTGTTAAAGAAAAATTACTCTTCTTTAATACCCAAATACTAAATCTGTTTGATAAACATGCTCCAGTACTCACTAAGCGCTTCACTAAACAGCATTTGCCCTGGTTGACACCAAACTCATGTCTCTGAGAGATAAAGCAAAATCTAAGTTCAGGCAATCTAACTTCAGTATCATTGGGACTATTAAAAGTCCTTGAGAAATTTAATTAATTCAACATTTCAAAAGGAAAAGAAAGCATTCTTCGTTTATCTTGAGCATAATAAAAACATTAAAGCCCTATGGAAACATTTAGATTACCTCAATATACGGAAAAACAACGCGGGAGTAATCCCGAATCACCTATCAGATGTAAACAATATAAATAACTTTTTCATAAATAGTATCCCTTCCTCGTCGGTCAATCTAAGCTCAGTTCAATATAATCCTCCGTACTTAAACAATCACCGTTTTGAGTTTCATTTAGTTGAACCAGCTTACGTCTTTAATATCTTAAAGTCAATCAAATCATCTTCCATGGGTGATGACAATGTGAATATTATAATGTTAAAACTTTGCTGTCCGTTTATTGTATCCTTCATTACGCATATAATTAATGCCTGTATCTCTTCTAATGAATTTCCTGACACATGGAAACATGCCCTAGTAATACCCACTCCAAAAGTTAGTCAACCTACTGAATATAAACATTTGCGTCCAATTAGCCTTTTACCAACTCTATCGAAAGTTTTTGAAAAAGTTATCAAAGACCAACTTTTAGATTTCATTAATAATCAGCACATTCTACCACCGATTCAATCCGGGTTTAAAAAAACTATAACTGCACCACAGCTTTACTAAATGTACTAGACGATATTATTCGCGCTACTGACGAGGGCAAATTGACTGCTCTGATCTTATTGGACTATAGTAAAGCCTTTGATACGATTAATAGTGATATTTTATGCTCAATACTTAAATATATAGGCTTAAGCACTAATGCCACGAATCTGTTGAAATCGTTTTTAACGAATCGTAGTCAAAGCATAGTATTAAATGGATCCATTTCTCGTAGTTTATCTGTGACTAGAGGCGTTCTTCAGGGATCTATTCTCGGTCCGTTGCTGTTCTCCGTATATACTAGTGATTTAGTGAAACACCTTAAGCATTGTAATGTACATCTGTTCGCAGATGACACACAACTGTATAAATCTTTCAAACCTGCTGAATGGATAACAGCGATGCAGCTAATAAACTTAGACCTGAAACATATATTCCAAGCTTCGCTTCGGCACTCCCTTAAAATAAACCCTGAAAAATCTGCCCTTTTGTTATTTGGTAATCAGTTCGCTTGTCAAGCCATTCAGGACTCATTCAGTATTACAGTTAACGATGTCCGCGTTCCCTTAGTACAATCTGCCAAAAGCCTTGGACTATCGATAGATAAATTCTCTGCGTTTCAGAGATCAAATTTCTAAATATATTCGGCTTGGTTATATGAACCTTAAAAAGCTCTATTTCCACAGACGTGTCCTTTCAATTCGTTTGAAAACGCAATTATGTTCTCAAATTTATCGTGCTTCTATAGATAAATTGACTTCTAACAGAATTCGAATATGTAGTTCAAAATTCTTGCTTACGATACATACAGGGATTTTTTCTTTTCTGTATACATAGTACCTATGTATACTTTTATAAAAAACAGGTCAACGCATTGCTTTACTGTAATCGTTGCAGCCTAGAAACATCAGCTGTGTTAACTTTGATTTTAAGCTTTATTTTTTGGAAACATCAAATTATTATTGACAAACTGACAGATATCAGTTTAGACCAATTTCTTCAATTTAATGTAGGTAAAAGTGATTTTCAAAATGTATAGCAAAAACGAGAAAATAGAAATATTAATGTGGTACCAGAATGTGAATAGCTTAAGAACTGTTAGAGACTTATTTTCTGCAAAATATCCAGAAAGGCCTATTCCTTGTAATAGAACTATTCAAACCATTATTAAGAAATTTAAATCAGAGTTAATAGTTAATACTAGGCTTATCGGTCCATATTTTATCGATGGAAACCTTACTTTAAACAAATTTTTAGAGCTATTAAGAAACAGAATCATTCCGGAAATTGAAAATTTGGCCATCAATGAGCCATGGTTTCAAATGGACGGAGCCCCTCCACATTCCACAAATGCTGTTAGAAACTTTCTAAACGTTAGATTTCCAGAACGATGGATAGGAAGGTACGGCCCCATACTCTGGGCACCGCGTTCTGCAGACTTATCGCCTAACGATTTCTTTCTCTGGGGCTATCTGAAGTCAAAATTTTACAACAATATTCAAATGCAAAATTTAAACGAATTAAAAGAAAGGATAAGTAGAAAATGCAATGAGTTGAACCCTGATTTTCTCAGAAATGCTGTGCGTGCTTTTCAAGATCGTTTAGCTTACTGTTTGCAAGTAGAAGGTGGACCTTAATAACAAAACAAAGACATGTAGTAATAGATGTTAGCTGCATTTGTGGCACTTTTAGGAAATCTTGCACCAAACAAAAAATATTTTTAACAAGAAAATGGACTTAACACAAAAATACCAAAAATGGAGCTAACCGCTCCTTGTTGTTGCAGGTCCTTCATTCCTTTCTTCCGTCTTTACTCTACATATCGGTTTCAAGAAAAAGTCTTGATTCAAAAAATTAAAAATTAATTGCTACTAATTTGACATTAACTGACATTAATAACTTGATTTTTCACAGCTGACTATTACCAAAAATTACACAACGCGTTGACTCGTTTTTTTTAAAAGTATACATAGGGGATATGTATACAAAAAAGAAAAAATCCCTGTATATGGTATCAAGAAATTTGATCATATCACTTATAAATTCTTTATTTGAACATTGTTTCACTTACCAAATTTATGTTATCTATAATTCATTAAATGACTCTCTAAAATCTCTGAATCTTGTGAAATTTAAAAGAGTAGTTCGCAACATTTTACTATTGAATCAGTGCTGATATGTGTAATCATTATTCTTAGCACTCTCTTTTCTATAATTTCTCTTTTCTCAAATTTTTCTTATTGCAATAACTGCTTGCCCTTTTGATTTTTATGGACATCTGCTGATGTTCTTCATCACAGAATTTCTAATTTTAGTTTAGCAACTTAGTTAAGCACATAGGCAAATCATCTTAAATATCAATTGCCTTGTTGCACGGTTAGCTTGAAAAGCAGGCACAGGATTTATTCTACTGCCTGAAGCTCGCCCTGTGATTCGGCTATTCTTACTAAATACTCTCTCCTTGTCATAGTTCTAAGTTTCATTAATTTTGTAAGTTATAGTTGAATAAAGACTTATTATTATTACATAAATCATATAAAAGGTCAAAAGAAATGTTCCCGTATCGTGAACTAATTGAAGGAATGATGGCTCGCCCGGATGTATCTCATACTGTAAGATCTCTTATAGCGTTTTCGATTGACCGCACTAGTGCGCACTCAGAATATCTTCATTTCGTGTTATTACATGAGGTTAAAAAAAGATGCAAATACACTGAGTGCAACCGGTGCAAGTGAATCGAAAACGCTATTAGTCAATATAACAAGTTTGAGAAATGTCACTGGGTTACCGCCACTTCGTTGTACCCCTAACAGGATACGTTGATGCAGATTAGAGCAGTTGTGTTTTGGATAGAAGGTCTTACAGTGGTTTTGTCTTCAATTTAACTGGAGGTACTCTTTCGTGGGAAAGTCGCAAACAACGAACAGTAGCATTATCCTCGATGCTATATCTGACGCTATAAAGGAATCGATATTTTTGACAAAATTCTTGAAGGAATTATGATTTGGAAAATTGTTGCCAATCACGTAATACAATGATAATTTAGGAACTTCAAAACATGCACAAAATCCTGTCTTCCAAAATCGGTCAAAACATATTGATATATCATTTTGTGCGAAAAGCTCTGCAGATTCACCCTATCCGTCTAAAATATCTTTCTACAGAAGAAATGATAGCAGATGTGATGACGAAGGCACTGCCAGGACCGAAACACAAAATGTGTTCTTCGACTAATTAAAGTCAAAACGTTAACCTCTAAGAAAAATTAACGTATTATTTGAAACAAATTAATAAAAATATACCAAAACAATAATAATTTCAAACTTAAATATCGCAAAAAGTATGAGACATTTTTTTGGAATTAGGAGAAAAATATCTTTCTTAATTCTAGAAAATATACTGAGTGTGCCATTTAAAATAACAAAGTTGATACTCAGTTGTTAGGTTTCCGACTGTCATTTGTTATTTTAAAAGTAAATTCTAGCGGTTCAGGTAAATCCGTAAAAATTTTGTATTCAACACTTTTTGATATGTCTCTTAATAAAATGTGTAGGTACCGTTCAAAATAAAAACAAAAATTTGTAAAATAAATCATGTATAATTTAAGAATTAAATAAACTTGTATGTATTACACATTTCATAATGACTGGTTTATATGTTGCATATTATTGTTAGATTATGGTGCAATAGTTGTAATAAAACAATTTAGTTTACTGAACAAAGATGATCTGATAATACCATTACGGACTCTTTATGAAGAGGAATCGACCATTAGTAAATGACTGAAGCATAGTATCACCCTGTATAATACTAAAATTAATAGATTCAAGTTCGAGACTTCTAAATAATTTAAAACAGACCGTCCGAGTCCTAATGAATCTGCTGATACGAAAATCGTACAATTCTTAAACAACTGACGTCATTATCGCAAAAAAGCTAAGATAAGCAAAAGTATTAAAATCAATTAATAATAATAAACATCCTTTGCGGTCTCATACATCAACAAAAACAAGTCTGACTTACTGCAGTTTTAATGCGAACCTCAAAATGGTAAACTGGCGCTGCGTAACTTGCATTTTAGCAATAATTATTAACCTCTGCATTTTGTGCAAGCCCGAAAAATGTGACGTTTTCAAAAATATGACGGCGATGATTGTCGACGACCACTACAATTTTAAAGAAGTCTTCCTCGAGGGTGGAACGGACGATTTGCAGGACGTCCTCATACTTCAAGTTGTAGGTCAGAAGATCCCAAAACTGTGCAAGCACACACTTGAAGGTCTCTCGAAACTGATGTTAATTCGTCTGCAAAACTGTGAAATAAACGAAATCGAAGAAGACGCGTTTGGAAATGCACCCTCTTTAAAAACCATAACCCTCACAGGCAATAGATTCGAGCGAATTCTGAGGGGGGCATTCAGTGATTTACCAGTTCGCGTGTTAAACTTACCGGACAATCAAATAAAGAGCATCGAAGGAGGGGCATTTAAAAATTTGCCCCTCGTCGAAGAAGTTAACCTAAGCAAAAATAATTTAAGCGAGTTCAATCCGGATTGGTTCAAGAACACTCCGAGATTACGCAAAATTAATTTGGTCTGCAACACCATCGAGGTGATACCCGAGGATATTTTTGTGAACGTCCAAATTGACGACAACGCCAGTTTCGAATTGTGGTTTATGAACAACAGCATTCGAAGTGTACATGGGGATGCTTTTAATGGGGTAAAACGCATCGGCGATTTGTGGTTGGATAATAACAACCTCACAGGTATCGATGAGAAAGTTTTTCAAAACGTGCAGAAGATTCATACGCTGTCGTTAAAAAATAACAAGCTTACTTGTTTAAGCGACGAATTTCTTAGACATTTAAAACTGGATGTACTGATGATTAGTGGTAACCCGTGGGACTGTGACTGCCTGAACAAGGTCTTGGAATGGGTGGAAAAGAACAACGTTCTGTGTGAAGTGCCTAAAAGATTTTCCGGTTGTTCGTTAAAAAAATCTCAAGCAAAGTAATGAAACACTAATTTTGTAAATTTTTCCGTCACAATCAAGAAAGTTGATTTTGGGACATCTTGTATAAGCAAAACTATTAACTAAAGTTTAAGTTATAAGGCGAATAACTTGATTTTTGTGAATTGTTTCCATGGTAATTATCCGTCAGTTAATTTATCAAGAAGTGGAAAGACCGGCCCTATGTGAAATGAAGGTACCAAGCGGTTATACATATACAGGGTAGTGCTATAATTTGTCGTTTATAAAAACGGTTGGTCTTAATAAAAAAAAATCTACTATTACTCAATAAAAATAATGATATTTTCTTCGTGTAGTTTTAATTTCAGTCAACCTTCCTTCGCGGAATGTACAGTAGGGGACAATTGCAAGCAAAATTCGGGTAAGAATTTGACAAGTTTGCTGAATCACGCTTTTATTGAGGTTATGTTTCTGTCAAACGTAAAAAAAATTGAAATGTCAAACTGAATAAACTAAAATTTTGCAGCAACTGTTCTTTCTGTCCAAAATTGCCAAAATCTTACTGTTTGAGCGGTACGTAAATGAGGCATTTGTTTAAAGTAAAATTTAATTTTGAATATGTACTAAACGTCAACAAGTAAAGCAAGGTTTACATTGTAGAAAAGTTGTGCCTGGTTCTTATTGTCCGCTACTGTATAGTACTAGAATTCAAAATGTCAAGTTTTCATTTTCAGCTGTTTTCAGCTTTAAATGTCATTTTAAACTTTTTCATCATATTTGTAACAGAAATATAAAAGAAACTTTTTGTGTTTACGTGCAAGTTGTTACTAAAAAGTGTTCTTTTTTTAATCTGGCGTCGAAGTTGGTCATGAAAATTTAATTGTGAGCCATCATCGTCGTGACGTAAAGTTGTTAATGGTCGCATTCAGGCAGAAAATTTGTTGCAGCGTTACAGCACAGCGTAAAATTGTAACGCTTTAAATTACCTGAACTGGATTCAGTTGTAAAGGTTATGAATTCCTTACGCTGTAATGCAGCGCTGCAATGTAGCATATAAAGACCACGTTTGATTAATGGCGGTTGCTTGAAGAAAGCGCTTCAAGCAATGACGTCACATATGTATATCCCGTTCAGGTTTACGCTTTATTAAAGCGCTGCAGCGCTGCGATTACCTGAACGCGACCAATTTGACGTTTGAACTTGCAATTCCTAACCACAGAATAATAAGCGACCAGAAGTACAACTGGCTGTCGGCAACTTTGATGTTTGTGTCCGCTGTTTAGCTTTAAATTATGGTGGGAGAGTGGTGACTGGTCCGCGCGAATTCAAAAATGACAACTTGGAAGAATAATTAACAATTGGTTTTCGTATGTTTCACAACATTGTGCTGTTCGAATAAGTTTGAATTTATTAAATCATAAAGAAAATTATTTGTTATTTATAATGTAAATGGACAGAATTTCTATTATATTCTCAATTATTATAACAATTAATCGAAAAGAAAACTACATTCAAAACTAAGCCTAGTTCATCGTAGCGACACAAGATGGCACTGTTTTCATGCATGGCGTAATGCTTTATTCACGTGCAAATGCCAAGACGCCAAGTTTACGCGTTCGTTTCTTCTGATGTTATAAACAGTTTTTATCAATAATAACGTTTGCATTACTTCTGCAGAGGTCGTTAAAAAAGTCCAGGGATGCGAATAGATATATTATATAACTGATAAATTCTATTTAAGACGTCTCAAAAAGTATGATTGTGAACGTACCCTGACCGTAATTTTGAAATCTGCGGACCAACTCACGCATGCGCAGTAAAAAATTTCAGACTAAACCACGCCTTAGTTAATCTTCTGGTCGTTTATTATTCTGTGTCCTAACTTTGCTTTCGAGATTTAGAACTCAACAGTACGTTTAGGACAACACAAGAATGTAAACTATTGTAATAAACGAAAAACGACAATGAATGAGATTTGTTGTAATAATGAAAACAAATAATAAGAAAATAAGATTTACAACAAATAATCACAATTGTGGTGCGTTCACAATAAGCACCTTGTCACGGCCAACTTCGACGCCAAATTAAAAAAAAAAAACTATAAGTGTCTAGAAAGAAATAAGTGAAAGCCTATGTGCAAGCAAAATTCAGCATAAAATGTTCATCTCTCGCTAGATGTATTTTTTAATGAGTGTATCAGATGCAGTCAGAAAACAACATTTGTTTTATTTATTCTCTGATCTATATACAGGCTGGACAAAATAAATAAAACTAGACAAAGTGAGAGAGAGAATTCTCATGGCTCGGAACGTATTCGGATTCACCCTGTCTCTTCCTTTCTACGCTTTCCTAGTTTGTAAGACAAATGTCGAAGGAGAGATAAACATCTGTAAGTCGGTCGCATCTGTACGGGCAAGTACACGAATAACCAGCCAGCACGCCTCCCCGACATGCTCGCAAGCTTGGGAAATATAGCGCAAAATAAAATTTAAAAAAAGTAAAGCAAACGTTGTCGCAGATTAGAAGTAAAATGAGATAAAGCTGGCAACATCTAAAGCCGTAGGTGTGCAAAGTTTTCTTCTCATATAATTCTGATTAATTAAGTTGACTTTAAGGCGGAAGTTTATAGAAAGAGCTGAATTTCTTTCTAGCAATTATAAAATTCGAACCGAAAACAAAAATCGATGGCGCCATCTAGGTAGCACTTATTTAACTGGAGTTTTTAGCGTTAGATTTAAAATATTATAGAATTTCATGCTTATAGGGCAACAGAACCTGCGCTATAAACTTTAAATTTTGCAATGCTATACATTCAGCACATGTAACCATAGCAACGTTTACTTTTAACGGATGATTAAATTTAAGTATTGTCCGTTTCAAAATTAAAACACCACCACCTGTATGTTGCTAAAAAAACAAAATTTCCAGATATATTTTGGTTGGTATTTCAGGTAGTTACTGTAATTTGTGCGCGTCAGTAACTTTACGTCAAAATTTAAAATGTCATATTAATACTTAATTTGCCCTAAATCTTATGCTGTTGCGGAAACACAGAAATCTTTTAAATTGTGCTGTTGAAATTTTCCTCCGCCTAAATTTGTCACTAGCAAGTACAAGTGGCAGCGTTGCCGGTTGTATCTACGAAGTAAATTGCGAGGTTGGTGGTTTTTTGATTTTGAAACAGACAATAACGTTTATGAAATCCACCATAACTACCTTTATTAAAATTAATAAAACAACTAACGCTGTCTAGATATTTTTTGGCACTAAACCTGAAAGGACGCAAAAATTCAAAATGTTCGGTAATCTTATAGCATTTTCTCCTGGCTACACTGGGGTGCACTGAGTGTATTCTCATCTCCTTTTAGTTTTATGTATTAATACAAAATAGTCTGGTGCATCTTCATTGAAACAGGCGGTAGATATACTGAGTGCGCACCAGTGCAATCAAAAGAAAATGCTATCAAATTTATACAAAATGGTTTCCAGAACAAAAGCCGGTGGCGCCACCTCTATAACATTTTTCTTAAGTATGATATGTTGGCGTTAAATTCAACTGCAATTTTTCAACACCACTATTTAGACATGACTATTGTAGCGAATTTTTTTTTGTGCTCAACCACAAAATATTTGGTAATTTTAAATTTATATGGAATCGTTTCGAGTAAAAAAGCTGGTTGCGCCATCTGTATAACACTTTTTTAAGTGTAACATGTTTGCGTTAAGTTTAACTGCAATTTTTCAGCACTTGCTTTAAAATGTTACTCGTATAAGAAAATCACACTTGCGGGACTTCAGAAATTGCAGTATAAGCAATGCAGCCAATTCTGGTCTCTTTCGATCTACCGATTTTGAATTCAACCTACCAATCTACCCAAATTTACAGAAAATGCAAAAGCGGCCACTATTTATGGAAAAGTTTTTTTTTTAATTAAATTATTTTTTATTATAAAGTTCACTTAATTTGTTTATGTTAATATAAAATAATTACATAATACGATTGAAAAAGAACCATTTAATGATATCTCATACAAGATATGTATTTGAAACAATTGACATAATTGTCGCTGCGCTTTCGTTTTAATAGTTCAGTGAAAACTGTAGTTGATAAAAAATATACGATAAAAAATAGGAATATATGATTTTTTAATTTTTTATCAACTCTTGCATCAACATTTAAAAAAAGAATGTCGATGACATAACATTTATATGTATCGCCCTGTATATGTCAAAAAGTAGATAATTTAAACCAATAGTTGACCTGTTTTTGGATTTTTGTTAAAACTCAATATGTGGTTCATTTTTTTAACGAATTTGTTCCTTACTTTTTTCCACACTGTATATTATTAAAAACCAATTCACAACCATCTTCCGAAATCTACGTTTAGTCGGGTGGCCGCACTGGGTATAAGTTTTAAGCTGTGAGTTTGTAAGTTTACAAACATCTTAAAATGATACAAAAGTAGCCGACACTTTTTTTTTGCTCTAAAAAAACTTTTGTAACGAAAGTTTCTTGAAACTTGAAAGGACACGAAAGTTCAACTTCTAGAAAAGGAAAACTACTTACAGACAGTTTTTTAGCTAAACATGCGATATAAAGGGTGAGCAAATAAAAATCAGATTAGAGTAGGCCGTGCAAAGAAAATGTATGGCCGTGATTAAATAAAGAGTCAATAAATTTGAATGGCTATGAATGTATTACATTAATTAATTCAGTTAATCACAGACATTGCACCGGCTACTCTAATCTGATTTTTATTTGCTCACTTTTTAGTAATTCTGCGGTGCTCAAATATACCGTGCCTTCAAATGAATTAAAGTAAGCTGTGATTTGTTTATAAAGTTGGCGACAAGCAATACAAGAGTGTGACAAGAGTGAGTGGACAGCACAGAACATGTGGACAGTTATCAATAACTGTCAGCGTTATATTATCTGACCATCATCAAATTCAGAAAAACACTTAATTAATTCACTTCAAAACAACACTAAAGCTTAAAACAGATGCTGAAAATGCAGTTATTCAGCTTGAATGCGCAAACGTACTCTGTGCCTCATATTTTCAAACGCGTTAACCAAGTGTTGCGGGGTTATGTTAGCACAAACAAATAATTGGACAGCTGTCAGTGCTACAAACCTTTAGGGAATCATAGCCTACTTTAATTAGAAATTTAATTGAATGCATGGTACTGTGCAATTCAAAATTATTTAGAGAAAGCCATGAAAAATAAAATCAGAGTGTTAGCTTGATTTAAAACTTTCAGTTTGACATTTGCTTTCTGACTTCAAGCAATCCCGCGACAAATTGTTTGTTATCATAATAAAGGGTTTTAACAAACCCTTATGTATTAAATTAAAAGAATTGGCAGATTTTTTCTACTGTGGTCAAATGTATCTTGACGTTTCAGTTTTGACAGGTGGTCAATAGGCTAATTGTAACAATTAAGCAGACTCTGATTTTATTCTTCATAAGCCTTCCGTTAGCTGTGGATTCCACCCTAGATAAATGGACGGAACAACAATAACAACAACTGTAGTTACTATAGTAACGGCAAGGCCTTACTTATTGCTTCTTTATGTACAATGATGTTGAAAACGGATCAATGATTAGAACAAAAATTCCAGTTCTTATCCGCTTCCACGGAGTAACTTCTACAGAATGCAAATTAAATTATTGACATTCTTTCAGTGTTCTAGTCAATCATGCGATGCAGATAAATAAATGGAAAAACACTTTTTTGTCCAGTTAAAATAATATAATGTCAAGGCCTTCTATATTAAACATACTGGTTGTTTATGTAAATTATTTTTTTTGTTAACATGTCAGTGAGTAGAACAAATATTCTACTTCGTTTAACGCAGCATTTTCTCGAGAGTGCAAACCACTTAGAACGAGACTATCCAAACAAATGGTGCGGCTAATAAAGTTAATAAAAGGTCATACTTTGACGTTACTATTAATTAATAATAGAATTGTTCAAATAGCAGCCTCTAGCTGGTTCGAAACCGCCCACTGAAATAATAATCGATTTTGACAACTCTACCAAGAGTACAATTTTGATGAGTGCCTGCTTTTGAGACGTTAAAAATTTCGAGCCATTCAGAAAGAAATTGCTATTCTGAGTTAATTGCATATAATTGTCAATATTTCTCAATACAAATAAGAAGACATTTTTGTTGTATGCATTCTCCCTTGTAATGATTTAGCTACCACACGATTTTTTTTTTTTTTTTTCATTTTTCTGATCCCCCTGAATTGGCCCTGGATACGAAACACCTTTTAACTTTTTCCTACGCCGATAAAAATACACGCACATATTTTTATCAATTGGTTTTTATTGTAACCTTATCGCTGGCAAAATGCGAATCTCATTAATTACAAAGAACAAATTATTTTGGGTCAATTGTTACCCCACTGTTTACTATACTTCAGGCATTTCTTATTATTGTAGATTCCCCAAAGTAGAAAAAATTCCAAATTATTATCATACACAGGGTGACACTATACTATTAATACTGTCAGTTCCTAATGATGTTTTCTTTTAATTCCAGATATAGGTATTATTCAGATAGTCCTTGCTCCTAGACGTGTGTGTAAACATTCAAGGCCCAGGTTTACAACCATGAAAACAATTGTTTCTAAAGGAATAAACTGAAGGTGAAAGTTAACTTGTGATTGTAAAACCGGGCTTTAGAAATGAAACAAATTCGTTTTATACACTGTGGAACGAAAGTATGGAAACCTCTAAATATTTTAAGAAAGGTTAGGACTATCGAAACGAAATTTGGAACAGTTAATTTGGATGATAGCGCAGATGTCAAGATGGTGTCGTAGGTGTTATCTATATTTCAGATTTCTCGCCGGTGCTGCCAACTTTGTAATTTTAAATGAGACACCTAGTATTTTTTTATTTGTTTAAGTTGCTTAAATCATTATTAACATAATATCATGTAACATGTGTAACATATCCTATACCTAATGATCACTGTTTTAGAAATATTTCAACATTTGTAAGTTTGTAACATTAAAACGCGCACGTTTTTTTAAAAAGCAAAGTTGGGGTTTACTAAGAATTATGTAAATGTCAATTTTAAGTTAGTGTGAAAGTTCTGACTTATAACAATTTTTTAGAGGTTTCCATACTTTTTTTCCACAGTGTAACAAGGATCACTCAGAACTAATTTCTCCAGGCGTACTTTTTGAAGTCATATACAGGGTGTTACTATATTTCAGTCTCTCATTAGTAATTTGAGTAATTCCCCCAGACGTATTTTTCGCAGCCATCTACAGGGTGCTACTAAACTTAAGTCTCTTATTAATAATACGGCTTCCTCAACACAAAAATAATGAAATATGTAAAATAAATGAAATATAGCTTCAAAATAATCTGGTATTTTCCACTTTCTATTACCTCTGTGTTCAACGGAAGTGGAATTATTTAATTGCGATTTCCATCTGTTGTTTTTGTAAGTTGCAATTTCCGGAAATTAAGTCATGAAGTTTCCGGGCGTGACCGTGCAAAATGACTCTGTCGCGCTAATAACCCATAGGAATAAAGGGGTCAGTTAATCAAGGGAGCTCAAAAACTCAAACAAAATTTAGAAATTTCAATTAATTTCCCGAACCGACTCCATTTAAGCCAGCCAGCCGAGCCGAGCCGCGCCGCTGTGAAAGGACGCGATGGTGCATTATTATTTCAAAACAGAAGTTGAGATTCGTAAGCGAGCCCTTTCAAGACAAACAAAAGGGAAAAAATGAGGCCTCGATTAAAAAAAAAGAGGAACGATCTGGCAAATATTAATAATGGTCCTGGACGGAGCGGCGTCTCATACATCAATTATACTTTAAAAAAATATCCTGGTGAAACGACTTCTCTGGTTATTACGTACCTAAATACGTGAAAGGGAAAACCAACAAATCATGATTACAGAGTTCCACTCAGCTATATTCGTAAGTAAGAAATAAAGGGAAGACGTGCATTCTCACCTGAGGATGGCAGGTAACACGAAACTTAATATGTACTTCTTCAATTGAAAGACTTAAAAAGTTATTAACCATGAACTGCATGATAGTATTAAAAGATATAAATCTGAAAAAAAAATCAACAGATTTTTTTACACGACGTCTCTAATATTCAATACTTAACGGAACTTATTATTGTAATATACAGGTTGAGTCAAAAAAGAACTTACTTAGCATCTGCATAAAATCAAAATGAATTATGAAGTACAAATTGGATAAAATAGAAATTCTTTATGCCTAAAGGCGACCATCTTTGTCATCCGTCATCTTGATGGTGTCCTTATTGAATTCAATAAAAAAAAATTATGATAATAGGCTGTTAAGTTGACACGCACAATTACGGTTACATCTAAACTTAAATCACGTTCAACTCGCTTCGTTTCTATCAAGTTTAACCCACCCTATGTACTCGTACAGTGATATAATACTTTCAAGCCAAGGTAAAAACGAAAAAAAAGATAAACCATGCACTGAAAAAAAAGTAATTAAGCGTCAGTCCATTAGGAAGGCATATCACACCACGCTAATTATAACGTGACACAGAAATATCCAGACTTCGCCGTTATTTACGGCGACGTCCGACCACGGATTAACGTGATACGGCTTCCCAAAAATTGGGGAGAAATAGCAGAAAACAGCGCGAATGCAGATAATGAACACAAACTCGTAACAAAGGGTGGCTTGAAGGCGCACCCCCAGACGAGTACACATACTTACCTGCAAGTAGCGAAGCTGGAGTGCCGCGGGTGAATCGCCGATCACTTCAGAAGCTTCCCTCAAAGCTCTTGACGCTTTTTGCTCGCCCTCGGCTGCGATGACCTTCGCGCGAGCTTCTCTGGCGGCTTCGGCTTCGGCTGCCATTGCTCTTTGTAACTGAACCGGCAAACGCACATCCTTACTGAAATTTAAAAAAATAATAAATCACAATTGTAATTACACTAATTAACAGAGAGTTGCTTGCAAAATACATTAAAAGTGCACATACGTCGACGACGCGACGTAGCGGCAAGCTTCAGGATGTGAAGCAGTATTATTTCGGTAGCAAATGAAATACACACTTTTGGAAAGTGACCCTTCAACAGTTTGAGTGCCTTTGAATGCGAAATAATCCACCTACATATTTATAACTAAACGCACTGAATATTGACCTTTCTAACAGGGTATTTATTACTCGGTGCATGCGTTTATTGTTTTACGATCACTGTTAATAACGTATGGTCCCAAAGTATTCTGAAAATCTTTAGACGGTTTGTATTTATAACAAGTAACATTTAATCAACTTGTCGCTGGAAATGAAACGTCACAATTAACTCGTTTTAAATATGATAGTTTAGTTTTTGGATCTGCTTCAGCAAAATGTCTTACTATGAAAATCATGGATCTTGAGTGTTGCGTAATCAATCGCCAAAGCAAGAACCGACAATTATTTCAGTATTATTTCTTTGTTAACCGTGACTGAGAAAAGAGGACGGAGTTATGATTCATAAGTCTGTTGATGCAACACCAGACAATGACGCAACAGTCTTCTCTTGTGAATAGTACAGTATAAGCTAGATATTCGTAAAGGAATTGACAATATTGTTGGGCGAATGCCTAAGCGTGATATTGTTGCACTTTATCGAGAACAAAATATTTCTGTATCAACAATTTATCAGACCATAAAAGAACGTGAAGAGGGTATACCCTGCGTCAATTTGCCCAAAAGTGGTCGACCAAAGGTTTTGAGCCACGTGAGGGAGCAACGACTGATTGAAGCTGTTAAAGATAAAGTTGGAGTTTCATAGTGAAAATTATCTCGAAGATTCGATATTTCAAAGACCACTGTTTATAGAACAATTTCCCGAAATGATGTGGTGTTTAGAAAAAGAAGAGATGCACCAAAATATACCCTGGCCCAGTAAGAAAATATTCCTAAATGTTATCGTGCATTAAGGGGCATCCATTTTGTCAATAAATTAATTACAATGGATGACGAGAAATATTTCACTTTGTCCCATTCAGAGATGAGAGGAAACGGTGGTTTTTATACTGACGACATAAAAAACACACCAGACAATGTCAAGATCAAAGGTAAATCCAAATATGAGGACAAAGTCTTAGTGTGGTGTGCCATTTCTGAGGCCGGATTTATCTCGCAATGGTACATTAGTCGTGTTCGAGGAGAAACCTTAACTGCATAACTATACATTCAAAGATGCCTCTCTAAATGGCTTCAGTTTTTAAATACGCATCATTCCAATGATGATACAATGTTTTGGCCTGATCTAGCTTCATATCAATATGCAAGAGTAACTAGAGACTGGTATAACGCAAACAACATAGATTTTGTTCCTAAATTAGACATTCCTCCTAATGTACCTCAGGCTCAGCCAATAGAGGATTTTTGGTCAATATTGACCAGAAAAGTGTACGACAAAGGATGGGAAGCCGTAAGTGAAGACCAATTTCGACGTCGCAATTTTCAAAAAATTGCGAAATCGATCCTGCTGTTGTCCAGAGAATGATAGGTCAAGTCGGAAGAAAAGTGAGGACTATAGAAGAAAATGGCCCACTATCAATCATTTAAATATTAAGTATTTATTATTAATTGTTGTAACACTTAGAAAAGTAAAAGAGTTCAGAAAAAGTTATCAGCATCTAAGTTTTTTCCGAAAACTTTGGGATCATACGTTTATCATGTTCCTTCCCTATCCCCGATTGCCTTTCCAAATTGCGCTACTTTTATAAAATTTTCGGCAAAATTTCTGTGATGATCTTTTTATGAAATGCCTACATTTAGTTAAATAATTTAAAACGGGTATTCCCAATCTTTTTTACCATCACCCTCTTAGAAGAATTATTTTTCATCGACTCCCTATTAAATTTTGTTGCATATTCAGCACGTGTCGCATACTGACTATTCTAACAGAGCTTTTATTGCCCGACGCATGCGTTTATTGTTAATGGTCACTGTTACATATTACAGTTTCATAAACGTCCTGTTTTATCCCAACCCCGATTATCGTTCTAATCTACTGTGATATTACTTCCAAATTGCGCCGTTTTTATTAAATTGGGACGAAATTCACGTACTTAGTAATTGTGTAAAGAAAATAAATTCTGAAGAAAGAATTAGATCCTCGTCAATGCCCATTTTTAATAACTAATTATTTTTAGTGGAAATAATCGGGATTCTTTAGAAGAGGTAATGGAGGCAGGGTTGCCAATTCACAGCAACAGTTTTTCCAGCTAACTTTTATCAAAATACAAGCTTTTAAAGGATTTTACCTGCATATTAGAATTTAGAAGAAAAAATTCTTCAAATAACGGCTGTCCAACAATTATTGTAGTCATGGGCGGCTGTGGAATCAAACATTTTTAACTAATTATTGTTTCAAATTGCAATAAAACATTGAATACGTAAACAAGAATTTACTTGTTGTTTGACAGTCAATATTTGAGGCGTTAATTCAACGCTGCGAAGTAAGAATCGACATTCATATTTGATTCCACAGCCACCCAGGACTACAATAATTGTTGGACACATAATACAAAGTCATCGAAGTTTATTCAAAGCATTCAATTTGATTTATTGGGAAAAAAGTGGGAGATTTTCTATTTTTTCCCTTTTAGAATAAAAAAGAAAGAAAAAAATACAAAAGTCGTTGAGTATACCATATGTTTCATTTTGAGTTGGAAATGTACAGAAAACTTATATTTTGCACCCCACCTAGAGGCTTTATTTTAGGAGCTAGAAAAAAATTTTAAATGCAAAAGTTATATATTGTTTTTGTATGTAATACTTTTCAATTTTTGTTTTTTTTTTAATATATCACCAGGATGTTCCATTTAAAATACATTATTATATTTCTCCACTTTGCGATGCGCTTTTGTTTTTTTGTGATAGCTCTAAAAGATAATACATACAGAACCCTACAACTTTTGTATTTAAAGTTCTCGTCTAGCTCTTAAAATAAAACCTCTAGGTAGGGCGCAAAATATTTAAAAAAAAAACCTGTACGCGCATTTGTGCGCATTTGTTTTGAACACCTCACAGCGTGTCCGGAAAGAATAGCGAAATAGACATAGCTTAGTATGCAAGCAAGCGTTTTGTTGTCGTTGTATAATTTATCAAGCTTAGAATTTAAGAAAGTTTACGCCTTCTCAATGTATCCATAAATCACGAGCACGTTCGTTTATTTTGTTATGGTTTGGTAATATGATACGGGGATACGTGTCAGGCAGAAGGATGTAGAAAATATAGCAGGCAGTGTCCGGGTGAGCTTTGAGTGGTAAACGTGTTGGTAAGACGCGCAAATTAAGCAGACGGGCTCGCGAGTGTTGTTAATAAAACGTAGTAAATGTTTGAGAAAAGTTTTCTGTGGAATATCGGCCTTGGAAAGGCGATAATTTGTCAGAGATAATATCGATCTGGAGATGGCGATATTTTGGCAGAGATTTCGCAGTACTTCGATCTTGACGCGGCGAAGTGTAGAGATCGTCGGGATGGCGAGTCCGGGTACACTCGCCGGTTGACGTGTTGTACTGTGACCAGCAGTACGACATCGCTGGGGAACGTTCGCAGTGCAGCAACACTGGTAGGGGACCTGTGATGTCGGAAAACAGCTAGCTGTAATACCTGATCAGGTGAATTTCATTGTGCTTTCCAAAAACGGTCATGACTTGGTGTTGACTGGGCTCGGGCCAGTGTGGCTAACACTGTAGGAGACAGTAGCACCAATGATTCTGAGAAGGTACGCTCAGAAGGCAAGGTGTGCTAATATCCACCTGGGGTTCGAATTTATACATGCGAAGTATGTACGAAGATGGACATTCAAGGACACCTTCTCCGTGAGTTCGCATCACATCAGAGAGCTTCCGCATCTAAATTCGCCGCTGGAGTGGGCGGGGCCAAGAGAGGCCCCCGGTGAATAATAAGTTCTACAATTTTTGGGCAAATCGGTTTTGATTGCAGCGGATTTCCCGAGCAGGCTCTGTACAGCTGTTTCCGGCTTAGTTGGGCCTTCATCAGCAGAACCGTAGCCCGAGAATTCCACTGCAAGCCAAACCGATATGTCCCAGGGTTATTCTACATTCTTGAGTAGATAATCGTAAATGGTTACTTGTAATTTTGCATGACATCCTTACCGATTCGAAAAGTGAAGCCCAGATGTTAAGACGTTTACCCTCAGCTCTGAAGTGGTCGAGAAAGAGAGAGAGAAAGAAAGCAAGGAAAGAGAGATCTAACCGAAGGGTGAGTGAATGTTTATTGTAACTCCGTTCTCTGACATTGTTATCAGTCAAGGATGTTTAACAAAAAAAAAAACTATCCTACAGTTTACATTTTACATCGGTTATTTTTTAATGTAGCCATTTCTGTTTTGTCTCCGCCTTCTTCCAAGCTTTAATAAAACAATCGGTCCATGTGGCTTGCAAGAAAATAATTGAGTTTTATACAGGGTGTAATCGAATAAGTTTCACTTATTAATACTGTAAGTTCTTCATCACATAAGGAATTAATTCTGCAAATATCGATAGTCTATCTCAAAAATAGAAAATTGACCTACCATAAGAGCGCATCGTCCTTTGTTTGGAAACCTCTGCTTGTTCGTAAGTGCGTCTACGGTTTTTTTAAACATATCATAAAACATCAGAGCTTGAGCAAAAAAATGTCACGCTCATTGGGTCAATGTCGCCCGCAATACAATTCGATAACGGAATTTTCGACCATCTGTTTTATTAGATAATCGACAACAATTACCTCATGTATTCCTTATTTTGTAAACAAATAATACACTTATATGATTTAATTTGTTAAGTGATTGAAAAAATAAATGAACGTTAGTTAGTTTGCATTACTCATCACAACACTAATACCCGGTTGCACTAACTTTTTAAGCACAGCTTAAATTTAAGTAATGGTTAAAATGTAACATTTACGTATGGTTAGTATAATGTCAAATACATTCTGATTGACATTTAAACTTCAGCTTAAGTGTCAATTAGAACGTGACTAACATTTGTTAAATCTATAAATAATGTCATAGTCTAAACATCACTTAAATTTAAGCTCTCCTTAAAAACTTGGTGCAACCGGGCATAAGTGAACTGCATACACAGAAAAGAAAATGCATTAAATAAAATCAATGCATTATCAATTAATTTCTTTGAATGAATACATGAATTTTGTTTGGTTAGTCCGAACGTAACAATAATAAAAGGTAATAAAATTATAAATGAAGAGATGACAAGTATCGGCATGCTTTTTCCCAATAATACTTTTCAATGTACTCATGGCGCAAACAGGATAACTTCCAATGCACAACAGAAGCCTTTTTTAAATGCACTACAAACTGTATAAATGCACACAGTGCAGTGTCCTGAATTCTCTCCATTATATTTAAAATTAAAATTACCTTTTTATAATTTAAAGACATGATTTTATTTATGCATTTAAATGGCAATAAAATAGTCACTGTTTTTTTTTTAATTAATATTAACTTGCAGAAATGAAATATACTTTTTCTAACATATAGGCAAAAGAATATAAAAGGAGTGAGCGTGAAGTTTAAACCGTGAAGTGGTAGTGCACCGGTAGTGAAACTACCTGTTGATTTAATTGAAGCAAAATTTTGTAATAATATATTATGTTAGTCAACTGTAAACGTTGAAAAAGATCAGTAAAATATGAGAAAGAAAACTATTATGGCAGATATGGTTGCTTTCGTTTGATGGAAACAAAAGAAACAACAATACGACCTATACAAAAAATAAAATATAATGCAAACTGCTAAATGTAGTATTAAAAATAGTTTGAGCAAAAACAATCAATGGAAATAAGAGGAAATGAAAACTGAAAGCAATAGGAAATGGGAAACTAAGCATAAAATGTCCTGTGTTACATTCACTAATGTACGATTAACCATAAAAACTTGCAAGAAGACAAAATTATCCACTTTTACCTAAACAATTTAGTTACCAACTCAACGCAACTGACGCCGGCAGAAACCGTTGAATCAGCACTCTTCTTGCAGAATCATCAAATAGAGAAGAGAGTAGCTTAACTTGCATGCGTAGCATAGGGAAATTATTAAAAAGCACATCTATCTGATGGCAGCTAGTCCGCGATTAGAAGCTTCGCGCGGACAGAAATATTTAAATTTAATTGGCTCACGTGACGCTAGCCATCTCTTCCAAAACTGATAAAGAAAGCTTTAAAAGCCATCGCTGGGGAGAAAAAGGGCAGTTCTGCCCCGGTAAACTGTTTTCCAATTAGACTCTGCTTGCTGGCTCTCGTCGTTGATTCTTTTTCTTTTCAAAGTCCAGTTTGTTTTTCATGAAGAATCAATTAATTCATCCCTAAGAAGTTTGCTTTCGGTTTTCAGTAGAAAAGAATAAAAATTCTTTCCGCGAGTCTTTTCAGTCATTTTTAATAAAATGTATAAGTCAATCGAAGGCGAAGTCGCTATCGTATTTTTTTAAATTCAAGCGCCCCTTAATTTTCGGATTACGGGAAGAATAGTTAGAATCGACATTGATAAGCCTCAACATAACTTGTCTGCTTGTAATTCACTAATTAACAAAAAGCATTTCCGTATATTGAAATTCCGTCCTTCTCTCTTCGAATTATTATTTGTTTATATTAATAATATTTACCATTACTAAATTTATGTCAGTTTACATTATATTTTCTTTTGTTCAATATCTGAAATTTCATTTTTAGTTGATATCATTTTGTATATCATTTACTGTCGCAATTTTAGGGAGTTTTAATGTATTAATTTTCTTTCTGTATTTTATTGAAATTCAAAGTAGAATTAGGACCCTTTTAATTAAAAAAAATAGGAGATAGAGAGAAGAACAGTAGGAAAAATTCAACGATCCCGAAGTTACAATTAAAGTAATGGTTTGGTAAGAAAGGGTCCAAAATTCATACCATGTATGAAGAGCGCTGAGGGCGGTTCCTGGCTATTTTCAGACTAATTCTAGACAGGTTAAAACAAAGGAATTGCTATTTGCGTCTCTTTTGGTTTGTAAAAATTTTGGGTAAAAAGAGTGAAAAATTTAGTAAAAGGTAATTATTGGCGGTTATTGTGTAGAGTTTTGTTTGGAGTCAGAGATTTTATAATTTCTATCACTTGAACTACTCCTTTATGTTTCGATAAGATCTTCTTTTTACAACCCTTACGCCCAGACCTTACAAAATTAAATTAAATAATACAACATAGGCCTTATTTAGTCGAACCGTAGTCGACCACTTTAATAGTGGTTTCATCGACCCCCAAAAGACCGCTAAAGGTTCATCAATCCCCCACCCAGAGTTGTAAAAATTTTCACCAGTTCTCCCTCCAATCTAAGCTGCGTTGATCCTGTGCGTAGTGTCCGACCGAAGATTCGGTTTCGGTTTCTGTTTCGGTTTCGGCCGGTTTCGGCCATAAAAACGTGGTTCGGCCAAAAAATAGCCGAACCTTCGGTTACAACCGAAACTGCGTTTAGCGCCCCTCCAAGGTGCCTTGGCAGGCGCGTCCCTTCAAGGCGCCTCGGCAGGCGTTCGGCCGTACCCCACTTAACCAATTTTCGCTTCAATTCATTTTAAAGTTGGTGTAATAATATAATTAATTAAGCAGGTATGTACGAATAACTTGCTAATTACTTAAAAATTTCTATTATAAGTTGAGTGAGTGCAGGGAATTTTATTTTTCTTTAAATTTTGCTTTAAATGTATATTAATCTCGAACTTGACTAATTTTTCGACAATCTTTTCATGAATCATATATTGACCTACGTGGAGAAATTAAATAACAATAATACTCGATTTTAACAGTAAATGTTGAGTAAATTGGATATTTCACAAAACTTAAAATTATAAAATGAATATTCTTTGTACTATGTGAAATTTTTTAATTAGATTTTGTCTGTGTTGTTGACCGGACATCACTTATTATACAGTGTATCCACGGATTGAGTTCATTATAGGTAAAACTTTTTTATTTTTGAGTTTTTTCCAAATCTAGACTTTAGTAAAACTATCTCCATCTTTCCTCGAAAAAGGTTCGGTTTTGGTTTCGGCCGAAACTGAGACAAAGGCCGAAATTCTACTCTACCTCCACCGAACCTTTTCGATCTTCTTTAATCGATCCCCACCGAACCCCAAAAGACCTCTAAAAGATCGTCGACCTTTTTCAAGTTTTTATCACTCCCTAAGATATCGATACCGATCCCGTTAGGAACCCCTGATTGATATTATCTCTGCTAACAGACTTGGTTAGGACCGCTGTCAAGTGGCTTGAAGTGGGTGTGGATTCGATTCCTCTATCGGTCCGTGCAGGTTTTATGAGAAACGGGGAGAACTTTTTGCGTCAAAGCCAATTTTGATGTTTCGGATAGTCTCTGATTCACTCACACCGGCTCCTTTCCAATCTGTAAGGCATATGAAAGGAAAAGCAACAGCTATTAAGTCGGGTGCAACCGCAATCGCCAGTATCGAATACCGAACACATCTCTCCTCGAACAGGCACGGTGCGTGCAAAAAGCGTTCGCCAAGTTCTTAACGAATTATAACCATTGATACCAACGAATTATAACCTTCGATACTTGAGTCTCTTGGATTAGTTCGCAAGGAATTTAGGAAACGTTAATGTAATACCCGGATCGCTACAGGAATCTCACTTAGGCCCAGTTCTGTTTCTACTATTTATCAATGATACTATATTTCAGTTTTCCTGGTGAAATGCGCTTGGACGATTTAATTTTTTTTCAGCTTAAAATACTAAAGTGAGATGGAAAGCTAAAATACGGTACTAAATCGGAAAAATAGATGGGTCAATCAGTGAACTTAGCGAAACTGTCCAAAATTCTCGGAACTAACGGATACGAAATGGCGACGTAAGTTCTTGGAAAAAATTCATTATAGGGTAAGAATTATTAACTGGAATGAAAATGCGAAAATGTAGAGTTTAATAACTTAAGAACTGTCGGTGACGTCAATATTGTGACAAAATTCCGACGTGTTAATCAAAGAGTTACGTGGGAAAAAGTTTCGCTCTTATCGCAAATCAGAATGATTCTTGCGGCATCATCAACTGGAGACGATAATAGCATAGCGTGCATGCGTCGCACGAAGAAAAATAATAAAAACGAAAAAAAAAATAATAAAAAAAAAGCTTTTAGAAACACTTTATGTAGTGTTTGTTTTTGTGGATTGTTGCCATTGCCATTCCGAAAGCGTAATTCAATAATTCAAGTTAGATTACAAAGAGTGTGGCAACAACTCGGTTTCACGTATTTGAAGATACGATCAAAATAATATTGAATATTGACAATATCGTCAATCCTTACATTACCTACTTAAGGCCGAACAAATTAACTCCGCTTAACTTTAAGTGTCGCTTAGAATGTGCCTTACACAATGTTGTGAAATTTCAAATGTCACATTAATAGCGTTTTACATGTAGAATTACCAAATACCAAATTTTTAAGCCAGAATAAAACTTTGATATGATGTACTGCAAATTTAACAAAACTGAACACTAGTTGAAATGTAAGCTCAGTTAAAGGGTTTGGTGCATACACACGACCATTAGTAATAAAGAGACGCGCTTAATGGCAACGTCAAGTTGATTCTTTAAACTCTTCGAAAAGTTGTGTTGCTTTATCGTGAATCACCCTTTAGATAATAAGTTTCTGTAAATTTTCTTTTATCTCCGCGTGATGTAAAGAATACAGCGCAATAAATTCCTTTCTCCTCTGAGCGCAGCCAAACTTTTCCCGGCAAAGTATTAAGTTTCTAAAGCATCGCGTCCGATCACGTGATGCATGTCACTAAAAGACGTATCAATCTTCGCCCGCGAAATATTCAATTTTTGGGCGCGCAAAATCGCTCCCCATAAAAGACTCACATCTCAACCCTCTCCACGTTGATGCCCCAAGAGTCGGTCGCCTCATCTAGAAGAGATTTCATGTGCTGGGAGATGCTTTCACGTTCGCTGAGAATTTCATGCAGCGGTCGCTGTCCCATTATATTCCGGAGGGTCGTCTGAGCCAATAATCTCGTGGAATGATGAGCGTTCTCGACGTTGGCTATGGACACGGTGGCATTCGACACCCGGTAATATACTACCGCATCCACGGAAACGGTCACGCTGTCTTTTGTTAGAACCTAAAAAAAGAAAATACAGTGCGATCGAAAAAGAATATGTTATCTAGTTTGCCAAAAAAAAATGAGTTGGTAATATAATTATGGGGCACTTATCGTTTCCTGTTTTATCGACGTTTTGTGTCTTTCAGTTGAGGTTATGTTTTTTTTTTTAAATAATAACATTCAAATTCAAATCGTAAAAATGTGACAGCGGACGTAAAACATTCAATATCGAAAGTTACTTTCGGATATGTAAGAGATATGTATTAAATAAATACAACCCAAAATCGTTAAACGTCAAATTTTGATCAGAAAGATTAAGCTATACCGATGCTGCCAGCGCAACATTTTTGTAGATAACATTTTTTTTGTTCTTGCATAAAATAGTCAGCAAGGCAACAATGTAGGTTCAGAGTTGCACTAAAAACAATTTATTACAACGTGCACAAAATACTGAAACTGTCTTTCAAATAAGGATTTCAACTTCATGCTTTTGAGAGTCGGAAAACAAATCCCAACTTTCCCAACTTTCACATTAAGCTCACGGCCAAAAAAAAAAAGATGAGGAAGCTTCAAAGTTTGAACTCGACTTTATTAACAGCGCGCAAAGTGTATAAAATAAAATCAATTAATAGAAGCTCAAGCTAATTTTTGTTGCTTTGCATAAGGGGGGAAAAAGCCTCTTACCTCTTGTGGGGGTATGTCGTAGGTCCTCGTACGTAAATCCACCCTCGCGTAAGCGTCGATGCAGGGAAGGATGAAGAATATCCCTGCAATAAAATATTCCGCATTGGATTTTGCACAGTAAAAGATACACGGACAAAGCGAGGATAACGCATGATAAAAAAAGTCCTTTGATGTTTCCTTTCGTACAACTTCCATCCGTGTATTAAATATTTATAAACGGCTTGGCTTTATTCGGGCCTTTACGACAGTTGTGCAACATTTTTTTTTTTTCTGCGCGTACAAAGGCAGAACAAAATCCTCTAAGTTACAAACTATATTAGAGCATTTATTTCTTTATTACAATTCGATTAGAATTAAAAGTTTTTTTTAACGAAATAATTTGTTAATCAAAGGTTTTATTTATAGCAGCGCCCCGAAGTCACTAAATTAAAAATTTAACAGAATTGCGTAGCGCTACTTGGGGGGTTATATTTTGATATATTTTTTTTATGATTAGCTCTGCGAAATTAAATTCGAAGCTTTGCGTTTTTTTTGCGGAATGAAATATATGAAAGTGAATGAAATTCCAACATAACGCTATTTTATCCTTATCCACAATACAATGGAGAATGGCCTGCCTAGACTAGCCTACATGCTTCCTGACGACTCTTCTAGTCGGTTCTAGTTGAAGTGGCCCCACTATAATCGAGACAAAATTTCAAATTAACAAGGAAATACCACAGAGCCGCGACATCGCAAGGCTGAGTTTTGACCTAGAACTAACTATACATGGGCCCCATTGCAATCCAGCCAACTTGCAGTCAAAATTTTACATTAACAAGGAGATGTATAAAAGCAAAGATTGTTAAAAAATACTGTAGATGTGTTTTAATGAAAATAATTATTTTGAAGCTCTTGCTATTACTTTTTTATGAAATGGAGCATATGAAAGGAAACAAGAAAATTGTACGTCAAGGGATTAATAAAACTATAACGCTGTTTCACCCTGATATATAGGCCGCCCACATGACAATGGAAAATAGCCTGTATAAAGTAGTCTATATGCTTCCGAACGGGTCCAACCGAAGTGATCCGATTATAACGGAGACGATGGCCGCGAAATTCAAACAGTTACAAAGAGAGATGTACTAAAGTACAGATTGTTGGAAATATTTTGATATCTTTTATAGAAAAATTAATTTTAAGACACTTATAGTTAATTTATTTACGGAGTGGAACACATGAAAGAAGGCAACAGCCAATGCACGCCAAGGGCTTGATAGAATTCCAGCATGACATTGTTTCAGCCTCATATGTAGGCCACCCAAATGACAATGGAGAATCTGTCTAAAATGTGCTTCCGGGCGGCTCCTCCAGTCGAATCTAGGCGAAATGATCCGATGTAATCGAGACGATGGACGCGAGATTCGAGCAGGATTGCGTTCATAAAATATACCTTCGAGTGCACCTTGGGCGTGTATCTCTTTTAATCATGATTATTTGCTTATTTTGTGTCTCGCTTATCTGTTTCAAGAAGTCTTGTGTTTATATTATTACCATGACAACGGGCGCACTTTTTACGCCACACTGTTAAGTAGAGTGTAGAAAATGTGTTTGTTGCTATGGAAACCACGCCTGATTTAGTTTTTTATGATTTATAGATGAGAAACAAAATACATAAATTCATTTATACCAGAGAGACTGCAACATTAGCCAAGAGTAACTCTAGAGTGTCTTTAATGAACACAGCCCAGTTAAGGTCAGTTTATGCAGCATTATGTAAATTAATGTAATGTAAGGGATCAATATAGGGTCAAATACCCAGTGAATGAACAATTAAGACAATTTTTTATTTCCTGGCCGCTGCTAGACGTCACATTATTGCTGCGATAGTTAAAGAAATATAAAATAAGAATGTTTTGACATTAAAAATTATAATGAGCCAGAAAAAATCATCATGTAACTTTTCTTACTTTTAACAGTTTTTTCGAAAAGTTCTCAAAAATCCAGTTAATGAACAGGCCAATTCTTTAAATGAGTTTTCGTTGTTTGCACAGAAATATACGTTACTGTTCGGACTATTTATTCACTGGGTTGTGTTCACTCACTGGTCCACTTACCCTACAGGGTGCGTAAATAGTATTGCACCAAATGAGATTATATAGAAATGGTTTGACATTTAGATTTGACGTTTGGTGGGATTAAATTATACATAAATAACCATACTTTGATATGAGTTTCATTTCTTTTGTGCAACAGGTGTTTGTCAGAGGCAGCCATCTTTAATTTTTTTAAATGGCAACCTAGATTTAGTTTGGTGTCATTTGGCAGGTAATTGATTTATAAATACAATACTGTATATCATAAGCTTATTTGACCCTGTATGGACAGGTCATTTTTTTACTATATGCCGATCGATCGATTGATAAAACAAAGTACTTTTATATAGCTATCTACTTCTAAATTTCGTGAAATGGCCTTGCGGCTTTTGTCATGTCATATCGCTTCGTCGTATATTTTCGTAACTCCGATCTATACGATCGGCATATAAATAAAAATGAACTGTATAAGATTCAATGGTTAGATTCAATGCAGTCATTTAACGAAATTTAAGACATTAAGGCTGGGTTGCACAAAACATTAAATTTAAGCCTAAGTTAGAATGTGACACACAGTATGCTGCACGTCATAACGTGTATCACATTCTAAGTTAGGCTTAAATTTAATCCTGGCTTAAATGTTTTGTGCAACCCAGCCTTAGTGTAATGTAAGAGATGGTGAACTTTTATCTTTCTTAGATTACGTCAAATGAAATCATTTTCGTGCGTGCGTTAACTCAACCAAAAAACATCAACATCGTTTGACGTCTCACATGTATCTAAAATGTGTATAATTTGCTGAGTATGAATGCAAGTGATATTTAGTTGTTTTATTTCATTACATTTATTCATTCCTTATGTACGTCAAGGGCTTAATATAATTCCAACATAACACTGTTTCAGCCTGATGTATAGGCTACTCACAAGACAATGGAAAACAACCTGTCTAAAATAGTCCATGTGCTTCTAGGTGGCTCCTCTAGTCGAATATAGGCGAAATGATCCGATTATAACCGAGACGACGCGATGGGCGCGAAATTCAAACAATTACAAACAAAGATGTACGAAAATAAAAAATAGGGAGTTTTTGCAATACCTTACGATAAAAATAACGTTACGTTAAAGGCTATTTTGCTTAGCAACTATATGAATTTAGCCAATCAGAAATCGAGTTTTAACGATTAACGTATGCAAATTTTAACGGAACGTATTGCAAAAACTCCCTAATTAGAATGGCTCTATGAGGATCCGGAAATGCTATAAAGAAATTCATAAAAATTAAGTTCCCACGTATTAATTGAAACAAAGGAGGCTGAAAATGTTTATATTCCAAACGAAAAAAGTCTCATGTTGCATAGATAAAATTCCGACGTGATTTAGGAATGTGTCGAGTATAGAGTTACGTGGGAAAAAAACTTCGTTCTTATCGCAACTGATACTGGCAGAAACCGATGAATCAGCAAGTCGGTACCTTTCTTGCAGAATTATCAAATGAAGAAGAGAGCAGCTTAACTTGCATTCGCAGCGCGGGGAAATTAATAAAAACCACATCTATCTGCCATCTGGCGGCAGGTACTCCTCGATTAGAAACTTCGAGCTGGACAAAAAGATTTAAATTTAATTGGCTCACGTAACGCTAACCATGTCTCCCAAAATTGGTACACATTGATACAATGCGTTAATATATTTTTAGATTAGAGGAGTCCATGAAAAGTAAAACCTAAGTCGTAGCTTAAATAAAATTAACTTATGTCAAAATTGAAATGTCAAGATACATTTGACGATAGTAGAAAAAATCTTCCAGTTCAATACATAAGGCTTTGTTAAAACTCTTTAACATGATAACGACTAATTTCAAATGCCGTTGGATTGCTTGCTGACCCATGACTATAGTGTTCAAGAGCGTTTAAACAACTAACAGATTTGACAGTGGTCAGGAAGCAAATGTCAGAATAAAAGTTTCGAATCAAGCTAAGACTGTGATTTTGTTTTTCATAGCCTCCCCTTGTCTAAAAAATATATTAACGCATAGTACACATCCTACTTAAATGTGGGATGTGAAAGATAGCCTGTTGTCATGGAAATACTATAAACAAAGATTTTTTTAAACGGATGAGCGAGGTACAAAAGAGGTTTAAAATCGTGAGTGAGAAAGATGAGATCATACGCTCCAAATGCATCCGACGTATAATTTTCGAACGCAACTACTGCAGAAATTGTGAAATATTTTATAGTTGGTGCCTAGTTAATTTTTATAACTCAATTTATTTATTGTTGTGTTAGATTAGGCAAGCTCGAATAATTCAATTATGTTAATTTAATTCGAAACAATACTAAAATACAAAATCAATTTCAAGAGCCCTTGATAGTTACCGAATAGGTGAAACATTGATGTAATTTATAACTGTGCATACAAATCTACCGGAGACCTAATTTAAGCAGCTCTTGTTCGACGTACCGAAATTCGTGAGGCCACTTCATTCGATCAAGATATACCAACTAAACCACTGTGTAGAACGTAATTGAATCCGACGTAGCCGAGGAGTACAGCCTGGCCAATCACGATAGAGATTAATTAATATGAAATGTATGAAACACCCACTCACAATGCTGTGGCGTTGATCTCTATGCTCACAGAATCATCGATGCATGTAAAGTAAAACATTAACGTTTAATGTCAATAGAGTACAATAGTGTTACTGATTCGGAGTTCTAAAAAATAATCGTCCATTAAATTACGATACTCTAGATTCTATTTGGAGAGTGAGTCATGATTTAAATCGCGTGCCCGATTCTGTTTTTGTAGAGTCTCCCACTATCTCGAATATTCTCGTACAAGTGAGGAACTTTCTAATTTTTCTAATATAGTTGCAGGACCACCTAGAGAGTGCGCTTGGAAACTTCTCCAATCATTAGGTAGATCATAGATGCAGAGGCAACTGTAAAAATATGCTGATGCGTCACTTATTCTTGTTGTTTTTCGAAAGAAAAAGGACACCAGCAATATGACAATTGACGTCCATTTAGGGAAATCTTGATAAATATCGTAGTTCAAGGTTACTCAGTGACAAAATGCACGAAAAAATTGACGAAATGGAACAGATGACAATTGAAATAAAAACTCTCGATACACCTTTAGATTCGGCCAAGTAGAGGAACTCGGCGATTTACAAAAGAATTTTCACACCCAAGAAGCGGTGAGATAACGAAAAATCAATGAGCATTTGATAGAAGTATTATGTGCAAATGCTCAAGAGAATTTACGATATACGAGCATAGAAGTACGACAAGATAGTGCACTTTTATTCATAAACTACAGAACAAAGAAGTTTCGAACGAAACTAAAGACACTTTAAAGCAGGGATAAGGTGATCTGGTGTTAATCCAAGCAATACCAACCGTGTTTGCTTTTGTTGTTATTTAATTAATTAACATTAACAGTTTTTGTGCCATCAACTAAGCGAGGTTAGCAATTTCAAGAAGGATCTCGAAAATTCGATGTAAAACTCGAATTTACAGGAAAGGCTAAATGGAGTTGCGAGTGCCACATAATTATAACGTGCGTTCAAAAAAACTCGTTATCGAGAAGGCTCTGAACTTGCTTTTATTTTATGTACGTATGCTGCAACTTTGAATAATTGCGAGCTGCGATTTTGCAAAATTTACATTTGACATAAGCCTACTTGATGATCTTTTTTAACTAGAAATTAATAACTTCAAATTGTAAACGGCGGAAAATCTTAAACCTAAAATTATTAAATTAAAATCAGTTTTATTTGAAACGTATCAAAGGTATTTCAAACTCGATCCTAATGTAAAAAAATTCCCAGCCGAACAACAAGTTAACCCAAACATCTTCTCGAAGAGAGATAAGGGTCACTTAGATACCGAAAAATAAAAAAAATAGCCGATAACAACTCCGTGAGCTTATGGGAACTCGTCCACGTAAGGGGGCAGGCAACTTAAGTCACTCCGATGACCTAAAAGGGCTGGGCCTCGGGTTTTGAAAATAAGTCGGTCCCGCAGAGAGAGAAAATGCAAAATTAGTTAATGTTTGCCTAACCCTCGTTTAAAACGAACGTTCTTGTTCTCTAAATTTAGTACTGAATTCCCCCCATCGTTTCCCGTTTAATATTAGTTTTTCGTTTAATTGGTTTTAAATTCAATTCGCGACCCTTTCTCACGAGTGTCGAGATTAAAAATCCTAGTGTGGGTGTAACTGAGGCTGTGAGAAGGAAACTCATCACCTAGGGTCCTCCCTCTGAAGAATCGGGCCCACTACCCCTGAGGAACGCAGCCCCCCAAAAAGGGAGCTAAAAAACCCTCTGCTGCTGGATTCATCTTCCTAAATGGTAAAACCCAAATGTAATTTTTTAAAATATGTTATGCAAGAAACTGCTGTAATATAGCCTAGTGCCCTTGCACAGTCCCAGCCCGAAAGAACCCTCCTCCGAATTTCTGAGTAAATGGGATATAAAAAGGGACCGGAGCCCTTTCCCTAATTTCGGTGGTGGCAGCGACAGGTTAACAAATTTCTCCATCATTTCATGCATTAGTCAGGCCATTTACTTTTTACTTTATGAATTACGCTACCACAGGAAAGCCGGCTTTACACAGACGCAATGCAATGCAAAGAACATTGCACATAAAAATTGCCTTTGCTCGCGGCTTTATATTTAAGCTATTTCTGAGTAGTTGCAATGAAAGGTATCAATTTCTGAATGTAAATATTTATGGCGCCTCATATTTGAGTGGTTTTATTGCGGTTAATTAACAATTACTTAAACAGTTAATTAACAATTACTGTTCACACACATTTGTCAATGCGCATGCGCACGACAAAAATTGCGACTTGCTGTAATACAAATTGCATCGTGTACAGCCTGCTTAAGAAGGGTTAATTACAGGGAAGGACTTGATCTTTCACCCCCACGACCCTTCCTACAAAATTATTTTTAGAAGATAACAGGAAAACAACTTTTTAATCTGATTGGTTTTCAAGTTATCAATTAGAAAACTCCAGACGAGAACTTTAGCAGAGATTCAAACCCAGCACATGGCCTTCCTGAGCCAGTTTTTGGCGTTACAATATTTTGCAATATTTTCAAACATACAGTTCTTGTAAACTTCCAGCCAACTTTCGTCATTCATATTTATGACGTAATGCTATAACAATGTTGCCAAGTATTAAAGTGTTTACGTATGATCGGTGGTTGACGGTGTATAAACACATCTGACGTTAGTGATAATTGAAGGATTGAAGCTGTGGCAACATTGTCATTTTCAAAAACTTGTAGTAACAAAATGTTACTAAATTTTAAACGAATACGTCGTACGTTACCTCTTGAGTTCAGTTGGTACTGGTTTAACGTCATTAATGACGAAAGTTGGCTGGAAGTTTACAAGACCTATAGTAATTTTCGCGTTGAAACAATGACGTCATATTTCAAATTATTTGAACTTGTTTGAAACGTTTTTGGGAGGATAGTTCGTGAAGAAAAAGTAGGTCGCTTGGGGAACATCAATTTAAAATATTCCTTTGCTACATACTCGACCATTCATCCCAGTTTTGTCCCTCTTGTCAATTCACCACGTGCTTTACTCTATTTGGGAAAGCTAGTTTTTAATGTGTGTTACAATGCTATTCAATTAATTTTTAAGAATTTTAAATTATATTCCGTCATACAACGAATAATTGTCCGATTTAATTTACAATCATTTGATAAATGAATGAAACCTGACAGGCATTTGACAATAGTTGCAATCTTATTCGAAATATTTATATTTTAGCGTTTCGCATTTTCATGGCGTCATAGACTAAATTATTTCAACATTTTAGTTCGCCAAAAAGTGACTCTGAATTTACACGCCCGGTTCTGCTTCCCTCTATCGGGAATTCCGCGAACCTGTGAAGAATTTCACAGTAAAGGGAACCTCTGTAAAAGCAGAATCGAGCAATAATAAATTCGAATCTTTTATGCTTATATTCATCGAATTTTCGAGATCCCTCTGGAAGTCGCCAGACGACGTGACTATCATAAAAAGGCAACTCCGTTTTCTTGGTAGTACGATGATAAATTGATGTTAACAACTAATGCAATGAAAGTCTACAAACTCGAAGAAATAGAAAAATGTACACTCTCGGAAACAGTAATTAAGAATGTAAGATGTGGAAGGAACTTGCTCACGGTTTAAAAAAATACATATTCTTAATCACTTTTTTACTTTCTGTTCTCGCTCTTTTGCCAAATTCTTTTTAATCAAACAGTGCAAGACCCGAGTTGCATTTCGCAAGTTCGTAAATTTCCGCTTTGCGTCAGATGAGGATTTCTGGTTGAGTGTTTAGGCTATGTCCTAGCCGGGCAACGCGGGTGCCGCGAGCGACACGTTTAGAACGGGCGAGCGTTTTAAGAAAGAAAACTTTACAAACAGATGTTAATGTCCAACGTGAACGCAACTGAATACCGCCCGTTCCTTCTGCTTTTGAATTGCGTTCACGTTGGACATTAACTGTTTGCAAAGTTTTGTTTCTTAAAACGCCCGTCCGCTCTAAACGCGTTGCTCGCAACGCCCGCGTTGCCCGTCCACGTGGGACATAGCGTTACGTTAATGTCATAGAAAGACTCACCTGGTCCTTTGGCACCTCCAGATAGAAGTCTTCCTAGGCGAAATATTACAGCTCGTTCATATTCTTGGACTACCTACAAAAAAAAGGTATTTTGAGTTACCTACGAGTGAAGCTTAGTGCCGAGAGCGCTACCATTTTAGACCGAAACGCCTTACGATTTTCTTTTTGGATTGATTAACATGGTGCCTATGTTAATCAATCCAAAAAGAACTTCCTACTTTGCTTTTTTTTAATACCTATATCGAATGTTGCTTGCCATTTTTAAATATTTGTGAATCGCTTTATCGTTATTTTTATGTACAGGCCCCTAGCAAGCTACCTGGTGGCGCCGCCTGGTGGAGGTTGCGACATAAATTGTAGGAGGCGACTTGAAACCGTTATATCCATTTATATCATTTCGAAGAAGATTTGAATGTGTTTGCTAGTATTTTCTCGATTTGTTTTAAAGTATGGATGGTAAAGATCGTCCTCGTAACGTGCTCGTAACTCCAGTGATAGTACTGACAGTCAGCTGACAGAAGTGTTGCCAACCCTGATACGATCGTTTTCCCTACCTTTTCCTATATTATAAACTTACAGCTAGTGGCGCTCGTGACGCCGTTTGCTACCCGCCTATAGTAATTAGCTAGAGCGTGAAAGCGCATGCGTATACGGTTCGCGTGAAACTTAAATGTTGCCAACATAAAATTATATGTTAGTTACAAACAATGTAAGATCATGTAATAGTTGCATGAAGTGCATTTTTTCAAGCAAAGGTGTAAGGGCATACCCACGGTGAATTGAATACTAACGGTGGCATCATAACGTCACCGCATACCCTCGCAGATCTGCGCTGCGAACTTCGTGACGGTTGATTGACAGTTATGATTGGTTGACAGTGAATGTTTTAGAGAGAGAAGCGGGTATGCCGTGACGTAACGGTTCGCTATCTCACTTCAATGCTGCCACCGTAGTATTCAGTTCACCGTGAGAGCGTACCTACATTTCTTAGGTAGAATGGGTTGCCTAAGTTTAAGGCGTCACAGTTTAAATCGTTTTTCACATTATCACATAAATCGAATTCAAAACCTTTTAGTTAGTTTATGGGCATCATTTTGTGCATAAAGTTCTTAATTACATACATGAATTTTGTAGTGCGTGTCGAATGAACAATTTGCTTTATTACGAGCACACACAAATCCGCACGCATTTGAGCGCAATTGCGTCCACAGATTTCGCGCAAATATGATTTCTATAATTTCAGTGACAACTAATAATATACTCGCTTGCCGTTTTCAGAATGAACCCGCCGGAAAAATGATACCGCCCTGCAATTTATTTGCATTCATTTTTAGTTAATGCACAGCGATGCAAATTTATGTGTTTATGTAATCGGACTGTCGATAACATGTTAACGTCAAATGCACATATATGTGATATGAAACGCATACAATTTTTGTCAGTATTTTTACAAACGTAAAACACCGGAATAGATAATCACCAAAATCTGTTACAATTTGATGCGTACCAAAACGGTCAACAAAATACGTAAAGTTGTCTTTTGGTAGAACGAAAAAATAAAGGGCTCAATGACGTGGAATATGAGAGGTCGAAGGCTTTCTACAAGACAAAGAAAAATAAACTGAAATATGTATTTTTGGGCGCGAAAGACCTAGATGGGCAAATTTATACGAGGAGATGGATGATGATGTCTGAGGCAAATTGTAACTAAAAAAAGTTGGCGCTCTGAAAAAAAAACCTTGAATATTGAAGATTAGAAATTGTCAAAGAATTGTTTCCTCAGTGTAAAGGAGGACTATGAAGTATTAGTAACTACACCAGTACCATTTACGAAGGAAAAACTTCCAACAGCATGTAAGAAAATGAGATGTAAAAAAGCCCTCGGCAAGGACGGTTTCCCGACGGAAATTCTCAAGATGGTCATGAAAGTAAAACCCGAATATTAAAAAATGATTTCTTCCCCCAATATGGAAATAACCAAGCTAGTGCTGATTGAGAAGCCCGCCCACTTAAGCGTCTGGGGGAAATTACTAGAACATCTTATTGCAGCCAGAATAAAAATGGAACTGGTTGACAGAAATACAAATATCTCTGACAATCACTTCAATTTTATAGAAGGAGGGTGAGCAATAATGGCGCTGAGTACAGTGACAAACATTGCCAAACACGAAATGACCAAGACATTGCTCTTGACGTCAAAAACGCCTTCAATACTGCTGACTAGAAACTAGTAAAAGACGAAGTGAAGAGGACGTATTGCGAGAGACTATCTCAATGAAAGACTACTAGAAATTGAACCAGGGGTACCACAGTGATCTGTGCTTGAGCCACTTTTGTGGAACTTTTGTTATACGATGACGCACTAAATCTGAAGACCCCGGAAGGAGTGGAAACTCTCACTTTTATCGATGACCGGCAGTGGTGAGCACGGTACGCTACGAAGAAAATCCTGAGTCCTCTAAAAATGATCCGCACTAGTTAGAGCTAGTGCCGGACAAACGGAAGTGGTCATTCTCTCCGGTAAGAAAATATACATTCCTTTTTGAATATAAAAGTCATCACATCCATCCCAGCAATATGTTATTTGGGAGTCATTTTGGAGAGGCGTGCGTTTGAGATTTGTGAAACATGTACGACATGTGACTAACAGAGCCAGAGGGACGAGTTCCGCTCTATCGAGATTATTACCTCTGAAAAAAAAGGAAGATCATGGGTCCGGTTGTTGAGTCAATAATGTGCGGCCCCAGTGTGGGAATAACCTTGCCAGAATGCTAAATATAAGGAAGAATTCCTAAAATGTCAGAGTATCCTTGCGATTAGAGTGTATAGAAGTTACCGCACTGTGTCAACAGAAGCGACGTTGTTGCTTGCCAGAATTATCCGATCGATCTGCTGGCCAAAGATCGGTCGAAATAGTAGGAGCATCCAAAGAACAAAAGAAGCAATCCCAAAAGGAGACCATGTTGATATGGCAAACAAGATGGGCAAACACCCAGAAGGCAATCTGAACAAGGAGATTGATTCAGGATATGGTATGACAGGTCACATGGGGAGGTTTTTATACGACGCAGCTGTTAAGCGGACACGAAGCTTTTGAGTCATACAGATACAAATTTAAGAACGCCCATTCATCAGCATGTAGACACTGCCTGATGAGGGAAGATGTGGAATACGGGAGACATCTATTAAGGCCGGAGAACATTATGTCCAGCCATGGTTTTTGAACCATTTAAAAGATGGTTGTTACCGGGATTGAGATAACACACATCACCCAGAGTCTGAAAGCGTAACAAACACTGATTGAACGCGTAATAATATCTTAGTGTGTGATCAAGTTCCGAACATCCCCCTCTCCCTCTCTCTGTATCCAGTACCAGAGTTTGATGAGTGAAAATTAATTTATTTGCCAATTAGTTATAACTACCAACTGCTTTATTTGATGTACAGAATGCCGTTTCTTCTCTTTATAGAATTATTTTGAATTTGTCTTGGTTAGTGTGATATCATGAGGAATTAATCTTCAACTAAAATAAAATTATTTCCATTACTTTATAGGGTGTTCAGTTTCGACCGAGCAAAACACAGTGTTCTTTTTCATAAAACTCTAGTTTTTAATATGTAGTAATGGCTAAAAGTTTTGTTATCCAAATACGGATAGTGCAATAAATAATTCGTAAGTTTCCTTTCTGCGAATATATTAGCTTTGCGACCTTAAAGTTTGACCATCAAAATACGTAAATTGTGTTCTAAACTCGGAAATTCCGCTTCACTTGTAAAACGAAGTGGATTAGTTGAGAACATTATATCAAGTAGTGTCTGCTGAACTGATAGTATCGGAAGCCAAGGAAAACGTATTTTGGCTATTTGTGGTAGTGTAGAACGAATTGAACAAGATAAATCTCATAAAATATATTAGTAAGGAAGAAGATGTCAAACAGTGACAATAATGAATGTGTCTGTATGTCCTGCAAGAAGAAATTGAACGGCATGAAATCAGTAATTGAATGTACTTCTTGTAAATGCTATTACCACAGCACATGCGGAGATATTTCGGATTAAAGGATTTCGTAGAAGAAAAACCAATTGGAAGTGTGAGAACACTAATGAACCAGAAGTTGATCATTCAGGTAAAATATCTCAGATTGAAATTAATAATAAAAACGGGAATTCTCAAAGTGATTTTAACATTGAAGATTGCGTCAAAATTTAACACTATGAATGACCAATTTAATGAAATTCAAAATAAATTAGATTTAATTTTAAAAGAGAATGAAGATTTAAAATTTGAAATTAATGAATTAAAACATAAAATAATAAATAATGAAATTAAATTAACTAAATTGTCAGGAAATGTAAAAGAAATATACTGGGTGTTTCACGACCTTTCCGACAAACTTCGGGGTATAATATTAGAGACACTACTGAGTAAGAAAGGCATGTAATAATTTTTTTTTCGGCCTCAGTTGCCGAGATAAAAATTTTTGAAAAGCGACCCTCACCGTTTGAAAACCGCTGTGTTTTCATTAATTCTCCGTATACTCGATGCGGGACGGTGCTGGACGTACTCCGACACTTGCTTATAACATGTAAATATATCACGTGCAGTCTCTGCAGTTCCCAACCGTTTGGGAGAGATTCGCTAGAAAAAGAAAAAACTTCCAAGACAAAATTGGTAGGGGACTTTTTTATCCCCTTTAACTCTACTATCACCTCCTGCAATTTGTCGGAAAGGTCGTGAAACAGCCTGTATAAAATTTCACTGCAGCAGTTAAATAATACTAGAGATAATAGCACAGAAAAACTATTTCGATTAACTAAAAGTTCACTTGATGAAAGCTTAAAAGAGGACTTTCAAGAAGGGTCAACAGTCTGTAGTTGAAGAAAGATTGAATAGCCAACAAATTCAACAATCACACGATAAAAATACTTATGCTAATATAATAAAGGAAAATGAAAATATATTGCTAATTAAGCCATTGCCGACTAGAAGTACAGGCCATGCTCAGTGGGTGGGGAGACTCCGAATCTCGGAGTCTTTCATTCATTAATTCGTGCGCCATGAATGCCAGACTCCGAATCCCCACCCACTGAGCATGGCCAGTACCTCTAGTCGGCAATGGTTAAGCCCAAAGATAAACAAGAAGGTACAGTAACTAAAGTGGAACTTAAGCAAAGAGTAAACCCTATCGAATTAAATATTGAAACCACCAGACTAAATGAAAAGAGAAATGGAACGTTATTGATACAATGTACAAATAAAGAAGAAATTGAAAAAAAGTTAGAAATAACAAAAGAACAATTAGGAGACAAATATGACATAAGGGTCTCTAAATTAAAAAAGTCCTAAAATCAAAATTGAATTGGGAATTGAAGAAGAAATTGAAGAAAATACTTTGAAGAAATATCTTCTTAATCAAAATAAATTTATACAATGCAATGCTTTTATAAATATAGTTACGATTAAGAAGATGAAGACCAAATATTTAGCCATAGTGGAGGTTGATCCTAAAACTTTTATAATAATATTATGGAATTTGGTGCAGTTTTTATAAACTTCAGTGTATGTACTGTTTATGAACACATTAACATTCTTCGTAGCTATAATTGTTTAGGTTTCCATCATGTAGCGTCTATTTGCAAAAAGTGCAACACAGTGTTTAAAATGTGGAAACAAACGTACCGCAGATAAATGTAACAACGAAGCTAAAGTATGCCCAAATTGTGAAGAAGTGAAATTGCGTTAGACATTAGAGTATCACATTCTGCATTTGATTTAAGTTGTCCGATATTATCAAGGAAAATAGATTATGCGAAAAGAAACATAGAATATAACGTAAATACCATATAGCAATTATTGTCGAACAACCCATGTAACAACAACATTAAAAAATTTTAATGATAAAGTGAATTACAGGAAGTCAAAAAAGTCTATTCGATTGATCCATTTATCACATGATAAAATGCACAGATAAATCGATCACAGTGATCGAATGCAAGTGATTCGATCTCTTGCAACCAACTTTAAATCTATTAACGTTAATCAATTTAAGCAAGATCTTGCTACGATACTATTTCATTCCATTCTATACATTAATAATATTGACATCTAATGATCAAATGATAACACTATTTAATGTGCATGTTCCTCCAGTAACCAAAAGGTTTACTAAACCACCTGCACCATGGCTTACTGAAATTATTAAATTAATGATCAAATTAAGAGATGATGGCTCTATTAAGGTTCAAAAAATGTAAAAATGAAGAGCATTGGATTTACTACAAATCCCTAAGAAATTTGACCACAAATGCTATTCGAAATGAAAAGAAGTCGTATTTTGAAAATAAATGGAGTAATTCTAGGATCTTATGGCAACATCTAAAACAGTTAAATTTTGGATGTAAAACTAATACTTTAATTCCGATTGAATTAATTAATTAATTAATTTTTAATGAATACTTTATAAATTCAGTAATAGTGATGAGATTTTACCTTTTTTATTTAAATAATATGAAATCTTCAGTTTCAAATCTATTTAAATCCCGTCTTGTAGCCACTGCACTGATACCATATCAAAGATACTTTCTGAGATTCAAACTATGACCACTGGATGTGATGATATCAATGTCTATATGTTACAACTTTGTTATCCTATTATTATCATTTCTTTTCTTACTCATGTTACTATTGGAAAATTATTTTTCAAGTGTTTGGAAATTATCTTTAATAATACCTGCAGCAAAAATTTCTCATCCATTGAATTATAAACATTTTAGACCAATCAGTATTCTACCAACAATGTCCAAAATTTTAGAAAAAATTGTTGACATGCAAATTCGTCATCATCTTCATGAATCTGATATATTACCGCTATATCAATCTGGTTTTCGGCCAAATCATAGCTGTTCCACTGCTTTACTAGACGTGACTGATAATATTCTTCCTGCTGACAATGGTAAAGATAGTGTTCTAATACTTCTCGACTTTAGTAGGGCGTTTGATACTTTAAGGCATGATGTTTTACTTGCAATACTTCATTATATTGGTCTGTCGGATGAAGTGATTTCATTTTTTAAATCCTACTTAAATAATCGATCGCAAAAAGTTATAATTTTGGGTGAAATATCTTCTCCGCTGTCAGCCCTGCAAGATGTCCTTTATACTATATATACACAATTTATACTTGTAATTTTGAAATTTACATAAAGTATTGCAAGTATCACATGAATCCGGATGATAATTTAATTGCAATTCGTAATATTAATAACGACCTTAGGTGTTTATCGAATGCTGCCAGTGAGCATTCTTTATTATTAAATGTCAGTAAAACAGTAGCTGTTTTATTCAGTAAATAGTTAGATACAGCAGATGTACCAATTCAAATAGATGGAAATCTTGTAACTATTGTGGATGAATCCAAGAACTTAGGTGTCATCATGGACAATAAACTGAGATTTAGAAGTCATATTGCACAATGTATTCGTAAAGCTTATTCTAATTTAAAGTTAATATTTAATAGCAGACATTTCTTAACTCGGAAGATGAAAACGACTATTTGTGAAAGTTTGGTGCTTTCTCATTTTAACCACTGCGATGTAGTATTATACGGTCCTTGTCTTGATGTTATTACCCAAAGCCGAATACAGCTTGTTCAAAACTCATGTCTCAAGTTAATCGTATTCGTAAGTATCAAAGAATTTCCCACACGTTAATAGCTACCGGATGGTTAAATATGGCTAACGGAAGATTCTTACATTTGTCATGCCTATTTCATAAAATTATATTATGTAATAAAATTCCCAAATATTTCTTTAATAAAATTTCTTTTAGAAAGATGTTCATCAATTGAATGTCAGGAGTAAATGTTTATTAACTTTTCCTATTCATAAAACTAGTTACTTTGAAAGGACTTTCACTTACAATATAGTTAAAATGTATGATAAACTTAAAAAAAAAAGATGCGTATTAAATTACTAGTTAGCTAACTTTTGATATTTTTATAAAGCTTTAAAGTATGTATTTATATCTGTGTTATTAATTTATTAATTGAGTTGAGTGTAAGAGCAGGTTTGTGATTTGATGTTGCATATTCTGAACTCCGCTCATTCCTGCAATATTTAATTTATTTAATTACTTATTATAATTTAGTGGGAATAAAGACATTTATTATTATTACTATTATTATAAAAAGTGAGCAAATAAACATCAGATTAGAGTAGGCGGTGCAAAGAAAATGTATGTCTGTGATTAACTGAATTAATTAATGTAATACATTCATGGACTGTCAAATTTATTGACTTTTCATTTAATCACAGACATGCATTTTCTTTGCACCGCCTGCTCTAATCTGATTTTTAGTTGCTCACAGGTTCAATACTAATATGACAATTTCGTAGTAACGTATATATTCTACATATTAGATTTACAGACATTTTATAGTACGGTCGATAAAGCTATAAAATTATTCACGCCATGACCTCTATAAATTATAATTACACTGTTGATTCAGCGTAAAAAAATAAGCTTTCTGTGTAACATGCAACTGAAATTCTCATATCACCACATACATCACCACAACACAAACGCAGTAACGCGTGGAAAGCTTAATGTAATGTGAAACTTTGCGCATCAGCACAAACTGCGCAAGCACTGCAACTTTTTACTTACAATAAATGCAAAACTTATCCCCCCCCCCAAATTTACTTAATTATAACTCCGCGTAATTAATTAAAAGCAAATTAATTAGCTTCGCGCCGTCAAAAAAAGCGATATACAAGGTGATACACCTCAAAACAGAATTAACGAAAGAGGGCGATGCGAAGTCGTGAAAAGAGTAGTTTCCGAATGTAATTGCAATGCAGGTGAAATACAAACCTCGTTACACTCGTGTAATTGGGATTCGGGAAGGCCGTTGTGTCGCTAATAAACGGTTAATTAATCCAATTTTAACGAAACTACACTCGTCCTCCTCTTGACTTTAATTACGACCTGGATTCGGCGGTGCGGCCGGCGTTATAAATTAATGTGGTTTTCGTAAAGTGTCTTCATGTTCGTTAACAAGACCACATTAAATCACCAATTAAATTTTACTATGTCGACTCGACAGAAACATGAACAATTTCTTTAAATTCCAAATATCAAATATACGAAGGAGAATAAATAAGTAGAGTGCAAGTCTACGAAGGGCAGTAAAGAAGTAAAGTCATGAAAGAGTGTTGATATTTTTGATTATTTCTTTGTTTAATAATCAGAAATAAGATAATAGGACAGTTTACAATCAATGTGTAATTGCATTCTAATTTCGAAACCACAAATTCAGCGTTAACTCCAACTCATTGGGTCACCAGCAGAGAAGATATTTCCACCGCGTAAGTATTGTCGTGTAATTATTGTTTACACTGTCCGAGTTACGTTACGATTTATGTTCCCAATTAGCAAATCATGATGTAGACAATTCGCTGTAATCGTTGTACTTTAAACTTTTATGTAAGCAAAATATTGGCATAAATAATCCGGGCTGGATGTAAGAAATCAATCGGTTCTCCGATTCACTAGAAGAGGTGCGCCGCCCTCATCTTCACCGAACGACTGACGTCGTCATGCCGCTGCTCCAGACCAGTCATATACACCAGGCCGAAGACATCCCTTGCTGCCGACGCATCCACAAGGACCGACCAGATCGCCACAGCATGGCTGTTCCCTGGACGGCCCTTACACCACGCCGAAGGCATCCCTCGTTGTCATCTCTATCCTTCACTGGATCTATGGCTACGCAACCCCCGAGGCGTTCATTGAAGTTCACGTATCCGCATTGTTTTGTGTTGATATCACCCGACTCGGCAGAATCCACGAGCCACCGCCGAATAACTCCAACTGCACCCATCGCATCAACCCCAAGGAGCAACCCTTCTACGCCGCGTCATCCTTCAGCCGACATCTCGACGCTAAGTTTTCCGGACTGGCATTTCCCCGCATCAATATTAAATTAAACTAGAAAATTAATAAACAGGTATAAATTGTATCAAATTGTTTTCAAGTTTCACGTACGCCCCTAAACGGCTAACTTGAACCGCTGGACAAGATACTGCGAATATGGTGGAGGGATCGAACACACTTTTCTGCGCAACAAACGCAGAGTTTTTCTACCAAACATCAAGAAAAGTAATATACAGCGTTTCATTTTATGACGTATATCCATTCTTTCATTTTATTAGAAGCCGTAAACTGTCGCTAAACCCCCGTGTTTCGAATAATATGATTCTTCTTCTCTCGAGAAATATTAAATGAAACTTTGTGTTCTTCCTGCCTTTACCATCGTACAAACAAAGTTTTGCTAATTCGACAAGGAGTCGTTTGTTATTATATTAAACTCGACCCTGTGTGTTCGCATTGGACTGGCACATGTTCCCGTCAATTACGGTGGAAAATATGTGCCACCCCCACACTGTCTGGTAATGCTCGCAGCATTTATTTATGAACCAATGTAACTAGATTAACGTTGCACGTACGGCGAGTAATAAATTTATGGGCTTGGTGCACAGGTATTCGATAGGGTAGATGAAACGGAGAATCGTAAAAGTACTGGCTCTTTTGCTAAATGTAGACGGTTTGAACAAAATAGCAAGGCACAAAAGTAAGACAAAGACATAAAATAAATAGACAAAAAAGCATCGAAAGATAGCTACAGAGTAGTCCTTTAGAAGATATACGCACCTCGCAGTGAGATTAGTGTTTCCACCTCGGAAATTGATTTCCCCAGAAAATTAATCACAAAGACCTTTCAACGTTTTAACGGGAGTACCTTAAGGTAATACAATATGTCCTCTTCTCTTTAACATCGTATTGAGAAAAATAGTTCACTCTGCAAAAGCTTTGAGAGTAGGCAGTTGATGCTGAAGCTATTTATCTAAAGGCAAAGGAATTACAAAACAAGGAGGACCCACGCATGTTGCTCATAGTGAAGTTGTTGGTAAAATGATGTAGAAAAACTCAAATCTACTCCACAGGAGATTTGAATTTTTCTACATCATTTAACAAAGGAATTACCTGCAGAAATGAAGTCGCACTTTTTTTCTCCCATGGGAGAAGCCGGACATACAAACAAATTAGCTAATTGGAGCTTGTTTTATGAAGAATAAGCCAATGGAATCATCTTGATGAGGTGTTTGACTTAAATACCGAAACAAAGAAAACTCTTTTGCATGGTAAAGTAACGAAGAAAAGTTTTAATTACGTATTGTTACGAATTCGGGGTTCACAAATTATAATCGTCGTTTATTTTAAAAACAATTTAATGTCTACAATAGCCTAACACAATGAAAGCACAATAATATTGTAACAAGGAAATAAGAACGCCAGCAACGCAAAAAATCACAGCTGCATGAAACAATCTGCCCAAGCTTCCAGGAGCTTTCTATATGGAAAAACTGATTTGCAAAGGCATTAGAGTAGTAGAGTGCTATTTTAGTCAGAGGGAAGTTCCTCTTGTTGTATCATAGTATACTGTAAAACATGTAAGTCTACTTCTTATTACCTTTAATAAATGTATGGTTTAATTTAACTAGCTGCTCCCTTATTTTAAGTTGCATAATTATTTCGTAACAATATCAAGTTGTAATACTTGTCTAACAAATAACACTTCTGTAACTGAACCGTTCTACTAATCGCTAGATACACACACATCGCTTTCAAAATAAAACTGATTCAAAAAGCTTACTTACGTAATATAATAATTCACTCTTTCGAGAATAGCGGCGGACAAATACCGAACATTCCAAGCAAATTCTACTACCATCTAGGGCGAGTCTGGAAAGGACTGGAATCTTTGACTGGCTCGTAGATGGCGTGACTGGTCTAAAAATAGAATTTGCATCACGGAATGCAACAGTATGCAAGTGTATCTCTCGCAGTTTTACAATTGTAACAGCTCATGTGATCGGTGACGAAACGTCGGTAGAAGATATTAACGAGCATGGAAATCTTCTAATAAAATTGATTAATGTTATGTAAATAAAACAATAATAATGAAGAATATGCGGACAAAGAACTGTGACGTAGAAGAGTAAAGTGTACCTAGAGACGAAGTTTTTGTTTGACTTTGCCAGTAGCGAGGGAATGCGCTGATTGGTTCGATTTCTGAATCACGTATCCTGCTGCAATTTTACTTTCTGCCAAGCCTGTAATCAACCCTTATTTTGTTTTTGACTAAAGAAGAAATTTAACAACTTCTGGTGAATACTCGATAAATATTGTTACATTCCAAGAAGTAAATTTTATTTTTTTATACTGGTCGCGCCACCTATGACGCAGACAAGATTTTAATCTATTCTAGACTCGCACCGAAATTTACTGGAAAATTCTACCGTTATTCGCCACTATTCTCGAATAGCGCTGGTTCTTATAAAACCGCGAGGAAGCGCGATTTTTAAATCGGTCTTATTTAGAAAAAAGCGATGTGTGATAAACGAATTTATTAACGTTTAAGTGTTATTTTGTTAGATAAGTGTACAGCTCGATATTATTGTACTTTCATTGTGTTTAATGATCATAGACATTAAAGTGCTTTAAGAAACATAAATAACGTTTAAATTTGTGAACCCCGAAGTCGTAAGAATATTTTCACCTGTTTTCTTTGACTTGGAATGTTTTTCCAGAATTTGACGGAATCAGCTCGTTCATCTTCTATCAGTGTAAAGGCCTTAACTTTCTTTGTTGAAGTATTTCCATTTTCTTTCGGTGTGGAGGGTGCTTAAGGTGAGCTTGAACCTTCTTTGATGAAAAATTTCCATTTCCTTCTTTCTTCCATCTTCTTAGCCACTGCTTTGATTACCTGATGTTTTAAACACTTATTCATTCTTCGTTCTCTTTGGCCGCTCTTTTTCCTTCCCTTCTAACTGATATGTATTGAATAATTTAATAACTATAACATGGCCGACTACATTAATAAGAAAACGCTTATATGACCGTTTCAATTCGCCTAAAATCGGTTCCGAGAATGCATGCCATGATATATAGAATGATATACGGTAACCAACGTCATCTATGAAAGTCACTTTAAACTTAAACTCACAAGATCGTTGCAAATTTCTTTAAATGTATTAAGGAAAAGCAGTAAGTCTGTTTGTTAACCTGCACTGGTTCAGACTTTTTTTTACGAAATATGCTTTAATGAAGCCTACATTTTTTGATAATGTGTCAATACGAAATCATATAATTGTATTTTTACGTTATTTCCACGAGACAGTTTAAAATCAGCGGTCTCGTGTTAAGAGGTCTGTTCCATTCCTCAGGATTTCGAGTTCTGAACCGTTCAAAATCGGTCTGAGCATGAGCAGTGCACATAATTGGATATAAATTTTACACTGCGCATGATTCGAACGTTCAGAATTTGAAATTCTGTCAAATGGAACAGACCTAAGATCACGAAGTAACATTTTTAAATGCGGCAATTTTAAAAATTTAATTCTGCATCAATTGTGAGAATACTAAAATCATCTCGTATTGCAAAAATTAGTTTTGAATTGTCTAACTTGGGATTAGAATTTAAATTTAATAATAGTTATATAATGATTAGAAAATGTATTGTTTGTGGCAACGAAAATAAGCCAGTTTGAATTTCTTAATGCAATTCCGCTTCGAACTAAGTGGCTTGAAGCAATGAAAAAATTTTATGGTACCTAATTGGAAATAACAATTCTAATGTACTTTATTCATTTCTTCTGTAATTTGTAGAAATCATTTTCACGAATCATCTTTAAAAATTATAAAAACAAGATTGGATTTACTAAAGAAGCTGTACCATCTATTTGTAAGAATTTTTTGCTAAATTTTACTTCACTATATCATTTTATGGTTTGATTAAATTCTGAAGTTAATTATTAAGAATATTTAGCAGAAAACAATTATAAGGAGATCCAGGTAGATTCCATATCCACACAGCAAATTTCAGATTTGCAATATCAAAACAATGTCTACACACAATTCTAAAAAAGGAAATTAAAGATACAAAAATTATAAAAAAAAAACCTCCGAGAAATCAACCTATTAATAAGCATAATTTCTCCTAATAAATGTCTTTAAAATTTAAAAGACTTAATGAGAAGTATTCAGAAAATTTTAATAAGGTTAAAGAATTAAAGGAACAATTGGATAAACAATCTACTAAATTAAATTTTACTCATTATATGGAGAATATGTACCACTTCTTTCAAGTACACATTAGGTCTGTTCGTACAGCATTTCTGACTAGTTTGAAACTGTCAAATATATTCGGCGCATGCTTCTCACAGTTTTGAACTAGTCAGAAGCTACTGCACGAACAAACCTAATATTTCAAACTCAACACTATTCATTCTTTGAATAGCAGTGTTGCACCATGTTGATGTTACAGATGAAAGATTATATTGATTAGAAGTCACTTTGCAACATTACATTGATGATATCCAAAAAAGTTCAGCAAATGCAGGTATTCAAGGAATGTCTACAAAAACGGCCCTTGGTTTACAATTTACAACCTCTGTATTAAATTTCTTTTGCAACAAATCAGATTTTATTATGTACTGACATATTCATAGTTCAGATGCAGTGGAACCCGTATTTTCTCATGTTCGTCTTAGAACTGGTTCAAATGACATGACAGAAGTCAGAGCAGCAGAATATGCACTTCAGCAAACTTAATGTTGCGGATTCGTCAATCGAGATGGCTTTTTAAGTAGCAAACTGGCTGCAATTTGTCAATTCTAACGCAATGTTAGGTCATAAAGGGATCGCAAGATATCGCGATTTAAACTTTTCACTGTCGATAGCTTTTTGAGTCCAAGGATCACGTTCTCCGACAATCAAATTTTAAATAAATAAATGAGGTTAGCCTTTAGCAAGTGTATAAAGGTCTTGGGTCCCTCAGGGTGGCATCGTAATTAATTCAAATTTAGTAAATTCTTAATTTTCATTTCTACGAAACAATAAATTCGTCATTTACGAATCGACCCCCCTGTATTAAATGGTGACTTTCACTCCTACGACCCTACCTACATTAGCTTGTCCAGTTTCATACCACCCAGAAGACTTCTAACACTTCTTATCTCATAAACTCATTTTATGTCTATCTGTTTTTAATTTTTATGTCGTATTCAACGATCAACTCCCTATAGCGCGCTTTGGTTAGACCATAGAACGGTTGGAGACCCATGGGGAAAGCTTCCAAACCTGCTCTAGCATGTTCATTAGCCGTTTCCCATATTTCCCTAGCCAATCTTGTTTCAGGTGTACCTCCTTCATACTAATTGTCTTATTTAAATTATTTCCTTTAAAGCTTCTACCCCGAATTTTTCTCTAATATCCGTATTCCTTAGTTTTCCCGGTTTTGTAACGCTCCAGAAGGTACCTCACAAATTTTATCTCATAGGATCCTTTTATGCCTATCTTTTTTGTTTTCTATTTCCTATTTAAGCATCATCTCCATACAGTGTGTCCACAGAAAGGTTAGAGATCCATGGCGAAGTCTCCAAGCCAGCTTTAGCAAGTTCTATTAGCCATTATATTTCCTTCCATTTTCTTGTGAATTTGTTGTCCTTGGCCAGTTTCTTAAGAGATTATTTGAAATTCTGCGATCGAAACTATCCTAAAATTAGATTTCTTAAAAATTGTTTACACGTCGTTTAACGTCATCCGTCAGTCCACGTCATTATTTTCTAGTGCGCTTAACGAGGATAATATCCAAACAGGTCTTTTAGTTTTGTTTATGTTCTTCGAGAGACTACGTCGCGTCGTCCATCCCCGTCCCCATTTTGCGCTATTGATTTTTTCGAAACATTGTTACACCGGGCATTAACCTACATAACGATGATGTGATATAAAATTACACGAGCAGCAATCTATAGTGCAAACATGAAGCGTTTTATGTTACATCACTTGCTCCGCCTGTCAAGTTTACGCGCTTCTCCAATTTTCTTGATGTTTATTTATTTATACAAGTAATTTCTGTAATTGTCTCGCTTATTTTTCAGTTTAAGTTTAATTACCGGGGGGACTTCGAATAATTCCGGTGTAATTTCCGCGAAACACTCCACCAATTCACGAATTAATGTCACCCCGAGTCATAGGATGCGCCATCCCTTCCGTCGAATTAAACACGTGTATCAAATTAGCGTCAAGCAGCGAATTAAACGATGGTTTCAAACATCGACCTAACTGAATTATTCGTACTTATTAGTTAACTATTCATGGTATTTAGCGACCGCGAAATGAGCGTTATTCAATCCTGCCGCTGCTTCGTGATTGCTTGGCTGCATCGCTTTTGATCTACGACATGATAAGGGTAATGACGAACGCGCCTTGACATAAGACGTTTGCTTCACAGGAGACGCAATGTGTCGACAGTTAATTTCCGCTTTGTTCGGCTTCAGACGCGCCGGAAGTTCAAATTTGTAATTTACGCCGTTTCCGAAGACATGCCGAGGTCGTTGATAAGAGGAGCCAATCGGAAAAATTTGCATCACTTTTCCATTTAAATTGAATTGGAAAAACGTTCCGCCAAAAGTGGAAGATGTAAAAAAAAGAATGACCCCCCCCCCCCCCCAATAGTGACATGAAAGTGCATCGAGGAATTTCACAAACTGAAAGAGGGTAGAGAACAAAATATATACAGACAACTAAAGGTAAAATCGATGAAAACAGTTACCCAAAAGTAACACTGCAATATTCAGAGATTTAAAGGAAAAACTAAGAAGAAGAAAGATTAGAAGGGATATGTCAAGAAACACTTCTGTCCTCAAGTTAATTTTCTCTATGGGAAAAGTTGGGCAACTAAGTGTGGTCCCCAAAACCAATCTGCTCCAATTGTTAACAGAACGAGCGACCTATCACGGTTAAGCTCAGAAAGAAAGAACCTACTATAGGGGTTCTGGCTCACTTCCTTATAGAGCTTTTACATTGATATATCAAACTCGCATGTATGGTTGCCCATCATGATTTTTGCTAGACGGTGGTAGTAAGAAACAGGTAGCAGTTTTCAAATAACACGTAGCAGTTTATAGATAACAGGTAGCAGTTTTTACCTATTTTTTTTGAAAACTGCTACCTGTTTTTATCGGTTATTTATAAACTGCTATTTTAACGCCATCGCCTAGCAAAAGTCACCTAGGCAACCAAATATGCGAGTTTCATTCATGTAAAAGATCCATAAGAAAGTGAGCTAGAAGCCACACAGTATATCTACTGAGTGTTAAAGCAGCGCAAACCTTTTTTTCTCGCAGAAGTTCAATTGAAGGAGAAGGCATTCGATTATGCGCTGCGGCGAGTGAAAAAGAGGTGTCACAAAAGATATTACCAATAAAAGGTAACAATCACAATAAAAGTTGTTACCCTAAGAAATATTCTTACGTACAAGAAGAGAAGATTTCGGCTTAGGAACGACAATAAACTATTTTCATTTAATCTGCATTGATTTTTAAATATAGCTTAACAACATTTTGAGACTTTAAGTTGTGTTGCTTCTCAGTTTTCGATAGTTGAGACCTTCGTGCGATTGAGAACATCTCTCAAGCACATATTACCCTTCACCCTGGAGAACATCTTGCTTTTCTCTATCTAGTTTAGCTAAAAACTTTCATTCTATTAACTACCACCACGTGCGTGTGTTTTCTTCATAATCGGAGAATTGCTATGTGATACAATCAATGGCTCTGTATAGGTAAAAGCAATATCAATATTGTTCTCTAAGAAATTTAATTCGAATACATCAATTGTATTTGATACTGATTGTACGTTAAAGTTTAATATTGTCAATACATTATCAGTTTTAATACTTTTACTTTTTCGTATGGTTTGTTGTCCCTGAGTGAAATTTTTATTCTTCGGGAAGCAATATCGTCTTGTGAGCCAGAGTTCAGGATTATACACTTCGTAAACGTATTCAATTAGAAAAGTTATTTTAAAAGAGGAAGAAACTTCAATACGTTTTAATTCTTCACATTTGAATGTAATTTTCGATGTAAGAGTAAGTTTTCTTCAGTTGTCTCCTCACATGCAAATATCCCGTTTTTTCTACTGTTTTAATATAATCCGATTCATTATTTCCAATTACAGGTCCAAGTCGTGCAAACACAGCTGATTCTAATTGTTTTGGTGTAAGTTTTTGCTTGTCAACATATCCAACTGGATAAACCGCTCTTTATTTTGTCCGAGTACGCTGTTATTGTTGGTAATTCTTTTTCTCTTTCTTTATCTGTTGTGAATGTCCTTGCGACTTGTTTGGATGTTGATTTTTCAGTTTCCCTATTTGATGGCGCCTATTGGTTTTGATTCATTGTCAACAAGTTTATTGTTTCTTTTAATAGATTGATTAAATGTTCCGCTTCCCCTTCTTCTAGATGATGCGATAGCTTCGACTGCAACTCACCATCACTTCCATTTTTATTCACTTTAGTATTTATAAAGTCCCCGTTGCCATTTTTTGTTCAGAGTAGTACTCGCACTTGTGTTTTTTCTTGCATAACACTGTACTTTTGCCACAAATTTATACAGGGATATTCACATAAACCGTTCGTTAAAAGTTTTCAAGGTTGCAGTTCACGTAGATATTTGAAATTTAAGGAGCAAGGGTTTTCCGTAGAGATCTCTTTAAATAAAATAAAATTGTCTTTGTACCACTTCCGGTTGTACCGGAAGTCGCTATCAACTCGCTTATTTTAAATGGAATGCTATATTTTTATCACGTTTTTGAATTCTACATGTAAAAATATGTTAAGTTGCAATACATTTCCCTATCTCTAAAATGCATCATTTTTGAGATATTTTGAAATTTCTTAAAAATTTGGATTCTGCAATCTGATTTTCAAAAAATTATAACACAGCTATGATTGAAGCAATTTTATTTGTAATAGCTGATATTGTAGCTGAAGCTTTAAGGTTCTTAGAAATTCCATAGGCATAATCTATTAAGCTACAGGGTGTCTAAAACGCACCGCTCCCCTCGAAGATATTCAAACACAGAAAAATACTTTTTTTCAAATGGAACGACCAATGTTTTAATACACCATCGTATGTGGAATTAAATGCTGTGTCGAACTATACTAGCATTCCCTATACCTAACTTTAACAGTTTTTCAGTTATAAGGTATTTTTGGTTTAATACATAAAAATTTACATTTATTAGGTTAAATATTTCTAATTTTGTTGATATAGTTATGAAAACAACAAACAATTGCATTTAACGTTTCCTGTTACTACAAATTTTAAGCAAAAGCAAAAAAAAGTTGAGAATCAAAATCAAAATTATTCAAACGCTGATATTTTAAATTTATTTTTTAAATTCATGAAGAATGATCTAAAATTGTTCAGAGCAGAGAATGTGTGTTCAATCAAATGTACCCCTCTTGTCTCCTATGAATAAAACACAGTTTGGAAAGTTTGAACCTAACTTTATAAAATTTGGAAAAATAAAATGTACGAAGATCAGTAACAAATAACGAAGATAATTAGACAATGGTTTTAAAATACTTTCACGCTAATCCAGAGAATTGCAAACTAGCAGCTACTCTATTCTTCAATTTAAAGTAATGAAATTAATACTTTTTCGTTTTATAAGATCACAAGCGTCCTAAGAGAAGGATGATTAAAGAACTATTAAAATTTGTGAATTTTCACTTGCCAAATTCTATTTTCTTTGGTTGACTACAAAATTTGTAGTAACAGTAATCGTTGTTATAATTTCCATGCTATCTTAACAAAATTAAAAATATTTGATCTATTAAAATTGTAATTTTCTATGAACTAAATCGAAAATGTTTCATAACTCAAAAACTGTTAAAGTTAGGTAAAGGGAATGCTAGTACAGTTTGATGCAGCATTTGATTCCACATACGATGGTGTATTAAAATATTGATCGTTCCATTTGAAAAAAAGTATTTTTCTGTGTTTGAATATCTTCGAGTGGAGCGGTGCGTTTTAGACACCCTGTCGCTTAATAGATTATGCTTATGGAATTTTTAAGAACCTTAAAGTTTCAACTACAATATCAGCTATTACAAATAAAATTGCTTCAATAATAGCTGTGTCATAATTTTTTGAAAATCAGATTGCAGAATCCAAATTTTTAAGAAAATTCAAAATATCTCAAAAATGATCCATTTTAGAGATAGGGAAATGTATTGCAATTTAACATATTTTTACATGTAGAATTCAAAAACTTGATAGTCATTCCATTTAAAATAAGCGAGTTGATAGCTACCTCCGGTACAACCGGAAGTGATACAAAGACAATTTTATTTTATTTAAAGAGATCTCTACGGAAAACCCTTGCTCCTTAAATTTCAAATATCTACGTGAACTGCATCCTTGAAAACTTTTAACGAACGGTTTACGTGAATAACCCTGTATGATTGAACACTTTGTTTTCGCTCAAAAACAAATTTAATGTGTAATTTCTTTTTATTCTATCCCGATCCCGGCGACACTTGTGAATGTATAGGGAATAAAGTCATTCCATTTAAAATAAGCGAGTTGATAGCGACTTCCGGTACAACCGGAAGTGATACAAAGGCAATTTTATTTTATTTAAAGAGATCTCTACGGAAAACCCTTGCTCCTTAAATTTCAAATATCTACGTGAACTGCATCCTTGAAAACTTTTAACGAACGGTTTACGTGAATAACCCTGTATGATTGAACACTTTGTTTTCGCTCAAAAACAAATTTAATGTGTAATTTCTTTTTATTCTATCCCGATCCCGGCGACACTTGTGAATGTATAGGGAATAAAGTCATTCCATTTAAAATAAGCGAGTTGATAGCGACTTCCGGTACAACCGGAAGTGATACAAAGGCAATTTTATTTTATTTAAAGAGATCTCTACGGAAAACCCTTGCTCCTTAAATTTCAAATATCTACGTGAACTGCAACCTTGAAAACTTTTAACGAACGGTTTATGTGAATATCCCTGTATGCGCACTAACCCTTAACGTTTCGCCGTTGTTCGATAGCTTCGTCAGAAGTGAAAAAAGTATTTACTTCTTACTATGTCTTTTTGGAAGCTGAATTAACATTGTTTCGAGTTAATGTTTATATTTTTCAAATAAAAATTTTCAGAAACCATTTATTTGTTCTATTTGACTTACAAATAAGCATAAAATTATATTTTACCATTGAAATTACCAAATTGTCAAATTCTCTGCATTTTGAGTGAGTTTTGTTTTAGGGTATGATATACCCCAGAACACTAATCATGTAATTTTTTCCACCACACTAACGGAGGGTTAAAGGTAAACTGTCACAATTGAAGACCTTTTTACAAGAACAACCAATGTCCAAAAATGCGATTTCTGAGATTTACATAATGTCATTATATTTATTTAGCAACAATGCAATGTGGTGAACTTAGTTGTTTTACAAAAGCAACCCAAGTTTAGTGATATGAGTGTATAAAGTACAGGTAGTCAGTGGGGTTACATTTTGCATTAAGTTTATTTTCTTATAAACCTAAATTGTGTTTTATATTTTGTTCGTTTCTTTTATAAACAACGTTTGCAATCTATTTTGTTTGTTTTCCTATAATTATATGTAAAATAAAAAAATTGAAACCTAATCAATATCACAAACATATATTTTACAAAAACAGCCATAGTCCAACGTTTTCTTTCAAAAGATTAAACATATCTAATTTAGTATTTATGTCACTAATTGAAATTACACGAAAGGAAACTCCGAATATACAAAGGAAATGATTTACCGTTAAAAACCGTTTGAAATGTGCACTGGAATTGAGAAAAATTATTTTTGCATAATTGCCGAAAATGTAAAAAATAGACAAAGGACGTTTTTGTAAAAAGGTCTTCAATTGTCAAAATATGGGAAAAATAACAAAAATTCAAAATTATTACCGTGTACCGATTTTCAGTAACTTATGAAAATTTATGAAATTATTTTTCATTTCAGAATGAATACCGAAAAAAAGAAAATTAAATCTGCCAATTATTTTAGATTTGTTTCATTTTGTTTTCCGGACTCTTTTTCAACCACACTTCCAAAAACACTCAGTATACTAGGGCTTGAACAAGTCTTGGGTTATTTGCAAATAATTTTATTAAACTAGCATGTATGTATGGTATCAACTCCACCTGATTTACTTTTTGAACCATCAATAGTTTCTTTACTTCTGTTTCGTTTGTTAGTTTTAGGAAGATGGTATTCATAATTATTTTTTTATTCATTTTCGAATTTGTTTTTATTGTGTGATTTTTAGACTATTTGTTCATCTACTTCGCTAAAATATGTATTCGAGTAATTTGCTGTTTTTTATCACCTTCTATTTTTGTGTTATGTTCACTATGATTTAAATAGCTAATTGCTGCTTTTTTTACATTTATTCCCCTGCCTAGTTTATTATTAACATAAGACCAAATTTTTTTAGTGTCATTTTTATATCTCTGTATTTTTTCTTCGTTCAAAATTACCTTTTGCTTTTTTAAGAAGTAGCCCCAGGTTTTTCGCATGATTTTGGTAGTTCATTTTTAAGTTTTCATCGTTTACTTTTTTTTCTCCATTTTTTATACAGATATTCTTTTGTTTTTATTAATTACAGACGTTCATTCGTTATTATCCTTATTATCCAACATTTCTTGGTATTAATTTCCATCGTTCGGAATAGGTAGATGCTTCTATTATGTTTTTAATTTTATCTATTAACAATTCAATTGCGTATTAATTAACATTTTTCTTTTGTACTTCTTCCCAATCTGTAATAGCAGAAAAGTATAATTTATTTTTTTATTTGTATGCCTGCATATTTCAGGGATTTTGTCAATTTTTATATTCTCTTGAATATTCAAGAAAGCCTCTAGCTTTTCATTGTTTTGAGTAATACTTCTAATATTAACAAGCAATACTGTTACACTACCTTCACTAATTTACTAAATTCAGTTAGATTGTCTCCAATTATTTTTTTCCAGAAACCCTTCATTGTTGAAATTATTTCGGTCATCCTCTTCGTATCCAAAATTTCTTTTTCTTTCCATCCCGTTCCATTTCTTCTCGTTGCATTGTATGGATAATCAGTTAATCACATTTTGAAACTGTTCGTTGCACGAAAAATGTTTCACACATATCGTTATTATCTTCCGCATGTTTAGTTTGTCTATTTGTATTATACTGTTCATTTGATTTTGTAGAATTTGTACATTTTAAATTGTACGTTTCATTGCATTCTTTATCTGAATGATTACCACATACAGTATAATAGGACGACTAATTATTATTACATCACTATTTTCAAATGTTATCTAATTCTACTTACATTCATTATGTCCATCATATTTTCAATGTTATCACCTTCTACATACAGGTGTCCCAAAAATGCATATAAAGCTTCCGATAGTTCTTTTCTACAATTCTTATAGGTTTCAAAATTGCAAAAATTAATTCTCTTAAGTTTGATGGTAGGTATCAGCATACGAGATAAAATATGAGGCAAAAAGAAATTATTAAACTTGGCAACGTTGCTTATGTATACAGTTGTTTCGATTTATAAAAGAGCTTTAAACTAAATAAATTTCAAATATCTAGTTTTAAATACAACGCCTTAATTATTTATTTGGCTCTAGTATGTTTTCCTGCTCTTAACAACAACCCAGTAAGCAAATTGTGTATTTTAATTATGTTTCGTTAAAAAGAACTTGTTTACCGATTGAATAACAATTGAATAACAATTTTTATTAAGTTTTTAGCCGTTTGCTTCGCAATTTTCTGTTAAAAGTAGTATTTTTGGAGGGTTCGTCCAAGAGGAAATGTTATTTGCAGTTTTAGATTAGGAAATATAGAGGAATACGTTTACCTGAAGATTTGTATGCATTTCTGGGACGTCGTGTATATTTCATTGTATCATAAACGACCTCGGCGTTTTAAGGCATTTCAGAGCCGGATCTATTTTATCTCATGCGCACAAGTTTACAAAACACGTTGTGTTAATGTCGGGGAAACATTCCATAATATAGGATTCGAAAATTGATTTTGTTGTGAGTATGAACAACTAACTGATGAATACTTAACATGTGTTATATTAATGATAACAATTAATAACTTTTTTTAATTAAATTCATTTACCTACACCTCTTTAATTTACGTAAAAAGCTATTTACCACATATACATTTTTGTATAGTAATCTGATAAATAGTCGTGTATAAACAATTAACTACAATTCTAATTCATAGGTCTCTGTCATGACGTCATCTTGATCGATTTACGAGTTATTTACAGGTCGGCAGGCCCTTTATGTTTGTAATGTTTTTTGTGGATGTAATAAAAACCACCTGAAATATTATCGGAGAACACCTAATATTATGTTTTAAAAGCTTAAATGTCCACATGAGATAAAAGAAGTCCGACTCTGAAATGTCCTAAAACGCCGAAGTTTGATCATCAGCAAATAAACAAATTTCATCCTTCAATCTTGAGAACTTTTACAATGTCATTGATTTACAATATGAAGAGAAGTGGTCCCAAAATTGTTCCTCGTGGATAAAGCTTTTTATAATCTGACGTCAATTTCATTTTTTTCCTTGCTCTTGCGAATTCTAAATTTGATTTTTTTGTTTTGCATGCGTTATTTGTGTGTGCATGACATACTCTTTGATGAGAACGTGCGTTCTGTATTGATATACGTCACTTGTTATGTCATCTATTTGCCTTCAAGATTTTTTTAATTTTTTTCTAGAGGTATCTCACTCATAAATATTTTGCAAAATTTAGAAGTCTTTTGTGTCGCAACTTAAATACTAATGGTACGTTCATATCTATTACATTTTCCTTCCTCTTTTTTAATTTTTTTTTTCAAACTTCCAACTAACAATAGCGTCCTTTCGATAATACCAAAATGTTTTCCCCGTTTCCCGCATTTCATTATACGAGAATAACAACATGGGGCATTCTAGTCTGTCCCTTTACAGTCGATTTTATTTGGTTGTTTCGCAAACGTGCGAAGGGAGGAAACTGTATAATATAAACCGGCCGCAAGGGTTCGAGTTCACACTCGGCTAGGTTTTGCCGTGTGCCAGGGAGGAACTTCGTAATTACTACTTTCGAATGAGATGCCCCGGTGCAACTTTGTTTTAACGTACTTAGCGCAATTACCGCAAACCTAAACTCTGAACTATTAATCTCTATTATGAACCGCAGAAGCTCCTCCGATGACCACAGTAAGGGCTGAAGTTCTTCAGAGAACAACAAACATTGTTAATTCTTTAACACATTTGCGTACCAATCGTTTCGTTGAAACTTGAAAAAAGGTGGAGCCAGAACGAAAATTTAATCAATTAACTTAAATGAAACAACAAAAGAACTACTATAATATTTATTAAGGACGTAACATTTTTTTTTATTCAATTCCATTCTTCTTTAAAGTCTGGTTTGTGTCTATCTTCCAACGCCGTCTGGATAGTTAACCTAAGACATTGCAGGCCGGTCCTTAATGACTGCAACTCCACTTTATTCACCTTACTCCACTGCTTGATTTGCTTAAGGCAATCGCAAGTTAGAAAATTGTTATCAATGTCGAGCTCTTTAACATGCAGGTGGCTCAAGAATTCCTCCGACAAGCAACCAATCTGGTTGTTATCCAGGTACAACTGCTGAATGTGCTGTACATTCGCGAAGACCTCAGTTCCAATCGAGGAGATCTCATTGTAACTCAACCAGAGATTTTCGATTTTCCCCACGCCGAAGAAAGCCCTGCTATGAATTGTCTTGATGTTGTTGTACATGAGCCATATCTCAAGATCGTCCTTCTTAAACTTCTCCTTCACCAAATTGGCGAAAGTCTTATCAGCTATTTCGTTGATTTGATTACGCATCAAATCAATCCTATACAATTTCGGGGTGTACTTAAACCAACCCCCGTCGATTTCTGAGAGGCGATTCGAACTTAAGTCGATGACTTCTAGGTTCAACATATTTTCAAAAGCGCCTTCCTCAATGTTAAGGATGTTGTTGCTGGAGAGATTCAGCTTCCTCACCAGTAAGTCGCTGAAGACTCCCTTAGATACGGTTTCAAAATCGTTGTCTACTAAAACCAAGTTCCTCAACGATGGTAGATTATCGAAAGCCCCCGCTTCAATCTTCTTTATTCCACTCGAGCTAATCATTAGGGTGTCTAACTTGGTTAAGTCTTGGAGAGAGTGCTTACATAAAACGGGGATGTTTTGGTTGACGATCTCAATTCTGTAGGCGTTTCGGATATCCTCGAGTCCATTTTTTACAACAACTTCTTGCACGCCGTCTGCACCATTATACAGAGTTAGTTTTAAATTGTTGAAGGGCTCACAGTTTTTATCGCAAAGGCACGAGGACGCCAGACCCAAAACTAAAAACCACGAGTACACTTTCATGTTGGCGGAGACTGTAATACAATTACCGTGCGAGTGTTTATATAACGTTTAATTTGCGCAAAACATTTTGCTGGAATAAGTTATCGCTTGATAACCTCCAGGCTTGTGTGGTTCGCCTCAGCAATTGAAAAAGGAGATTAAATTTAATTTTTGCTTGGCGGATACTGCGAACTGTTTGTTGGATTGAAACGCGTAAATATTTTCAAGTTCTCACTTCTTGTTATTTTATTAAAAACTCTGATAATTTTTCGTCGTTAACTAAGATAACGTCATTAATCATTTGGATCGACTTACTAGCCAAGGTTGTCAGCCAATGGGGTTTTACAAAAAGTCTGAACGTTTACCTTAAAAATCCCTAGAAGAGGACAGTAATTCACTAAAAATAAATTCCGAAAAAATAAACTTTCTTGGCATTTATTTGTTAATATACATAGGTATTATAAGTATTTTCAAAAATTTACTTCCATACAACAATCTCAGAGTATTGCCAGTAGGGTTGCCAATCGTCCCGGATAAGCCGGGACGTCCCATTTTTAGTTAATTGTTAAGGTGCGTCCATACATGTGTTATATCCATGTATCCGCATACAGGGATATCCACATAAACCGTTCGTTAAAAGTTTTCAAGGTTGCAGTTCACGTAGGTATTTGAAATTTAAGGAGCAAGAGTTTTCCATAGAGATCTCTTTAAATAAAATAAAATTGTCTTTGTATCACTTCCGGTTGTACCGGAAGTCGCTATCAACTCGCTTATTTTAAATAGCAATCTATCATTTTTGTTACGAATTTGAATTCTACATGTAAAAATATGTTAAATTGCAATACATTTCCCTATCTCTAAAGTGCATCATTTTTGAGATATTTTGAATTAATTTTCTTAAAAATTTGTATTCTGCAATCTGATTTTCAAAAAATTATAACACAGCTATGATTGAAGCAATTTTATTTGTAATAGCTGATATTGTAGTTGAAGCTTTAAGTTTCTTAAGAATTCCATAAGCATGATCTATTAAGCTACAGGGTGTCTAAAACGGACTGCTCCACTCTCAAACACAGAAAAATACTTTTTTTCAAATGGAACGACCAATACAGCATAGTATGTGGAATCAAATGCTGCGTCGAACTGTATTAGCATTCCCTATACCTCACTTTAACAGTTTTTGAGTTATGAAACATTTTGGATTTAATTCAAAGAAAATTACAATTTTAATAGGTCTAATATTTTTAATTTTGTTAAGATAGCATAGAAATTATAACAATGACTACTGTTACTACAAATTTTGTAGTAAACCAAAGAAAATAGAATTTCGCAAATGGAAATTTTAATTGTTCTTTGATCATCCGTCTCTTAGGACGCTTGTGATCTTATAAAACGAAAAAGTATTAATTTCATTACTTTAAATTGAAGAATAAAATAGCTGCTAGTTTGCAATTCTCTGGGTTAGCGTGAAAGTGTTTTAAAACCATTGTCTAATTATCTTCGTTATTTGTTTCTGATCTTCGTACATTTTATCTTTCCAAATTGTATAAAGTTAGGTTCAAACTTTCCAAACTGTGTTTTATTCGTAGGAGACAAGAGGTATACATTTTATTGAACACACATTCTCTGCTCTGAACAATTTTAGATCATTCTTCATGAATTTAAAAAACAGATTTAAAATATCAGGCGTTTGAATAATTTTGATTTTGATTCTCAACTTTTTTTTTGCTTTTGCTTAAAATTTGTAGTAACAGGAAACGTTAAATGCAATTGTTTGTTGTTTTCATGGCTCTATCAACAAAATTAGAAATATTTAACCTAATAAATGGTAAATTTTTAGGTATTAAATCAAAAATATCTTATAACTGAAAAACTGTTAAAGTTAGGTATAGGGAATGCTAATACAGTTCGACGCAGCATTTAATTCCACATACGATGGTGTATTAAAATATTGGTCATTTCATTTGGAAAAAAGTATTTTTCTGTGTTTGAATACCTTCGAGTGGAGCGGTGCGTTTCAGACACCCTGTAGCTTAATAGATTATGCTTATGGAATTTTTAAGAACCTTAAAGCTTCAACTACAATATCAGCTATTACAAATAAAATTGCTTCAATCATAGCTGTGTTATAATTTTTTGAAAATCAGATTGCAGAATATAAATTTTTAAGAAAATTGAAAATATCTCAAAAATGATGCATTTTAGAGATAGGGAAATGTATTGCAATTTAACATATTTTTACATGTAGAATTCAAATTCGTAACAAAAATGATAGATTGCTATTTAAAATAAGTGAGTTGATAACGACTTCCGGTACAACCGACAAAGACAAGACAAAGACCGGTACAAAGACAATTTTATTTTATTTAAAGAGATCTCTACGGAAAACTCTTGTTCCTTAAATTTCAAATATCTACGTGAACTGCAACCTTGAAAACTTTTAACGAACGGTTTATGTGGATATCCCTGTATACGATCGTGATCGTGTATCATGATTAGCCAAGTGTCATTGTAATTTTTGAAACGCGAATACGATACAACTACGTCACACTTGGAGTCGGAATTTCGCCGAAACATCAATCACAGGACGGATAGGTAGCAGCAGCTAATTTCACAGTGACAAGCGTGCAATGTCGAACAGACGATACAGTTGTATTGAGTCGGAAAGTAAATGAATGCAGAGATACAATAAAACGGTTATGAGAATCAATTAAGGCCCAGTTGTACAATGCCAGAATTTAAGCTGAAGCTTAAACCCATAACAATAATTGTTGAAATAACCGCTGTTTTGGGTTTAAGCTTCAGCTTAAATTTAAACTGGCTTTGTACAACTGGCCCTAAGAGTTTAAGCTTTAGCTTAAAGTTAAGGTGGAATTGTACAAGTGAGCCTTATGTTGAGTTCGGAAATTCACGCGGTGCAAGCTCGGAGTGAAAAGTAGAGTGAGAGCGCAGCTGTTTTAATATACGTAAAAGTGGGACAAAAGTGCTCGAGGAGTGAATAGAGTGAGCGCGGAGGAATTACCGAACCCAGCATTAGTGTGTAATTCAAAATTCACGAAGAAAATGATGAAGGAGAACAAGTCACAATCGCAACATTTACGAAATAAAACGCAAAAAAATGAAAATAAATTTTTCATTCTTTAATTTCTGAACAATGGTAAACAATTAAAAATAAGAACTTTTTGGCAATCGAGAAATCTAATAGAATTGGGAAAAAAATTAAAATTCCTGAAGTAAGTAAGTAAGAAAAACAAATGACGATCGTAATAAAAAAATAAAAACTTAAAACGAAATGTAGGTTTAACACTTCTTCAAAAATAATTAATAATAAACATTCAAGACTAATAATAATAATAATAATTCAAAATTCACAAAGAAATAAAAAAAGAAGGACAAAATAAATGTCAATCATAATATTTACGAAAGGAAAAGAAACAGAAATCTGAAACGAAATTTGTTTTTGGCGAAATCAAAACGAGAAAAAAAATGAAAATTTCTGAAGAAAGTAAAGAAGAGAAATGACGATCATAACACAAACTCGCTAAACAAAAATGTTTAATCATTTAATTTCATATGACATACAAAAACAAACAAAAACAAAAAAGAAAAACTTTTTTACTTTTGGAAAAATGTAATAGGAATAGAAAAGAAAAAAGATAACTTTAAAAGGGACAGAAGCAAAAGAAAAACAAACGCCGATTGTAAATTTTATGAAAAACAAGACAGAAAAACAAATGACGATCGCAATATTTACCAGAGAAAGTGAAATAATTTCAAAAAATATAAACAAAAAATAAAAAAGATTGATTAATTTCAAACATAAAAGAAAGTTTCAAAAACTGTCAAGAATACGAATAACACGAATTAAATAAACAAATGATGGAAGCAAGAAAAACCAAGAAGGGATGGAATAGTTGAGCGCGAGTTTCAAACTTAGAAAAATAGTCCGCAAACAAATTCCTTTCAATTTATCATTATTAAACGTCAAATCGGGGAGATCCTATTTTTAACGACAAATACGATTTCTTCTCTAAGAAAATACAAAGTTTGAAAATTGGTCAGTTGGCAACACTGCCTAAAACGATGTAAAGTATGTAGAATGCAATATTCATTTTAATTTATTTTACAGTGAATAAAAGTAAAATAAAGGTGTTACCTAAAGAGGTTTAACTTTTTAAAAATTAATGTTGATCATTAATATTATACAGGGTGTATCGTATTAAAGGGGCCATAGTGATAGGGATAACTGAGGGTTACATCTACAGTCCGAAAAAGTGTTGCAAAATGATTTCTGCTGATATAATTTGTTATAAAAAATTCTGCACTGAGTACGGACCTGTGCTTCTGGAAATGTATAGATATTTCGGATAAGGTCAACTCGTACAACTGGGATGTCACAGAAAAGCCAATTGTGTAAACACGGCTGTTACACCATGAAATACATTTTAATACTTAAGCGGCCCACTATAATCATAAAAATTGCTAGAAAAGGATTTACGATATGTATACCATAAACGATGTCGTATTTGTGCGAACTAATTAGCATTTATTGAATTAATAAAGGAATAAATAAAATGAACGCTTCCTCATCAATACGGATCGGTGTCATATATTTTGCGCGGTTCAAATTCTAATGCAACGGCAAAGTTTTTATGCTGCAGCGGACAAGTCCCGCAGACACTCCTAGCGTGTTAGTTGAGTATTGCCGCGAAAAAATAATGATGCGAACTAAGTCATAAATATGGCTCGTTTAGTATCATAAAACAATTACAGTCGCACAGTAAAATTTAGTTTTCACAAAGTGGAGCTATTCCGTAACTCACAGTGCTGATCAATTGTACCCTGACCTTTGGATTTGCTGTATAATTGCGTCAGAGCCATATAGGTGTAGAAAAATAAAATTTCCTGGCAAAATTACGAAGAAAAAATTATAACTTATTTATTTAAAATAACGCATCGAGCCGCGAGCCTGCGATCAACAGGCGCGCCGCTGCATTGATGAGATGACGTCGACTTAAATTTCCCCGATCCCTACTCATCAAGGTATTTATTTAATACTAACCGAGCTAGCGGTTCAGCGGTGGTTTAATGAGTAACTACCCCTACGGTACATAATTGAACCCTACCCATTCGAAGCGTTCTCATCGTAAAATTACGCTTATTGACATGCCTGTAAAACAACATTTTCGCCCGTTCTTAACTGCAGCACATCTGCATGGTCAGGGTTAAGTATTTTACTGTGCTCTGGCGCCGCCAGCGCTAAGCGTATTTCGTATATGCGGAGACGCGCCAGGGCCGTACTCACTACTTCATAATTCAATATCTCGAAAATTGTGGCACTTTTTCTACTTTGTCGGAGGCAAAATATTGTTTCTAGAGCGTCATCGACCCACTGGTGACGTATGGCCCCTTATACCTGATACACCGTGTATTATTGATCGTTGATATTATTTCGCTTATTCTTGAAAATAAAATATAGACTAAATTTCTTTGGGTCCCGCTTTTTTAACGTGTGTTCCATATACTATGTAGGTATCTCATAACGTACGGAGGAGATTGAAAGGGTGAATAAGACATCAAAAAATGAGCTAACTGTTTCGTCAAAAAAACACTAAGCTGGAAAAATATCTAGTCCCGCCTCCTTTTCTGTTTTCGGAATTCGAGCGCGAAGAACACATGGTAAGTAGTGTTCCCACTGTTAGCAAAAGTTATCAACGACAACTTAACGAAATAAAGAAGAATTCCTAGAGTATAAACCCAATTCCAAATTCCCAGAGTGATCAACCCAATCCGAAAATAGACAAAGGGTTTGAAAAAATTTGAAAACTGAAATTTGGAACGAAACAATTTTTGTCCAGAAGATCAAAGTGTGCGTTGGTTTTCAAAAGTAGTAAGCAGCGTTGCCAATTTAGTGATTTTTTGACACTGACATTTGGTGACTCTGTTGAAATTTTGTTGAAAATTAAGTGAATTCATGACTTAAATCTAGTGATTCTATTTGAAAATATGTAATTCTAACCAGACTAAACTTTTTATTTGTGTTTCATCCGTTAACACGTTTGATGGGTTAGGATCACCCCCTTGTTCGAGCTTTTGGGGCCAGATTGGTTCCTTCCGAACGAGTTTTGCTATTGATGCCATCGAATCTCGAGATTATTTCTACTACGACAGCGTGTTCGTAGAGGACGACCCCTGTTAGTAGCTGCCGAACTTCATAGAGCACTCACCGAGGGCTGGAGCGCTACACTCCCTTCCGTGGTCGAATACCCTTATAGATTGGTGGATAATTAATTAATTTTGATGTAGATCAATAAATTAAATTATTATTATTATTATTATTATTATATCGTTTCGGTATTGTTGAAATTTTACCTTACCTTTTTACGTTGTTTTAGTACATGTCAATTTTAGGTACGTATCTGTGCTCCTATTGCGTCATTGCCAGACGTAGGTTCCTGGTCCCTTCTAAACCAGAATTATTTTTTTTTTTTCTATTAAGGCAAAATTGACATACATCGTCCACTGACTTCGAGAAATGAACTTTTTTAATGAAGTCCCGAATAAGTCGACGGAATTAAGCATAAAACCTAAGGACCACCTTTAACGTTTCGGTGTTTTTTTTTTTTATTATTGTGTGCCAATTAATAAAAAGTAAAATATTAAGCACCTGGAAGTCCGCCCGAAACACGTTCTAACTTTTTGACCTAGTTTTAAACGTTACAAAAATTTGCCGTCCTTTCGTGTTTTAAAAGTGGTGTTATATCTCTTTAATTGAGATATTAAAACGGTATTACCTACATCCAGATAAATAATCCACCAGCGCACCAAAGACAAACGACCTCTTTATGATTGAAGGGTCCAATGCAAAATCTCTATTTTTGCCGAAATTCAGTTATGCATAGAGGCAAGTCCATAATATAATGCCTCATCGTCCAGTGTTAGAATTAGGTTTTTATATTTTCTAGTTGGGCTGACGCTACAATTTCAGTCATAATTTTGAACTCTAGAGAACTGTGTGTAAATGACATGTTTTGTTGTTTTGCTGTAAAATTAGTAAAAGTAGAGATAGCCGGTTTTTGCATTGGACCCTTCAATTGCCGCCACATTCCAGCAAATTCGCGGATGTTCTCGTCGGCTCTATTTCATTCCGGCAGACGAAGGTTTCCGATTATGAAAGCGCGGAATTGAAACCTGTGAGATTGCAAAGCTTGCAGGAAGAAAATCTGTGAGATATTTTAACGATAATGTTTAATAAATAATTGTAATTAATTTAATCGAAAGTAATTATTTTAGAATCTAAATCGCAACAATAGAAGAGGAACATCCAGGTCTTTAGTAGTTACAGGATAAATGTAAAGGCGTATGTCGGTAAGATGTACTGACATTTAAAACCAGGATTATTTTAGTCCTACGTCTAGAAGAAGGATCTGAGATCAGTCATGCCTTCAACGAACCGTTCACTCATCAGATCTTAGATCGTCGATATCGTTTATGTTGGACAACATAAAAGATGCGGTGACGTTAGAGCTTAAGACGTCCATCCGGATACACGTAGATCTTTTGCTTTGACATTGGACGGTGTCCCAAAAAAATGATGCGATTTTACGTGGATCGATAACTTCTTTCCAAAAGCAATTAGCGAATCATTTAACTGAACGAATGGGATTAGCGCTCGCCATGCAAATGACGCGACGTTCCTAAGCTAAACAATTCTCGCGCCCAATATAAACTCGATTTAACGTTTCGCTAACGACACAAGAGAATTAATTCAACGCAAACTATTTTTTTAAAAAGACGTTTTAGTCTACTTTTGGCTGCGTTTCTTATAAAAGGTTAATAATAAGAATTGATCAAATGAAAAATGAATTAGAGTTAGCGGTCCAACTAAACACGCATGTGTGCATTTAGTTCATCGAACGTTCCTTCAGTCACTTTGACGTTTCTACAAAGCAAGAAAAAAGTTTTATTTTTAAAAAATTAAAGCAGATGCGACGTGTTATTTATGTCACAATTGATTGACAATTAGTATTAATATGACGTTATCCAGTGGCGACTCGTACTTTATTTTACAAGAGGGCACATATTTAAAATGTTTCTTGTATATGTCACTATTATCAAACAAATGCAGTGAAATTACTAAATTGTGAAAACAAAGTGTGTAAGATATTCTCCTCTTGATGGAACTCTATAAAATATTTAGTGAGGGTCTATCTTTTGCAGAGAAAACGACAAGAATAAAATTAAAACGAAGTCCAAACTGCGATAATTTATTAATATTCCACCAAAACATATGAAAATAATATGTACGGTGCGGTGGCTTGCAAAAAAACATCGCGTACACTTAATTTCTGTTGTATTTTAGTCGGTCTTAATTTATAACCTGTCAGTGTCAAACAATAAAAATGCCGAATCTTACATTTCCTTTATTCATAAAATCTACACCTATGTTATGTTTGTTTCCTGATACTTTAATAACAAATTTATGCTTAAATAAATCGTTGCTTAAGAGACAAATGAAGCAAAATAATTTTTTCTTCTCCACACACCCGCACATTCACGAAAACTTATTATATACATTTTCCTTTTTAAAATATCAGTTAAACTCCCTAGTTTTACCTACCGTTGTTTTTTTATTATTTAATTTTGGGGTGAGTTTGCCAAGTTTTTTATGTAGAGCTTGTCTTTACAATTGAGAGGCCTTTATAATAAAATGAACGTCACCGCATTCATTTTTGCAGCACTGCAACACAGTACACAGTGAATATTCGAGTAGGTACACGAAGTAAATTGTGCTCCTCTGTGGGCGTTCCTGGGCTCCGTTGTCATGACAACCTGATAAACACACCGTCTAATTGTAACGGCAATGACGCGTTCTCGAGACGTGAACTGATAGAAGTAAATATTGGTTAGAAACTGCGAAATAAGTATTGAGACTTGACAAGCTAATTTCTTACAGTTTGGTCTTATTATTTATTATTAAAAGAAATAAAATAGTGATAAACGAATAAATATATGAAAGCTTGATTAACTTGGGGGGCACGTGCTCCTGTGCCTCCTTAAATCAGCCGCCACTGACGTTATCCAAGACATGCATTTAAATTCCAACGCTTACTCTAATTCGTTTTTATATTAATCTGGTTACATGTAAGTACGTATGATTTTAAAAATTTTAGGTCAAGGGAGGCCGTGAAGAGGAAAACATACAGCTTAAATTAACTCATACGTACGTTTTGGTTAAAAAAAAAAACTTCGAATTTGACCGAACACTACATTTGACAACACAACTTTAGAGTAACTCCGACTAATACAAATAAACAGACCTATTGTTTCAAATAACTATTATAGTATTGTCCATTCCTTATCTATTTGTTATCGCAGTAGGCCGTGATTTTAAGCTAGTAAGTTGGCTATCATGTTAAATTAGACACAGTATAAGTAATTACCCAGTAGCGTTACTTAAACGTCTGTGTCAAAAAAAGCGGCCATTCTGTTTGATACCCTTATGGAAATGCAATGTAATTTACAGCTGAGTAGGTATCAAACAAAGTAGCAAATGTGACAGTTATACTCGAGTGACGCTACTGTGTGATTCTTATACTGTGAATTAGACTAATTTAATTTGATGTCATTATAACATACATGAAATTGTGACAATTGAAATCAGATACTCGTAGATCAACGAAACAGATTTGAAAAGTAAACCTGCCAAAATTAAAAGTGAAGAGAAACGTTTTACAATTTATGTATGTGAATTTGGACATGCACACACCTCGTAACGTAATAAAAGGAAAATAACCCAACATTAGGGAGTTTTCGCAATTTGTACGTTATGGTTAGCGTTTACGCTAAATGCTACAAAACTAATGCGCCTGCTCACAAACAGGTGAGCAAGCGCGTTACCATTTTTATAGCATTTAGCGTAAACGTTATTCATAACGTGCAAATTGCACGTTAAATGCTATAAAAATGGTAATGCGCTTGCTCACCTGTTTGTGAGCAGGCGCATTAGTTTTGTAAATTGCAAATTGCAAAAACTTCCTATTATCTAATTCGGAGTAACCTTAAAATCTAAATCGACATGACATTCATAGTCAAAATTTAGGGTGTGTAAAATTTAAAAAAAGACTAACTCTGATTTAGTTTTACTGCTGTTTCAGCAATATGGACTTAAATTTGTAATCTTCCGTTTGTTAAGACAATTTTCACGAAATCCATTTTAATTACAAAAAGAACTTGCTTCTGTTTGCTTAAAAAGACCCAATCAATTACTTTAACCTCCCAGGATACAACAAGCGCATGAAGTGCACTTCATCTTGACATGAGGCGTTTGATGCATTAAAAATAGTCTCCAACAGGGACTTCATTTGCATTGGTACGTCAGTGTGATGCGCACTACCAATGTTTAACGGAACGGTTTTTGTACGCATTAAATGCATAATGCGATTAATGCGGTGAAACGGAATGCACCCTTAGTTAACTAACTAGACTTTCACGGCATGCTACGAAGGTAAGGAAGGCAAATAGGTAAGGAATGGATTGTAGATAGTTTTTTTATCTTCTGTCATCTATCAATTGCAAATGTCAGCAACTTACATTTAACGATTTCGCCTTTTATTGAAATTTGCTGTATTTTTGCATATTATCACTCTATGTTTGTGCTGTTGTATAGACTTTCATCTGTATAATCCCAGGTATGACTCTTGTAAAAACCCTTTTTTCAAAAAGGCGGCGAATGCGATCGTGCATATTATCAAAACACACTAGACTCAGAAACTTTTGTGAACACCTTGTACAATGTACATGAAGTTTATAATAATAACGTTCATTAAACGATAGCTAATTAAAGTACACTCTACAAATTCTACTCTTTGAAGGGCTACTTCAGTAATCCGAGTGAAGTTTCAAAGCTCATTATTTATTTTGCAAGCTTTCGTAACCAATGTTATGATTCTATTGAAATTTCAGACGGGTTTTGTACCAAAAATTTCGTGACCGATTTAGTGCCAAATCTAGCGACTTTAATAAATTGGAAATAATTAATTCAGTTAATTCTGTTTTTTGTGGTAATTTGAAATAATTAGTCAAGCATAAAAATCAAGTTCTTGTTCAACAACTGATTATTTTATTATCCGATGAAAGAATTTCTTTCATTACTTTTTATACTTATTGATATTTCACAAATTCCTTTTGCTTTTAATAAATATTAAGAGATAAAAAGCAAGTTCAGTTTTAAAAATGGCTGAAAATGAAACGAGAATGAATTCCCCTACTCTACAACAGATGGCGTTGCTCTTTGTTACCGCCAACGAGTAAAGAATAATCAGGAAGGAGTCATACTAACAGTAGTTTCTTGTCAAAAGTGGTAACTAAATATGGCCGCTGCATGTCACAAGATTCTGGAACGTCCACAAATCAACAATTCATAATTGTGTATAACACACTTACTACATTAAATTTAACCACAGATAATAGAACTAGACAGATGTCTCATCAAATGTTCTAAATTTGACGCCCCAATTTGGAGACAAACTCAGTTTAGTTTGCAGACAGCTCACCAGATAAGTGGTGGCGCTACTGTTGCAATAGCAGAGTGTAAAGCCGAAACTTGTAAGTAAAGGGTTTTTCATTAAGAGCGACGCATTTTGTTTGTAAAATAAAACACAGATATTGTAAGAAATTTAAGATCATTTTAGTTTGGTATAAAGTAGAGTTAATACAATTGTTGATGGAACCACAGCATCATGTCCTCCATGGAAGCGCTGACAGGAATAAAAATCCATTTAAATACGATTTAACCCAAGTTTCCATGAGTGAATCTTTTTGGCCCGAATTGGATGCCTTCGATTTGGACGCCATGTGGTCTCAACAAGATGATGCACTTGCCACAGTGCCAATCAAACAATTGACTTACTGAAAGAGAAGTTTGGTGAAACGATTATTTCCACAAATGGACCAGTCGTTGCTCGTGCAATTTAACACCCCTAAATTTCTTTCTGTGGGGTTATATTATGGTCCGTCTACACGCAACGATTTGGATAAGGATACCGTTTTGTCGTCTATATGCACGAGCTCACTCGCACAAACTAGTTTGCACAGGGATGCGCGCAGGCAAATCGTTGCGTGTAGACGGACTTTTAAGTCGTTAGTTAACACCGGCAAACCAGCAACATTACATGACTTGCAGAGCAACATTGAACGTGTCATTGCCAATTTATGTGAAAAAGTCATGGAAACTCGGGTTTCCTGTCAAAGCTTCCGTGGAGGACATTTGAATAATATTGTGGTTCCATCAATAATGGTATTAACTGTATTTTACATCGAACTAAAAATTATCTTAAATTTCAAATTCTGTTTTATTTTACAAACAAAATGCGTCGCTCGTAATGAAAAACCATTTATAAGTAACATTTAAATAAATTTAAGTAAGAAGAGTGATGCAAAGTTTAAAAGGAGAATTAACAACATATTATAACCAAACGTCACATTCTTGTGTCCTGGCCCCACTCTAAACTTATTTCTCTGTTACTTAAAAGCGACATCTGGCAGTACATAAACCAATTGAGCTTCGTAATTAGCAAATGATCAGTTTTCGAATTTATGCATACAAGTGACATCTATTAAGTATTTAACAAACTATTTTTAGAGAGATCTATTATCTGTGATTTAATGAAATAACATTCGAGAAATGTCAACTGTATTCTATACACTGAAAGTACTTGAAGGAAGCTTACTTACATTACGCATGATACGCCACTGAACATCGAAAAATTCCGAAACTAACCTAAAGATTATTCAATTTCAAACTGAAGTCTACAGTTATTTTTTTCTCTATATGCCGATCGATCGATAAGTTAAAGAATTTTTATGTAGCCTATCTGCTTCTAACTTTCGTGAAACAGTCTTCTGGCTTTTGTCAAGTCACGTCATTTTGTCGTATAATTTCTTAACTCAGATTTATACGATCGGCATATAATAAAAAATAATCTACATAATAACCTATGAATGTATCGTTTGTATACATATACTACTAACAACGTTGTTAAATACATACTCAGATACAAACACAAAATCCGGCAATTATCTTACAACAACGGATGTCAACAAACCGCCACATTGCAGAAATTAACCTACCGCGAAATGGTAACTTCCGTCAAATAAATGTAATTGCCTTCTCCCACTGCCTTAGGTTCCCTCCTGTTTATTATTTCCTCGTAGGTTACCGCAATCGGAAAATATTCAAAATAAATCATTGAGTAAAAAAAAGACGCAATATAAAACACAAATTAACTGTGGAGAATTAATTTCGTCATTGTTCAACAAAATGGCTACACTTTTTTGACTGTTCTCGTAAAAACTGAAATTATGTTGCTTAGTCGCGCCATTGCACGACTCAATTTTGACCTTTTTTTTTAAATTCAATTGTCGGTAAAGTCGAACATAACAAATCGACTTGAATTCGCACGTGCCAAGAAATTAAAACAAAATTAATTATTTAGACAATGTAATTCCTCCGTCCCTTTTAACATACAGCACGAAAAGTGTAAATTATTTCCAAATTGTACAACAGATGGCTTTGCTAATTCTTCACTCGAACACGACCTTAACTGGAACCAAAGAGAATCACAGCAAAATTCGAGATTTTTAAGATTAAATTATTAAAAGAAGAAGAACAGGGACGTAAAAAAATTAAAACTTTGTACGTGAATCCTTGAACGAAGAAGAAGGAATTAGCCTAAGGAAACAATTCTGTCACTTCTAATCAGAATGTGTACAATTTCAGATTGATACCAAAACTTGATATTTACGTTCAATCTTACTTTTAGTTACGATAAAAACCAAACGGACAAAAATTTAAATTACGAAAGTACTACTGCAAAAAATTTATTCTTACCGCTCTTTCATTTTGGTCCTCCACTCAACGCCATCTCATTAATTAAAAAAAAAAAACGACAGTAATCATCACACTACGCATTGGACGTTTCTGCAGTTCGATCATTCAATGCTATCTCATCAGTGTTTTAAATAACGTATAGCTACCTACTCTTAAGTTTTTTTTTCTCTTGCATGTGAATAACGTAAAAGTTATTATTAATAAAATATGAAGTAATTACATAAATTAAGAAGCTTGCAAGTTTTGTCGTAAATAAATACTGGCAGGATTAAGGTAGATTAACGAAGATGATCCGATACATTTAAATTTACGAGTGTCGCGAAAATCCGAGTTCGATGTTAATTAAAAAGGAAACGCCGTTTTTCACGCACGAGGGAACTTCCGTGAGACGGAAACTTTTTAATAAATTGGAGTTTGAAAACGTGCGAAACGTTTCCGAAGGAAAAAACTTCGAGAAGAAAATTTGAGATTGTAAATTCAGGAGGCGACAACAAGTTTCGGCATGGAAACGCCGATAATCAAAAAGTATTATGTATTGCCATGTACAGGGTGTCCCAGCGAAAACTTGAAAACACGTCGGAAAGCATTTGTTCTTCATGGTCGTCTATTTGAGAAATTACTTTAATTTTGCAGGACTCAAGTTATAATAATCAAAACACAAAAGTAGTTGCATACATACAATAAATTAATTAATCTCACATTTATTAAAAAGTGAGTATAGAAAGCGAAGCAGCTTTAAAATAGAAGTTTCTTTGAACTTTCCATCAAGCACGTCTTAAAAGAGCCACTCTCGGCAAGAAAGAAATTTAGAATAGTTATTGTACATTGCATTTCAGGAAGACTGAATTTAAAGGGCGCGCGGCGGAAAGTTTTTAATTAAAAGCGCGCTAATTTTACAAAGGCCGATCTTTTTCAGAAACCCGGGAATGCAGTTGCTGCTTTCGTTTCAGTTTCTAACTCCCACAACAAATTCATACTAAAAACGAAGTTGGAGCGAGTTTTAATTAAAATCAGCTCCGCGTACACTGCCGTCAAAAAAAAGGCGAGCGCGATGGAAATAATTACAGCGATCTTACCTTGAAGCAGACGAACAGAGAGAACGGCATTGTCAGTACGACGACGACCCATGATAGAGCTACTAGAATTTTTCCGCAAGTTTTGGATTCTTCGACGACTTGCTCAGCTGAAAATATACAAACGTGAGGCGTTAGCGAAGTAATTAGTCCATACCGAGTGTTCATTGAAACTTGAAAAAGGACAGTAAACAACTTCAAGATCTGCTTACTATACTTTCTAAGCACACAGTCAATGAATTTAACATAAATGCATACGGAAAATAATGCGCTTTTTCATTTCCAACTCAAAATGGAACGTACGGTATTTATATTTATTATTGTGGCTCTCCTTGAGTCTTCATAAAACAGAGACGTGCGGTTTCAATTAAATGCACTTCCTCATATTGTATCTATCGTTTAATATAAGTAATAAATTTCAGGAGTATCTACGGCCAAGTATTCTCCATTCTGCACACACCGATTCCTCCATAACCTGCCTCGCACTGTCTCCGCAGTTAAATAAGTTATGCTTTTCCGATATTATATGCCCCCAGTTACGACTGGGAATAATAGGGAACCAAATGATGAATCGTTTTTCAATGTGTTTATTTTATGGGGGTGATCCTCTTTGTTCGCTGCCGCTTTATTCCGGCTAAATCCACAAGAATGATGAGCGTAAAATAAATATTGTGAAATTATCGGGCTAAAGACCGGAAAAGGAGATATAATTTGGTGTAAACGCGTTCCCAAATTCGATGAGAAAAAGCTTTGAAAGTAAATCCAGGCAGGGAGTAATAAACAAAAATTATTTTTGTATGCCAATATACAAAAAAAAATAAATAAACGTCAAAAGTATGTACAGTCGTGAACAGAAAATTTTGGACACCACTGCCAGTGCACTAACGTAAGAAGTTGAAGTAAACCAGTCTTTATTGTCATCTTAATTGACATTTGCAAATTAAGTTTTGAAATTTATTTTCTGTCAGGCACCGATTGACTTTTGCCGTAAATATGTTGGAAGGTTACTTCTTCGTAAATGTCATAAAGACTATTTCACACTGTTTTGTTAGCGAAATGGTAATGGTATCCGATATTTTGTGTCCGCAATTGTACCACTAGATAAGAGAAAAACTGTTTCTTAAATTCATTAAACAATGAATTTATAACTAAAATCGAATGCTGCTGCTCCTCCTCAAGTGAGGAGGGCTTCTGTCTTTTACAGTGCCACTATAACAAGCAGGATTGCCTGTTTTTTGTAGGCAATGTCGCCAACTTGTTTATAAAATGTTGCCAAAAGGAATTTTTTTTTCTAACGATACTAAAGTTTAAAACGTGAAACAGGTAGGTAGTACTTACATACGGTAACTTGTCAAAATTAAGAAAAAAAAAGTTTGAAGTTGCATTTATGAAAAAGAATATTTGAAGATAAACACGGCGACAAGTATTTGAACGTCATATTGTTAGTTGTGTCACAAAGCGTTATAGTCACCTAACAAAATTTTCGAAATTTTGGAATTACATATACAATGTGTTTCATTTCTCATTTACACACCCCTGTAGTTTTTATATTTATTAACGGATCGATTTCAAATTTTCGCCAGATGAACCTCCTCTTAAAACACACATTTTTCAAATTTGAAACCTTTTATATTGCAAGCCATGACCTACTGCGATTTAATAGAAAGTCGAAAAAATTAAGAAAACATAGTAGGCCTTGTTTGATCAAAAAAAGTTATTAGAAAAAGTTGTTTAGAATTACGAAATAACCCCAATTACCAAATGTGGTTGAAAAATTTTAATTTTTAATTATTAAAAAAATAGAATTTCAATTTAATCCATAGTTTTTCAAAACGCTAAAACTAACTTACTGAAACACACAGAACGAAAAAAACAACTTAATCTAATGTTCTACCAGGCCCCCATCACGCAGTATGCATTTTTCAATACGTTTTCTATTATTCTTTACAACTTTGTTTAGTTCCTGGGGTGTTATTTCAAAACAAGCTTGACGAATCCTGTTGCGTAGGTCTTCTGCATTATTATTTTGATTTTTGTAGACTTTCTGTTTAAGTATTCCCCATAAATAAAAATCCAGAGGTGTTAAGTCAGGAGATCTGGGACACCAAAACATGAAAGGACTGTTTCTGCCTATCCATCGTAAAGGAAAATTTTCATTTAACCATTCTCTAACTATTTTTAATGCTTGAATAGTTCGCGAATGGTTAAATGAAAATTTTTAAACAGAAAGAGTACAAAAATCAAAATAATAATACAGGAGACTTACGCAAGCTTGTCTTGAACATCACAGGAACTAAACAATGTTGTAAAGAATAATAGGAAACGTATCGAAAAATGCATCCTGCACGATGGGGGCCTGGTAAAATATTAGATTAAGCTGTTTTTTTCATTCTGTGTGTATTAGTCGGTTAGTTTTAGCGTTTTGTAAAACTGTAGATTAAATTGAAATTCTATTTTTTTAATAATTAAAAATTAAAATTTTTCAACCAAATTTGGTAATTGGGGTTATTTCGTAATTCTAAACAACTTTTTCTAATAACTTTTTTTGATCAAACAAGGCCTATTATGTTTTCTTAATTTTTTCGACTTTCTATTAAATCGCAGTAGGTCATGGCTTGCAATACAAAAGGTTTCAAATTTGAAAAATGTGTGTTTTAAGAGGAGGTTCATCTGGCGAAAATTTGAAATCGATCCGTTAATAAATATAAAAACTACAGGGGTGTGTAAATGAGAAATGAAACACATTGTATATTGATTTATAAGTTTAGAAATGTGATAGTTTTCCAGTGAGAGTAAATGTTTGAATTCACGAGTGAGCATAGCTCACGAGTGGATCAAATTTACACGAACATGGAAATTCACTTTTCTAACGTGTAGATCATGCTATTTTTTCGTGTAGTTGACGAAAATAACGAAAACAATTATGAGAGTGTCGAAGAACATATGGTATGTCAAGCATAAGGCTGCCAACCGTCTCGGATTCTGAGGGACTGTCCGCATAAGCAATACAAATCCCGCAATGAAAAAATGACCGAAAATGTCCCGCAAAATATGAAATGAGTCCCGCTTGTCCCGCATTTTTGATTGCTCCAACCCCCCAATTATGAGTTTTACATAGAATGCCTGCATTCAGCCGGGACTAAGCTACGTAAACGTAACTTATAGCGCTATATTTATGGCGTCCTGCTACATATCGTACACGAAGCGCTACGAAATTGGTTGAACGTAGGCAGCACCTAGCACTAGCACACGTATAGACCTACTAATTACTCGTACAGTAGCGGACAATAAAATCCGGGCGCACCATTTGTACAACGTAAACTTCACTCTAACATTTTTAACGTTTAATATGCATATATTATACAAAATGTCACTAGTAATTCTGATGTTTAATATAAATTTTGACAGAAATATAACCTCAATAAAAGCCTGATTTACGAAATTTGTCTAAATACGAACGACGGATTTTATTGTCCACTACTGTACATATCATATAATCATACAATCATTCTCAACGGGCCCAGATGCAGATTTTTCGCGGAGAGAATTTAGGCTACATTTACATTCAATTTCGTGCCAGCATAAGAAAGCACACGTCAAACTTTCGTGTTACGAATTCATGCTGGCACGAAATTGAATGTAAATGTAGCCTTAACCAAATCGTACTACGCGCATGTGTAATAATAAAATTCTTAAAAACTCCGCCTACCTTCTGGCGAGTTTATACGAACGCATGAGGGTGTTGGTAATTTCGCCACCAAACCTCATCAATGCAATAAGCCTACAGGTAAATTCGCCACCAACGTTTAAAGGCATAGTAATTCTACCGGTAATTTCGCCTCTGCACTTCTAAGAATTAATCTCTACTGCTGAAGCCTCAGTGTAGGATGGTAAGCTGGAGAGTTGATATACAGGCTGAGTCCAAAAAAAAACGCCTTACGCGAATAGCGTTGGGGTTTATTGTCGTATTTGAGCGGACAAAAAATCAAATGAAATGACAGAAAAAAGTCTATAATATACCATATCTTGAGTCTTTAGTATATTTAAGACAGCTGTCAACTTTTGTTTTTTAAATGCAATGGTATAATTACTGTAATAAATTTCGAAAAAAAAATTTTTTGCGTTTAACTATGTGCTGCAATAAACACTTATTTTTCAAAACAGTAGAAACAAAGAAAGAAGCTATAATTTTGATGACTGTTATATTTATATGAAATAAATATATGTAGATGGAACTCGAGGTAGTAAAATAAAAATGAACATTGTAAAACAACCACTAACATGGATTTGCCACAAAAATTCTTGTAATAATTTGAACATCCATACTGGAATGCTCACTATTAATAGTGATTTAGTAAGTAAAGAACCCGTTTGTTTACCCCTGAATCATTAGCACCCTCATCAAAATACATTGAAAATATTGGTGGCGAAATTACCCGTAGGATTAAGATCCGAGAAAAGATCAAAGGATTAAAATATTTACTGGTGGCAACATTACCTGTCCCCACGCATGACATCCTGGACGCAATGACGTCCTGGACGTATCGTGAAGATGCCCCTTAACAGTGAGATGCAGAGTAGTGAGCATAGAAAACAATTTTTTATTATATCCAGCTCTAAACGACATTTCTAAAGGTTATACATCTTACAGCTTAGGTCATAATATCATAATAATTTCAACGATCATTACTATATTTTTCTGAAATCGAAAAGTATAACCACACAACTAGATTTTGGGTATTTTAACTTCAAGACATAGCCCATTTTCTATGTTCGCGACTGCAGATGAGTACAGTTTAATCTACCATAGTACACTGCAGACCAAAAATATGAGACCAAGCAAGATAATCGTATTTGTATTTGAACTGTCCAAATAATTAAGCTACTATCAGAAAAAATATCGAAAATTTCTTGACGTTAAGTGTTGCAGGTTAAGCCAATTAATTCCAAGCAAATCTAGTTTCGAGCTTTGTAGCATTCATCAGCGCCAATTACCAGATAACGCCTGCCAATGTTGACAACTGACACCTATTATCAAAAATTGATGAAGCTATTAATAAACGGACCAAAGATTACGTTATAAAATTTATCCGAGTAATAATAATTCCATCGTATGTGTATATCATGGAAAACTAATGTTCCAGTGTTGCCACTTGTAGGGATTTCTCCCTATTCGTAGGGAAGGATAAGCCCAATTTGCTTAAAGTGTGGGGATTTTTCAATATCCGTTTTTGTTAAACTATTTATGTATTTTGCGAGACACGATTCGACTCGATGAACAATTATTTCTGTGGTAACGAAAATACTATACCGTAAATTAAACTTGGCGGGTGTTTGCATTGATTCGTTGGCAGGAAGCGCCTATCAGAAGGTCCAATTTTGAAACCGCCACTGAATAAACCAATCTGATTGGAGTAGACCAATGGTCATATTTTGTCTTGTCCATTTGCCGGAAAACAAATCTGCTGTAGGCTGCGTTATAAAAGTTTTTTTTGTGGTGTAAACGACTGTTGTATAAATTTGCATAATTAAGTATACCATAACATGTTTGAAATAAATAATTTCTTTTAGTAAATTTACAATCACGTAAAAAATTATTTAGTAGACACTCCCCTCTCTTAAATTGTTTTAGTAAATTTACGATAATGTAATAAAAATGTATTTAGTAGACACTCCCCCCCCTCCCTTACATGATGTGCACCCATTATCAAAATGCGTAGGGAAATGTAGGGATTTTATCTTTGATCGAAAGGGAGAAATCATTTACAGTTGGTGGCAACACTGTGTGTCACAGTTAATAGATGGCGTCTCTCAACGGCTAATGTTAAGGTACTAAATCAACATACTTCGTATAGAGGTAGCGCATTTAGTGATTTTTATATCTATCCTTGTCGCACATTATTCTTATCTAAGGATAAAAAGAACACAGTCGAAAGTTTGTTAACATTTGAAGTGACGTTTAACAAAGTTACTGTCAATAAGTGCAGCTTGCCTTTAAAGTTTCAATTTGTTTTGTATCGAAACTGTTTTCACTTTGTTTTAAACAATACATTTTAAACTATTGCCATTGTGGCGAACAGAATCCCTAAAATTGTTGTCTTGTTGCACTTACGTCTTTTGTATTTGTTATCCTTGTTTCTCAATGTTCCCACGAGAGGATTGGGATTGCATTACCTGCGTTGATTTAGTACCTTAGCTAAAGTATTAAAGTTTTGTGTCGAAATACAATTTTAATAAGTCAAAATGAATATGTCTTACAGCAACTTGAATATGTCAAATAGGGGGCATTTAGCAAGATAACGTGGGAGATATTTATTTAGATAAGTATAATAATTTTGATGCTGTGGTGTACTTCCGGGGCTTCCTCCGCGTAGGGTTCTAAAATGAACCGACGTTTCGGTAAAATCACATCTACCATCTTCGGTGGAACTGTTCCATTCATATAACAACGAGGAGCAGAACAAAGAAAGCAGCAGAGACGACCTGAAAATGGCAGGTTTCTACTGAAACGTCGTCAAGATATCAACGGTTTATTTCATCACCCTACTTCATACTTTAGTACGTTAATTAATTAACTTACTCAAACTTACGTAGGTCTAAAAATTTTAATAATTTTGACGATATAGTATGACGGATAGATGGCGCTGTTTCAAATAACGTACCTTTTTTTAGTCTCTCCTCGTAGTTGACCGTAAATTGTTAGTTGTGAAACCAGCCTCAATTGAACTGACGTATGAAATAACATAACCCCACTTTTAAACAAGTAAAACGTTCTGAAACAGCAAATAGCATAAAACTTTTATGATCGAATCTTATTTTCGAAATGACCGTCAAATTCAAGGCGAGTGGTAGTACTCTATTCAGGACTAAATAATACTCCTAATAATAAGAAAAATGAGGTTATGATATACGTCAATTTATTAAGTTTCAAGCAAGGCTGATTCACAAGTAACAATTCACGGCCAACTACGAGGAGAAATTTTTAAAAAGGCACGTTAGTTTTTGTGACGTGCTAGAAAATTCACTCCTTCAGACGGTCAACTGTCAAATATCAGATCGCCACGTCCATTGGTTTTATTTTGACGGCTGCTTAAGTAAAAACATGTCAGAGTGTTTGACAAAATGGATAGTGTCGAAATTCGTGCTGTCATTTAGTACTCCTTCTTGAAACACAACCGCATTCATAATGAGAAAGAGGATGGTCTGAAGAACTCGCCAGGCAAGGAGTTCTCAACGAACGTCAATGTCAAAGCTATGGAGGTCCATTTTGAAGAATTTGGGAGTTCTGAGTTTTATCAAGGCAGAGATGCGGTCTGAATGTATCGAGGTGGCAGGAGCATCCTAACTTTTTCCTATTTTTTCTTTGTATATCAACTCTATGGTTTCAAATTTTTGGTCGGTAGTGTACTTTGATTTCCATAGTCACCTAAGAAAATAAAAGGAGCTACAGTATCTAAAGGCACAGTTTTGTTGAAGGCTTGTTATGTGAAGGCAGTAAAAGTAGTCCAAATTAAATGCCAAGCGCCAAACAAGATTTTGAAACTCCAAATGTGGCGAAATTTCACCCAACGACACTGTTGCTTATCTACATTGTGCTACCACCTGTACGCCATTTTTTACATCGCTAGTAATAGTAATGACATCTCACAGGGTAATACGAACGCCTTGCCTATCCCTGGTATAAACAGACTCATTTCTTTACATACCTACCTCGTAATAGTAGGACAAAAAATAAATGACACTTGCCATTCAACTTGAAAGCCCATACACATAAAGCCAATGGTAATAAAAATTAACAGATTTTGGGATAGTTTACAAGTGACTTGCAAAACTTTTCATTAAATTTATTCATAAATAAATACATTTCTTAACATTTAATGGATTAAATGAGCACGAGCGACGCCGTTATGTGAATGTAATTAGAGCCGTTTTTAATGATGCATGCTTTTGGCATGCAAATAAGTTCGTTAGGAATTTATTAGCGTGCCCCTGGTAGAAATTCAGAACATTCCATCCTCCTTGCCGAGAAGTTCCCGGAGTAATTTTGCAGAAACGTAAGTGTTTCGCATCTTTGTTAAAAGACGCCCCTATTGATCTCCCGTTTGATCTATGTTGCAATGTTGTTGGTTTCAGGCGATTTAAAAAATTAAATGGTAATTAAAGGTACACGTAGAAATCTCAAGGAGCTATCAAATTTGTGTTTGTTTCTTCTGCTTTCAAAGACGTATGTATGTAATCTGTTGAGTCCTAGTATATTCGCTTACACAGTGAATGCCTTCGAATCCGTTGAAAGAGTAATACTAGTTTTGCATAGTAAAAAACTCTGTCTGTTTATTTTAAAAACATACATCAGACTATCTTTTATTTTAAATCGATAACATGTTTTCAAACTACTGAAACCCAAGATTGACTGAAACCCTAACACCTCCCTCACGAAGATGAGGACTGCGAAACGTACGTCTTAGATTTCCAATCCATTTTTAATCGTCTTGGAGAGAAACGGTTCCGTGCTGATTGTCTATTTGAAGGTTCAGGTTTTGACTGTAAAACAGTTTCTTCCGATTGCTGATTATATTTCGGACTAGAAGGACAGGGTTCATTTGATGTGGAGGGACATATTTCATTTGGTGTTAAACTTGACTCGATTGATGGTGTTGATGTAATCATCGGACCTGGACTGTGCTCTCTGCTATAACTGAGATGTTCATGTGAGGAACCAGCTTTCCAAACATGATTACGATGCCTCTGAATGACTTGTCCAGACGGTAAACTTACTGTACATAAATTTCCGGTGTCCTTAATGAATTTTCCAAATGATTTTAATCCTCTCCGGATCAAAACAACTATATTTTCTCCAATATTAAATTTTCTTGACTGAACGCCGTGATGACGGTCAAACTGTTGTTTCATGTTTTTCTGATATGTTGAGTGTGAACTTTCAATATGTTGATTTGGCAATAGTACAGACAAAGGTGTTCGTATTGGTCGTCCTAAAAAAATTTCCGCAGGTGTTTTCCCTTCAGGAGCAGCTGAACAAGGATTGTACCGATAACTATACAAAAAATTCCAAATTATATCGCGCCAATTTTCTCCAGCTTTCTTGATAAACTGTTTAATCGTATCTACAAATCTTTCTGCTTGACCATTTGACTGGGGATGATTAACTGGAGAGAAAACATGATAGATTCCCAATTCAGTACAGAAATTATTAAACAGTTCTGATGTGAACTGGGTACCATGATCAGTTACAAGTATTTCTGGAGAACCATATCTACTAAAAAATTCACGGCACGATTGTACCGTTTGACGTGCACTTATTGTACCTGTAATGCTAACATCAAAAAATTTCGAGTACGCATCCACCATTACTAATATGTATTTGCCGTCGATGGGTCCAGCAAAATCCATATGTACTCTTTCCATTGGTTTTGTTGTAATTGGCCAAGGTTCTAGTGGTTGCTTTACTGGTAACTTCTGATGAAAAATACACTTGTCGCATCTTCTTACGTATTCTTCAATATCTCTTCCCATATTGGGCCAGAAAACCCATTCCCGTGCCAGTTGCTTCATTCTTCTCATGCCTGGATGGCCGCTGTGAAGTTTATGCAATACGTCAGGGATAAGTTTCTGTGGGATAACAACTCTATCACCAAATAATAGAGTTTTGTCGACTAATGAGAAATCATTGTGTCGATTGAAAAACGGTCTTAACTTCTCATCACTTGTTTTTGTCCAACCATCCTTCATCGCCTTGAAGATACTTTTGAAAATGGGGTCATCCGCAGATACTTTCAATAATCGCTGACGTAAACTGTTCTCAAATTGACTTAAGGCTTTATCGCGTACCTGTTTAACTTCAAATTCTACATTCGAAACTTGAAGTTCGTCCTTATTGTCAATTTTGAATTGTTTGATAAGCCGCGAAAGTGCATCGGCTTGACCAAAATTAACAGTGTTCACGTATTGAATGGTGAAATCATATCCTAAAAGTCGAATTGCCCAGCGCTTTAAACGAGCAGCGCACATTGGTTGTAAACCCTTCGTATTTTCTGTACGTAGAAGAGCGAGTAGTGGTTTATGGTCGGTTTGTAGGATGAAATGTCGACCATAAACAAATTTGTGAAACCTCTCTACTGCTGTTATTAGTGCTAAAGCTTCTTTTTCCAGTTGAGAGTAATTTCTCTGAGTTTCCGTAAGACTTTGTGACATGTGGTACACAGCTCGTTCGCGGCCGTTGGCGTCTCGTTGCAAAAGAACACCTCCAATACCGGTAGAGCAAGCATCGGCAGCCACAATGAGTGTCTTGTTGGGGTCATAATGCTCCAGAAGAAGTGGACTGATCATAACTTCTTTAATGCTTTTCATTGCGCATTCTTGTGTAGATGTCCAGACGAAAGGTATGTCTTTCTTTGTAAGTTGCTCCAATGGATGTTTGAGTTCATGTAGTCGTGGAACAAATTTTCCGTATGATTTATCATTCCCAAAATACTTCGAACTTCGGACACATTCGTTGGATTAGGCATTTCGGCAATGGCTTTGCTGCGTTCGGAGTCGGCCCGAATTCCATCAGCGTTGACAAGTAAACCTAGGAATTTCACTTCCCGTAGACCAAATTGACACTTGTCCAGGTTTAATCGAAATCCACGTTGCTGAAGTCTATCCAATACTTGATGTAGGCGTTGATCATGTTCTTGATTATCACGTCCCATTACGAGAATGTCGTCGAGGTACGCTACAGTTCCTGAAATTCCATTGAGCGTCTGATCAATACAACGCTGAAAAATCGCGGGTGCCGTTTTAATTCCAAATGGCATACGACGGTAACGAAACAGTCCTTTGGGAGTGACAATCGTTGTAAGTTCACTGGAGTCGTCTGAAAGACGAAGCTGGTGATATGCATCAGAGAGATCCAGCCGACTAAAAATTCGATTTCCATTTAGCACATTAAATGCACTTTCCACGTTAGGAAGTGGATACTTATCATTTTCTAGAGCTGCATTTAATCCTGTTGAAAAATCTCCACATAAGCGAATGCGTCCGTCTCCACGTTTGGCGACAACAATTGGAGTGGTCCATCGTGATTCATCTACATATTGCAGTACACCGGCCTCTTGCAATCGATGAAGCTCCTTGCTCAGAGGTTCCTCCATGGAGAATGCAATTGGACGACAAGCGGCTTGAACAGGTTTAGCTCCAGATTTGAGGTGAAATTTGACCTCAAATGAATTACAGAGTCCCAACTCAGATTTGAATAAATGAGGAAATCGATTTGAGAGGGTATCCTTCATTGAAAGTACGTTGATTGTAGCACTTGATGAAAGATTTCTAAATTGCTTCAGCGAATGATTCCATAAATCTAGTACATCGATGGCATCCAAACCAAGCAAATTAATTCCGTTCCTCTTTGCTACGAAGACATTCAAAACACTTTTCTTTTCGAAAATACTGATTTGACAATTAAATTGTCCAAGAATGTTTAATGGTTGTCCTCCAGCATGCTTAATGCTTCGTGATTGTTGTAACTCAGGACTTCCCATGCGAATCCATTCATCTTTACCTATGATGGTAACATCAGAACCTGTGTCATGTTGCATCTGTACTATCTTCTTATTCATCAGAACAGGAAGAATAATACGTCGATGACGAACAGACGAAATACTTGCTACGATTAACTGATTGTTTCTAGTTAATAATTTCTTGTTAGAGCGACAAACTTTTGACAAATGTCCTTTTTTATGACACTTATAACATTCTGCATTTTTGAATGGACAGTCACTGCGTTTGTGTGAATCACCACAACCTGAACACTTGCAATCCAAAGGTGCCGCAAATTTCTTTGAAGTAACGTATTGATTGTTGCAGTGAGAACTTGTTGCTGTTGTGCAAGCTGAGCTACCAAATTTGTAAGCTGATCTAAACTAACCATTTTAGTAGTTCGATAGTCGCAGCGCCAGTTGTTGAGTCCTAGTATATTCGCTTACACAGTGAATGCCTTCGAATCCGTTGAAAGAGTAATACTAGTTTTGCATAGTAAAAAACTCTGTCTGTTTATTTTAAAAACATACATCAGACTATCTTTTATTTTAAATCGATAACATCATTTCAAACTACTGAAACCCAAGATTGACTGAAACCCTAACATAATCAATACGTGAAATTAATTTTTTAATCTGAATTATATGGTACACTTCAAACTCTTATTATAAATCACCCTCTATATTGAAATGACGATAATCTAAATTAATGATGTCCTTCAGTGTTGTGTAAGTGTCGTCAATTATGTAATAACTTGATGTTCAACTGCTCTGTGTTATTTTTTGTGAAAGAACTTTCCACTTAAGCAGATAATCATCAAAAAAAGGCTGTGGGATGTATTCTCGGAAGTTCGGTATGAAGTGAGCGTTCAAGGATTCTGCAACAAGTTTTTAAAAATGAGTAATAACTTACTACTTTCGTTCCTTCAAAAATATACATTCGATTCGGATAATAAAGTGTCGGTTTCTAATTTGGTTCAGTTAAATATACGATGGTCAATCAGAAAAAAATAATTGATTTGAATTCAGTTTATTCATTCAAGTTATTTTTACTGTGCGACCCTCATATACAGAGTGAGTTTTTTCGATGTTTAGCATTGGGATCTCGGAAACTAGCAGAGCTAGAGAGACGGTTAAATGGGGAAAGACTTGTAGTTTTACGAGCCAGTTTAATGCAGCTTTTGTTTTTTTTCTTAAAGTTCATGGCTGCTACATATTTTGAAAAAACTGATTTTTTATAAATTCGTTAAATGCATATAGCTCGGTTATTCTTGATTTTAGAGAAAAGTTGCAAGACAAAAGTTGTACAGAATTATGTTCTTAATTAAACAGTCGAACTAACTTTTCCATATAAGCTCTTATTTTTCAGTTGTGACATAAACATCAGTTAGTAGGCCATGAATGAAAAAGAAAGGCCGTTTTTTTTCACCTTTTCAACGATGTAACATTCGATATGGTTATTTAAAAAAACGACGGAGATACGGCAGTTTTTCTCTTTCAAAATTGTTAATATGGTTGGCCATGGAAACAAAAGTTTATTGACAAATGCAAGTTATAAATGGTGAGCAAATAAAAATCAGATTAGAGTAGGTGCTGCAAAAAAAAATGTATGTCTGTGATTAAATAAAAGGTCAATACATTTGACAGTCCATGAATGTATTACATTAATTAATTCAGTTAATCACAAACATTGCACAGCCCACTCTAATCTGATTTTTATTTGCTCACTTATATTACTTTGACGTTTTGTTCGCCGTTTCTTTTTTACATACGTTTCAGAATCAAAACTCTAATACCAACAATGATTCAATATTTCAATAGCCTCCTAGGAGAACCTTCAACCTCAAAACATCAGTTTCACTATAATTTCATGTTTTCTTTAATTTTGGAAATTTTTAACATTAATTTAATGTCAACTCTTTTTTGTAAACACTCACTTTATGACCGCTTTTTGTTGAGATAGGGTTCATTTTGATCACCAACTCAAAATACAGTTAAATATCAAACAGCTATCTGAAACATTGAAATACAAAACCAATAATTCGTACGTATAAATTATTTTATAGTTTACAAACACGAAGCAGCGAAACCTTGGAAGATCATTCTTGTGGTTCTGAAAAGAACCTTTCAAAATTCACCGGATGAACAACTGCAAGTATACCAGGGTCGGAGAGTAGGACTTGACCTTCATATTAATAATCCGAAGCCTCTTTAACAAATCTAAACTATCGAGAACAAAAATAAACTAAAAATATTTCTAAAGATGTTTAAAATCTAATTTACTGCTTTCCTAGTAGAACGTCCGTCATCAGGGGCTATTCTGTAACTTATTAACAGGCTGTTAAAATTTAAGGGTACGTTAAAATTCAAAATAGAGTCTTGTGATTCGCTGTTACTACGATAACTGTACTTTTTATTTAATCACAGATATACATTTTCTTTGCACCGCCTACCCTAATCTGATTTTTATTTGCTCATCGTTTATAATTTGCATTTGTCAATAAACTTTTGTTTCCATGGCCAACAATATTAACAATTTTGAAAGAGAAAAACTGCCGCATTTCCGTCGTTTTTTTAAATAACCATATCGAATGTTACATCGTTGAAAAGGTAAAAAAAAGGCCTTTCTTTTTCATTCATGGCCTACTATGGTTTCCATTTAAAAAAACTGATGTTTATGTCACAACTGAAAAATAAGAGCTTATATGGAAAAGTTAGTTCGACTGTTTAATTAAGAACATAATTCTGTACAACTTTTGTCTTGCAACTTTTCTCTAAAATCAAGAATAACCGAGCTATATGCATTTAACGAATTTATAAAAAATCAGTTTTTTCAAAATATCTAGCCAGCCATGAACTTTAAGAAAAAAACAAAAGCTGCATTAAACTGGGCTCCTAAAACTACAAATCTTTCCCCATTTAACCGTCTCTCTAGCTCTGCTAGTTTCCGAGATCCCAATGCTAAACATCGAAAAAAACTCACCCTGTATTTCAATGCATACATACATATTTTTATACTATAGCAAGTTTTGATTGGAAGTCCACAGTACACTGCACTAATGTCTAGTTGATTTTAAAATCTACACTCTAATGAATTTCCGCCAAAAAATTTTCACAGGAAGATTTTATTTATTTCTTCATTTTTTCGATTTGTTCTTATTTCTTTTTATTGTCCAGGATGCTGTAAATGTTTCTACTGCTACTTGTCTTAGAATACATAATTTTATTTTTAACAAAAATATATACCGATTGTCCACTTTGATAAGAATTTCAATGCATGTCAGAGTTAAGTTTTGATTATTCTCTCATTATTTCAACGTTATGACTTTCATTGCTCACCAAAAATGTTGTATATTTGAAATATATTTTAGAAACATGGTTTGTGAATTTATTTAACACGTTACGGATTTGAAGATTTGGTATATGTAGTTCCAACATTCAAACTTTATATTCAGACATACGTAATTTTTTTCGTAGCACACCTTGAAAGTTTTTTTGAATCAGTGGTTATTTCAGTAACTTACACACATATACAGGGTGATTCACAGAAAGGTTACATGAAATGTTCCTGTCATTATTCAATTTAGAGCCTTGCAAATATGTATTTAAAAGTTTTGGTGCTATGTAAAACCTGAACTATTTCAAGGTAAAGTCGAGTTATCACGCTGATATTTTAAAAGTTTCCCAAATATTTACGATTCGTAGGTACAAAATGTGGCTTGAGAAATCCAAGTGCATACTTGAATCTAAGCAACGAAAACACATACAATCTTAGGTAATCCAACTACGTTTTGCGCAATAGTTTGTGACATCATATTCTACTCACTCCCCGAACAGTGATATGCAAGTGAGTTTGTTTATGACATTCATTGAATTGTCTGTTGATATGTATTTTCATAAGTCATCTTTCGTTAGAAAAACAAACTGTATATATTTCCTAGCTCTAGAAAAGCCAAAAAAATCTATAAAGAACTTGAAACTATATTTTCGATCGGAGGTCCAATAAGCTCTTTGTGTATGTACTTGCACCGGGAAGACATTTTTAGGCCTGACTGGATAAGTTTGTGAAATTCAGAATGACGAGAAAGTTATCTGTTCCGGAAGGATTGTTCATCGCATTAGCATACTCTCAGTCTTCTTGAGGGATTTCTGTAATGCTGTCGCGAGACGGTTGTCTTCGACAGCCTGCGACACGGTCCACGCTGCGAGTTAAAGCGCTAATCTAAAGTAAATACCCCGGGAATTTTGCGATCCTGATTAATGTTGGCTTTAGTTCGTCTAAGTGAACTGTAATCGTACAATGAAAACGTAAGAGTTTCAACTACTTAGCACTGCTTTAACAATGCTGGCCTAATTTTAGATTACAGCAATAATCCTTTATTTATTATAATGTACGTAACGAAACCATATTGTAATCCAACTGCGATGTTGTTATACAGGATGAAACACCAAACTTAGGGGACACTTTTCTAACATTACTTGGAACAAAATATCTTAATACAATTTTGCAATCTGAGCAAGTTGAAATTTGCATTATTTTGAGTCGATGTTTTTAGAAATACTGTAGCAATTTAAATGTCTGCCCCCGTGAAACAAGACGAGCGATTTAAATTGTTTTATGAATGTCACGCAGCTGCAAAAAGGCAATAAATATCTATCGTAAGCGAAAGAATTTATGAGCGGCTTTTAATTCTGTCCTTGACCGAAAGACGAATTAAAGGTGACAACATTGAAAAAATGTGCATTGAGCTTGCATTTTGAACTATTGTGATAAACGTTTGATAATGCGGATTTCGTTGATGATCAGGAAAGCTTTCCGCATAGAAAATAGAAACGTCCTGTTAATCGCGCCTTTCCTCGACGTTCTTCGTATAAAATATGCATGTCTGCGTATTCTTGAAACGTAAAATCGCCAATCGCAAATACGTATGACATCCCATATACAAACACACTTACATACATTAATAAACTGTTACAAATGAAAGTTATAAACTACACCAAATTCACGCAAATTATGCTTCGCCTATAACGTTACTCTTTATTAAAATCCAAAAATCATTCAATAACCAGATCGGATTAAATGTGTTTCATCACATCATCTGAGGCGACGTTTTATGAGGCAATAAAACAATAAACCGATTCTTTTGACAAAGTTTAAGACTGATTAGGGATTCCGTTCGATCTCATCTACCTACGTTTAAAAATATACGATTCTCCTTTCCCTTTGATTTTCTAAAAAACAAAAACTTATACGAAACTTTTATTTCTTTTGTCGATATCTACCGACATACCGTTTGCACTTTGGTGCATTGATTATTATTGAATTTTGCATGAGCAATGCCACTAAGCGATCTGAATGGTGGAGGTTTTGACAAGTATATCATAAAATTTATAAACGCCTTAGATCATATAAACATTGACAAGGACGTTTGTGAATCCACTCATTCTTACAATGCTGTTTATAAAACTTTATAATTCACTTTTACTTATAACTATATTTACTTATAACTGTATATTTCGTTCATCGCCTACTATTCGCCATGGGTACAATATATCATTAGGTACTTCTGGAAAATTTTTCCCATGTTCGGTGATGTCTATTTTTTCAACATACAGTGTAATCGCGAAAACGTGAACTAATTAAGGACAGTGTTCACGTTTTGGATGCTAATTACGTATTTGCATTATCATTCATGTGTATTTTTTTATTATACATATTTAAAGTAAGTATTGAACTGAGTTTAAGCAGGCATTGAGAATTGACTTATTGACTCCTTGAAATTTGATAAGGTGTCTAAATGCACTTATACCAGTGTTCGCGTTTTGGAATATTAAATACTAATGTCGTTCACGTTTTCAAACATGCAGATTGCAGAGTATCCAAACCAGGTGTTCCTGTTGAGGGGTATTCATGTTACGGGACGTTCGCGTTATAGAGACTAGGTAATGTATGTGTTTAAAAAAAAAGTTTTCTTCGTCGGCAGATGTTACTGAAACAAGATAGATCGTGGAGGCGTTCGTTCAGTCAGGAAGTCAATTATTTATTTTTAGATCGTATAATTTATTAGGGGCCCGAACTTTTCTAAAGGCAGAGATTTTTCACGTAACTTCGAAACTTTCTCACAATCACGGGAAAAGCTCATGTGCTAACTCGAGTTAGAATTAAGTATTTATAATATTGTTCCTTGATGTACGAGGATAAAAAAGTTTGCCCTGGTTTCTGGTTCTCTGAGGAGTAAAATGCTGACCATTGTGTCTTTTTTTATAAATCCATGTAACTGAAAGCTCTGATGCAATAATACAAAACTGGCGGAAAATTCCGTTGTCCTGAGTTTCGTTCTTCTATATATACAGATTTAATTAATTCATCACGTTGAAAATTAGGGAACTTTAAGATAAGTATCAGTTCGAACAAGGATGTTCCGCGCGGCTTCGCCGTTCGATAAGTTCCCGGGCGAGGCTACCCCTTTCTATTGCATGACGTCGTATTATTGTAAATACTCGAATTACATCCAACTTACATAATTGAATTGTAGTTGGATTATCAAGTATATAAATTCAAATAAGGCATTAATTAAATAGGAACATTAGAAACTGTTCAGTTCTACTTCAAATAAGACGTTGATTATTTATTATTATTTGGATGGTGTTGTGGAAAAAAACTCGAAGAAAGGGTTTATAAAGTGAGAAGAATATTGCACATTGTTCAGTTGTACTTAAGATAAGACACTATACAGGATGGCCATTGAAATCAAAACTTGAAAAGAAAAAGAGGATTCTCAGTTTATGCAGATAAACCTTACTTTAGAAAAAGCAAAGCCTTCCATGTTTTCTCCTTACAAAATGAGAAGGGGGAGGGAATAACGACTACAATGTCCTTCCAATAAACACAAGAAATTTATGTTAATCGAAGTAATCTAATAAACTCCACCAAGACGTTAAAATAAGTAATTTAAAGCGCAATATCAAAGTCTGAGATTTTAGCGTTTTAGCTCTTGTTTGTGGTAACACGGGAAAAAAAAACTTCTTGAAATGGAGCGCCCTAAAAGCGAAACAACACACAGGCAGGTTCTCCCAGCGCTCCGTAATTCGGGATGAATGATATTCACGCACGGTTGAACAGAAATACGGACGAAGTTACATTCAAGGAAACAAACACATCTCTGAAAGCACACAGCAGGAGCTTGACAGGCGAAAGCTACGCGGAAAGAACGCGAGTGCATAAATGTTTGCGGGCGCAGTAAAATTCACGAGGGTAAAAAAAAACACGCATTCATTTTCAGTTAACGAAGTACGCATAATGTATAACAAATAAAATAGTAAAATGACAAAGTACTTTTCTAAATTTTAGTAGAATGCGCTTTAATTTTTTAGCGGTAGTGTACGTGAATAGACGATTTTTTGTTTTACTTAAACGAAAACAGTTTACACTTACGTGTTTCTTACAGCTGAAAATATTGTAATCTCTGCAACTAGCCTTTTTTGTATCACACACCTTTCAACAAAATCAGAATTGAACATACTGAAAATATTTGTGGCACAGAAAAATTCAAGAGAGAGAAAAAACACACATTAATATATGCAGAAAATATAACGAATAAAAATAATGCAATGCGTTAGTTTTTTTTTATTTCTAGTAGTACCTAAAGGACTTAAACTTTTTGACGATAGTATACCTACGCGAAAAAAGCGATTTTTCTGTTTTTCTTAAATGAAAAGGCATAGTTTCTTATAGCTGAAAATATTGAAATCTCTGCCTTTTTTATCGCATACCCTCGAACACAGAAACAGAATCGAACGTCGCCCGTTCAATTTGTATTAACCCTGTCGATGTAGGCTAGAGCCGATTGTAGGGTTTCGAAGAATATTAAAGCCATAGCGGAACGTCAACATTGAGAAGCATTACCGAGATTTCAATTTAAAACTACCCCCAATACATTCGATCAAATCGAAATTAAAATTCGTGAATATTTCTGAAATTCTTCAAGGATCGGTGCTTGATGGATCGCGTGAGTACAACTTAAATGTTCACCTGTAGAAAATAAAACGGATAAACGGAATAACATGCAGTAGCAATGAATAATAAATTCCGTATTGGTAAATATTGCCTGAAAGCGATCGATGTGCTGTGCTAATAACGTTTCAAGTGAATGATGCATGCAGGCACCAGGGTTTATGTCAACAGTGTTCGAATATAATATTTATGCTTGTATTACAGAGAATGAATTTGTCATTAATTTTGATTTGAGACAACGTCCCTTTTCCATTTTGTCTTCATCAAGAACTAATGACCAGATACTAAAATTTTTCGACAAGAAATGTTTTGTAAACGAGCTCCTCAATTATGAATTCGATAGGTTCTTTTTGGCATACGAAGCTCAAAAACACCATCAGATCACACTTGAAAAAGAAAAGAATTAATCAATATGAGATGTCCAAAAGATCTAAAAATTATTAGATGTCATTACTAGTGAGCGGAATTTGATATTTTGTTCGATTAAATACAAACGAAGCGGAAACGTATAAAGCTACATTGACGGGTTAATGTGCACGCACTCGTTGCCGCCTTGTTCGAAATAAACTGAACAAAATATCAAATTCCGCTCACTAGTCATTACACACAACATAATGTGAGCGAACAAAACATCCTCGAAGATAATTTCAAAATGTCTTCCTTACCAACCTGGTTACTAGGCGGAAGGATTATATTAAGGGCTGGTCACAAGGGGGTGGACCGGGTGCAAAACACCCGGGCCATGGGCCACAGAGGGGCCCCCGTCAGGTCCGTAACTAGACAACCTAGCGCTTGTGGCAAAATTCTATATAACGCCGCGCCCCCTACTTCTCACAAATATACAAATTCGTCAAAAATCTAAATTATACATTCCACAAAACACATTTAAATATACACCATGTCCCAAATTTAGTGCACAGCCAATATCTCCCTTAAACGGAAAGATAAAAAAAATTATTTAGGTTTTGTTGAAAATGGCTTGCAGTGCTCTACAAGACAGAGTACTTAAAAGTAGGCCCTAAACAGCCACCCGTCGAAGACTACCCCCAATTCCATTTTTTCAAATAGCACACCCATGATTTTTTTTATTTCTTATTAAAACATTTAATATTCTGGTTACAACAGTATAAGTAATAACAATGTGTGTGCATAGCAACAGAGTACACACACGTATATATGTGTCTAATAATTTCCCGTTTTTCACAGTGGAAAACGATGATTTAATTTGTGGCTTCTTGCCGAAGTGTGGTAGAGTGAACCGGGAATTCGGACAGATAAACATTGACAATGTTTTTAAACCGTGCGTAGGTGTGACAAATATTAAACAAAGGTGTGCAGATCGTCAAGCCGATCGCGCAAAACGTTCAGCAGGTCGTAAACAACTTGGCATGCAAAAACTTTTAAAAAACTTTAAATTTAAATTTAAGATGTTTCTGTCGAATAAGGAATAATTTGTGTTTTCGGGTTTTGCTTAATAATATTTAATACAATGTCGAGGATACAACTGGCAAGGACATTAATACGTGTTCAATTTGTAATTCGGAGTTAAAAAAATATTTGCAATGTGTTACCTGTGGTAAAAAGTATCATCCTAGTTGCTGCACGAAAATTGAAAATTTACTGGTAATAGTAACGGCATATCCTAACAATGGGAAAGTAAATTGCTGCAGTAAGAATAAGGAAATATCTTCACTTAAAGAAGAAATTAATTCTTTAAAATTAGCAATATACGAATGTTAAAACTTAATTAGAAAACAGAGCAAAGAAATTAAATTGATACAGCAAAAGGCAGACAACGGACCGGAACCAAAAACAGAACTATACAAAGATGTATTGAAAAAAAATTTGGACACTGAAGTTATTATTGTGCATCCTAAACAAAAACATGTGGAGAGTAATGTCATTAAAGAAGATATTAAAAATTCAATCAATCCATGTGAATTAAAAATTGAGGTTAAGATCGGTAAAACTACGAGAGCGGGAGGAGTTATATTAGAGTGTAACAATAATAAAACTGCTGCCACCATAAAAGAAAAGATTGCTAGTAATCTAAGTGATCGATACAAGGTACAAGAAGAAAAACAGAGACGCCCCCGTGTGAAAGTAAATGGCATTTGTGAAACAGATAATGATGACAATTTAATACAAAAAATAATTGCACAAAATAAACTAGATGAATCTATGCAATTGAAAATAGTGTCACGAAAGGGATTTTTCTAAAAAAAAAACCACGAAGAGCTTTCGGGTTGTATTCCGCAAACAAATAATTGAAACGCGAACTTGTGTAATCGAGGGTACCGCAACCGTGTCGAAATAAACAAATTACGCTAAACGAGGCCGCGCACATATGAAATCGATGGGCGAAATACGGGGCAAGAACAAAGAGATGCAACATGCAAACTAGCCAAAAAACGTGTATTTAAAGTGCGGGCCAAAATTGGAAACACAGACAGTCGGGGGAGTGAAGAGTGATACAGTCATGTAAGTCGTTCTACCCAACCGACTCCGTGGCAACTACAGTGCCGACGCCCGGGACGTCACGCATCGAGACGCTGTCCTACGCCGGAACGCTACTGAATCGAGCTGCTGCAACCTGCTGGCCATCTATAGTACCGACGCCCCGGGACGCCACGCATCGAGACGCTGTCCTACGCCGGAATGCTACTGCATCGAGCTGCTGCAACCCTGCTGGCCATCTACAGTACCGACCCAGGGAACGAGGACCCTCTTCCCCCGCCAGCCAAGGGTAACGATACCACTCCGTCCAGAAAAGGAACGACGTGAGCTAATCGTCGCCGTAAACACCCGGACCGCATTCCCAACACTTCGAGACGAACCCCCGCAACTAAATTTATTTAATTTTTCGTTAATAAAGAGGTATTAATTTCTTTTTTAAACAACTGTGTTTCAAGCTCTACCATCTACTACCGCTACCTACGCCCTTACCGTGACAATAGTACACAAATTTAATATACAGAAGAAAAAATTTAATGTATTTTTGGAAGTAGATACTGCTGCTTTAAAGGCTCTGATTGACCGTGAGCACGTCTTCATTGGTTGGAGAAGCTATCCAGTAACTGAGGAGCTCGGCATTATCCGATGTTTTAAATGTAACAGATATATGGTCATCAGGCTAAAGATTGCAAAAATAAAGATATATGTCCAATTTGTTCTGGCGAACATCCCAGGACTAAATACACTGCTGACACTTTCAACAGTATCAATTGTGTGGAAGCTAAACTAAAGTTTAATGTAAACGTGAATACTGAAGACCCAGTTTGGGATAAAGATTGTCAGTGTCGAAAACGAATAAAAAGCCTTCAACGAAGTAAAACTGACTACAATATACAGCAATTACGGAATAAAAAACCTCCTAATATAACCCTAATTCATCAAAATGTACGCTTGCTGGCGAATTGTGTTAATTTATTGAATGCATTGTTAGAGGAGTAACTTTTTGTGTCTATATAAATTTTTTAACTGATAATAAAGATAAAGAAGAATTTCTATCGTTACTGCAGTCATTTAATCTGAAATTAACCATTAAGGAATACACAAGAATAATATCCAGAAATAACTCATGCATAGACAACATAATCACAAATATAGAACGATTTACAACAAGCGTCATACTGACACACATATCGGATCATACTGCACAGAAAATAACCTTCGAAAAATTAATTCATAAAAATCAAGCATTTGTCTCTAGATGCATATTCAGTACTTCTAAAGCCCCTGTCACATTATTAGTCAGTTTAATCAAATTGGACTGACAAACTACATCAATGACGTCAAGACTTATCAAATTCGTTATTTCGTCAAACTGCGCTGTCACATTAGCACTAGAAATTTGACCAAACTTTGAGGTTAAATTTTTTTTGGAAATCGTCATTTTAACCCTTAACTGCTGACATGGAGTCTGTAAGACTCCGCTCAGTACATTTTGGCGTTAACTCCCACTCCTAATTGTTTGGGTACATTTCGCCATCAGTACCTTCCTAAATCTTGGTCATCTTGTATATGTCAATTGGAGAGTGTTGGATTGTTTCCTGGTCTCAAGTTACAAGCCTGTGCAACAGCTGAGAGCTGACTTTGAGTTCTGCACATTTTTTAATTTTTGAACTTATGAGTGATATTTTCAATTTTCATTCTTAGCTTGTAGTTGTTTAACAAGATTTTGTACGAGAAATATCACATTTGTTCATATCTTTGGAGTTTTTTCAGAAGCATGTTTTATTTTTTACTGTCTTGTAGTGTTTTAGACTTAACTGTTTATTAGAATGAATTATTAATGTTTTTGGTATAATAAATGTTTCAGAAGTAATGTAGTGATAATACGGTTTGTAGTTACACAATACGTCTAATCTTGATTTTTTTTTAATTGTAAAAAAATGCTATTTTTTACTAGGAGTCTCTCAGACTCCATGTCAGCTTTAGTAGTCGTAATTTAGATGTCAGTAGCTAAGGGTTAAAAAAGTTACGCAAAAATGGATAGAAAAAAAGCAGTGGCAGTGTTAACCTTATAGGTTAGGTTAGATGTTATAATTCCGTTTCGCGTCTCTTCCTGTGTGTTTAAATCTACCAATCATAAGGCAAGTTTGATCAAACTGACTGATGGATATAGAGGCGCCCCTAAAATTTGCTCAAACAGCTTCTATGACGTCGTGTGATGCCATTAGTTTAGTTTGTCAGTCCAGTTTGATCTAATGATGTGACAGGGGCTTAACATAAAACGCATGAATGACATGTTAGCTAACGAATCCTGGCAGAATGTGTATGACACTAACAAGGCTGACGTAAATTCACAATGGAACATCTTTCTTGCAACCTATTCTCAACTTTTCAATTTAGCGTTCCCTATCAAAAAAATACACAAAATTTCTGATCAGCGCCAAATTTATAATTCTCCTGATGTTATAAATGCCAAAAACAGAATGGACGTCTTATTAACACTATCCAGACATCATAATGAATTAGTACCGAATTATCTTCCAGCCAAAAGGGAATACACACACATTATAAATCAGTGTAAGAAGAATGCAATCAGCTCTCGAATTGCCTATTCTAACAACAAAATTAAAACCACTTGAAACATTGTCAAAGAAGTAATTAACACTAACGTATGCCTGGATGAAGTTGAAGACTTTTTGAAAATCAACCCGTTGAGCACTGTGAATGAACTGAATACCTTTTTTGTAAATGTCGGACAAATATTAAGAGACAGTTCTTTAACTTCTTATAATTAATCTTAATTTTCCGAAGATAAATCAAAGTATTTACCTATACCCCGTAACTGAGCAGGATAACATTATCAATACTTTGAATAATAGCAGTTCTTCCGGATATGATGAAGTACCAGTTAAAGTTGTCAAGAGAACGTTATTTAATACCATAAAACCGATATCTTACTTAATAAACTCATCGTTTTCAAATGGTATTTTTCCTGAACAACTCAAACTTGCAGAGGTAGTACCTATATACAAAAAAGGCGATAGTTGTAACATCGAAAATTATAGACCCATCAGCTTATTTAGCACGTTCTCCAAGATAATTGAGTCCATAATGTGTAAGAGAATAAAAGAATTTCTTCAATCATGTAATACTATCGATCCTTCCCAGCACGGGTTCATCAGTGGACGATCGACCAATACCGCAATTTTTGACTTAGTGGAGACTATAATACTGGCTTGAGAAAAAGGAAACGTACCATGCGGACTATTCTTGGATCTGTCTAAAGCGTTCGACTGCGTAGTACATTCTCTACTTCTGGATAAATTGGAACGTTACGGCTTTAGAGGCAAAGCTTTGGAGTGGTTCCAGACATATCTGACAAACCGGCGCCAGAGAACCTATGTATCCGTAGAAGTATACTCGGGCCAATCCTCTTCTTTATCTTTATAAATGATTTATTCGCCTCAATTTCTGACGACAATTTAAAGATTGTAAACTATGTTGATGACATGATGACACAAATCTTCTAATCTGGGCACACGACTTTATATCTAAATGAACTTCTACGGCAACTAATTCCAAGGATCCAGGAATGGTTCAAGAATAACAGTCTTGTCTTAAATCAAGCGAAGACTGCGTGCGTTCTCTTTAGAACTAATCATCCGGGCTACACTTCTCCTGAACAAGTGTATTTGGTAACGAAACTGTGACTATAAGCAAATCTGCAAAAGTCTTAGGATTAATTCTCGATGCGGAGTTAAATTATCAAGAACATGTATCCGAATTGGTAAAGAAACTGAATAAAGCTTGCTTCACACTTCGAATCCTGAAATCTGTTTCGCATCCTGAAACGTTAAGAATGATTTACTTTGCTTACGTTAACTCTATAATGTCGTATGGTATTATATTTTGGGGAGTTGTGCGTGTAATGTGTAATATGCCTTACCAACAATCCTGCCGAGGGAAATTCCGCGAACTGAACTTACTCACTGTTTGCTTTTTCTTCAAAAACACCGAGAAAAATTCGAAAATTACTTTGAAGTTTCTTGCTACGCAACTAGACACAACAATTACAGGCTATCAATCACGGAAAAAACGCCACTTTACAGTGCCATGTTGTTCTTCAACAAGCTACCTTCAAGGATTAAATCTACAATAAACTCCAGGGGGGTTATTCTCGCACTGGGGAGCAGCGATCGCTCCCGAAAATGACGTCAAAATGACGCATTTCTCGAAAAGTTTGTATAGGTTTATATGAGAGTCTACGTCATTTTGACGTCACTCCCGCAAAACGAACCCTCTCCCTCGTTTCGAGAATTCAGGCCCAGGAGTTTTCGAAGAGAAGTGTTCAACTTTCTATTAGCAATAGAACTCTATTCTGTAGCGGAGTTTATAAATCACATTGGATGAAACATAGTTTTTCCATTTATTTTGGTTAATTTAAGTATTGTTCATTTGACATTTTCAATTTCCAACAATGATGTATCTTCTTTGTTCTTTATTGAAAATAAATATTATTATTATTATTATTATTATTAACACTTTTCTATTAAATTTTAATTGAAAAAAAAGTACAATATTTATAGAGGCATAGGTATCGTAAATTGGGGTTACTTTAATCAAAATTAAAATTTCACTGCATGTAGTAAATCGATTGTTTTTAGCAAGCCACTTAAAATATGACAATTCACCGTCCGGCATAAATATCATCTATTGCCATGCGGAAAAAAACGTTTGACAATTTTTAACAGAACCATAATTTTTTTTTAATTAAAATTTAATAGAAAATCACAATTGCTTATACTGTTGTATTCAGAATCTAAAATATTTTATTGAAGAAAAAAGAAACTATATGGGGTGCTATTTGAAAAAATGGGGTTGGGGGTACTTTCTCAGGTGTTGCTTGGTTATTAAACGCTCTATCTCGTAGAGCATTGCGAACCATTTTTAATAAAACCTGAATAATTTTTTTATCTTGACGTTTAAGGAAGATATTGGCTGTAATATAGAATTTGGGACACCCGGTATACAGTGTATTTTAAAAATATGTTCGGATATTTTACCCAATTATAGGTATCATTTAATACAAACACAAAAGTCTGAATAAACATAGGTCTGAAAATCAACCATTTCCAAGATACGGTCGATTCTGTAAAAAATAAATGGTGCTTGTTAACCCTCAGTGACTCTTCAATTTAAACTAATATCAAGTGTTCACTTCAAAAGTTCATCAAGTAGCTTTCGAATTTTTCAGAATATTGTGAAGCAGGTCTTGAATTAAATCGAAATGCTAATAAGCGGCATAACTTGCATAAAATGTAACTCCCTCACCCTACTTGCATCAAATATGTAGAAAATGTGCGATTTGTAGACGAGCAGCGTATTATTTGTTGTGATTATGTTGAAGAGAATAATGACTCGGACTATTCTGATGAAGATTTAAACAAAACGGTTTTTGAAGATGTCTCCGAACGTAATTTGTCCAATCAATATTTTAAATGAAGCAGAATATTTAAAAAATTTAGTTGGTGCTAAAGATACCATAATATCTGAGCTTAGAGATAAAATTAAGTTACTTCAAAATAAAACTAAGTTACTTCAAGATAAAATTAATCTGTTGGAACTACTTAATAAAAATAACATAAGTCTTTCCATGGACAATAAAACTGAAGAAAGCAATAAACAGAAGAATTTTACATCTCTTCAAAGCCAAACCAAAACAGCAAACGATTTAAAAACACCTCCTCAAGAATAATAGAGAAACTGAAAACAGTAAATTTACAACAAAGAAAAACAAAACAACTTTCAAATAACGTCATCACAGGTGGCAAGAGCTATAGAATCTGCAACAGCGTGCAATAAAAATCAAAATATTAACTTAATCCCACCGAAACAAAAAAGTAATGGAAAAGGAACTTCCGTATTACTTGGAACGGCAAATACTAGTACACAGAACTTCTCGGCTGCTCAGACGAATATTTGGCTCTATGTTGGAAGAGTGAACAATAAGGCCATTATTTCTCACTATAGTAGAAGTAAATGTCCCAACGTGATGAATTTGCAAATTGATAAGTTACAAACGCAAGATATGAATCAGTCATCCAAAATTGGATTGGAATACAAATTGGAGGAGACAATCATGGATTCGAAATTTTGGCCACAAGGAATTACTATTACTAATTACTAATACGCAGGTTTTTTTTTCAAAATTTTTGCGCGAATCAACTGAAGAGAAAGGAAGCATAGTCAAAACAGAAAACATAGGACATTCATCAACTCAGAAATACAAAAATCAACTAAGGATTTTCCATGTAAACATACAATCTCTAAGGAATAAATTATTAGAATTCGAAATGCAAGGCCATGATTATGATGTCATTTGTTACAGCGAAAATTGGACGAAGAAGGATGAAATTAGTAATCTAATGATAGGTAACTATTTACTTAAAGACAATTTCGCTAGATCTACCCATTCCCGTGGGGGAGTTGCCATATTCGTGAAAAACGAACTAAACAGCAATTTCAACAATTGTGATGATGGAAGGAAGATCAATTTCTGAGGAAACACACTGCGAAATATGCACTGTGGATGTAAAAGTTTATAATTTAGTAATAGCTACTATCTCTAGATCACCATCAGGAGATTTTGATAAATTTATGAAAATCATGACACGCCTTTTAGATCAGTTAACTAAAGAAGGAAAACTTATTATAATAAATGGTGATTTTAATCTTAGATTTGATTTACCCGAAGCTAGGACTCAAAAATTTTCTGATTTGCCAACATCTTATGGAATGAGAATTAATGATATTAACAATAATTAATGAAGGCACAGTGTATAGATAATGTATTGACAAATATTGTTCCAGAGAAATCTTCTTCTTATATTGTTAACACTAATCATCTTGCATTAGTTATGATCTGTGATACGACATCAGTACTGCCTCCTCCCAAACGAATAAATTTTCGTCCAATTACTAAAGACGGCCTATTTATTTTACACAATATAATACAAGAAATGGATTAGTCTTTTATAAAAGATGACAGTTTTGATATGAATATGAAATTTGATATTTTTGTCCATACCATGGAAGAGGCAATGAATGTTGCGTTTCCAGAAAAATGTAAGCTTGTTCAGGATAATAAGAAAAGGAAACTAATATGGTTTGCTAATATTTTAAAACAAATGCGTGAAAGAATCTGTCTTCTACAGGAACTATTGCGGTAACTACTTCGCAAAAATGCGTAAGTGAAGCGAAGAAACGTGCCCATGACGAATACATAAAGAACTCACAATGCGTACCTAAAGCACTATTGAAAATATTAATTACACAGGTAAAGATCACAAAAGAATGGAAAATGCAATAACGCCTAATGAATTCAACAGTTATTTCGGAAGTATCGCCGATGAAGTGATTAATAGCCTTCCACAATGTAAAACAGACAGCATTACCTACTTAAATTCGACAACTCAGAAGGCAGATAATTTTGATTTCACTGAAGTTACAATAAATGAAGTAAGAGCCATAATGTTCACTTTAAAAAGTAGTGATGTACGGGCTGGATACAAAAATTGTTCGCACCATTGCACAACACATAGTGATTACAAAACTTTATAATCACTGCATAACAGAGAATGTTATTCCGTCGCCATTGAAATTATTTTAGGTGACCCCAATCTACAAGGGTGGTGCTTGTAACTTTCGACCAAAATACTGGAGAAGGCACTAAAAGAAAGAATTTGCTCATATAAGTACAGAGGAACACGAGATACTAACTGCATCACAATATGGTTATTGAAAATCATTAGGTCTGTTTCTGCAGCAGCTTTGACTGGTCTGAAACCGTCAGAAGCATGCGCCGATCAAAGTTTCACATTTAAGGCAGCTCATGAAAGCAGTGATTAATACGACGGGCGAATATATTTGACAGTTTCAAACTAGTCCAGAACGCTGCAGAAACAGACCTATTATCAGTTACAGAAGCAATTAGTCGTTTGGTCATGTCAATAAACGATGCTTACAGGAACGGAAAATATGCAGCGGCCTTGTATTGTGATCTAACGCGTGCATTCGATTGCGTACCTTTTGAAAATTTACTGAAGAAACTAAAATTTTACGGTTTTATGAGCTCCTGCCTGCAAGGAGAAGGCAATTAATAACCAAGATGGGAATCAAGTCGACGACAATCGAAATAAAACATGGTGCACCGCAGGAGTCGGTGCTTGGACCGATACTGTTGTTGCTGTATGTCAACGACTTACTCTCAGCATGCCCAGGTGCCGATATGATACTGTTCGCGGATGAGACGACGGATATGAATACTGACTGTGATCTAAAAAATCTGTTCGGAAAAATGGAAGCAAATACATAAATAAAAAGTTTCTGGCTGTGTGAACTTCGACTCAAATGCCAATTTAAAAAAAAAGTTCTTTTATTTAAAAAAAAGTGCGGAAACATGAAAAGACTAAAGCCCCCCATACACCTGCGAACAAATTGCGCAAACTGACGTTGCACAAGTTTTTGTGCAAACAAGGTCACCCATACACTATACGCAGTATTATGCAAACTCCAGTTGCTTTTGTCGTGTACCTATAGAAACATGCCGTCTGTCGACGCAGTCTGTTTAGCTATAATAATTGCTGTTGCGTCGGATGTTTTAAAAACACTACCTTCTACTTACAAGCGTAAAAAGAAGTTGCAGTTATTGCACAATGTGTCGCACAAAGCCCATACACGACGCAATAGTTGCACAACGCCACTCGTTGTGGAATTAATTTCAAACAACTGCAATTAGTTGCACAGCACGTCAAACAACACCATACTGTCATACACTATACAAATGTTTGCACGACAGCCTCTGTTGCGCAATTTGTTCGCAGGTGTATGGGGGGGCTTTAGAGTACATAATTACATTTACGAATCGAATTTTAATTTTACAAAATGACCAAAAATTTGAACCGATCTGTAGATGGTATATTCCTCTAAGCAGATTTCTTTATGAATTCAAATATTTTTAACGCTGTATTTCGCTTTATTTTATCATTTTCATTGAAAAAAATAATAAAACAAATAAATCTAGGGCATAATTAGGAGAGGCGAAGCCCGTGGTACATACAACGTTTTATTTTATTCTGGCCAAAAATTTATGGATTCAACATTGTTATATTGTATGCGAGTGATGTGCACATAAAATAATTTCGTAGATTGTTTGCCTTACTACGGGTTTGTTTACTTTAAAGCCCTTGGGCAACAAAGGCCACATTATAGCCGCAATTAAGTTAAAATAAAATAAAATATATTATTTTAAAACGCAGTGCCAAAGCGAAAACAAGATACTGATAGTAAACCGATCACATAGTACGAAGAACAACAGTTTCGAGCTACTAACTCTCATCAGCGAGATGCAACTCCGAGGACCTCTCAATTTCAACTGTGTTAACTTCTAAACGTGTAGCGCATATTTTAAGTTAAATTATAAACATTATTATCCTCAAGTGATAGAATCTTCTTATTCTTAACCGCGTCTTTTATCAAACTTGAAATACTTCGCGTTTTCAAAACATTTTAACCAACCTGTACATTAATTGTACATGTACAAGGTGTTTGTTAAACATGTGACAAAAACTCAAGGTATGATTCTTTGGGTTATATTATGGATAAAGATTGATTGGTTGATTGTACCGCTGTTTCTATCAGAAAGACTTACCGGTGAGGTACATCGAAAATTTTTCTTGGAGCATACGTTACCTGAATTGCTAGAGGATATACCATTGGCAACGCGGAATGTAATGTGGTTCGTGGATGATGGCGCATTTTAATGTTGTTGCTCGTGACATTTGTAAATACAGCGTATCAAGATCGCTGGATTGGTCCGTAGACTTTTTCCTATGGGGATGTTTGAAATTCTTAGTTTCTACGACTCCAGTGAAAACTGTAGATGACTTACTGAATCGGATAGTCAATGGATGTAATGCAACACTCCTGGGCCTGAATTCTCGAAACGAGGAAGAGGGTTCGTTTTGCGGGAGTGACGTTAAAATGACGTAGACTCTCATATAAACCTATACAAACTTTTCGAGAAATGCGTCATTTTGACGTCATTTTCGGGAGCGATCGCTCCTCCCCAGTTCGAGAATAACCCCTCTGGTGTTTTCTAACGACGAGAAAGAAAGACGAGAAGATTGGAATCGTGAATACTATACTAAACTCGGCGAAGCAATAGAGTAATAAAAGCGCGTGATCAGCGCGTGCTGTTTGGACGCAGGGTTCTAATTGGTTGTCTCCAGTCTACCTCGGTCAGGCATTGGGAAGGAAATGCACTGTTCACGTGATTAGTCTAATGGTTCGCTGAGTTTAGTACAGCTGGTGGTAGTAATTTTCAGCAGTTCTTATAGCTCTACATGTAATATTCATACAATAAATATAGTGTTTCTTGAAAATCTTCATAACCCTGTATTTTTGAAACGAAGCGATTTTTGAAAAATCATAAAAATATAATTATTTATAAAGTAACTCAAGGAATCATTCCTTGAATTTTTGCCGTACGTTTAACAAACCCCTTGTATATAGTTTTTATTGAAGACTTTTTAAAATCAATTTTTTCAAACGACATTTTAAGAAAAATGCAATACGATAAGCTGAAAATTTGAACCGACCTGTACATAAATTGCTCGTTTTGGCCCGTTTTCTAAACTTAAAGGAGTGAACTAAAATTATGTCTTACGAAACTTGTTCTTTAAAATACTTTCTAGTTCGGTTGCTTAACGACTACATTATGAAACTCATTTGGGTTTCATAAAGTAGCTCTTTAAAACACAACAAACAAACAAAATTATACTTTCAGGTTAGGTTGCCCACAAGAATTGTAACTATCATGCGTCCAACAATTATTGTAGTCCTGGGTGGCTGTGGTATCACACATAAATGCCGATTTCTACTTCGTATCGTTGAATTGAAGTCTCAAATAAATATTGACTGTTAGACAACAAATAAATGTTTCTTTACGTATTTAATGTTTTAGTGCCATTTGAAACAATAATTAGTTAAAAATGTTTGACTCTACAGCCAGGACTACAATAATTGTTGGACACACGTTATATTTGTTGATATCTCAAATTACAAAAATAACCTCCAAATTGACGTTTAATAGACATAACCTATGTATCTCAAATTTGTAAACATAACCTTAAAATTGTCATATGTCATTGTCAACCATCACATAATGAAATAGAATTTTCCTGTATTTAAATTACAAAATAACTCCGATTTTTAAACTTCCTTTTACATTTAAGAATCAAAATAGAAAAAAATAGATAAAAAGTACTCGTTTCATAGGAAACTTGAGTCGACTTGTCCGTTAGAGCGAGGCGAGTTTTATCAGAAAACGAGCCGCAAGGCAAGTTTTCTAAACCAGCACGCTCTAAAATCATGTCTTTTAATACCGAGTTATTTTTTAAAAATTTTATGAACTCTTGCCATGGAATTTGGACGGCATGTCTTAGCTTTACTGTAAAACAGCATCAAAGCAAAGAGTAAGTAAGTTATTCAAGAGAAGACACTCCGTGTCGGCACGTTTGATCTTTGCCGAGTGGTTTCAATGACCTCGAAGCAGTTGTCCGTTTGAACTGGCATAGGCGAAATACGGGAAACGAACGACAAATGACTTTGGCATGACACAAGGTGTGGCATACAGTTTTCACCAATCAGATTATCGCAGACACAATTTTTATCCGGAAATACTCGATAGCATACGAAAGGACATTTAAATTGGCGTAAATGTTTTCTCTTTTCTAATTTGTACTTTCTTGTTCAAGTGTACCCTCTTGTAAACGATGAGCAAATAAAAATCAGATTAGAGTAGGCGGTGCAAAGAAAATGTATGTCTGCGATTAAATAAAAAATCAATAAATTTGACAGTCCAGTAATTAATTTAGTTAATCAGAGACATTGCACCGCCTACTCTAATTGATTTTTTTTTTGCTCACTTTTTATAAGTTATCTACTCTTTGATCAAAGAGTTCAATGATGTACTTTTCGTTTAAGCTAAGATACATCGTCCAGATTTTATGGCAAGAGTTGATAAAAAATTTAAAAATAATAGTATTATTTTATTCCACGAAAGAAACTGTAATTGAATCAAAAGAGACATCTTGCTACGAAAACAAAATAAAATGAAATTGGAAAATAATGGATGCCTGCCGACGTTTATTTATACGGTATCCCGTTGTATTTGTTGCATTCAATTTAAATAATTTTGTCCCCGTACATATTTTTGCATTTTTACTGTAAACAATACCATAATGAAATGAAGGAAATAAAGGGAACCACTGACTTAGAAGAATAAAGCTTCAGTATGGTATGAGGGTGTACATAATAAGTAAATTATTTTTTTAATATCCTGCGTCATTCAAAATAACAAGCATGCTTATGAATGGGTTTTTCACATAGAAGAGTTACTTTCTTTAGTTATTTCAAGCAGCAATTAACCCTTTTCTACACATCCTACTTCAATGACAATTTCTCTTATTTGTATACAGATACATACACGTACAGTAACATGAACAAAACCATATTCTTTATCAAAATATTAATAAATGTATTTGTAATAATTTTATTCTTTAAATGTACGAATTCACTAAGTTTAATAGTCGATACTTTTTTTTTAATTCTTAGCAAACGGAAAGGTGAAGAATGTTGATGTTTCATGGTGTTCGCATGTGACGGCGAGCTTTTTTTTTGTAAAACATTTCAGGTACATAAACTTGTGAACCATGCAGGACACAAACACAACTAACCTTCAGTCATACTTATTTGGGGAGCGTATTAATTTATTTATGAGCAGGACACAAACATGCCCTCACAGAGATGCTGCGTAATACTACGTAAGCAAAGCGCTACGAGAAAGCTCTAAGCTCCCACCCACTCTCGTTTGATTTCGGGGTCACGAAAACATCCGATCAAATTCAATTACATTTTTGGCCGGCGATAAGAAATTAAGATGAAATCTCGCACTGTTATTCATTCAAGCAGCCTCGAAATTGGTAATTTTCGTGAAAAATAATCGCGAATTATCGATGGCCTCGCGGAGCTTTTGTAAGTTCCGGTGGTCCGGTGAGTTTTTCAGTCGGCCCGCCCGGGACGCTGAATAATTTGAAAGTTAAACAATTAGGAGGCGGAAATATAATTGCCTCCTATAAATTTGCATGATTAACGAGCTGAAAGCCACTTACCGATTATGTCGTTCAGAAATTTAAATTGTGTGAATAAATTGGGCGGCCCCCTTGAAACAAAACCTCGGGTGGTTGAAAAAAAAAAGCTACTTTCATGACGTTTCCCAATGTCAAGTCAGACTCTTATACTTTTGTTTATATCTAATATTTAAATGTTTCTGTTAACTATATTCCCCACAAACGATATAGATTTCTGTACGCAGAGTACACTGAGCACGAAAAACAGGGCACTATATTTTTCTAGAGTCCAGATTTAAATTAGGTTGTAATGTCATAATAATCAAATTTTTAATAACATCGGTATTTATTTACTTACTTAAAAAAAATCCGTAACGTACAGTGACGAGCATGAAAAATGGGCCATCTTTTAACGTCGTTTTTGACTACCTTATTTCTTGTACAAGATTTGGTTCAATTTCTAAAGTAAAATTTGAAACAAGAAACTTTTGGGATGCAGATATGGTCTGAAGATAGAACACGTTCTATTTTTTCAGATAGTTTTTGATTCGATGTTTACACATGACTGTAGAAAGATGTAATCAGCGTTGAAATGTCATCAATATCATCAATATGTGATTGGGGGAAAAAACATCAATCAACGTAAGTATATTAAATTATACCTATTTTTCATACTTTTATTTTTTATAAAACTTAGTTCTATTTGTATGTACAGTTGCGAGCACAAAAAACTGGTCACTTTTTATAATATCCAGCTTTAAAAAACATTTCTATTATACATGTTGCACATCTTACAGCTTAAGTCCGTTTGACACGATGTTAAATAACATAAAAGCTGATGTTAAATTTATTCATATGACAAAAAAACAGGTACATTTATTATTTTTTTGTGCAATATGTGTGAAACTCTGAAAGCTTCGGAACTTTTCTGCGAAGATTTGACAGAATTGTGAAAATTTATCGTCAAATTTTATATCAAATTGAACATCGTGTCAAACGGGTTATAAATGTCACAATAATGACATTTCAACGATGATTAAATTTTTCTGAAATCGAAAAGTACCCCCACACAGCCAGATTTTGGGCATTTTAGCTTCAAGACATGGCCCGTTTTCTATGCTCACGACTCTATATTATGCATTTCTTTTAATACTTACCGAAGCTATTAGAAATTTGATAATTTTGTCACTAAAACCTAGAACTTAAGACATGATAATGTTACAACTGTCATTTAAATTTTAAAGTTTACTGCAAGTCGACTAGATTACAATGGGGTTAGGCCCAAATTGGTGCCTCAACAGCAGAAGAGTAACTCGAGAACTCCACTGCAATCCTACCGACATCATGATAATCGTATCCGCCTCGTGTAAAAACAAAATCGCTGTTAAGTAGTTGCATGATCGAGTTGGTTGGGTCCGCTGGCAACGAGCTTGACGCTTGGCTAGGCAACTATTAGTTGGGTTTGAATCCCCTTCTGATGCATGTGAGTTCTATGTGAGAGATAGAACACTTATGTGCCGGATTATGTTCGGATTCACACCGGCTCCTTCGAACTGGGTTTTCTGCATTTCCCCAGTTCGTAAGGTGAAAGCCGAAGGAAAAACAACACTAACTGTAAAATGGTCGCAACCTCAAACGGCAACACGACAAACTAGCCAACACGCCTTTGAAATTGGGGTGATTTTCGCAACCCTGCCAGGGTCTGGTTTCCCTAAAATCTAACGGCATGACGCCATCTTGTTAATAATTATACTCTTTCGTTTGGACACTTTTGGTTACTCTTTTGCTACTCAGTTATTTAATCGATATTTTGGAGGCTGTTGCTATCGAAACTCACCACTTTTGTTCCGCAGTTTCGTACTGCCGATTCGGAGAACGTGTCCGGCCGTAGGGGAGGTGACCGCTTCGGACATCATGCCCACAGGACACATTCTTGGTTGCGTAAATTTGTTCAGTATATATTTATTAACTTCGTTTATTAGCTTCGTGACACTGCGTTGCTAAAGAGCGAATTTTCGACAAAGATTTACATAGTAGAAATGACGTGTCCGCTACTGTATGTATGTGCTGTCGTTCTAAAGTTTAAGACAACCTAATGAAAAACGCGAGAAACAATAATTTTTTGCCATCTATCAACTCAAGGTAAGGAAGTAAAGAATAAATAGAGAGAACGTATTGAAAAACACAGTGGGGGGTAGGGCCACTTGTCAAGACTTCGTGTGAACAGTACTGCCAGAATTCAGGATATTCACTTCCAGCTTTTAGGTTCCTTTAGCTTTAGCAAAATTTGAGTGTATTTGTAGGTCTGTTCCTACATTACTTTTTGACCGTTTTGAAACCGTCAAAATCAGTTGCCCATCGAAATAACGATCGGTTTTCACAACTTTATCAAGTGCAAAACTTTGATGAGTGCATGCTTCTGACGGTTTCGAAAACGTCAAAAAGTGATGTAGGAACAGACCTTATATAGGTAAATCACACAATTTTTGATTTTAATATTTTCTTATGAAACAGTATCCGAATGTACCGTGAGTTAAAAAGTTATTACATACAAATTGGCCATGTCTACAGCAGGCTCCGAAAATAACAAACACAATCCCGGCTGAAAATTTTCAAAATAAAATTATGACAACAACAGCAATGATGACAGTTAATGAATGAGCTAGCGTTCTAAAACAAAGAAGTAGCAATAAGCAATTAACGGTATCGATAGAACAAAAGGAAAGGGAAAGTAGAAGAATCATGAGGGTTAGCAAACCTGAAAAGAACATTTGAAATTAGCTTTTAACTTCTCTAAAAGAAAATTATATTTTAAATAAACATAGACCAAGAAGTAGTTCGTATTTCTGTATACATTTTTAATTTTATTTTCTTGAAATCCAATTTCAAAGCTTTTCAAAAAGTAAATATGCCGGGCGTTTCAAACAACATAACAAGTATCTCACCAAAATCGAGTAAATTTAAAGATGACTGACTCTACAACTAACTGCGTGGTCCTTCTATCCAGTAATAGTCGAGTTTAAACTATAGGTTAATTAATATATCTTTTAAATTATTTCTAAATTGCCTTGTGTCCACGTCTTTTATGATACATTTCTACTTATCATGATGACTATTAGCCGAAACAATTTTGGATTAGGTACATTTGTAAATAGAACTAACCCCAACTCCTGCTCGGTTCTATTTTATTTAATTTTTTGAGTGATATTTATGCATTAAATAAATCAAAGACAGTTTTTTTCCAAAAGAATATACAGGGTGTTTCAAAAGTGATGATAAAAAAAATTAAGTATGAGAAGTACCAATGAAGAGAAGCAAAAATGTTCCAGTAAACATGGATCCGAACATTAACGCGGTTTACGCGGTAATGCCATTTTGTGCTGGTGGCTTGTCAGTGAACCCCGAGCACTTGGATACAGAAAAGCGGCAATATTCACATTTCGTACATATACTGTACCTTGTTCAAACAAAAAAAGATTTCTTTGGTGTATGTTCAATCACATTTCTGTGGTGTTGAAGCTAAAATGATGAATTTCTGTCGTCTCGTAATTAATAAATTAAATAAAATTTTCACTCTTTTTGTTAAAATTTATACTTAATATTCAGCAAGTCACAACCAGCACAAAATGACATTACCTCGTAAATGGTTAATTTCCGGATCCACGTTTACTGGAACTTTTTTACTTCTCTTTATTGATACTTCTCATCCCTAATTTTTTTACCTTTTTGAAACACCCCGTATAGGCAATATGATTCCTTGCAAAGACCTCACCAAAATCAAACGAATTTAAATTTGAGTCTCTTTTATGATTCGTCTCTTCCCCGTTGATGTCTATTAGTCGAAACTGTTTTGGAATAACGGTTCAATAAATTTCTATTCTAGATTGGCTGTAAAAAAAAGTCGCGTTTTTAATTATACCTAAATTATACGTAAATGTAAAATGACAGCCAGCGGATTAACCAATTCACCGCGTACGGTTAAATTCCATGGTCTGTCTATAATAGAATTTAATGAATTACATTTTATTGTTTTGTAATAACTAGAGCTTGGAAAATATGCAGCATATGTAATTTTAATTTTTTCGTGAAATCTGTATGCTACTTTATTAAATTCAGTAATTACTAACTTAATTAACGATAATTAATTTGTATTTACAAAATTCAACAAAATGGCTTATTGATTTTGCGAAAAAATTAATTTTCCAAGCTCTAGTAATAACTAATACAATAATGTACAGTGAGATCGAAAAGTGAGGAACAATTTCAATATTTTAATATAACGTCTAGCTTTTGTAAAAATCGCTTGGACCCTCATTTTTTACTTTGCTTATTTTACTATGTTAAACACGATGTCCCCAAAAAACTAAGCTGAGGTCAACTCTGTTTGTTTTTTCTTAATGGACGACTCCTATTTTTTTTTTTTTCAATTTCGAATTGATTAAAAATTATATAGGTAATAAACCAAATATTTTTAGAAAAGTTTGATTAAGAAACTCGCAAATTTCTGGATGTATTCCTACTTTATCGCCGTACCTTATCAATAAACGGATTTTCTGTGCCTCAGTGAATCACATTTCAATTTAAAAATAATTATAAAAAATTAACTACAAGTAAATAATGTGAAAAGAAAAACTTAACTCAATGAAAATGTATTAAAAAATATCAACATTTCAGAAAAGAATTGACATATTACAAACGTCTGCCACAATGTCAAATGTAATGACACAAAAGAATTCAGTCAGATTTCAAATGTCGATAACTTAAAAGCAATTGTTTAGACCAGGGCTTCGAACCGGAGCTGAACCGAAAATCGAAAACGGAACGAAAACCGGAGTTGAACCGAAAAAAATATCGGTTCATTTCGGTTCGATACGTGCTCAGACACACACGTTTACGTTAACACATTCTCATTTGCGGAGTCTCGTAGTGTAGTCGTACTCGTCTTAACACGAAAGAGAATTTAATGCGATTTTTTTCTTGGTACACCTACTAAATGACTTTGATTTTCATTAATCATTTAACCATTCGGAACCGAAAACCGAAAACCGGAAAAAAACGCTATTTTTGCCGGAACGAAAACCGGAACCGAACTGATATAATGAATGAAATCCAGAACAAAAAAAGTTACGATTCGAAGCCCTGGTTTAGACATAGTGTACAATGCATAGAACTCGAAATTGTGAAATAAAATGGGGGCTGCCATTTTTAAAAAAATCTCAGCTTAACTCAGCTTGTTTGGGACACCTGTATAACACATTTTTAAAATAAACCTGACAAAAAAATATTCCTAAAATTAGGCACTTTTAAAATATTGAATTTGTTCCTTACTTTTCGACCTCGCGGTAGAATATTGAATGCAATCGAAACATACAAAAAGTTTCGAAACTTCTATTTTAAATATTCATGTTAATCGATCGTTTAGAGAATTCATTTCGAACTTTCCTTGTAAGTTACAAAAATAGCTAATGACGTAAATGACCTTGCTCAATTAAAGCACATAAAAATTCTGTTTATAATAATGAACAGTTTAATTACGTAATCACGCCCTAGCGATGATGACGATGATTGCTTAATCTGACTTTACCAGAAGTAACATTGTTAATAGCAATGCTTTCAACAAATTTTAAAAACTGGGCCAAAAACGTTAGAAACATCTGTTATTAACATTGTTAACATTTATTATTTTTTCCATTAACTTGTCAATAACATTCTTCATAACCTTGTTAATAGCAAATATTTTGCGGTCGGTCTGGAGGCGGTCTAGATCAAAGAGTGTTGCTAGCTAAATGTTAGTAACATATGGATAACATTTCGTTACTTTCCGAGAGGTTAAATGGGCATCAACTTTATTGTGATTTGTAGTTTTATTATCAACAATGTTAATAACAATGTTACTCATCCTTAAAATTCATTACAGCTTTTTGTTAGCAACAATGTTAGTAACAATATTAATGGCAATGTTAATATCAAATTATTATCTACGTTTCCAGTGCCAATCAAATGAATGTTATTCACATATTTGTTAGTAGCCTTTTTGCTATTAACATGTTTTTGTTATTGTTTCGGTGTATAGGCACCTTTAGAAATAGAAATATGCAATCGTTTATTTATGTTATAGAAAAAGATCTATGTTTGAAAAGGATGGGCTTCACAGTACTCACAACCGCTGTTTTTTGTTTATAATTAATTAACATACACACAGGGTGTTTAAATTAAGAAGCACGAAGTATTTCCTCGTGCAAACTTAATGAATAATAAAAAAAAGCTGGCTCCAGCTTCAGAATATCGCGCGCAGATTTTTCACATAAATCCCGAGCCTGCCCAATTTAAATTCGCTTTAAACTTTGATAACCAAGCTTCGCCCATTTAATAATTAACAGAAGCAAGTAAGTACGAAAATCAAACACGGACTCAAAGCCACGAAATTATTAAACTAAGTCACGAAATTATCTGCCGCTTTTTTATTACAGGGTGCGCATTAATTGAAACCATCACACGTACAAAAAAGTATCAATATACAAGAAGAAATTAACGTGCTTTTAGAATGAGGGAGCCTTTATAATTACCGTCTTTATACATGCTGGTGGTGGATGAGCCGGACTCCCTCTTGTAATTATTATTCGCGTTCTGAAAATCCATGGCCTGTTAAGCTCGCCTTGAATAATTCACTGAACAGCAGAGGAGAAGATTTAAAACATAAACACGCGTTAACTCGGCAGCAACAAAGTTTCCTTTTCAATTAGCCCCCGTTAATTATCGATTCTTAAATTCGGCGGCGGTATTTTAATTAACGTACGCAATAGGAGGGCGCACCGGGTTGCAAACAGCACTCACTCACCCTGCCAAAATCTAAATCGGAATGACAAGCCGGACGACAGTGAGGTAATGGATTGACATTAACCAAGAATAAAGCTTATTAGATGTGGTCGATAAAGGCCATTTTTATTATGTATGCGATACCCAAAGCATTAAATAAGCATTAATATTTCAGAGACGCGTATTGGAAATGTTAAAGCTTTTTATATAAGTTATTAAAGCTTGATCGTTATAAGTAAATGTCAAAACCAAAGGCGTGTTATTAGGGGGAAGAAAACGCTGAGCGAGCTTTCACCAGCAAGAATTACGACAGACTTCGGATTTTGATTTGTTGTTAAGCGAAACTGAACACATAAAGGAGCGTGACCGGAACAAAAATTGAAACATTTTGGCCGGCCTAATGTAATTAGTAATGTTATTGGAGGTGCTGCTAACAAAAAATAAACAAGGTTTTGAACGAACGTCCAATCATCCGGAGCTTTGTATAAATAATCAAATAACTCTGTTGCATGTCGCAAGTCCACGTGACAAATTATCCACGATGTACGTACAAAGAAAATAGATTAGGGCCCACCAGTTGTGACCGTAGCAAACTGTTGCTCCATTTGTTCTGAATGTCCGTAATTACAATTATCGATTGTGAACCTAGTTGGACCACGTCATTACAAGCTATCCTGTTAGAAGCAAGGAAAATCAAATACTTTCAAGTGTACAATCTTCGGCGAACAAATACTTTTGTATTTACTTTAAAAGCTATTGTGAATATAATTTTCTTTGATCACCTTGTAATTGGTTCAATCGTTTCTTTTTTCAAGCGAAATCTGAATTGGTACACTTTAAGAGCTAGGTCAGTAGTTAGAAAATATTGTAAGAATAAAGTAATTTTAAATCAAAGTAATTATATCGACTTTAGCATGTTAATTAATTAATTTCAAAGTTACCCTCGCGTGTATCCACAAGTGAAATGAAGATACTTTTTTTAGTTTTGCTTCAATTCTATCTTTAACACTCATAGCCAATTTGTTGATATTACGAAGCCTATAATACGATGTGATCAATAAAGACTACCTGAAAAAACTACTTTCCAAGAAGGATTATATCAATATTTTGGTCCGAGTTACGTCAACTATTCAAGGTGAATCATTAATCGCGCTTTCTTCGATAACTCGTTTATAGAACGAGATAGAATTGTTTTTCTTTGACAAACTAAAATTATTTTGACGCAAGATAGAGTTAGTATCCGTACTCTTTTTCAGTACCAAAAATTGTGTACTCTTACATTTCTTAAATCCTCCACAAATGTACTCCTTCACTAAATATCCCAAAGTCAGGATAACAAGAGTGACATTTAACTCAAAGGAACTATTTTTAATGATCAGACTTCCGTCAGAGGCGCTGATGTTTTTCACAAGTCAAGTAAATTATTGATTTTTAAGGAAATTCCAAAAACAGGTCAATTTTTGATTTAAATTGCCCGTATTTGAATTGGCTTCCGGTTGGAACCGCGTCACGTTGACTTCTACTGCCGACGTTTCGTTCTTCATTGCAGAAGAACTTCTTCAGGGCTGCTGCTGCTGGTGGTGTTGCTGCTGCTTCGGGTTAGTCGTTGAGACTGAGTGGGTATGTCTGTTGTCGTGGTATTTATAGTGATCGGTGGGGGTAGTGAGTCGGAACGGTGACCGGGGATTGGTCTGCTGGGGCGTGACGGATCGTTAATGAGATGTTTCCAGGCATTGTGGAGGTAAAAGCCAGTATCACGGTTCAGATTATTGGGATGTTTGAGTATTTCTATGGATTCACGGATTTTACGATTGAAAAAATGAGATGAGCGGGCTAGAAGTTTTGTGTCGGAGAATAGGATTTGGTGACCGGTTTCTAGTTTGTGTTCAGCTAGGGCCGAGCCAGTTGTTTGTAGTAGTCTAGTACAGCGTTCATGTTCAGAAACAGATTGATGATGATTGTGATGGTGTCGGGAATTGGCACTTTGGTGAAAAGTTAGCGCAATTAACTCACCAACCTACAAAGTTTCCAAATATCTAGCACAGAGTCTCAAACCGTTTGCAGGTAATAGTGAAACCTTCATCCTCAACTCTCAGCACTTCGTCCAAAAAATTCACGAGATTTCCTTAGACCCTCAGGACATTCTGGTCAGCTTCGATGTAGAATCTCTTTTCACCAAAGTGCCAATTCCCGACACCATCACAATCATCCAACAACTGTTCACAGCCCATAACCAACCCGAAGACTTAATTCCCTTAATAGAATGTTGCTTAACCTCAACCTATTTCATGTTCCGTGATCAATATTACGAACAAGTCTCAGGCACAGCGATGGGCTCTCCTCTCTCCCCAATAGTAGCCAACATTTTTATGGAAGCATTCGAACAACAAGCCCTTACTTCTTTCCCACTTAAACCCAAGTGTTGGTTCAGATATGTAGATGATGTCTTTGCTATTTGGCCACACGGTAAGGAATCCCTAAACAACTTCTTCGAACACCTAAATTCTCAACATCCTGACATTCGCTTCACTTTGGAATATGAAACTGACGGCCACTTACCTTTCCTTGATATCTTAGTAAGCCGCCTCCCTAACGGTAGATTAGGACACTCCGTGTATCGCAAACCAACCCATACGGATCGCTATCTGAATGCAAATTCACACCATCATCCTTCTCAAAAACAGTCAGTCATTAACTCACTAGTCAGCCGTGCCTTTGCCCTATCAGAACCCTCTTCACTTCAAACTGAACTGAACCACGTAACAAAAGTCCTTCTAAATAACAACTACAAAAAGCACGACATCCAAAGATCCATTTCTCGTCATCGCACCCCAATTCCTCCACGTTCTGAACCTGATACACCTCCAGCCGCTACAGCTTACCTACCTTACATTCACACCATAACAGATCGAATCGGCAAAATACTCAAACAAAAGAACATCAAATCAATTTACTTACCCATGACGAAACTCTCAGATTGCCTACCCTCCACAAAAGATCACATCCCCTTACAATCCGAAGGTGTGTACCGAATTCCTTGTTCCTGTGGACGTGTGTACATCGGTGAAACAAAACGGTCTGTTAGCACTCGTGTTTCTGAACATGAACGCTGTACTAGACTACTACAAACAACTGGCTCGGCCCTAGCTGAACACAAACTAGAAACCGGTCACCAAATCCTATTCTCCGACACAAAACTTCTAGCCCGCTCATCTCATTTTTTCAATCGTAAAATCCGTGAATCCATAGAAATACTCAAACATCCCAATAATCTGAACCGTGATACTGGCTTTTACCTCCACAATGCCTGGAAACATCTCATTAACGATCCGTCACGCCCCAGCAGACCAATCCCCGGTCACCGTTCCGACTCACTACCCCCACCGATCACTATAAATACCACGACAACAGACATACCCACTCAGTCTCAACGACTAACCCGAAGCAGCAGCAACACCACCAGCAGCAGCAGCCCTGAAGAAGTTCTTCTGCAATGAAGAACGAAACGTCGGCAGTAGAAGTCAACGTGACGCGGTTCCAACCGGAAGCCAATTCAAACACAGTCGAACTAAATTTTCCATATAAGCTCTTATTTTTCAGTTGTGACATAAACATCAGTTTTTTTAAATAGAAACCATAGTAGGCCATGAATGAAAAAGAAAGGGCCTTTTTTTACCTTTTCAACGATATACACCAACATTCGATATGGTTATTTAAAAAAACGACGGAGATACGGCAGTTTTTCTTTTTCAAAATTGTTAATATGGTTGGCCATGGAAACAAAAGTTTATTGACAAATGCAAGTTATAAATGGTGAGCAAATAAAAATCAAATTAGAGTAGGCACTGCAAAAAAAATTTATGTCTGTGATTAAATAAAAGGTCAATACATTTGACAGTCCATGAATGTATTACATTAATTAATTCAGTTAATCACAAACATTGCACAGCCCACTCTAATCTGATTTTTATTTGCTCACTTATATTACTTTGACGTTTTGTTCGCCGTTTCTTTTTTACATACGTTTCAGAATCAAAACTATAATACCAACAATGGTTCAATATTTCAATAGCCTCAAAACATCAGTATCACTATAATTTCATGTTTTCTTCAGTTTTGGAAATTTTTAACATTGATTTAATGTCAACTCTTTTTTGTAAACACTCACTTTATGACCGCTTTTTGTTGAGATAGGGTTCATTTTCATCACCAACTCAAAATACTGTTAAATATCAAACAGCTATGTAAAACATTGAAATACAAAACCAATAATTTGTACGTATAAATTATTTTATAGTTTAGTTTACAAACACGAAGCAGCGAAACCTTGGAAGATCATTCTTGTGGTTCTGAAAAGAACCTTTAAAAATTCACCAGATGAACAACTGCAAGTATACCAGGGTCGGAGAGTAGGACTTGTCCTTCATATTGCTAATCCGAAGCCTTTTTAACAAATCTAAACTATCGAGAACAAAAATAAACTAAAAATATTTCTAAAGATGTTCGAAAAGACCACCATTATTTGCAATACATAAATTACACCTCTTTAAAATCGAATTTACTGCTTTCCTAGTAGAACGTCCGTCATCAGGGGCTATTCTGTAACTTATTAACAGGCTGTTAACATTTAAGGGTACGTTAAAATTCAAAATAGAGACTTGTGATTCACTGTTACTACGATAACTGTACTTTTTATTTAATCACAGATATACATTTTCTTTGCACCGCTTACTCTAATCTGATTTTTATTTGCTCACCATTTATAACTTGCATTTGTCAATAAACTTTTGTTTCCATGGCCAACCATATAAACAATTTTGAAAGAGAAAAACTGCCGTATCTCCGTCGTTTTTTTAAATAACCATATCGAATGTTACATCGTTGAAAAGGCAAAAAAAAGGAATTTATTTTTCATTCATGGCCTACTATGGTTTCCATTAAAAAAAACTGATGTTTATGTCATAACTGAAAAATAAGAGCTTATATGGAAAATTTAGTTCGACTGTTTAATTAAGAACATAATTCTGTACAACTCTTGTCTTGCAACTTTTCTCTAAAATCAAGAATAACAGAGCTATATGCATTTAACGAATTTATAAAAAATCAGTTTTTTCAAAATATCTAGCCAGCCATGAACTTTAAGAAAAAAACAAAAGCTGCATTAAACTGAGCTCCTAAAACTACAAATCTTTCCCCATTTAACCGTCTCTCTAGCTCTGCTAGTTTCCGAGATCCCAATGCTAAACATCGAAAAAAACTCATCCTGTATAAAATATAAATAGATATTTATTTCATGGTAAGTCATTCTTTAAACTGAAAGAATTACGGCAAAGAAATTAATTCAGTTTTAAAGAGTAACTTACCACGAAATTAATATTTCTATGTTAATTTTAGTTCCAAAACATCATTCCTTTTATGAGTCTCTCTATTCACTTTAAAGTCAGTTCAGTTCAAAATCAGTTAATAAATGAACGTTTCTTGCAAACCAGTAATGTAGAAAAAGGAAAATTCACTGGTCGCCCCACTATTGCTGGGTTCGGTAATTCCTCCGTGCTTACTCTATTCACTCTTCGAGCACTTTTGTCTCCCTTTTACGTATATCAAAACAGCTGTGTTCTCACTCTACTTTTCACTCCGAGCTTGCACCGCGTGAATTTCCGAACTCAACATATAATAACACTCGATATTGTATAAAATGTTAATGATACTGTACAACAGAATCCTCATGTTTCCTATACGAATCCACTCAGAAGATCTTGAAAAAACACTTTCATTTCCGATCATACAAATTTTCAATGGTTCGACAACTTCACCCACTCGATTTTCTTCAACAAATTCAGTTTTGTCAGTGGTATAACAATAATCTGCTAAATAATAGTGACCAACAAGATACAACTTTCTTTTCTGAGAGAGCCTGGTTTCATCTCTCTGGGTTTATCAATTCACAAAATTTCAGGACTTGGTCAGAACATAATCCCTTTAATGTGATTGATGTAAAGGCACTACATCCACTTAAAATTGGTGTTTGGTTGGCAATGTCTTGGAGAAGAATTATTGGATTAATATTCTTCCGGGAAACAATTAACGCCTATAGATATCAGATACTTATATTGAATCCATTTATAAACCAGTTAGACGACACTGAATTAGCAAATGGGTACTTTCACAGCACGAACCACAATAAATTATTTAGAGGAGTTTTTCCCAGGATGTTTAATCAGTGCTGGTTGGTGGCCTAGTTGCTCTAATATTCAATTAAATTTGGACTTCTTATTTCCTCATTTGAATAATGTGGTGTTCAGAATACGTATTAAACAATTTGGATGAATTGTGCAGCAGGCAATTGCAAATATTGGACAACCTAAAACGTTAATAATGTCTTCAATAACTTATCTCAAAGAATTCGGTGCTGCTTACGCAAAGGGGGTTAACATTTCCAGGTCTTGAATAATAATAATAATCTGTTAAACAGTTTTCATCATCAATGTAAACATCAACTCTAACCTATAGCTACGCATTCCCGCAAAATTAACGAACTTTCAAGTAATGCCAATTCCTCAGTGTTCCCAACATACTAATTTGCTTCAATCATTAAAAGTCACTCGGTACATATACATATACATATACATTACATATACATACAGTAATATACTTTAATTATTCTTACACGAACTCATCCACCATTCACATGTGACAGAACTGTCAAGATTTTAGGTTAAGAAAGCGCCCTGTAAGTAGTGCTTGGCGGAGTACGCCTGAACTGCACTTTTGCGCAGGCCAGGTAGAACTCGCTTTTCATTTAGAAGGCCATGAGCAGTCCATTCAGTACCTACAGTTCGTTTTTAATAAGTGATAAACGATTCTCTTAAACATATAAAATATAAATAGTAGATTATACCACGAGTCAATAATGATAGCTATTATTCCCGAGGAAAAGTATTTACGAAGTAGAGCGCGCAGCGCGAGGGAGTAACACTCCGAGGGAATAATAGCCATTATTGCGAGTAGTATACTCTACTTTATCTACGACTAAATTATTAAATTCACAAACACTACGCGTTTAACAATGACAGTTTTGAGTTTGTGTATTTTGTTGCCATGGTATTATTTGATTAGAGAAATTTTGTAATTGGTGAGCAAGAGGGAATAATGACTATTAATCCCTCGTCATTATTCCCTAATAGAATATTGCATGGCATTATTGTTCACAAACCACACATATAATACTTCCATTATATTTTAGTCGTAGATAAAAATATTTATTTCGTGGTGTCATTCTTTAAACTGAAAGAATTACGGCAAAGAAATTTTCTCTCAATTTAAAAGAGTAACTTTACAACGAAATTAATATTTCTTTGCTACAAATAATCTTTTTCTCAATAGCTTCAATGAATGACATACACTTCTTGAAATATATAGTTGAAGACCGTCGGACCATTCGGCAATTTTTGCTCTTTCTACAATTCTCTGCCGAAGCCGAGACGATCCGGCCGGTCTGAGCCGACCGAACCGAAGCAGTGGGCGGGGTTCCATTTAATCTCATACATATCAAAACCTGCCCATCGTGCCGTGCCGAGTCGACCGGTCCGAGTCGATTCAGTGGGCGCGCTGCTTATAAGGTTCTCAGTGTATACACAGAAAATCACAATTAGTTAAATAATTCCTTAAATTACTTACAATGTACGACATCGTCAAACACAAGATAGAGACCGGAGAAGAAAGACTGGCTCAAAAATGTGCAAATTTATATGAACAAAGAAGATATGAGGTTACCATGTATTATTTACAAATTTTGACTTTGAAATTTTTGACATTTCGTGACGTAAGAACTTCCTCAGGGGTGCGTTCAGGTACAGTGAGAGTACTTTGTGCGTTTGCTCCCAGAGTGTTTACCCTTAACGTCAAGAATTACACTGCCTCTTCAAGTATTTATGAACGGTAAAAAGTTAACTGAAGTTAGTTGTGTCATTGGTGACTGAAACAATAACCTATATCTATCAAAACTGAAAAATGGGCCGTGACCAAAGATTTGCAGCTGTAATTGCAATTGCAAATTGTATTGTTGATAGTGTAAATAGTATAACGTTGTTAGAAAATGATGAATCAGATATAGATACAGATACAGAAGACGTAATAATAATAAGTGGTGTAAAGAAAAGTAAACAAACTTTGTACTCACATTGTTTGCATTCATTTTAAACTTGAATTCTGTCGGCATGATTACCTAAACATAACCTCAATTACGGTTTTGTCCACTTGTACCAAGTTTAGACCGAGTACAGAAGGACGCGCTCCAAGCATTTACTCTATCTATTTCTGAACTCATAAAGATGATTATCTAGAGTGCGATTAAACTTTTTCTGAACGCTGTGAGAGTACATAGAGCGCGCTCTCTTTAGTCGGAGCGTTATTCTTGAACGCACCCCAGTTGTTCCATTTAGACAAATTTTCATTCGCTTTTTTATATGAGATAAGCCACTCACCTCGCTTAGTCTAGAGTTCCTGTATATTATTTAACAAAAGAGTTAGGCAAACGCGGCTGTCATCCGCCATAGTTGATCCAAGGTAAATGGTTTTTAATCGTTTCCAGTGTTGCCAACAACTGAGGAACGAAAAAATCTAGACGGTCATTAAAAAAAAGCTAAAAATGGCTAAACAGTAAATAAAAAGTAAAACGATGCTCAGCAGTCGAAAATTTTTCGAAATTTATCTATTAACAAAATATTAACCCATTTTTCCAATTTTCAATATTTTAAAATTTTAATTCGTATTATTGAAAATTGTTGAATTTTATTTTTTTGTCGTCAGATCATATTTCTTCATCTCCTGTCCAATGAAGGTATCTTTCAATTTCAAATTGTTATTGTATTATGACAATTAGCCTGACGAAGATTATGAATCGAAACCGGTTGCTAAATTAAAATCAGGAAGTACTCTGTACTCTTCATATAAATTCAACAATTAGACATAATTATGGACAATCGACAAGATAAATTTCTTTTTGCCAATTAGCCAAACTAGCATTGGTACCAATAATTTTTCTGTATGGTTGCGGAATCTAGGAAAAAGCTAGAAAAAGTCAAATAATTTCTGAAAACAGCTAAATTTGCCGCTAGCCACCAGTTGAAATTTTACCCACTAGATCGACTCTCGAAAAGAACAGATCTAGCGGTAAAATAGCTGTGTTGGCAACACTGATCGTTTCCTGCGTTACGCGAGAAAAGTAAACGTAATTCGTAATAATAGGCGCTTTCCTTTTAACCGTCGGTCGGAGCTACTTAGAGTAGCTCTAACTGATCCGCAATATGTTCCTTTTGATAAGAGTAGTTTTCACGAACTGATCCTGTTTTTACCAGCGTCCGTCTCCTCAAACACATACTTTTAAAACTTATCATTTTGAATAAAAAGAGAGGGGATAACAGATATCCGTAAAAGCATTTTTGTTTCGATTGTTTGCGACATCTCATACACTAGGCGCGTTTTATTGGCACCATTCTGATTCCGGAATGATCATTCTATGCGTTTTATTGTGAAATTCTGCACCCTTCACTCCAGATTTCCACTCCTTCCCTAATGGTGGAGTGAAAAGTAGAGTCAAAAAATATTTGGTTAGGTTCAAACAGTCATAAAAGTGACAAATGAAAAGTGTTTCTTAATATTGCATCATCCTCCCCATCATCCAGGATATATCTGCTACAATAAATTTGTTAAAGGTTGTCACGGGCAGGGGTATTTTTTTCTGTCTTTTTACAAAATTTTGTTACGACTTCGGATTCACAAATTTAAACGTTATTTATTTTCTTAAAACACTTTAATGTCTACGATCATTACACATTATAAAAGTACAATAATATCGAGCTGTACACTTATCTGACACAATAACACTTAAACGTTAATAAATTCGCTTACTACACATCGCTTCCTAAATAAGACCGATTTAAAAACCGCGCTCCGGCTTCTCTTTATAGCAGCCAGCGCTCTTCGAGAACAACGTCGAATATTGCTAGATTTTTCCAGTAAATTCGGTCGTGTCTAGAATAGATTAGAATCCTGTCTGCGTCACAGGTGGCGCGACCAGTATATAAAAATATAGTCTACTTCTCATAATGTAACAATTTAAATTTCAGCGCCAACTTGTCTTGTCATATCCACTCTTATCCAGCAAAACGTTTTATAGGTTAAACGATTCTACAGAGTGTACATTAATAATTGAAAGGTGTTTGAATTTCCCGCCCATTAGATTATTTGTAAAAGTTGATACTGCATACTATTTTGTTTTACCATGGGCGGCACATAAAATATTATATATTATTAAAACAATTTATTAGTGATTAGAAATTATTTTACGTTTGTTAATTATATACATTGATAAGGAGAATATAAAAAGTAAAGCAGATATAAAATAAAATTATAACTTCTGTTCAAAATGTCCCCCATTTGAATCCAAACCTATCCCTAAAGAACTGTTGCAAATGATTCAACGTTGTTAGTGCAGTATGGGCTGTAGCTCCATCCTGTTGAAAGTAAACCCGTTGCAATTCATCGTCATGAAGTTCTTCAACGAAAGGATTTAAAATTGCTTCTTGATATGCGAGTGCTTTAATATTGTGATGAAAAAAATAGGTCCAATGATCCTCTTTCTTGACATTGCCAATCACACACCGGTCTTTTGAGGATGTAATGAAGTCTCTTCAAAAATATGAGGGTTTTCTGCAGACCATATTCTACGGTTTTGCGAATTTACATAACCGCTGAGATAAAACCATGCTTCATCATTGAAGAAAGTTACGTCTAACATATCGCCATTATTTAAAAACTCATTAAACCATTGGCAATATTGCACTCGACGAGGCAAATCAAGAGGCAGCAACTCATGAGTTACACTTATCTTGTATGGATGTAAATGTAGCACCTTCTTGCAAGCCTTTTGGCATGTACCAAGTGATAAATTTGTTTGAGCCGATAAACACCGTAAAGACTTCTTTGGACTTACATTCATTCTTTGATGAATATCTGCGATAACTTCTTCGGTGAGAACAGTGGGCCGGCCTGTAGATTTTCCTTTAGAAACAGTGCTTGTTTCACGAAATCTCTGAATTATACAGCGGACGTGTTGCATAAAACAATCATGTGTGAATACCACTTCAACTTTGATAAGAATAATTCCACACGTCTTGTTCATTGCGTATCCCCGACCGAAAATACGCCTCAACAATAAATTTATTGAACATTTAAGTAGCGACATCTTTCGATCGCTTGTTGACCTGATATTGCAGTAGGATTGACATATTGAAGCCAGTTCGCCATATAATAAGTCATCCCAATGCAAGGCGGCCATGTGCTGTCAAAGCATATGAGAATTTTGAAAATTTTTGTGCAAATCGGTTTTGATAGCAGCGGATTCCCCGAGCAGGCTCTGTACAGCTGTTTCAGGCCTAGTTGGGCCTTCGTCAGCAGAACCGTAGCCCGAGAACTCCACTGCAAACCAAACCAATATGTCCTAAAGTTATCTTACTGCAATATCAGGTCAACAAGCGATCGAAAGATGTCGCTACTTAAATGTCCATTACTTTCACATCGCATAGGACATATCGGTTTGGTTTGCAGTGGAGTTCTCGGGCTACGGTTCTGCTGACGAAGGCCCAACTAGGCCTGAAACAGCTGTACAGAGCCTGCTCGGGGAATCCGCTGCAATCAAAACCGATTTGCACAAAAATTTTCAATAAATTTATTGTGCAGGTCCGTGAAAACCATCGCTAACCTAAAAGCGTTTGTGTGTACTTTTATTTCCTGTTATTGTACTTACCAATGAAAAATGTCTGACAGCAAAAGTGGAAATAATTTAATACTAACTCAATAATAATAACTTAAGGAAATCAAAATGTAAACAATACACCACACGCACGCTACTGACGAAATTTAACATCAAGTCATCATATCCAGTATGAATACCAATCTTGCAATACGAAAATTACTAAATCGACAACGCGCCTTTCAATCATTAATGTACACTCTGTACTTATTCTAGATCGAGTAGGACATTTGCAATAAAACACACCCATTATCGGACAAAAGTAGAGCAACAAAGTGTCAGAAATAGTATATTACATATCGAGAGTTGTAAATAGCAAATTATGCACGGTGGAAAAGTTGCGCATGAGCCGCGCAGCGGCGAATGCAACCAATTCCACAAGTGCGTAATTGCATCAATAAAATGTAACGGGCCTACGCCGTACGCCGAAAAACAACCCCATACTAAAACGCTACCTTTGCCATGTTTTATAGTCGGTGTAACGTAATATTAAACCTTGTATTAATCGGCCGTCTCACACGCTTCATTCCATCAGAATTAAAGATTTTATAACGACTTTCATCACTAAATAAAATTTTTCCCCAATCCTAAACGGTCCGGTTTAAATGGTGCGAATTCAATCCTAGCAAGTCTATTTTTTCTTGGTATGAGCGGTTTTTAGCCGGGCGTCTACTAAATAGTTTTGCTTCTACTAATCGCCTTTGAATTGTTCTTGCAGCAATATTTATTTCAGGAATTTCTGCCATAATTCGCGACGCAGACTTCCAAGGATCGTCTTGAGAAATTCGTTTAATCCGTCTATCCATCCAAATTGTGGTTTTCCTGGGTCTTCCTGATTTTGGCATGTAATCCAAATGTCCTCTTTCATTAAAAGACGAAATTATCCTTGAAATAATGGCACATTAAACTGTCGCGAAATATCCGCCAGCTTTTACCTTGTAAAAAGGCATTTATCACCATCTGCTTTAAGTCCTTGCAGACTGGAATACCTCTTGGCAGAGCTAGACCTGTACAGAATTGATTGAAAATGGCCATAGAATACTACACAAACGCACATTTCAGCTTACCTACACAACAGAAATGTTATTTTCGAAAGAAACTGAAAACGTTGCTTTACTTTTGTCGCGCTAATTTTGTGTATATTCAAACTTACGGGCGCTTAATTTTTTTGGTTTAAGGTTATATGCAGTTAATTGTCGTTGGTGACAACGTCACACTATGATGTTTGAAAATGTAATATAGTGACATAGAATAATAAACTCAGGAATTTGTAAAATTAAAAAACATACTTTTTTCAAAAGTGTTGCTCTACTTTTGTCCGATAGTGTACATACAATACATACAAAATGGCTCTCTTTAAATTGCAGGGTCCCGAAACGAATATAAATATTCATTTGCAGGTAATACCTACTTTTTTTAACACTTTTTAAAACAGACAAGTTTTGAATACACGCATTATTTATGTTATTCATTTCTGAAAAATCTGCGAATTGAACCTATGAAATGTCAAATAATTTAATAGGTATATATATTTACTGAAAATCAAACAGGTTGTGTTTATACATATAGTGACATGTGATCGAATTTGTTCCATTTGCATTGTGTTCTAGTAGTTCAGAGTAACTCTGATTTAAACTGATCTGATCATATTGAATTACAAACGGAAAGCTACTAATTATGGTTGTAAAATTGTTATTATTTCATATACATCTACTTTTCCTGGCATCTACTTATTAATAAATAATAAAGCCAAATATGAAGTTAATGTTTATTCACTTAGTAGTGGTACAAAAATACAAATTGCTAAAATTTAATACTTCTTTTTTTGCTTATATTGTAATACCATATCTTGCATCGCAGGGCTTTACTTCCGTACCGTATTTCAGTTTCCTTTTACCATCCTCACGCATTTTTTCCCACTGTTTAAGGTCAAAATAAACTTCGCAAATTCTTGACCCGGGTGTAGGTATCCAATTGATTTTTAGGAAAAGATTTTAAAATATACCCCTGTCCACTTCTATTTTTGCAGCCCAATACGAAGCAACCTGTCATTTTTCACAAATCAAATGACAAAATTACAAATTAATTTATCTGACGTTGATTAATACATTAGTTACCAAAGTAATGCGGATCCAAACCAATCAAAATACGAGGGCCGTTTGCCTAACTCTTATCTTAAGCTGCTTTCTGTTCATGAGCGTCACGCCCTTTGAGCTCGAAACGCGGTGCAGCTCAGAGCTAGGGTGGCCAGGTCTGCTACCAAATTATATATGATCACGATTTAAATATATATGAGAATAAAAAAATTAATAGGAAGGTTGTACTAACATATATACCATATAACATAACACATTATCATAACACATCTAACGGAGATGAAAAACGCCAATTAGATACACTTTTTAAGACAGACTCGACGCATGCGCATTCCACAGATGTAACAATCATTTCAACCTCCGTCGGATACAATCAGTTCATCGGATATTGAAACATTTTTTCACAAAGGAAAAAACGTATACTTAAGACATGAAAGTGTCGCGTCAAAGATTCATTTTCTTACTTATTTGTATAGGAACCGTGTATATGCGAAGCCAGCGCCACCAATGACCGTATTATGCATCAGTGGTGTGAAAATATGAGTTGTTTAAAATTATTAGTGTACATTTGAACTTGAATATTGAAATGTATTTCAATATCAGGCTCATATATCAAGTAATTGATATGATACATGACAAGCCAGTCAAAAATTTGAAAATTTCTTTTGATTAAATATAACCTACAACATAACCTCAATCTGATATAAGAGGCGTCAAGCTCGAGTGTAATAGATGGTGCTCGAGGGGAAAGGGGAAACTGATTATCAGAACCCCAGGAGCTCTACGCCTCTCATGAAAGGAACAACGTAAATACCGACCCTGAACTCTTCCGAGCAGCTCTAAGCTCTGAAAAGAAAGCGGCTTTAATAGTAATATACAGGAACTCTAGCTTAGTCTAACCTCAGATCATTTGTAAAAGGAATCCGACTATTGATGCAAAATCAAAATCTATACTCAGAGCCAGACTAGGTTAAGTCCAAAACACGATTTTATGGTAGAGTGGTTTAATGTTTTAAGTAATGCAAATTTGACCATTGCGCGGACAATATTTATCATAATTTTTTAAACCTTTACATATTGTTACAATCGCGCACCTCGAAATAAGATGTGCGAAAGAAGAACGAGACATTTTATTTTTTTCTTGTCACTTGAATGAATATAAAATAATAACAAAACTCGTTTCGTAACGACAACGTCAGTCGTCTGCGCATAAAAAAAGGAATTCGGCGCGTGCCGACAACTGACGTTGCGCTACTTACATCTAATGTAATAGGACCGGCCGGTAACAATCCACCCCTCCTAGGCGCAGCGTCGGTCTGCGGTAGTTAATACGGCTTCTCTTGCTGGTGGTGCCTATGCTGGTCGCAGGTTGTCAACATGGACTTTAACTTGGCGGTTGCCAAGTTGAATGCGGAATGCGACTGAGCCGACGGCCTCGATGACTCGTTGAGATCCAGTCCAAGTTTCGGGGAAGGTGCCGGTTATTCGTGGTTGTGCACGAGCGAAAACCCAATCGTTAGGTAGGAATCGTGGTGCTTTGGTCTGCTTGATGACGTAGCGTGTCCGATAGCGGTTCTGATTCTGATGTATGCGCTGGATACGCTCCCGTCGTGGCAAATTAGAACCTTGAGCATTGGCGCCTTCCAGATGCCAATCTCCTGGTCGCGGCAACTCGTAACCAAGCAGAGCTTCACTTGGAGTGGTTCCGGTGGGCGCATTTCTCCGAGTCCGCAGGTTGTAGATCACTCTGGGCAGTACTAGGTTCCAGATGCGAGGATCTTTTCCCTGGAGATGAGCGCGTAGCCCCTTTTTGACTTCTTGGTTACGCCTCTCGTCAGGGTTAGCCCGAGGATGGGATATGGGTGTTGTCCAGTGGTAACAACCCCAACGGTTGATTGCCATGTCCCAGGAGATAGACTTGAATTGAAACCCATTATCCGTGATGATGGACTTGGGATAACCAAAACGACTGAAGATTTGATCTTCAAGCACTTCTGTGATGATTTTAGTTCCAGATCTTTTCAATGAAAACGCCTCCACCCAACGAGTACAGAGGTCGGTGACTGTAAGAATAAAACGGTTCCCTTGACGGCTTTCGATATAATGGCCCATTATGTCGGTGGCTATTACTTCCCATGGTCGTGTTGCTGGGTGAGATCGGAGCGGCTCCCTCTCCTGTGGTGCCCCCCTCTTAGTGCAATTGCATGTGAGGCAAGCTCGTACATAACGGCGTACTTCTCGTTTCATCCTTGGCCAGTAATAATTCCTTCGAATTGCTCGCTCTGTTTCTTCGGCTCCAGGGTGACCGGCTGTGGGATCGTCATGGTGTGCGTAGAGTACTCTTCTCCAAGCATGTGATGGAACGAACAGCAACTTCCTTCCGTCTTCTGAGATCCGCCTGAGATAGCCGGTTTCTAACGAATACAGTTGGAGGAAACCCTTGTCGCCAGGTTCGGTTAGTCCGTTGGCGCGTTATTCTATTTCAGCGCGCATACATGGTTGCAACAACTTCATCTTCTTGCTGTGCATTCTCCACTTCAGTGGAGAGTTCAACTAATTGAAGTTGTTGAATGGATTCCGGCAGCAATGCGGTGGTATCGGTGATTGTTTCGGGAACAGTAACTTCTTCAGGGTTCCGAGACAGGGCATCGGCGAGTTGGTTCTCCCGGCCAGGACAATGCTCGATTTTGAACTTGAACTGTTGCAGCAAGAGAGACCAGCGAGTTAGTTTTGAACAAGAGTCTTTGCTGTTTTCTAGCCAGCACAGAGCTCGGCTGTCCGTACGGAGAGTGAACTGTTGATCTTCTAGGTAAGGGCGGTACTTGCGAATGGCCCAGATTGCTGCGAGGCATTCCTGTTCGTTGGCGTGGTACCTCTGTTCGGAGGGTTTCAACTTGCTACTGCTGTACGATATGATTTTCCGACCATTCGTTATATCTTGATATAATACAGCGGTCACTCCTCGGGAACTGGCGTCGGTCTGTAGGACGAATGGTAATGCAGGATCGGGCCGATCCAACGGTCGTAGTTTACCAAGTTCGTGCTTCAAGGTCACGAAAGCAGCTTGTTGAGCTTCACCCCATTCCCATCTCCGGTTGGTGCTGGTCCGTCAGGGGAGCGGACAGTTCGGCACAGCTTGGAAGATATTCCCGCAGCCAGCCGACAAGGCCAAGGAACTGGCGTAGTTCCTTCCGATTGGTTGGCACGGCGCTATTCATCAAAGCAATTTTGTGGCTTTCCTTGGGTTGAAGACCAGTTGGGGAGATGTGATGACCAAGATATTCCAACTCGGTGAATCCAAATTGACACTTTTTGATCGAGCAACGGAGTTGGTGTTGTTGCAATCGTTCCAAGACCTGCTGTAAGTGCCCGAGCTGTTCTTCCCAGCTGTTGGAGTAGATTATCACATCGTCGAGATAAACCAATACGAAATTCCTAACGAGACCAGCCAAGACCTCTTGAGTCATTAATTTCTGGAATGTTGTGGGTGCGTTTTTCAGACCAAAGGGCATAACCCGGAACTCATAAGCGGCTCCATCTAGTGTGATAAACGCGGTGAGGCGCTTTGTATCTTCGTCCAATGGTATTTGCCAGTAACCGGAGGCCATATCTATGGTAGTTAATATTTTTGCGGTTCCTATGTCCTTCAAAGTCTCGTGGATTCGGGGTAAACTTGTAGCTTCGTCTTCGGTGGCGTTGTTGAGCCGTCGGTAGTCCACACAAAAGCGGGGTGAGCCGTCTTTCTTCTCCACTATTACGATTGGTGAATTGTATGCCGACGTGCTTGGTTGAATAATTCCTTCGCTGAGCATTAATTCGACTTGTTCATTGATAAGGCGTGTCTTAGTGGTTGAACAACGGTGTGGAGAAATACGGATCGGCCGATGGTCTCGTAATCGTATTTTGTGGACAGTACTGGAAGTAGTGGTTGGTCTTCCTCCGGTAACAAAGACATCTTGAATGTTGCCAACTAGAGTCCGGAAGCTATGACGATGCTGTTCAGGGAACTGGTGAACCAGGTCTGTGATATCTATGGTCGGAACGACCGGATCCTTAAGCGGTCTGATGAAGTGCTTTGTCGTTCGAGAGGAAATGCCAAAGTGGCACTGTCGTCCCATGTCGATAACTGCTTGCTGCTCCTTCAACCAGGACTGTCCAAGGATTATTTGTTCCCGGAGTTTTGGTGCAATCAGGAACGAACTCCTGAACTGTTGTCCGTCAATGCTGACACACATGTTGACGGTTCCGGTTGTTTCTAGCGTGGAGTTAGTGTCCGCCATTTGCACTCGTCGAGTTTGGGAAGTCATTGTGATCGGGCCGATTACACTAGTGTTGTAATCTCCGATGATTGTCTAAATTTGATTTATGTGATCATGCAATTGATTTTAATTTATAAAGTAGTTTCTCATGCGGATATGTTGGTTCTTAGAATTATTTCCTTTTATCTAAAGTTTATCTGTGTCACTTAATATAGTTCTAGCGTTCGCGTCACGTAACTACATTTTTAGTTTTAACTCATCTTTCGCTTCATTGCAGAAATTAATTAAAATAACTTCTGAGCTTTGTTTTATCGAGTCATACATACCTTCGTTAATCTAAATTATTAAAACTACTTTCCATATGAGAAACTGAGAGTTGTACAATATCGGGAGGACAGACCCTAACCAACCAGATAAAAGTACTGTTGGGGTTGACAATTTAATTAACCATTGCAATTATGTAATACACCAGATTGCAACAATAAATATTTTATTAACAAAAAAGAACAGTTTGTTTAAACTATCAAAGTTTACAACAAAAAATTTGGTGGCAGCTGTGAAGATAAAGAAAAATTTATTAAAATTTGAGTGAAAGTTAAATGAAGCCGATGTTCGACTTAATCAAGTTACACAAAAGTGTTGAACTTCGAAGTTAATAAGCAACAGTTTGTGCAAAAATAAAATTGTTGCCCAGAAGCGAAGAAAATTATTGCCTAGAAGCGAAGAAAATAGATCCTGTGGAATACGAGTACGCCGGAGCCGAATTCTACGTTCTCCTGAAAGGAAGCATCACCGAGCGGGATCCGAATTGCAGCCGTTGAGTTACCTGTTTGTGGCCGTCGGACAAGAAAGAAAATTCGTCATGCAAATTCGTAATTGCGCAATGGAAAAGTAAGCGAAATTTTGTATTTCTATTTCGAAAATAATAATAATTTCTTACTACTTTGCATATTTTGTTTTTATGTGTATTAGCTCTAGAAAAATAATTTTATAAGATGTCGTTAGAAAATATTGTTGATGAGATTGTACCTGTAGCTGTTGAGAGGCCTTATTTAACACTTGATACTGCAGTAAAATTGATTAAAGAATTTGATGGCAATAAAAGAGAATTTGTAACTGAATTTATAGATACTTGTGACATGGCTATAGAGTCAATAAATCCGCAATTCATTGATATAATTTTTAAAATTATAAAAACTAAAATTACTAGCAAAGCTAGAAATTTAATTAAATATAGAAATTTTACTAATTGGACAGATTTACGTGACCATTTGGAAGAAATATTTTCAGAAAAACGTTCAGTTCCTCATTGGCAATTAGAATTAAATTCATGTAAACAAATTAAAGGTGAATCAATAGAAAATTACTCTAATAAAATAGAAAAATTTTTGTCTAATCTAATTGATGCTTCAACTGTAGGCAAATCTTTGGAAGAATCAGCTATAATTTCGGATGTTCTAAAAGTACAAGCGTTAAATGTTTTTATTCAAGGCTTACAAGAACCGATAAAAATTCACGTAAAATTTAGAAATGCCGATAGTTTAGAAGATGCTATAGAATTTGCTAGATCAGAAGAAAGAGAATTATTGAGTAATAAAGATTCAATGAAATTTTTTAATTATAAAATTAATGAAAATACACCACGAAAGTGTTTTAAATGTAATAAATTTGGTCATACCTCAGCTAATTGTTATACAAAATGTTCAAATTTTAGTGCGCCTTTAGTTAAAACGGAGATTTTTAGAACGAATACTGAAAATGTTACATGTTACTATTGCAAAAAATTAGGGCATCGTATTTCTGAATGTAGAAAAAGAATTTACAATGAACATAGAAATTCTCAAAATCAAGAAACAAGTCAGAGTAATAATAATCATGCTAGAAATCAGAATGTTAGCGACCGTCGTGTTAATCAAAATAAAAATCATTCTGATCCGAATCGTCGTTCGTTTGCGAATGCGAGTGCGTCTGCTGTAACGCGATATGCTACTGCCAATTCGGTTAATAGCACAGATCATAACTATAAAAGATGAGTCAGTCAACGTTAAACAGCGAAAGCATAATAAAAGGCGCTATTTATTGGTGCTCGGACGCAAAACTAAAACAAAAGGCGCGGATTATGAAATCCTTTCTCTGTGATTCTATTTTGACGTGTGTTAGATAGTAAGGGCTTCAGGTTTGCACCGCGTCACAAAGGTTTGTTCTTCCTTGTTCGTGACGCGGAGCAAACCGGCAGCCCTTACTACAATGAACTATGGTCGCGGAAGCCTTCAAATTAAATTCTATTGTTTTTATTTTGCGTTATTTGTTGCTTGTACGTCCGATGAAAATTATATCATACGTTTTAGAAAATGCTTATGAAATACAACAAGATGTAAATTCGAGGGAGAGAAATCATAAACACAACACGAAAAGTAATAATGTATTCAAAAGAAAAACACAAAATAAAGTTGTAACATTCATTATATTGTTATTATTGAAAATGACAGTTGTGAACAAGCAATATCATTTAATCTGGAATTTGTAATCTTCCCCTTGCGTTAGGAAATGAATAATATTTATCTATTGCTATAAATACCTACAGTAGGTCCAGATTTTAATGACAAATAATAATGGCAGATGCTCGAGCATTTTTAATAATTCTTTAATGCTTAAGCATTTTTACGGTCACTTTTGAGACACTTATGGACAACATTGGGGGACGCCGTCTCGCACCTTTTGCATCAACAAAATGCATACTTCTTTGTCGGCTCACAGCATAAATTTTCTTTTTCATTAGAGAAAGCTGATTATACAGAGTCCGTTTACGTGGTGTTAATTATTGTTTCTGACGAACCACTCCCAGCTGCTTTAATATGCCTTTGGAATGTTGCCCTGAATATACAGATATATAAATATCAAGTGTCGAATAATTATTGTAGTCCTGCGTGGCTGTGGTACCAAATATGAATGTACATTCTTACGGCACAAACAACAAACAAATTCTTGTTTACATATTTAATGTTTTATTGCAATTGGAAACAACAATTACTTAAAAATGTTTGATTCCACAGCCACTCAGGACTACAATAATTGTTGGATACGTTACATAATATGTAACGGCTCCAAAGTAGTACCTCATAAGCGTTGAATAATGATCATCATTTTACAGGGTCTGAAGTTTTTTTATTTGAATATAGTAATGTAACGAACGAAAATAATGTGTGTAAAAATTTGCCAACAAGTGGAGAATCAAAAAATTGTACAGAAACTTCTAGACTTGATTTTGCTAAAAATTAATTTTCGAGCCGTCGATATCCTTTACGTTATAATATCTAACCACACTTGGAAACGTGCCTTCCCGGAGACAGGATGTGGAAATCGATATCGAGGTGATGTTTTGTCTGTACACCCTGGTACGCAACATTTCTTGTAACCCATAATGAGGAGCTTAGATTACTGAAATTATAATTACTATAGTATTCATACTTCTACTTTAAATAAAAATTTTAGCACTCACCTCAGCTCTTTCTACAAATTTTCACGATAATTGTCTCTTCTAACACCTTTAAACAAAAATCCGCTACTATACACAAACTAAATCTACAATATCTACAATAATATACAAACTAAATAATAATATCTACACCACTAAAGATTTACTAATAATATTCATATGTAAATTTGGTAAAATCACAAGGAATTATTATCTATGCAAGGAACACTGACGAACACGTGCAACCACCACATGCAACACTGCAAACAAAGAATGCAAAGAATGAATCATCCGGTCGTTGCGCGCTCCACATCCTTACCTCAATCATCGCGTCTTACTGATCGGCTACAGTTTAAATTCAAAAACGATTCAAATTAATTTTTCGCGGGTTGCTAATAGCGCTTCGGTGCTCGGACGCTAAACTAAAATGAGGATTTTTATTACTCCATTTAAGATACCACCCCGTGGTTAATAGTGTAAAGCAGTCAGAAACGCAAAATTTTCGAAAAGACATTACTAATTTTAGGAAAGCTCTTCATCGTAAGAATTTTGTTTATTCAAATAATGAATTTCCTAATTTTGCTGAATCAAATAATTTTGTAAACGATCCCTGTAAATCGAGTTTAATAGATACTTGCGTTAATTTTGAGGAAATTATTTCTAATGAATCAAATATATTTCCTGAAAATAAAATTCAGTTGTATTCAAGTTATGTTGGTAATAATAATTGTGAAAGCGTTGATAAGACAATGAGAGACAAAAATTCGAAGTACATGTTTGCACACCGTGAATCTGAAAAATCTTTTGAAATTGCTAATACAGTTAGAGTCAATGATAATTTTCAGACAAAATCGGATTCTGAAGAAAGTAGAGAATCAATTAATCTGAAAAGAGATATTCGTGTTATTGATATGAATTTTGATCGTCACTATTTAGCGGGTCGTGTATATATTGATATGCCAAGTTCAATCACAAATAAAAAGTTAATTAGAATGCTATTGGATACAGGTTCCGATATTTGTCTTTTAAAAAGTGATTTGCTTTTAAAAGATACCATTATTGATGATCCGTATGTAGAGATCAGAGGCATTACTGTCGAATTTATTAAAACGTTAGGAGTTGTGCAAAATTCGAGTTTTGATAATTGTGTTATGCATTTAGTACCAGATTCGCTTGAATGCGATGGTATTTTAGGTAACGATTTTTTGACAGAACATTGTGCTACCATCGATTACGAAAATAAATTATTAAGAGTTAACGGGAAACAGTATGCATTAATTATTGATAGTAAAAGAATAAATATTCCAGCGCGAACAGAAGTTTGTGTGGTATCGCTAATAAATGTTAGTGAAAAAGATATTGAACTCTCGATTCCAAAAGTTAATTTTACGAAAGTCGAAGTCAATTGTAATCAATCGTATAATTTGAGATCAGATCATAAGCGTATTGACAAATTAAATAGTTTAGTAAGGCTAGACCATTTAAATTTCGAAGAAAGAAAATCTATTTTAGAAATTTGTGAAGATTTTAGTGATATATTTTATTTAGAAGGTGACAATTTAACTTATACTGACGCAGTCACGCACAGTATACCTTTGTTGTCAGATACAAATCCAGTTAATCAAAAGCCTATCGTTTACCGCAGTTACATAAAAATGAAGTTCTGAAACAAACAAAAGAAATGTTGGATCAAGGAATAATTTCTAATAGTTCCAGTCCGTGGAATGCACCATTAATTGTAATACCAAAGAAAATGGATGCTAGTGGTAAAATAAAATATAGAATTTGCGTGGATTACCGGAAATTAAATGAATATACAATCGGTGATTCGTATCCATTACCAAATATTGTAGATATTTTAGATCAGCTAGGAAATTCTAAATATTTTTCAACTTTAGATTTGGCTAGTGGGTTTCATCAGATTAAAGTCGATCCTAAAGACCGTGCAAAAACAGCATTTTCAACCCCTTATGGACATTTTGAATATAATCGAATGCCTTTTGGTTTAAAAGGAGCGCCTGCGACATTTCAAAGATTAATGGACACTGTTTTAAGTGGATTACAAGGAATTAAATGTTTTGTCTATCTTGATGACATTGTAATTTATGGAAACAATTTGATAGAACACAATAAAAAATTAATAGAGGTGTTTAACAGACTTCGAGAAAATAAATTATTGTTTCAACCTGACAAGTGCGAATTTCTGCGCAAAGAAGTTCAATATTTAGGTCATGTAATTACTTCAGAGGGTATTTATCCAGATCCAAAGAAAATTGAAGCAGTTTTAAATTATCCGAGACCAAACTGTGCAAAAGATGTTAAAAGTTTCTTAGGTTTATGTGGATATTATAGGCGGTTTATTAGTCATTTTTCTGAAATAGCATCGCCATTGAATCAATTATTAAAAAAGAATGTAAAATTTTATTGGTCAGATAAATGTGATAAAGCTTTTGAAGATTTGAAATTAAAATTAATTTCACCACCATTACTTCAATATCCAGATTTTCAGAAACCCTTTATTTTGACTACCGATGCTAGTGATTTTGCAATTGGTGCAATTTTGTCACAGGGCACATTAGGTCAAGACAAACCCATAGCTTACGCGAGCAGAACTTTAAATCCAGCCGAAAGAAAATATACGACTACAGAAAAAGAACTTTTAGCTATTGTATGGTCAACGAATCATTTCAGACCGTATCTGTATGGTCATAAATTTGATGTTGTTACAGATCATCAAGCACTAAAATGGATCTTTAACTTGAAAAATCCGGGTTCGCGATTATTTCGTTGGAAATTAAAATTAGCAGAATATGATTTGGATAAAGTAATTTACAAGCCAGGAAAAATAAATTTAGCCGCAGATGCTTTAAGTCGGATCCATATTATAAAACAATATAATACTGAATCAAATGTAATAAATAGTTATGCCAAATTTTTAGAGGAAATTCAGCAAAAAATAATGTTAAATCCCCATGTTAAAGAAGATACAAGTATATCTGTTGATAACGTAAATTTAAAATTTATTCCAAAAAATATTAATACAGTTCCAGAAGTTATAGACTTACATTTAAATAAAGACCTAGAACTTTACGATTTAGTTGAAGTCGATAATGTGTTTTATTTCGTAGACAGAGAAAACTATTTCGATAAACTTAATTATGAGAACTTTTTTGACAACTTGTGTAAACTTCGAAATGCATTACCTGAAGATAAAACAATCTTTTTAACCAAATTCGGAAAACGAGATAATTTAAAATGGGATAAACTTAGGACAATTTTACGTTACGTGTTTAAAGGTATTTTATTTGATTTAGTCATAATTAATAAAAATATTGTCCAAATTACTGATGAAGATAAACAATTAGAAATTTTGAGGCAGTTTCATGATTTACCATTAGGAGGTCATCAAGGTGTTAATAGAACCTATAACCGTATAAAAGAAGTTTATAAATGGGACAATATGAAAAGTTACATTACAGATTATATTAAGAAATGTGAGCATTGCCAAAAAAATAAAACATTTAGTAAAACTTATACAAAAATGCCTTTAGAAATTACAACTACAGCAAGTAAAGCTTTTGAAAAATGTTTTTTAGACATCGTCGGTCCATTAACTACTACAGAATCGGGAAATAAATATTTATTGACTTTCCAAGATGACTTAACGAAATTTTTAGAATGCATTCCTATTAGAGATCAAGAAACAAAGACTATCGCTGATAAATTTGTAAAAGAGATCATTTGCAGACATGGAATTCCTGAAATAGTTTTAAGTGATCAAGGGAGTAATTTTTTGAGCGAAATTTTTAAAGACACTTGCAAATTATTGAAAATTAAAAAATTACAAACTTGTGCGTTTAGACCTCAGTCAAATGGTACATTAGAAAGGTCACACAGAACGATCAAAGAATATCTTCGCCATTACATAAATTCAGATCAAAATAATTGGGATGATTGGATTCAATTTGCAGTTTTTACATATAATACGACACCTCATACAACTACACAATTTACACCTTTTGAATTATTATATGGTAATAAACCAAGGTTACCAACATCAATTACTTTGCCCCCTCAAATCTCTTATTCATATGATGATTTTGTAAGTGACTTAAGACAGAAACTTAGAAGTTCTAGGGAAATTGCCAGGCAAAATATTTTAAACAGAAAACATAAAAGTAAGGAACATTACGATAAGAATATTAATGAAGTAAATTTTGAAGTAGGAGTTAAAGTATTGTTACATGATGAGTCGATACGTAGAGGAAAAAGTAAAAAGTTGAGTCCACAATGGATAGGACCGTATACAGTCGTATCAGTCGATACAAACGTAAATACAACAATTAGGCGAGGTAGAAAAGACATAAAAGTTCATAATAATAGATTAAAACACTTTTTTCATTGAAAATATCTTTATTTAAAGTTGGTTTGTTACAGAATTATATTTTTCGCCAGTTTCCTATTTGGTGTTTACCAAATTCAAGCTGAAGATGCATTGACATTCAATGTCACGTACTACGAACACTCACCTGGAATTTACTACGAACGATTAGGCACTATGAGATTGTATAATGATAATTGGTATTTAGTTACGTATATTGATTTAGATGATTATGATGCTAAGTTTAATCTTTTATTAAAATACAGAGAAAAATCAATTAAGTCTTGTAATCATGATTATAAAATAGTTAGTATATGCAATTATTTTGTCAAAACAACTCAAGATATTTTAAAAAAGATAGAAATTGAAAGGTCTACTATTAAAGAACTATTGGGCATACACCGAGTTTCAAAAAGAGGATTATTTAATATAATAGGATCAACTGCTAAATTTTTATTTGAAACATTGGACAACGATAATGCAGAATATTACAATTCTAAAATTAAGGAATTTAATGAAAACGAAGAATCATTGTTAGAATTAGTCAAGCAGCAAGTAACTATAGTAAAATCCACAATTAGCAACTTCAATAATACAATTGGTGATATAAATCATAACGAACAAATAATGATTAAAAATATAGAGAAAATTGATAAGTACATTAACAATCAAAATTCGGCAATAAATTACATTGAATATAAGACCACAATTGAAGAACATATTACTGTTTTTTCAATGATGTTCCAACAGTATCAGTTAGAAACATTAACTTTGATTGATGCCATCTTAGCTGCTCAGATTGGTTTGTTACATCCAATCATTTTAACTCCTCAGAAACTTATTCAAGAACTAAATAAGGTATCACAACATTTACCTAAAGGTTTAGATTTTCCTATACCCATGATAATCGATAACTCCCAACTGTTGTTGAAAATAATAAAGCTACATTGTTATTGTAAGGATAATGTTATTGTATACGTTATAGACATTCCTATTTCTGATAATAAGGACTATGATATTTTTAATTTGTTACCATTACCTGTATTAGTATCTACTAAGTATATGTTTATTCAACCTAGAATTAAGTATTTAGCTGTAAGTCAAAATAAGCATAATTATCTGACGTTAACAAAAGAAGAATTTTCAAAATGTTTAAATTATGATTCAGTTAACTTTTTATGCAAACAACAACAACCAGTTCATTTAGCTTATCAAAATGAAATATGTGAGGTTAAATTGTATCACTCAGTAAAAACTATTCCAGAATCATGCGATAAAAGGATTTCAGAAATTTCTGGCTCAATTTGGACACAATTGTCAATTTCAAATTCGTGGTTATTTATTCTTCCAAAAACAGAATTAGTTACTTTAAGTTGTAAAAATCAAAATCCTAAAGATATAAAATTACAAGGAATTTGAAAATTTACAGTTTCAGCTACTTGTAAAGCTTTTTCGAGTTCAACTGTTTTAATACCTCGTAATAAATTTTCGAGTTCTACTAAGCAATTGCTAGATTTTTTACCAGACGTATCTTTAGATTTCGAGTGCTGTGAGGAATATGGAAAAGTTAAACAAAAATTAAATATTTCTGAAATACGTTTAACCAATCATTATAAAATAATTACTAAACATTTGGATGACCTTAACTTAGCAAGTCATAAACTTGATGATATAAATAGAATTGCCGATGATATGGAAACAAAACTTATTAATGAAAATTATTTTCGGAAACATTCTTTCATCATTTATATTATAGGAATCTTATTGCTTTTATTATTTTTATATTGTATTTTTAAGAAATATTGTAGACGTAATTGTTGTAATTCTGGAATTTGTATAAGAATGGAACAACATTTTGATTCGCGAAATCGTAGACATGCAGATACTTCAGTACATTTTCGCTCTGATGAGCAACCTTCAGTCACTTTTCATTCTCCGAATGAATCAGAATGTTCACCTAAACCTATCGTAAAAAATACATTTCTTAGTGCTCTTAAGACACCTTCAATAAGTGGAAGACGTGCTTTACGAAAAGATTTGTCTCAAGAGTGATCCAAATCTTTTTTTTTAAGGGGAAGGGTGTTGTAATCTCCGATGATTGTCTAAATTTGATTTATGTGATCATGCAATTGATTTTAATTTATAAAGTAGTTTCTCATGCGGATATGTTGGTTCTTAGAATTATTTCCTTTTATCTAAAGTTTATCTGTGTCACTTAATATAGTTCTAGCGTTCGCGTCACGTAACTACATTTTTAGTTTTAACTCATCTTTCGCTTCATTGCAGAAATTAATTAAAATAACTTCTGAGCTTTGTTTTATCGAGTCATACATAACTTCGTTAATCTAAATTATTAAAACTACTTTCCATATGAGAAACTGAGAGTTGTACAATATCGGGAGGACAGACCCTAACCAACCAGACAAAAGTACTGTTGGGGTTGACAATTTAATTAACCATTGCAATTATGTAATACACCAGATTGCAACAATAAATATTTTATTAACAAAAAAGAACAGTTTGTTTAAACTATCAAAGTTTACAACACTGGCAGCAGCGAAGTTTGCGGAGGCGGCGGTGTCAATCAAGGCGTTGCACTATGGAGCCAAAAGCACTTTCGCGTGTCAAAAATCTGTAACTTTTTTATTCACTGACTTACGTTAATGAAATTTGGTACATAGATTAAGAAGACTATAGGCTTTATGGCCGTGATGTGATGTGAAAATTGCTTAAGAGTAAATTGCCCTTATTTTAAAAGATACAAAAAAATGTCATAAGAAAAAGTTGTTTAGAATTAAAAGTTATAGTCAAATACAAAATTAGAGCGATTAGTTTGAAGGTTGAGAAATTTAGAGTTTGATGCGAATCAAATAGGGGCTACTCTGAAGCTCATTTTAAATGAACGATTACGTACATAAAACACAATCTACGTGTAAGGTATTATACATCATTGGAAAGGGCACATCTTCTAGTTTTAAAATAACTACATAAACATGTAAATTGCTTACTGCTTTGTTTAATAAAAAAAACAAACATAGGTATGTTTAATTTGTCATTTTAAAACTTAGCTTAAAGATTTAACTGTCATCGGGATTTGCCGGTGTGGAGTTATTGGTAGGATATAATAGCGAAAATAGTCCTCTATTTGACTATAACTTTTAATTCTAAACAACTTTTTCTTATGACATTTTTCTGTATCTTTTAAAATAAGGGCACTTTACTCTTAAGCAATGTTCACTTTTCGGTGTTATACATACATACTGTTTTTCTTGAATTTTTTGTTATGTAATCGATCCAAAATTTAAACAGTTCAATACTACTTAAAAAGTCCCAACGAAATCAAAAATAAAAAATATAAGTTGTCATTAAAAAAAATCTTGATTACATCATAACTTAAAAAAAAAAATTGATGAAAATATCTGAAGATGACTTCCTCATATGCGCTATAATTTGAATCGCTATACCCTTTTTAGATTTTTGTTCTGTCGTAATCATTAACGGATTTTATCCGCTATTTAGTTTCCACGCTATATAATAAAGAAGTAAATAAAAATTTTACAAAAATCACATCACGGCCATAAAGCCTATAGTCTTCTTAATTTATGTACCAAATTTCATTAACGTAAGTCAGTAAATAAAAAAGTTACAGATTTTTGACACGCAAAAGTACTTTTGGCCCCATAGTGCGCTGTAATAATTACCAGCGATTTGTACCGGCAGTCTCGGCAAGCTGCGGTGTCCGATCTGGCTGATTATTGAGGGCCGGCGACCCGAGCGTGACTGGGGCGGGCCCGATCGGCGTTTCCAGAGCTGATATTATCTGGGTTAACAGGGCAATCTCGATGGTAATGTTGTTCAGGACAGAAACGGCACTGCGGTAACTGATGATCGGCTGCTTGGTTCGGTGTTGCTGTGGTCCTTGGTAACAAAACGGATTTAGTTGTCTGCGGTGGTGACAAGCGATCCGCTGCAGCGCTTCGGACGCACAGTTCTGCCTGTGTTGTTGGCAGTGGGCTGGTCATCATCGCATGCAAATGCGCTCGAATCAGATCAACAATGATCAATATCCGTTCGCGTTCTGGTGTATCTCTTGCGACCTGGTTGAAGTGTTTCCACTTATTCATGACGAATGGACTTGTGAATTCTGTCTTTAACTGTTGTTGTTGATCAGTTGTCTACGGATATGCGTGCCGTCAAATTCTTCGAGGAGTAAAGATTTGAATTCTTCCCAAGTAAGTTCGATTGACTTGAAGCTCGTAAACCGAGCTTTTTGCTTTACCTGATAGACGTGCACTTGCAGCTTCCACCCAAGTCCACTGAGGTCGGTTTGAAAGCTCAAATTGTTCCTTTATTCTTTTCAGGAATGGCCCGGGGTCTTGCGAGTCCGAACCATGGTACTCTGGCAGGTATTCGGGTCTATTCCTTACGCAGCAGTTGACACAAGGCTGTCTGTCAGTTTCCGGTTGTTCTGCTATATTCTGGATTTCGCTGTTCACAGTGGCTGTTGTAACAGCGGAAGTTGGGCGCCACTGAGGCTCGATGTCCTCAGAGTTGTTTTTCTTAGATCTCGTACTCATGATGCAGTGACAAGATTCAAGGGGTCGGGAATTCCTTCCACGGTAATGGAAGCACAACTAGGTGTAGGCCCCACGCTATGGGCGCCAATTGTTACAATCGCGCACCTCGAAATAAGATGTGCGAAAGAAGAACGAGACTTTTTATTTTATTTTTTGTCACTTGAATGAATATAAAATAATAACAAAACTCGTTTCGTAACGACAACGTCAGCCGCCTGCGCATAAAAAAAAGGAATTCGGAGCGTTCCGACAACTGACGTTGCGCTACTTACATCTAATGTAATAAGACCGGCCGGTAACAATATGTTATATTTTAAGATAAAAACCGAAGAGTATATAATGAAATCAGGTTAAAAATGTATGTTACTTATCATATTAGCCTGACAGTAATATTTGGACTTAACCTAGTCTGGCTCTGAGGTACAGAAATATTGTTTAAAACAAAGTGAAGAGGACTCCATGGCTCACTTAATTATCACATATTTTGCTTTGTCTCTTCCATGTTACTATATATTTCTTTAATATAGTCTTCTAAGCTGTTTGCCATTAATTAATTATAATGGAATGAATGAGAAGTCTTCTGGCAAAAATTTTTTGTTAACCACAACCGGTTTCACCTTTTATAAGACATTTTCAAGTGATTCAATAAATAACTGTTAATAACAGTTAAACAATTAAATAACTGTTAATAACGGTTATTTATTGAATCACTTGCAAATGCCTTATAAAAGGTGAATAAGAAGTCTTCTGGCAAATTTTTTTTACAACCGGTTTCACCTTTTATAAGGCATTTTCAAGTGATTCAATAAATAACTGTTAATAACAGTTAAACAATTAAATAACTGTTAATAACGGTTATTTATTGAATCACTTGCAAATGCCTTATAAAAGGTGAATAAGAAGTCTTCTGGCAAATTTTTTTTACAACCGGTTTCACCTTTTATAAGGCATTTTCAAGTGATTCAATAAATAACTGTTAATAACAGTTAAACAATTAAATAACTGTTAATAACAGTTAAACAATTAAATAACTGTTAATAACAGTTCACTGTTAACAGAATACTTGAAAATGCCTTATAAAAGGTGAAACCGGTTGTGGTTAATAAAAAAAATTTGCCAGAAAACTTCTCATTCATTCCATTATAATATATTTCTTTCTTTGTCTTGACTATTAAACTTAATTATTGTATCACGCAAATTGATTTTCGTTTGCATCGTTTTGCAGTTTTATAAATTTGTGATTTTTTTATACTTTTACTCATAAATTTCATAGTCTATTTTATCTAATTAAATCTTGTAATATTACATTGTAATTTGAATAATAATTTTGTATTTTTTTAGTATTTTGAAAAAAATAAATAAAATGTTAGTACCTTTGGCTACAAGTGGCTCTCTCGTGCAGGTAGAAAAATTTTGGAAAGCAGTTTTTCTTTACCACAATCGACCCAATATTGTAAATAAGAAAATAGTAGGAGTTTCGCAAGCTTTTTTCTATAAAGTACAAATAAGCAGCAGCAGTAGCACTGTAAGTGATATAAACGAACTTTTTACATATGCTTCTATAATATATGAAGTAAGAAAGTTACCCAAGTTATCGAAAGAGTACTTAACTGATTTTATTAAAAACATTTTGGAACCGTACCATAAAAATATAAGTTTAACAGAATCAGATGCTGACGAATTTGAAAAGCACTTTAACGGTTTATTTATTTCACTGAGGATTTTATTACCGAGGCAGAGCTCAACCAAGAAATGTATAGAAGTTGTGGTATTAGATAAAGATCACAACAAAGCTACATTTCACAGTGTATCAGACAAAAATAAGAATTCCTTAGCACCACCTTTTCCATATATTTTTGAGTTAATTACCAGTGGCCACCTTAGAATCGTTATTAAAAATTTTGAAGATGCTGAAAGTCAGAGTGCCGAATGGTTAGTCGACAAATTGTTCTACAAAGTATTAAAATGGATTGAAGAAGATGATGGGTACAATGTTAATCAACAGTCACTTTCACTTATTAATCTGAAAAAATATACAGATTTATATAAACAGATGAAAGAGAAATATGGACCGAAGATGATTGAGGTAAGTATTGTTCAAATTGAAATATTAATTAGGGAATAAGTTATTAATTAATTAAAGTTATTTCTGCTCTTCAGATACTTTGTCCATAATGTGCCTATACCAAGTTTTATTCTTTGGTAGTAGAATCGAAATTGGCCGAAAATTTTTTATTCAATCTGCACTTTAGCTAAAAATAAATAGCTGCAAAAAGCCGAAAAAAAATCTATCTGTAAATGATCAAAGGGATTTGATTTTTTTATTATCAGCTGTTTATCTCACCATTAATTTTTCAAAGAAGCGAAAAATATATTGACTTTGGCAACTTGGAAAATTTCGAATTCCGGCCCAGAAAAATCCTTTTCAGCAAGATTCACATAGACAGCACCATACAATTTTGATTTCTTTAGCGATCGAATTTAGTTAACTGCTTTAAGAGGTGTAATAAATGACTTTTTTATGACAAAAAATTAATTTAGTTTCCTTGCGGTTGAAATTTTGAAAATTTAAAATCTAAAGCTAAAAATTGTACATACCGAGCGTACATCAATAATTTTTAGGATTTTAAACTTCCCGCCCCCCAAAATACAGAATGAAAATAAGAGAAGATTCCCTATAATAAAGTACGAATGAAGTCAAGAGGAAAAGTTCGTTTCAAATTTAGCGCTGAAAGAACTCATAGTTCGGCGGAATTTACATAGATGGCGCTGTTTTCGCATTTCTGAATGCTTCACCGTTTCTTTTTTTGTCCACCTTTGGCTTTTGATTGTTAACTCTTCGCCGTAAAATCATCCATCTTCGTTGTTTTTTTTTTTTTTATTACAGCGATATGTAAAAAAATATATTAAACAAAATACAATTGAAGACCTTTTTACAAGAACAACCAGTGTCCAAAAATGCGATTTCCGAGATTTACATAATGTTATATATTTCCAGAGATATTTATAACTAGATAAAGGGATTGTATATAAATTTGGACATACGTTTGGAAAAGCATCCTAGAAATACGTTTATGATTCTATTTTTGTTAGTTAGGTAAACATAACATTTAAAGTATATGTTTTCTTGCTCTAAAATCCGGCGCATGCGAATAATACTAAAATAAAACAAACGTATTTTGGCATCATTACTCCTAACTTTTAACGTATAAGAAACAACGTAAACGCGAAGTGAAATAGTGATAATTTCAAAGGGAGGTATTATTTTGACAATGTGATCCGATCCGGAGGCGATTCGCCCCTCGGACAATAATCAAAGGGACGTCGGCGAAGTTAATCGAATGCATGTACGAGATATCGGGCGGATCCGCAAAGGTCTGCGTTATTGGAGATTGCTAAGGTTGTAGGTATTGTATTGAGAAGGTAGCGCCAACTTCTATCTCTTTTAATTTGGGGTTAATCAAATTCATGCATAAACTCCTTAGCAACGGTAACAAGCGTTCGCCACCTGGTGTCAACTAAACAAACCCTTTTATGCTACACAACAAATCGTGTTTTGGCGTCGATCCTGAGTGTGTGATGTATCAGTGACATTCACATTAAATCAACTTGTGTATTTGTATTAGTACGCACTTAAACACGTGCATTACAAAAATTCCGTGTAGCTTAGGCCCAGTATTTCATTCAGAGTTTAACTTTAAGCTTCGTGTTGTTCCCATAGTAATAAGTGTAAAGACAATTGTTTCCGTAGAAAAATACGGCTCAGAGCCCGATAAGTCGACGTGAGCTGGATATTTTATTACGTTCATACAAATCCATTATAAACAAGTTAGGGCTTTTATTAACAATCACGTAGATTTAATTTTTTTTACTATACAGAGTGGAAAGTTTAACTGGAATAAATTCTGTAACTTAGAAAATTACCATTTGTAGCAAAATTCTTGGAACAGGTCAATTTTTAATTTTAATGGCGCATATTACAAAGGAACTTCTTTAACTTTTCAATTATTTGGAGGGGTGAAACAACCCCTAACTTTTTTTTTTTTTAATGGAAGGGTATGTTGAGTAATTTTTTTTCTTAAAGCTTGTTCAATTGGTAATACAGCTACGTTTTTATTTTTTAATTTTTCTTTAACAGTAAAAGAAAAAAAAATTTTTTTAAAAAGATTTTTTTCCAGTAGATGGATAGGAAGAAGAGGACCGATTGAGTGGTCAGAAAGATCTCCAGATCTCACCCCTTTAGACTTTTTATGGGGGGTATTTAAAAAGTAAAGTTTATGTGACTAAACCAAACGACATAGCAGAACTTCAGAAAAGAATTCGGCATGAAATTAGGAGAGTAACGCCGGAAATGTTACAAAATGTTATGGATGGAATTTATAATCCATTTGGGTATTGCCAAGTGAGAGGTGGCGAGCAGTTTGAACATCTAATACATAAAATCGTTCTAGTCAAAAAAATTTTAAAATTTTTTTCCACTTTTACTGTTTAAGAAAAATTAAAAAATAAAAGCGTAGCTGTACTCCCAATTGAACAAGCTTTAAGAAAAAAAATTACTCAACATACCCTTCCATTAAAAAAAAAAAAGTTAGGGGTTGTTTCACCCCTCCAAATAATTGAAAAGTTAAAGAAGTCCCTTTGTAATATGCGTCATTAAAATTAAAAATTGAATGAATTGAAATTCTTGTTCCAAGAATTTTGCTACAAATGGTAATTTTCTAAGTTACAGAATTTATTCCAGTTAAACTTTCCACTCTTTATACAAAGTGGTCAAGAATAACTGTTTGAGTTGGCAATACAATTAAGAGCATTTTTTTATTCAACCGGATATATTTTTTGTTGGTTTATTTAACGTAACCTGAACAGCGACATGATTTTAGGTTATGTGAATAAAAATTACCGTTTTAATTTGAATTTGAAATGTCAAATAACGCTTGTAAACTAACGGCTGCCAGTGTAAAGCCGTCAACAACGGATGTTACTTCAGTTGTGCCATTTAAAAACAAAATTCAGCACTGCCAACTCAAACAGTGACTCTTGACCACTTTGTACATGTTTTTTTCCTTCTTATATTGACTT